>JAPQRP010000005.1:22572462-22636939 GCA_037367295.1 Apogon hyalosoma | reverse complement strand
CAAAGTCATGCAATAATAATAATAATAATAATAATAATAATAATAATAATAATAATAATAATAATAATAATAATAATTACAACAACAATCTGAAATTTGAGTTTCATCATGTAAAGAGTTTCATATATGTTGCACATTTCTCACATAATTAAGCTTCAGAAAACAATAATTTTAACTCATTATGTCCTGCTTTACTGACTTTACTTTGAATAATTTGTTTAACTGAAAACCTGACTTATAAATCTGTATCTACTGCTACTCTATATTTAGTGTCACAAACTCACTCGTCCACCATCTTCTTGTACGTAGAAATCTCTTTTGCATAGAGCAGCTTGTTGCTTGGAGACTCCTAGAGTCCAGAAAAAGAAACAGGATAAAGGTCTTTGCACTTAAAAAAAAATCCTATCTATTACTAAAAACATAACTTTGTTTTATGTGGATAGAAGATGTTTTATAGAGACAATCCTCTCTCTGCTCCTCTGCAGTTAATTATCATGAGTCTGTGATGTTTAAACAGTCCAGCCTTATTCTGTGATTAAGTGTTGTAATTAAGTTCTGCTGCAGCCAGTTTCCATCAGCCTGCCTCTTCATCTGCTATTGTGACTTTTGTGTGTCCCAGAAACACACAGGTAGGACTTTATTCAAACATGCTGTACTCTCATAGTGTGTTGCTAAAAAGGTTCCCAAATCAACAAATTATAGTGACAGTTGTCAATGTTGATGTTTCTGGCAACAGTAAAACACAAATGAGTGATTTCTGAGGACAGGAGGGAGCAGAGAGATGTTTAATTTGCACAGACTCTGTTGAACAACCTGACTGTCAGTCACATATTTTGCCGGATGACGGCAATGGTGTGCAAATTTCTAATTTTCTGTCCAAAAGTGAAGAAAAGAGATGGAATTTCACATTTCCCTGTGGATTAAGAATGGTTTCCATACATTTGCTTCTGGAAAGGTAAACTAGTTTGCATCAGTTTAGTGACAGTTCAAGTTAAACTTCTGCAGTTTACTACAAACAACATCAATAGAAAAATCACCGCAGTCCAGATTAATCAAGTACACAACAATAATTCCACTGACAAAAGCTAAGCAAGGTAACAGTACATCCATATATTGGCAAAGTTAGGTAAGTTTCACTGTGTAGACCTCAGGCTAAATACACTTTCAGCTTTGGCAAGTACACTTCCAATTCATTGAAATGTTAATATGGGGCCAGTGCTAACCTTGGAACCACATACATCTGCCTGAGAGCAAATGTTCATTTGTCTGGCAGATCAATCTGGCCCTGGTCCCATTCAGAGTAATTTTAACTCAAAGATCACGTAGAACCACTCCATCACTTTATCATCTGACCTGCCCCATCTGATACAGCTTTGGGCAAATATGGTTTGATTCAATGACAGGCTGCCACCAGCGACTGCTGTCTGTCCACCACTGGCTCGCGTCCATTACTGTTGTTCTATTTGGCTGCAGGGTTATAAACCACTCGGAAATGAAAAAGGAACTGAGAGGGCTGAGCTTAATTATCATTACAGATTCATCCAGAAAAACTATCCACTCCACACCTCCTACTTTTTTACATGACTTCTAAATGTTATTTGCTGCACTGTGACAGAACTTAAGCAAAATGTTTAGAAAAAGGTTTGTTTGATCAGTGTAATGTCAATCTATATTATAATTCTGGAAGGTCTCAGAGTGTGTGTGTGTGTGTGTGTGTCTATCTGCACAGTTCTGAGAAATTGACATGTTTTTAACTGGCCAATTTGGTACCTACAGTTGAGGAATAGTCCCAGCTCCATATTAAATATCTCAGCAAGTTGACAGAACCGATATTTTGGGAGATATTAGTCATTTTGGAATACAACAACCTTACAATCATGTCGCTTCATTGACAGGAAGTGCAGAACCACGCTGCATGATGGGAAATTAAGTTAAAAACAGGAACAACACATTTACTAACTTCAGTCCCTAGATATCGGTATTAATATAACCCCTGGTTCCCCACGGGTCAATGCGCTAGTATTGTGTAATCATATAAACACTACAAATTCTAACTCTGCACAAGACAGGCTATCGAATCAACCAACTAACTTAACAGACCAGTTAATGTTGCTGTTGTTGTCATCTGTCCATGTAACTCCTTATACTTCATTCACTGTTTATTCTGTAACTGAAAGTCACACCTGTCAGTTACTATAGACACTGTATATATAAAAGCCTTCTATTAGCTGGAAGATCTAATTAAAAGAGTACTATTTTTATAAATAATCAAAATAAACCCTGGAAAATCCCAATTGTCTTTATGATTTTAACAGAAATCAAGTGGAGCATCATCTAGTGGGCACCAGGGGCACATCAAAACATTTTCATAATTTCACTGAAGTAATTATTAATCACTCACTCTCCTAAACACCAAGAATAAACATTTTTTCTGAGGAGCTGAGTAGTTTGGAAGATCCCTATTACATAATTATCTTACTCTGCTGAGTTTGTGCTCCGTCTTGGTGCAGGCGTCCATAAAAGTCTGAGCGATGACGTGCAGCGAGGCATCCACCACCTCCGTAACATGGACGTCAAAGATGAAGTGTGGATTCCTCAGGATGTTCACCCAAAACCTCAGCGGTAAGCTGAGGACACAGAGACAAACCACAGTGATTTTAGTCACTTTCCAGTTCGGAAGGTTTAGGTCAAAGTTAGTAAAAAATATGGCTTTTTTCCTTTTTCAGCACATGACATTTTAGTCAGGACTCACTTGATGGAGAGGAAACTTTAAATAAAACTAATAAAAAAATATGTCCTTGGGGCTTTGAATTTTCTTAATTCTAGACCTTTTCAGACTTTTTAAGGACTTGCTGACACACCGTTTCCCTTCCCTTCGCTCTTGCCTGCATCCTTTCATCTCCTCACGCTGTCTCTTCCTCCCCGCTGCCTCCACAGACCATAACCCTCGTCAATAATTCACCACAGCTGATGAATATTTCATTGTCCGGCTTGTTTGTGTGTGTATGTGTGTGTGTGATTGACAGGCTGAGCTCAAGGCCAGTTTGAAAGCAGAGAAGTTTGGGGGGGGGGAAAGTAGAAAAAAAATAACAATGCAAGCGATCCCTTTCTGTCTCCATTTCCTCTCCTTCTTCTTCCTTGTCATCATTTATCCATCCTGATAACAGCCTGTCAATTAAATCAGCCTTTCAACGTGCTCGACCGCATGGTTTAGCAGCAAGGAGAACGTAATTACACCCTAGTTTAGCTGATGAGGTAGAACACACACACACACACACACACAGCTTGAGAAGCAGCTTAATTATTTCTCTTAGCAGGTTTTCTTTGCAGGTCGTATCTCTAGCTGAGATTCAGAGAAGCTTTGAAGAAAAGCTGGCAGACACTGAATCAGTTAAGAGTCACATATCAAGTCTGAGTCGTTTACTGACAGTATGATCTATGCAACGCTCTAAGGAGGATGTTTACATTTAGACCCTGTAACTTCAACCTCAGTGTTTTAGCCAAAGCATGTTTAACCACCTACAGCTGCTTTCTTGTTTGTTATTTAATTACACAAGATACTTGACAACATTTTACACCTTATATTGTCATTTGTGCCAAAACATGTGATCACTCATACTGTCATTCTGCAGTGTCAGTGTGGTTTTTGTGAGCATTTTATGTTTCAGATGTTTGTAAAATGAACTCAGACAATAAGTCCCTCAAAGACATCTCCTCGGTCTTTGATGGATATTTTTTTTTTACCCAAGTTAAAGTCAAGCTGAAATTCATTATCATTCAAGGCCACAACATGAGGAGTCCATCGCAGAATAAAGCTGAACATCTCCAAGCTCAGTGTGTAAAAAAAATGATAGAAATGACAAAAACTTAAAGAGAGATAACACAAATATGCCATCTGTGCATTTTATGTGTAAATGAGAGTTGGTAAATGTGTCCTGGGTTTGAATCATCATTTCCCTAAGGATTGTCATTGTTGTGTGTGACTATTTTGTTATGCTTTCCCACATTTACAAGTCTTACTTTGATAGTCCAACAGTAAAATAGCCAAAGTTATGGAACCTACAGTTGTAAAAGTCTGATAAAATAGGCAATGTTTACATCAGACATTTAACATAAACATTTTTGTCATATTTGTCAAGTGTGTTTCTATTGATGGCTAAAACAAATATATATCTAAGTGACAAAGTGGCTGAGGTGTGTATCACAACATGAACGTGTATGATTGTCTCTGTGTCTGTTTCGTCTACCTGTTAGTCTTCCAGATGTGTAGTGTCTCCTCATCAACGTTGTCATGTCTCAACGCCTGTTCATCCAGGAAGTCAAAGAAGTATTTCACAGCAGGAGGAACGACAGAGCTTGAACACAACACACTACGGAAGAAATCATCCACAAACTGCTGCAGCGTGCCCTGTAAAACACACACACAGAGTATTTTAGAAGTGGTGGTTTATTCGCCCTGTACTATTTAGTATAGGAGGATGTTCAGATGTTTGGTCCATCTCTCAATGTAATTATTCATTCTCGTACATCCAGAATACAATTTCTACACAATTTGAGTTTTACTGATGGGTAAAGCTGACAGACCATGCAGACTACCACTGGAGATATCACGTTATTGACAACAAGGTTTCCAGCTTTATTCTGAAGTTCTATCTTTGTAAAGTGAATGTATAAAAAAATTATTCATATCCAAGAGAAAAGTCTACATAATCTACACAGAGAAACATCACTAAATATCACTGAGTTTAAAGTTATTTTTATCTTAAACCTTTTCGATTTTCATCTGTATGTGTGCATCTGACAACATCAATCACATTTATTTGATGTACAAAGAAGATCGTCTAAAAATATGGCCTTTATGCAACAAAGCATGATTCTGTCAACCAATCAGCTGTACATCAGCAGGCGTTTGGTTCCAAAAACCACCATCTAGATCTCACAAGGTCATTGTTGTCATGTCTCGGTGACATCGGAAAAAGTTGAGATCCATCTGGACACAAATCTAACCAGCGTACATTGTGCAGTGATCACATTTGTGCAGGTCTGTCACATTCTTTCACTCAATAATTCAGTGCTTGACTATAACTCAGAAACATGGCCAAACATGCATTTCTCAAAAGCCCTGCTTTTAAAGTGACTTAAACCAATCTCTCCTAGAACTTATACAATTTACAAGTTTCCTCTTTGCATATTTAAGGTAAACCGTGGTCTTCAATAACTACATGCTAATGTACAGCCTGACATTACCACTGACTTTACTGGTGTAGATTCCAACCATGATCCAGGACTCACATTCACTGTTTGGTGAATTGACTGAATCAGACTTGTCTTACTGACCATATTGTATAGTAACACTGCCAGTGAACAGCTGCCTTCTGTTCAAAATGTTATGAGTGCCCTCTGAGTAATTCAATCACATGTACTGTCAATTTCAGAACAAGTCTTTCTGTCTTTCTTTTCCTTTTACCAACTTTCATGAAAATCCGTGCAGTAGGTTTTGTGTGATCTTTCAGAATGACAAATGCAATTGATCACATAACCTTGGCTCAGGTAACAAACCAATGGGGTTGAATTCCCTTAAAATGACTTCAATATCAGGTTACCATCAGATATACATGTCCTCTGACATGTCAGCTACAAAAACACAGCGCAAAAAAGGCACATCTTGTATTTGTTGAGCCTGTGACCTTTTCTTTACCACCTCAACAATAATAACTTCTATCATCTGTGCAGTAAAGAGGATTGCTGGTTTTAGAGCAAAGCCAAAATGACCACCTGTTCCTTATCAGTTTAACACCTTGGTGACACACCTTGACAGACAGCAGCCTGGTCAGGTAGATCTCGGTGATGGCTTTGGTCATTGCCTTGTCCTTCATGCTGCCTCTCTTTGACTTCACCTCATCGATTTCATCCGCTGGTCTCACTAGGTGGAACGTATTGTCGTCTTCTAGCAGAGCATTTTCTGTGGAGAAGACACACAACAATAAAGATTTAATCTGACGTGAAATAAAACAATCTAGTCATTTAAAAGCGTTCCTTCTATAATCCTATTTCACTTCTTATATACAGTATTTGAGTGTGTACATACTCTCTTCATAGCTGTCTTGGTGTTGATGAAATGACTGTGTGTGTAAAACTCTGGACAGAACCAGCGTGGCATTATCTCGAACCTAGAAGAGAAAAAAACAAAAAAACAAAAAAACATTCAAATCATTTACAGACAAGACTGGGGACAAATCAGTTGATCTCCTTTAAATGTCAGAGAGGTGACCGGAGGAGGGTTTCAGTTTCTGTTAGTTTTCCTCCAGCACGGGGACGAGTCTCATGTGGCTCGACATTTCTCTGCACTTCAGAAGAAAAGGTCTGAGCTCAACACACAGAGGTAGAATGATTAAAAACATTCAGAGCGCAGCAGGAACTCCAGTCCATCCTTCCTCTGTCCTCTACTGACCGAGATCACGTACACAGAATAACATCTCCAAAACAAATGCTGCAACCAACAAATACCTTCATTACAAATTCATCTAATAGCTATTTGGATCAATAATTAAGTCAGTACTTATTTTATCAAATGAGAAACCTAGGAAAGTGTTCAGCTTACTGTCACAAAGGCATAAAATTCTCACAGAGAAGAAGCTGCAACAGAAGATTATTCAAATATATTAGGAAATCTATACTTTCAAAATTAGTTACATTTTTACATGGTAATAAATACATACATAAACATATTTACACACACACACATATATATATATATATATATGATGATGATTTTAAATATCATTCTCTAGTCCTACAATGTTATCACATTCCTCTGGATTTTTATTTTGTTTAATAGTCATGTGACCAGAGAAATGACTCCACTGCTGCATGGAAAGCCTCCCTTAATGAGGTTTAGAAGCTCTTCTGAAGTGAGGTCATGGCTATTAAAGAAGGATTTGCAGCAGCCTGAACTCACATTGTAATGAGCCAGAGTGTTGAGTCTCTTCCAGCATCCTTCCTTCTGGGATGTTAGGTCCAGGTCGGACAGGATCTGCCCTGTTGATCCAGGACGCCACTCTGTGGACGGACCGGGACAGGACGATTATTACTAACGTTAATGGACACAAGGTTTACCCGAGACAGACGGGAATGATGGATGACAACAGAGAGGTCCTCTAGTGCTACAGCTACAAAAAAGCCACAGTAGAATTAAGATAATTCAATTAAACATTTCAATGAACAAAGCAGTATCAGTCTTTCCAGAACACAGAATCAGTCTGTTCTTGATGTTGTTGTCTGATGTTAACTAAACAGCCATCTGCAAATATAATCACTTAACATATAATGATATTGTTATATTTTGTTGCTTATGTTCCCTTTTGAGTCATTCATTTATCTTCACTTTGAAGAAGCTGAGGCTAAGCTATTTTCAGAATTTTCATAATAACTAATGTATTGTTTTCCATCTCATTTTTTCGACTACTCATTGCAGCTTCACTGTTGGTGGTGGCGTGTGCAGTTCCCCTACAGTCCTGTAGGGGGCAATACCCAATGATTCTATGCATTGTTTAATAAGCAGCAGTGTGAGATACCTATTAGATAAGTTTGTAATGACCTCATAGCAAAAAGAGCATACTTGGACACATTAATATACATGACAAATTCATTTTCATCAGTTTTTGAATCATATTTATTACTCTCTAAACAGCAAAACAGGTATTTTTTATCTCTCATGTCTGTCACCAACATAACAAATGCATTGTTTTTTTATGATCCCTGTTCACTCTGTGTAGATATTTACTCAGACATACAGACTGAATGAATATTTAAAATTGACTAGACTTTGGCGCATCTAGGTTAAGAAGAAGTGAAACAGTGTGCCATCCATTTTTAGAGATGGCTTTTGCAGATACGTTTCATTTGACTGATGTGCGAGTCATACCCAGGGCAACACTCTCCACCTTCGGCCTCTGTGAGTACGGCAGATTCCTGTAGACCTGATCGATAATCTTCTCCTTCACCTGCAGAACAGAGAAATACCTTTACAAATATGTGACAATGCTAAAATTAAGTATAATTCAGTGATCAGAAAGCAGAGGAATGCAACATTTGAGAACAACTTTTAAGCTACATAGTTACATATTTTTTTATTGCTGCTGATATGTCTGACTCATTTCACTCAGCCACTTCTTCAGTGTGTTTACCTTAGCCTGGGGATGATCTTCACATTTTTACAAATTCTTATCCACTGAGATTCAGTCCTTCATATTTGCCTCAGTATTTTGCCATAGTTCTTCTAAAATATTATTATATACAACACCTTCAACTGCCTGCACATTTAGGTCTGGCAAAACTCATCATTAGAAAGAAAACAAACCCACCTGAGTGATGGTGTCACAGTTCAGCACCTTCACTGGAGTCACATCTGGTCCCTCTCCATGGACCAGCACCTGCAAAGTCTACATAAACAAACTGGTCAGTCACTATTAATGATGGATTCGTTCCATTTTAGTGTCCCAGAAAGTCATTCCAGTGAGTCAGCACCTACAAACCAAAGCCCTGCAACTGATGCACCTGCATGGATTATGGATTTATCTACTGATGAAGTCGTCTATTGATCATTGCTGGTTTGCGTTTTATTCCTTTTAAGAAGTCAGGACTGTGTACAGACACTAGTTGCTGAATTTGAATTGCTTACTCTGCCTTTAAATAATCAAAAATATTTTTAATCCACTAATTAAATCACTAGTAGGGAAGCACTGGTGGCCAAGTTGTGGGTCAATAAATACTGATATTTAAAATAACAATTTGGCTGAGAGCTAATGCTAATGTTATTTTATTACAGTTTTAAAGTCTTTTTGGCGTTCATCAAATTATCTGTGAATGAATACAATCACAACAGATACACACCAGCTACGGCCAATGGAGAAATGACATTTTACATGGTGATGACAGAGACCAATATCAGCTGATACAGACTTTCAACTGATACATCTGCGCATCTTTAGCAAGTACTACTACTACTTCTTATAGCTGTAATATTCTAATATTTCAGTTTTTTCATCCAGTTTTCACTGAACTCAGCTGAAGGTGATGAAATCCACATTTGTAAACCTGCATTATTTATGTATGCTACAGGGAAAATGTACATAACATGGCAATAGGCAGATGTCACAGTGTTTACTGAGCCTGAGGGCTTAATGTACAACTGTTAAGCCTTGAGGCTTTGCTTTGTGTACTTGGTGAAATCAGATCCACCACTGAACCACCAGTTCTTAAGTAAGTTGTAAATATCTCTCCTGGTTATACACTGGGTAATGGGCTAATAATGCTTAAATGACTTAATATATTATATAATTTAAGCATTCAAAACACTAAATCATACCAAGTGAAAATAATAAGGAACATAAAGAATTAAATAAGCAGCTTTGATCAAGAAACAGTGCGTTAATGCTGAACTAATTGGTGCACAGTGTGGACAGTGACTGTTTACTGACCAGTACAGAGTACTCCACATCATCGCCCAGCAGCCCTGTATCATTCAGAGTATATTTGGCTTTCTTCATCTTGGCATCCACTGGTCCTTTCTCCACTTGGTGCTTTAAGGCCTTGAACAATTTATATAATGGTTCTCCTGCTGTGTCCTAAAACAAACAAACAAACAAACAAAACAAACGCTAATTACGGTTGCATTTCACCACGGTCCCCCATCCCTAATAAAAAGCAATTTTTTTTATCTAAACACTGAACAAAAATACTTTTAAATCCAATATTATCTGCCTTAAATGACTGACTGTATATTATTGTAAAATTAAAAAGTTCCACATCTCAAAATGCTGCTGTCTGGATCAGCTTCATAAAAACAGCACAAACTGGCCAAAATCTAGCACAAAAAGAGCAAAAACTAACAGGTAAACTGGTTCAAGAAGAGACAGAAGTTTTCTTGCAGTCATTAAATCCTTAACTGAGGGTAGACAGGCGCAAGAACAGGAGAGGAAAAAGAAAAAAAGAAACAGATCGAAGTGAAAAGGAAATCAAAGACAGAAAAAAAACCAGAACAATTTAAAGAAGCTTCGTTACCCTGAGGAACTGGTAGAGACAGATGGACATCCAATTACAAAGCATCCTCTCCACCACCGTCTCTGACCTACATACACACAAAGGGAAAAAAACAAAAAAATGTTAGACACATTCACTAGTTTTCATTTCCGTACAAAACTGTACAGTTGTCTTGTTGATTGTCTTCTCTCACCTCCTGAGCATGAGTTTGGGGTTTTTGCTCTGCACATGTTCATCCATCAGCTCCAGCAGCAGCGTCCGCATGATGTCGGTGTAATACTCCAGTTTACCGTGCAGCGCCACCGTCAACAGAGAAGCGAAATAACCCCGAGCCCGTGCATTGAAGTCCGGACGACTCTCCAATGTGCGGATGAACTGGAGGCAGAGAAGAGAATTCACTGCACTCAGTGGAAAAATCAGAGACTTTGTAAAAGACAGCAGCAAAACAGCTCCTGGAAAATGATACCAAAGTTTTTTGACAGGCCCCTTGGAACTGGCAGCAGTGTACGTCATAACCAACATTCAACATGTGAGTCCAGCGAATGCTTCCTGAGTCTGATTTCTGTCTTTTTTTGGTAGATTTCATCAGACTGAGTTATATGTTTCATTGCTTGTCTCCCTGGTAACAATTTGTCTTTGTTTCCCTCAGGGGGGTCTGGTCATCAGGTCTCTTTTGTTTGTTATACATACTTTTTTGGTTTAACGATTAAACCAGCAATTTTTTTGCAACTTTATTTCTTTAGGGTTTAGTTTGGATTTTTCAGAGGCAGAAGAAAACCACCATGTCCTACAGTACACTGCTATGGGGAGGCCTCCCCTTTTTTGTTGTGTTTTTGCCAAACTGTCACCTCATTTGTCACTTTAATTATGTTTTTTTTCTTAGTGAACATTTACTTGGTTGTAAATAAAACTTTACTGCAATCTTTAGTTGTAAATTTTATGATATTAGTCCTTGAAATTTATTCTCTGGAATGTCTTTTGAAGGACTTCATTGACCTGCCTTTATTGTTTTGACCATCATTTATATCACTAAAAACAATATATTTTACTGTTAATTCATATTTGAACAAACCAAAATAGGGAGGTCATGAGCAGAGATGATTAAACAGGTTTTGGTCGATGTACTGAGTCATTTGAATTTGATGCTAACATTGATGTCTAGAGAATTAAATGGTATTTATGTCACCATGAGTGTTGGACAGTAGAAAGTACTGACTACACACTGATCTAGAAAAAGTAAAAATGATAATGTTTCAATTCAAGTTTGATGAATATCAGGCCAGACTTTTCAATTTGTATATTAAATATTCTCTTTTCACACATTTTGTACCTTGGTGTGGGTTTGCATTTCTGCATTTTCATTGCTACTATTTATTTTTACAGTCTATTCATACCTGTCTGCCAATAGTCATACAGCAGTTTTTCAGCTTTTTACACCCAAGTATACACACAAAAACATGTTCAGTGTCATAGATGTACAAATGTAAGTCTCTGTTAATGCAAGACATTATATGTGAATGATCTAGATGTTCACCTGGAAAACTGAGTTTTGATTCTGTGACTTCGATTCCTGTTTTTCAGCTTTCAGTCACAGTTTCTTTTATTTGTGCACTTGTTTAGGTTTAGGGTTAAAACATCATGGTTTGGGATAAAACAGACCCTCTCACAATGTTAAATACATGCTAGAAAGCCTTTCCACCCTGAAGGCTTTGCACTTGTGTGTAAATATCATACAACTGGTGCTGGATGTCAGTAGCAATGCTAACTACAGATACATGGATGCAGTTAACAAGTGCTTATTTTTTAATGTTTGAACATTTGCAGTAAATGAAGTGATGTGAAAAAGAGATGAAGATCTTCTAAAGCCAGTGACATTTGCTGTATTTCTATATAATAGCAGTGCAGATCTGAAATAAAGTCCTGTATGTTCCAAAAAGGTGGCGGTATAAGCTACATAATACATAGCTGTAAGAAAGACAGTAGAAGGCGTAGAGGATTCTGCTACTTATTTTCATCTATAATGGTGTTTTGGTTTTTTTTTTGGTTTTTTTTTCCATGGATGAGACCCAGGAATGATTTGGTCCTCTTTTCAGTGCACACTACCTGTTGGTACAACCAGTATCAGTTTTCACACTTGTTCAGAAAAGATGACTCCATCTTCCTTTAAGGAAATCAACTTTTTTTTTTTTTTTTCCAAAAAACACTTCAGTGAGTGTAGAAAGTGAGGATGTTTTTCATTTTTGCTATTTCCGTGAACTTTTTCTGATGCAATACTTAAGTCTAAAGAAAAATACAATAATGGAAACGTGGCTATAAAGAGTTCTTGAAGATGCAGTAGAGGAGAGAGGAAACAGGACAAACAAAGAGGAAAGAAACCTGCCAGAAACCTCAAACTCACATTAATGAGGAAGGTTTTGCTGTTGAGCAGGTTGGAGAACTGGTTGAGGGCCTGAGACACTGTGGCCCTGCGAGGTTCCGGGATTTGTATTTTTCCTGTGATCATGGTGTCATTGGCTCTGTCCTTGGAGGGTAGGAAGAAGTTTCGGTCGGTGTAAGTTTTATAGTCGAGGAAGGGGATGCGGGCCTCGCTCAGGTCACTAGTGTGGTCCTCCATCTCAATCATCAGATCTGACAGAAAGGAAAATATAGACTTTAATGACGTATTGAATAAATAGTGTGTCAAGAGTGTTTGTGCTGCAGACAGTTACAGCTTACACACCTGGAGCATCATAACCCTTATGTGTTTACATTGTGGAGGATTTAACTCCCTCTGAACATCTGACATGTCAAGAGTCTCCTGACCCTGAAGCTCCATAACAGAGCTGTCAGATTCAGTTGAAAACGCTCCACTGAGCTCGCCAAGAAAACCTGGAGCAGAGCTTTTCTGATGTCTGAGCCAAAGCGCCAGGCAATCTGCTGAATCGTACTGGCACGAGTTCACAATATGGAGATAAACTGTCAAAGTGGTGAAGGCTTCCAATCTGTAAACGTGTGACAAGATGCTGAAGTTTGTGCTGCGTCTGCTGCTCAGCTCGGACACTGAACGCCTTCTTTTGGAAGCTCAGAGTTTATCAGATGAATTTAATGTGTTATTTATCTCTAAATAGGAGGAAAATATTAGTTTGACATTTAGCAATTATGTTAAGAAAATACAAGTATATAGAAAACTCCCATGTTAGCTTATTGTCGCTAAAAACTTGAACTTTTCATGTTTCTAGATGATTAATCAGTGATTTCCATCTTAAACTCCCTGCAAATCTATTAGTTTCAACTCATAATTTTTCCACCCCTATTTTGGGCGTATTTTTTTCTGTGTTTGTTTCTCTAGGTCACAGGTGTCAAACTCCTGTCAATGAGGTCCGGTGCATGTTTTAGATATTTCCCTCTTTCATCACACCTGGGAGCCACTACATCATTTTCAGGCTTCTGCAGAGCCTGATGATGAGCTGATCATTAATTGAACCAGGTATGCTGGAAGAGGGAAATATCTAAAACATGCAGGACACCGGCCCTCGAGGACTGGAGTTTGACACCCCTGCTCTAGGTGTTGAGGTGGAAACTGTAAGTGCTTTTAATCTACTCAACACGACATAAATCAAGGGGAAAATGATAAAAAAAATGACTGTCCAGTCTATGTCAAATATTGAATAAAAAGAACATCAAAAATCTTTTGATATTCAGTTGAACCATCAAGGATGGTGTAAATGGGTTTAATAATTTTATCTTACAATAACATATATTACTTACCTACATTTGCACACAACTACTACACAACTCTATTCGAACTAATTATACAAGGCAGAGTGTTTCACAAAAATGACCGCTGTTGCAAAATCACTCATGATTTATTTGTGTTTAAATGGGCAGGTTCCGCATGTAACGTGAGTGGACACAATGGGTTAAACATGAAACCTGGAATAAGACTGAAGATTCATGAAAAACCTGCATGTCTGGATTAGAAAAACCACTAGGATCATCAAATTTAACAGTGTCTTTATTTATAGTGCTATATAAGACCATTTCAAGCTATGTGTTCCAGATGAAATGCACTGACACCTAGGTAGCTTTTCATGTCCCAATTTTGGTCCTATTTTTGGCCCCAATATTTGATTAAAAATTAATTAATTTTGGAATGGCTCAGAGCAAGAGCATAATTTTTTGCCTTTATCTGAGGTCATCATTAGCTACATCCTGGGGGGATATATGCCTAAATTTCTCTTTTATTATTGGGTCTAAAAAAGCTGGCAAAGTGCCAGATACCAAAATGAACCCAGTTTTATAGAAGCACCCATGGATTGACAGCTGTAATAACCAATCGGAATGTGTTGGATGAGGCCTGTACATGACTCTACTATTCTACTGTGTCTCGACATTCAAGGTTAGAAAAGTGGCTTCACTTTTCTCTTAACAGCATGAAACAGCGTCAGTCAGGTTCATCTATCTTTATATTCAGTCTTCACATTTGGACTAAGAGGAGAAAGCTGCAGAGGGAAGGTGTGTATTTCCAAATTCTGGTGTTTTTTTTCCCCTGCAGTTTTAATACATTCTTTCACTCCTCAGGTAATGAAAAAGATTTATGTTCCACAAAATCCTCACTGACTTGCACAACACAACCGTTAGCTGACAGGAAGCGTGAGGATGTGACTTTATGATGTGATGAAACAAATGTGTGAAAAATAAATACATTTAAAAAAAAAATCAGTGGTACTTGTGTGTGTTTTTCATGTGCATGTACCTGTGAACTCTTTCTTGCAGCGATCTCTTACACTTTCCTCCAGATTCTCCAGCTGGTGTTTTACTTTCTCATACTCCCGCTCTGCCTGCTGACTCTTCCTCCTGTCAGCACCAAACACACCAAAATAGACATTTACCATGTTAGCACAAAGCAAAACACGTCTGTATTTTTGTGTGTAATTTGTGTGTTCACTGAACCTGTAGCAGTAGACTGAGATGGCGATGAAGAGCAACATCGGTACAATAACTGAAGGGATTATGATAGCCAGAGGGATGTCGTCTTTTCTGGCGTAGTAGACCGAACCCACCAACCACTCTCCATTACCAAACTTCACCTGCAGAGACAACATTTCAATAGATCTGAAGTTCAGACTCAAATAAAACATCTGAAGCTGCTCGGACTATTAAAAACCGTGTTCTCCAAAATTTCAGGCCCATTTATTTAATATTTATGGATGTGTGGAATATTCTGAGACAGATATAGTCACTTTAAACATTTCTGCAGTTAGTGACTGAAATTACAGTCAATCTTCTATAATATAGTAATAAAATCAGTAAAACACAACTGAACAATAATGTCAACCATTAACCCATAAAGACCCAAAAAGCCACTGGTGACCAAAATCTAAAATATTTAATAACTTCTGACCCACTAATCCCATCAATACATGTAAATAATTTGTGTAAAACACAGTTTGTCATCAGATATGACCCATTTGGACATTCAGAGGCTCCGTAGTGAAAGTGGAAACACCATCATCTTCTACAACACTGATTCACCTGTAAAACCCATGGAGTTTGACAAATGACAGTGGATGGAGACTTGTTTCTACATTCAGTTGTTGATATCTTTGCTGAAAAAAGTCACTTTTTCTTCAGTTTCCTCTGTTTCTGACAACAACCCTCAACTTTAATCTGCGGTTTTATGAACATCTATATGATCGGTAAATTGAATATTGCAAAATGCATGATTTTCACTGAAAAAACACAAAATACAGTGGACAATATTTGAATAAATGGAGATAAATCCATCAAAGTTTAAATGGAGAGAAAAATTATTTTTGGGAACTGCCACAAAAGTAGCACTGGATCTTTATGGGTTAAAATACATCACACATATTTTGACAAACTGTTTACTTGGACAAAATGCCCACATAGTCCTAGTAACATCAATCATCACAAGACTAGTTTAAAGCTTAGAATAAGGTTTACGGTTATGCGCGGTGTGGTGTGTGTGTTTTTACCACTAAGTCCAGCAGGTCATTGGTTGTGTCCCTGCGCTGGCGTTTGGATCTGGCTCTGGGCTGAGATGATGGAGCCTCCAGGATCAACTTATCATCCTGTATGGCATCGAAACAAGAACAGGAGACATATAGGAAAGCTCTTTGTTAACTATTATGAAATACTGAGACATTTTCAGAAAATTAATGTAGAGGCTGAATGACAGAGGCAGGAAAGCTTTACAACCCATCAACCAGATGCGGTGTATTTCTGAAGTTTCAGCTTCCCTCACAAAGTGTGCTGTCAGCTGGGAGAAAATCGTTTGTTGACATTAACTAATTCTATTACTAAGCAAAGAACAGTCTCATTTGTCTACATCCATCATCCGCTTGATCACTCAACATTTATACGGGCATTTTCCCAACTATCAATATTGACTGTACTTGGGGCAGATAGTGGATAGTATTAGGCTTCTCAACTGGAAAATACAGACTTTGAGAGAAAATAATACACAGTTCATAGGATACAAGTTTTTCCTATCTACATTGTTTTTACTCTTAGTTTGATATTCATTCATTTATTGACTAATTTGAGATATATTATGACATGATATTCAGTAATTCAGATTTATTTTGGTGTTTATTACTTTCTATACTATGACTGAGTATTTACTCAAAGTTGACCCCATTTTTAGTAAAATGAAAGTTGTCAACTGCAGATATGTATAATGTATTTTCAGTGTCTACATTTTTTCAGAGTGGGACAGTATGACACTGGTCAGTAAGATGGTTGGCTTTTCCTGGTCCATAGTACTGTCATTACATCTACCTTTTAAAAAAACCAACTATCTGTATAAATCTCTATTTTTTTTAAAAATGAAAATCTAAACTCTCATTCCTTCTGTCCCTCTACTGCTCCAATAGTCAACAACAAACTATTGTAATGGACCTGGCAACAAACAACCAACTCCCAATACAACACAGTCCCCAACAAAAACTTTATGTACTCTTATGTATTGATTGTCTAAACTAAAGACAAAAGACCATGTTCTGAGTCTACTTCCCATGCATATATTATAGATGTAGAGTGGACTTGCATCTCCCTGTGTCTGCGTACGTTACATCCAAAGACAAGCAACAGGTTAATTGGTCAATCTAGATCGCCCATATGTGATTAACGGATGGATGGTAACGAGTGAAGTTATACTGGTCTATACTGAACTTAGTATTTTAGTTGAGACACACTTAAGGAAGCTACATCCAGAAAGTTCAATATAGTTACACAGAGATGCAGTGTAATTTAAAACTTGGATGAAAAAAGTTGTATTCACTACTCATACATCTATAAACATAATTACAACACACACCTAAAAACTCCCAGAAAGTCAAGGTCGGCTGTAAGCATGGGCAGGGGTGGGCTCAGCCCATCCAAATGTCCGTCTTGCCCACCCAATCAAAAGTTAAGGGAAAATGTTTATCCAATAGAAAAATACAACAGACTACATGACTATTGGGTCTTATTTGTGATTGGGTGAGCAGCCTACAGCCCGCCTTATTCCATCAGGGACTGGTTGTCATCGTTGTTTTGCATTCCTTAAGCGCTTCATTCGCTCATACAGCAGCTCACTGTCTGTCGTCCGTTTCTGAGCTGTGGGGAAATAAACCACCCTCCTTGGTCTCTGTTGCACCTGTCAGGGTTTCTGTTTAAAAGTGTGATTTTCTCTATCGGAATTTCTCTTTATCTGTGGCTTTTTGATGTGCTCTTGGGCAGAGCAGCCGGCCCGGTTCAGCGGCCACTGGCATCACACATATGTACGCACACACTGACTAAAGCGACGCCAATAAAACACACACATTGGGCTACACAACACCACTAAAACACAAGCGCAAGGTCTTTCAATCGTTGCCCAAGGAAGGGACAAGAACCGAGTGAGGGGCAAATGATCTCTGTCACAAAATTAAATCATATTAATTATTATAAACATTTTGTTATGTTGGTTTATATGTTAATAGTTCTACTGACATTTGAGTTTAAAGTTCAGGGTTATAGATGGATAAAAAATGTTGTTTTCTTTGTCATTTGTCACTTTTCAGATTGAATTTGAATAAGACTTTTTTGGTTTGTGAAATATGAAAAAATTTAATTTAGTTATTTTATTTTTTACTTTTGGCCCAGTTTCAGTTGTTTGTGCAGTTGTTCTGTTGGGCCACTTTTCAGTCTGAGTTTGAACAAGAGTAGACTGCCTTCTTTTTGTATAAATTCTGGCTACAGTGAGAATAATTTATTTTATGAGTATTTAGTATTCATTCTTTTATTTTTCAAGTTCATCCAATGAAAAGAAATATGCATGAAGGACTTTTAAAATAATCTTTATTTTATATTAAAGAGTAAATGGACACAGATGAGCTGCCCAACAACTGAACATCTCTTTGGGGATCAATAAAGTAATTCTTATACTTAAATAAACCCCCAAACCACTTCTTTTCAATGCCATCAGGACTGCAATTCAAATTGTCAGCCTTCAGGCCACTATTCGGCTTCACTATTATCTGTACGTACCAACCAAGTTGCCCACCTGTTATTTCAACCAGCCCACCCTAATATGACAGGCTAGACCCGGCCCTGCAGAAAGTACTGAAATATTAACAGCATACTACAACACAATGATACTAGGATACTTACTACACCATGTATAGTTGGGATATAAATGTACTTGACCTTTACATTAAGCTTACCTGATATAATGAATTTGAAGAATACTTTGTCTTTTGTAAGGCTTTTGTCTCTTTACAAATAAATCCTACTATACCTGCAGCAAAATTTTGCTCACTAACTTGTTTATTGTTTTGATATGTATTTAGGTCCTGACCACAAATATATGAACTACTACTATGACAAACTGTGTTGAAAATCGATGTAATTTGCAGTTAAAAATGTAGCTTTGGGGGCAAAATAAAAGACTGTGCTCATTTAGTTTCTGCCTCTCTCTAAACACTGAACAGATAATTGTGTAATTGAAGGGATCATCTTCACAGGAAGGTCAGACTACCAACAACAACAAAACAAGTAGCAGTCTTCAAAAGTTTTTTTTTCTCTATTACATTCACGTTGTTCGTGACAAGAAAGTAAATGTTCCTGCCAGACTTATATTTAAGCAAACACTTTTCAGTTGAACTAGTGTAAGCTTCAGACAGGAATAAGTTCACTATTTGATATCCTACATTTAATCAAAGGTACTGTTCCACAAACCTCTGTAAATCTATCATAATGCCAGAGTCTGCAGTGTTTTAAGACAAAAGATTAAACAAAGAGCTACAGAAAATGGATTTTTTTTCTGCACTGTGAGCTCTCCTGTGTGTGTGTGTAGGCGTTTGTACCTGCAGTATGTTCACATGACAGGAGGCATCTCCAACAAACGCCTGGGCCTCTTTGGCTGTCATCGCTTTAGAAAAACCTCGTCCCTGAAAGGAAGAGAGAACAGGTATGCATTAAGAGATGAAGACACAAAATAAAGACGGACTTTAAAGAATGAATTTAATCCTGTGTCCTCACAGTCACGATGATGATGCTGGTCTCCGTGATGACGTTCTTGGCCAGCTTGTTGAAGCTGGGGTCAGGATGGTAGTCAAAACTCTTCAGCTCCTCGTTCAGGTTGTCAAGCTGTACGAACGTCCTGAATAACTGAATGTCGACGGAGCCGTTCACAGCCGGAGAGTCAAACTGGAGGATTGTGTCAGTTTTACTTACAGCCTCCTGGGTGTACTGAAAGAAAAAGGAGAAAAACAGTGATCACCTGAGAAAACTGAGAGAAATTTAAAAATGCTAATTCCACTAAGGCGCAAGGTTTTCTTCTTTGTGGTTCACAGTTTCTTTATATTGAATATGAAAAAAAGTCTCTGGACACCTACTGTAAATGTGTGACGTGTGTCTCACAGCACTTGAATACAAATCTAAGAGTCCTTCATATCCTCTCACTTATTGTCTATTAGACCTTCAGTCAGTGTCTGCAGTATATATGTAAAATTGGAGGCTGCGCCATTTTTCACAGATCAAAATACATAAAAGAAGAAAGGACAGTTTATATTAAAAAATCTACAGTATTACCATCCAATCAATACTCTAACAGGTCTAACCCATGAATTAGCACTCATCTAAAAAGTTAATTTTCCAGGCTTTCATAGGTAAATGCAGTAAAGTAAGTGAAGTCATAGATACACAGTCAGGTCTCAGTGCATGGGAACAGATCCTATAAGACAAGTCTTAGTCCTAACATTTCTCTAACAAGCCTGTAAAATGACTTTGTTACATGATGTTTGATGCTTTTTACTTCTGTTTTTATAAAACTTGCACCTCTGACCCCTCTGCTAAGGCAGCTCTGCCCCTTTTGTCCAAATATGGTCACTTCTGTTCCAAAAAGTCAACACGGCGACATGGCTACTGGCTTTAAAACATCAGTTCAGGAACAAAGAGGGGAATTTATGTTCCTCTGTCCACTAAATACAGTCTCAGGTCTCCACTCAGGACTGTTGCCAGACAGCGTCCACTCACAGTGGTGCAGCTGAAGACCCCTGCTGCCCATTTTCCCTATAAACCACAACAATAAAGGAGACCTCCGTAAAACTGCTGAGAAAAATGTTGGATATTACTGTTTTATTATCAGTTTTTATAATGTTTTAAACCTCATGAATGCCCAAAATATGCAAGATTTCCAGATCTGTGATGTGAAGCTACTGCAAAGTTATTAAATATCACCAACCACGCCGCTAACTAGGAAACCTTACATTAAACATCGACAAGTAATTTCATCTACTTGCTAAATGTAAACACATTCCTTAATGCAAAATAAGCAGACCAACTAGTATGCAACACTGAGTATTTATATAAATTCATGCTAACATTAGCAAATGTACCAAAAGTTATCCAAGGATATGGTAAAAAGAAAAAACAAGGTCAAAATTTTTGTAACAACTCTAGTGTAAAATCTTAACTAATACAGTAGAACTATTGGTCTTTTTTTACTCACTAAACAGAAATTCAGGAAGATTCCACAGGTGAGCAAATTGTTAGTCAAAGCTCATGCAGCCGATATCAAGGCCTAGCATCCCTGAAGTCATAAAAAACAATTCATTACAAAACAACCACCAGTACACACATTAGAGAATTAGAAACACATAACTGAGACTTTATTGGCTAAAGATTTTCTAAAGAGAAATTCCAGCCAAATTTCTAAAGCATTTTATAAAGTATTACATTTATACACTACTTCTGCAGTGACTCCCGTTTCAAGCTGCAGTTTCAACCCAAACTTTATAACTGATCTGATATTTTCAAACACTGATGATATTTCATCTGTCAGTTATATCTACGAAGAAGAAAATCTTTATTTGTCAGTAAAGTTCACACATGTAGACATGCACCACACACCAAAACCGGCCCTCTGCATTTAACCCATCACTAGCTCATGCATGCATGTATTATATATACACTGCATACTAGGAGCAGTGAGCTCGCTTTGTAAGACGCCCAGGGAGAAAAATGGGGGATTAAGTGCCTTGCTCAAGGGTACATCAGCCAACAACTCTCCCTTCGGTCACAAGCTAACTCTCCAGCCTTCTAGGCCATGGCATTTCTATACATAGTTATGTCAGTTTCAAAGCCATAATTTTGTACCTTTTGCACCAGTATTATTTATAGATCCTTTTCCTGTTTTTATTCATGTGTGTGCCTTTCTTTGCAAACTGTTGCTCATAGTGCTTTTTTATGTGAGTAACAATAACGTTGATAAAAATAAAATTGCAAGGCACTTGCTAGGACTTTGCCTCAAAGGACATGTTTAGATTCAGCTCAGCTTCCTGAAACACTCACAAACACAAAATTATTGTGATCACCTCCACAACAAATGTGTAATCAGTCAAACTATTTCAAATCAAAGGTGGACAGCAGCGACATGACCTGACTTTTAATAAAAGCACAACAGCATTGGCTCAGTGTGCATCGGTTTGCAGCTTGAACTGGCACTTGTTCTGTGTGAAACACTGAGAAAAGACACTGCTCCCATTTCACTGCTGAACAACTTTGAGTGACACAGTCTCTTAGGAAAGCATCACTGCAGGGGAGAGGAGGTGAAGTCGTTTTATCGCTGCTTCATCAAAAGCTCCTGTCTGAACCGGGAACAAGGAGGGGGAGACTCAGTAGGGAGGCGCAGAGTAAGAGCAGAGAAGAAACCTTAAGAAAAGTTACATCTGTGCTGAAAATATGGAATCACTTGACTTTACATCTGGTGTGATTCACCACAAACAAAATACTGAATGCAGAAGTGCTTCCACTTTATATTTACATACTTTAGCTACAGCACATATGCACACTGTGATCACTTCAACATCCTCTGATGGCAGCTGGGAGTAACTTAAACAGTTGCTTATAAAGTCTAAAAACATTAACTTTGAAGTATTCAAGACAGACAAATAACAACCCACAAATTAACATTATTACCTGTTTGGGGCATATCATATATACATGATGTACTCAGCTGATCAATACAAGAAGGGAGGCATTCAGTGTAACAAAATACTGCAATACCTCCTGTTCTGTCTGATTTAACTCCTTCATGCATGAATTACAATAAAACTGAGTGGGATCATTACTCCAAAGCAAATGATATGTCCAGTTGGATTATTTTGAGTGACTTACATATATTATAGTTGACTGTTTGCTTAAACACAACTTTCATGGTAAATATATGTTGTTTTTTTTTTTGTGTAGTGTTCAAAAGCCTCTCTTCATTAAGATAACATAGCATATTTAGGAAAACTCATTCTAAAATATAACCTAAGTGATAATACCAATTATCTGATGATGTAGAAGAAAACATTAATTAAACAATCCATGTAGTAATTTACTGTATTTTAGAGCAACTACTTTGGAGTAATAATAGCAAATATTATAGTTTTAATTGAAGCTTCAATAACTCCATGCATGAATGGCTAATGTTGTTTGCCATTTTAACAGTAAACTAAAGGTTAGAGATGTTATAGAATGTTTTGTCAGTGTTTATAAAATTAAAGTGGTTTTCTGACTGGGAACGCAATTGAAACCCACCTGTGTACTGTACATAATGAAGTATGTGAAACTGCTGCGAACTAAGAGGGAAACCAACACTACATATATATATTTGGAAGTGCAACCTTGTCACACCAGTCTGCATCCGTATCCAACTGTGATATTTACACCCAGCAGCTACAGGCTTATTTATGCTCCCTCTGTGTACATAAGGAAAATGACCCATTTCACATGATGTAACCATCACTGCCCACATACAGGACTTATATGTGTTCTTTAGGTCGGCTTGAATTTAAACCAGTAAAAAGTATTTGATGGCTCTAAAACAACAACAACAAACATTGTAGTGAAGGAGGTGTGATTATGTAAAGGTTAAACAGAGGCACAACAGTGCTATAAACCGTGGGGGTCACTCTGTTTCACCAAAAATCCTGCTGGTTTCAACTACTGGCTACAATGACTCTATTATTTTTTTGCAGCTTCTGATGTTTCTCCCTTTGTCATGATGTATGCAGGCTTATGGAGATGTGCAGAAATGCAGATGAAATGAAAATGAATGAGATGATCTGAGCTGTATCGGTATTTAATGTCAAACATAAACGAGTCCTAGCATACAATTAATTATGAGACAGAGTCCATTTTATTCCAAACCATAATCTTTTAACCCTAAACTTGAACTAAAACCTAGTAGTATTTTGTGTAGTAGCCATGGTACCAAAACATAAACAAGTAATTTCAGTCTCTAAAGTAAAAATGCTGCTGAAAACTGGAATCTGGAAAACTACATGAAGCAAGATGAACCTCAGCATCACACAGAAGAGTCCAGTGACAGATATTTTCCCCGACAGACTCTTTTAATAAACAGGAAATTATGCTTTACACTATATGCAAATGTATTCTGTGTAGCCTATAATGGTAGCAGTGCCCATTGCAGTTGTGTCCTGCTTAATCCTGAATTTTAATAATTTATCATTATGATTTTGATTACGGTCATTGGATATTTGGCGTGTTTTGCACAGTGAGTTAATGAGTGTAATAGTAGTGGCGGCACTGACACTAATATTAAAGAATCTTAAACTTTCGACAAATGACTCATTCAACACTGAGCTGAGACATAACTAAATGCCTCACCTTAACACTACGCTCAAGTCCAAAGTGAAAACTTGTCGCTCCTACCTCTACAGACGTGGTGTTCTGTGAAAACTCATCAGAAGAGATCAGCACTTTCATCGTAGCTCTCTGGATCAAGTCAAAACCGGTTCCATTCACCACGATCCTCCGACCGCCACTGCATTAAACATGAACATTTATAACATCCTAAAACAGACTTTGCAGTACTTACAGTTCCACTTTAAAAAATACTTATTTCTACTGTACATTTCTGTGAAAGTCGAAGTTAGAATTACTTTGAGGAAAAAATTTATTTTTTTTTTCACATTGAATCATTCACTGTTAAAAGTTTAAAGCTGTGTGGCAGATTGATTAAAAAAAAAAATGCATCGGCTTCAAAGTAATTCTTCACTTTGATCAAAGACTTTCCAACAGCAGAATCAAGTTAACTTCACTGAACACTTAATAATTTACGTACTTTATTTAATATCATATGTTTGAAGATCAAGTTCGTCATATTATTTAATACAACACTGCTTATTTCTTACAGTAACTCATCATAATTTAAAAACACACCAATGATATACAGGAGTGTATTATACGCACCATACAAAGCTGGCCTTAGGGTTGTAATCTGTGATCTTTGGGTTTTCAGAGTACTGGTAGGCCGACGGTACATCTTTGGTGGTGTTTTTACCATATTTAACCGTCACCGTCAGTGCATCAGAGGGAACCTTCTGTCCACGGTACCTGCCAGTCTTACAGGTGATCTTTGTCCCAAACGACAGTCTGAGGGGGTGAATGTAAAGAGTGACCACAGGCATTTAGTATTTAGGATTTTTAAAGGTAAAAAAAATAAGGGTTAACTGTCTCTATTATCCCTGTAAATTGTGCGTGCTCTGATTACGTCTTGTTTGGACTACTGTGATTCGCTTTATTACGACCTCGACCAGTCTGCAATCTGTAGAATACAACTAGTCCAAAATGCTGCTGCACACCTGCTCACAGGGACACGGCACCAGGAGCACATCACACCTGTGCTGTTCTCTCTCCACCGGCTGCCTGTTCATTCTAGAATCAAGTTTCAAATTTTACTCTTTGTTTTTAAATCTCTGCACGGACTTGTACCTTCCTATTTAATTGAAATACTAACTGTGCACACTCTGGTCAAGGAGCTTCTGTCTGCTGCACTGCAAAAATCTAAATCTTACCAAGTGTATTTTTCTCATTTCTAGTCCAAATATCTCATCACACTTAAAATAAGACATAATCACCTAAAGAGTAACTTTTTAGTGAGATATAAGAACTTATTTTTAGATAATAGATCTGGAAAATCTTATTTCAAGAAATCTCACCACGACAGTTTTCACTTGCTCCATTGGGAGATTTTTTGCTTGAATTAAGCAAAAAAAAATCTGGCCCTAAACTCTGGAACTCTCTCCCCCTGAACATTAGAGCTGCTACTTCTGTTGACAGTTTCAAATCGCTGCTTAAAACTCACTTTTTTGCACTGGCTTTTAATAAGAGCTGAGCTGGACATTTGATTTATCTTAGAGTTTTAAATTATTGTTTTTAGTGTTTATATTTATTGTTTTAATATTTTAATGCATGGACCATGTGCCACTATTGTTTTATTGTATTTACTGTATTTTACTTATAGTCTGTTTCATGATGATGTACAGCACTTTGGGGCAGTAGTGTGTTTTTAAATGTGCTATATAAATAAACCTTGACCTGTAGGGAAATTCAGTCTCTACATTTCACTCATTCTAATTCACACTGTACCTAACAGCTGCATTAGCACATAGTGCACATTAGGAGCAGTGGGCTGCCATTGAAGACACTCGGGGAAAACTCCAGATCTTCACCAACACCGTGGTCATTGTCACCAACAGCAGAATTAACCTATATGTACCTGTTTTAAATGGTGGGGTTTTAGCAGCCTTTAATAAACACCAATTCCTATAAACCCCAAAAGCACAGGCATGTAATATCAATAACATTTCATTCATGAACAGAAAATAACGTTCAATCATTCATTTTTTTTGTGACCAATTAATTTTCCTGAGGGTCGTGGGGGGTGGAGCCTATCAACGATGACACCAGGCGAAGGTGAGGTACACCCTGAATATGTTGCCAGTTTATTTCACGGCTGACATACATTGATAAACAACCCTTTTATATTTATCCCTAAAGCCGATATAGGGTTTGAACCCAGGAGCTTCCTGCTGTGAGGCAACAACACCAATCACTGTTAAATGTTAAATAATATTAAAATAATGCAACTACACACAATGTTATTTTGCAAACAAATAAAGAGTTAATTACCCAGTATGTCCAGGAATATGGGAAGTAACTTTTGTAACTTTACTTGGAAAAGACCAATGAGTTAATGCACACAACAGCCGACCAGAGGCTTGATAGGAAATGACAGGAGGTAACTTATTGGTACATGTAACTATCAAAAACACGTTAATTCTCTTGTCAGTGTCCTTGACCAAGGTACTGCTGTAGACCTGGAGCTGGTCTGTGGGTGCCTTCAGAGGCTTCCCACTGCTCCCTGTGTATGTACAATGATGAGTGAAATGCTCTGGTTGAATTTCCCTCAAGGACAATAACAGCGAGGTGGGACTTTCACCTGATTGATGCCTTGTTTACATGTAGCTGGGTATCT
The DNA here is from genome assembly GCA_037367295.1 of Apogon hyalosoma. Lineage (NCBI taxonomy): Eukaryota > Metazoa > Chordata > Actinopteri > Kurtiformes > Apogonidae > Apogon > Apogon hyalosoma. Next base: position 22,610,100 of record JAPQRP010000005.1, on the reverse strand, counting down.
GCACAGCAAATTATTTGTTTCTTACCAAGATAAAAAAAAAACCTTAGATTTAGAAGTGTTAGATAATTTATCTTGTTTTAAGAGTTAATTCCTTATTTTAAGTATTCATCCATCTGTAGAAATGCTTATTTCTAGATTTAACAATCTTAATTCAAGAAATCTTGTCAAGTGAAATTATCTTGCTAAATGGACAGATATTTTATTTGTTTTGAGTCCCTTTTCCTGCAGATATAGTGTTTTTATCTTGTTTTTAGACACTCCTTTTTTTTGCAGTGTTGAAAATCAGGCATTTTCTCATGCACTATTGCTTTTTTTTAACCTTTGTTTATGCTAAGCCTAACACCATGATAGTACTCTACAGTGTATCTATGCATGTGGGTTTGGGTAAATTGCTTTTCTGAAAATGAGCTGATGTGTGTGTTATTATTGAAAACAGAGACGGGAAACTATCTGTTTCTATAAATACCATGCTACATGTATACATAGCCTGAAACAATGTAAATAAAGTGATCTCTGGTTCTTCCATATAAACACATGCATTACTTACACTTCACACGAGACTCCGCCCACTGTGATGGCAATGTCATCTTTAGTTGCAGTGTCCAGATCTTCTCCACGGATGGTGATGACGGTTCCCCCAGCTGCTGGACCCTTTGCTGGTTCAACAGAGACCGGTTTGGGGTCCTGGACAGAGAAAAGAAATGTGATTAGACAACATCTTATAGAGCAGATTATATATTCATTAGTTTCGGATTATTATAAATGTGTTTATTTCAGCTAAAACAACTCTGTGCCCTTTAGATGTCAAATCGATGAGATGCTGTAATGCTCCTTAAGGTTGCCACTGCTTTCATGGAAACTTGTAGCCAGTATGAAAAACTATCAGCCATAATAGATATGTTTATATTGATGCAATATCTAGTTACAAGCAAATATAACAATGTGATATATAGTTCATAGAAACAAGATAATATAGGGAAATTGTACATTCTTAGAAAATGTGGAAATACTAGTTATCTTTCAGAAAATATCAAGCATCTAAAAAAATGGAACTGGTTATCATGAATCAGTGTTTTACATATAGAAATATTTCCTTTTTCTCATATTATTATTTCATAAAACACACGACTATTGTGTTCCTCTTAAACCTTAAAACAGGCACATAAATATTACTGATGTTATGAGGTCATTTTGATCTCTTATCCTGGTGGTTGACATGTTAAAATATAACAACCAGTTGGGAATTCATACTAAGTAGCAGCTTTGACAGAGAAGAAGTGAGCACTTTGTTGAATTCTGGAATGAAAATATTAAAATTTATATAGATTTAAAAATTGTGCACGTCACACAGAAAACTCAAACCTAGAGGAAAATAAAATGAGCTAAACTTTAACTGAGTTCATTACTTTCTACCTACTGTCCTTCAAGTGCAAATGCTTTGATCACATGAAAACTACATTTTCTAAAGACTACTTCAACGCCATGAGCTGTAACTAACAAGTGTAAACCGGAAATTCAGCACCACTGTAGAACTTCTCTGTAGGGGAGTTATATGAACGCAGAGTGCTTGAAGAATATTGATAAAGGAGATGGAGCCTGCAGAAACGCACCAGCTGGTTGGTTTCCTGTTTGCACTGCGTAGTTTTATGGTGAGCTAACAGCATGACAAACAAAACAAGAGAGGATATTAATTCTCAGCCACACTGGAGGATGAAGCAGCTTTAAATTTAAGAAGTCAATCTGTCTGGAGAATTAAGACGCAGCAGTTGAGCATGGTGTGTGAATGATGTTTGTGCTTGATTGGAAGGAAACTAGAATCACTGCCTTGAAGTTGCACACTTCTGCCAACTAATCAAATGTCAGCTTGAAGCATCCATGTCTGTCAGGACTCAAATAATGCACGTAGTGAAGACGTTGTAGGAAGTCAGTAAAGGTATGATTGTTAGATTCCAGTGAATAATTTACACAGAGAAACATGCTATTTTTGACTAGTGTCATGTTGAATATATGTCTTTGCATAGCATTATGATACCACATTAAGGACCTTTTGGAAATAAAATGTTTCAAGTCTCTACATGTCACTAGATTCTGTCACGCAATGTTAATTTTAAAATTTTTGTATTTTGTGAATATGTAGGACTGGGCAATATATAAAAATTAATTTGATTAGTCTGGGTTTGGCTTTATAAAAATTGTAAAAAAAAAAATCCAAAATCAAGATTATTCCCCTGAAGACCTTTCTTGGCCAACAAAAATTCAATACAACCTGTTTGTTTCGTTGTATAATATATTACATGTGAAAGTATTTCTCTGGTCATAGATGACATTTAGTTCTAAAGAAAGAGTGTTCTGGGATTAAGTTTTATCTTTGGTTCACAGAGTCAGAAAATAATTGACCAGAATCATACATCCTTTTTAACAGTAACAATAACACAAATCAAAACAGAATATTTTGGCCATATTGCTGACCTCCACTAATAATTACAGGCCTGGAACAAATGAAAAGTAAAAGGAATGAATGAATAAATGAATGAATGAATGACATCTCATTCACGTGTCTTTCTGGCTGCTGATTGGTTGACAAAATTTACTCTCCTCCAATCACTGAACAGTCAGTGGAGATTCAGGAACATATTTGATTCTCGTTGCTAAATTTGTTGGTAGGCTCTTGAAAAAAAAGTATCAAGGTTTGCATCACTGGATATAAAGCCTCAAAACAAAATTAATCACATTTGGTGACATTTTGTTATGATTAATTATCTAATATATTCTTAAGTTATTTCCAAAAGCATGTTTTGTGAAGTCACAGTGACTTTGACTGTTGACACCCAACTTCCAAAATCTAACCATCTGAATGTTTGTTCCAAATCTGAAGAAATATCTGAGACATCACATTCCTGAAAATGAGATCGACGGACAAACTGAAAACCTAATTGTTCCAACTGTGGCTCTCATCCACACAGGAACATAAAGTTGCAAATTGGAATCCAAACTGAAGAAATACAGCACTGTTTTTTGTAAATCAGTGTAGCATAAGTGTGTTGTGCAGATGCTTGAATTTGGTTTGTTGGTGTTTCAGATTTGATCTTGCTGTTCTGGCTTAGAGAGCTGCAAACACAAGAATAAATAAGCCCAAAAGAGACAAACTCAGAACAACTCTGCCTGGTTGGAAGTTATACACAAACAAAACAGCAGCACAGGAGGTAGCTGCCACTGAAATATATTTGGTTTGTGAGAGAAACAAGTACAGCCAGGTCTATTTTGACTCCGGTATCAAGAAACAAGAAATCAGACTAAAAAGTTTCACAACAGATATAAAATACTTGGTGTCTGCAGTCAACAAAGCATCTATGATTCTGACTTTATCAGTGAGTGAAAATTAGAAAATATGCTTTCCAGAATTTATAAGTTGCCTATTGAGAAATTCATTTAGTTAGAAATAATACAAATATAATTCTTTTTTTTTTGAGGAAAATCACTAAATATTCATTCTCAAAAGTGCGCAATTAAATTTTTATTGTATTCATTATTATTGATGCAGTTTATTCTTACGATTTCCCTAGAGTTAAATTATGTTTTCTGTTTTAATAGGAAGAAAAACAAATCAGGACCTACTGAGTTAGGAGTGCTCACAGACAAAGAAGCACAGCTGCCGAAGCAAATTAGTCATTTTGGTCTCAGCAGTTTGCACAGATTAGCTTTTTGTCAGCTCAATAAAACAACAAAACAGTGAATCATATATAAATTAAGCAACTGAGCTCAGTCAATACACCCTGATCAGCAGGTAGTATTTGCATTTTGATCAAGTTTCTGTTTTTCTCTGGTAAAAACCACTGCAAGTTGAAGCAGGTTCTATGCAGCAGTAAGTTTGTAAAAGTGGATATTTTTATGCTTTCCCTTCATGGCTGCTTCTTTAGGGAGCCGATTTCTCTGCAGCGCACAAGAGGAAGGATGTATGCTTTTACTTTTGAATGAACCGTTTAATGTTTTTGGGATTTGATCTCCAGGGTTTGAAGCAGTTGTGTCACACATTGTTCTGTGTTGCCTCAGAAACTTTGGTCTCTACGGATTCCTAAACCTTTTTAAGTGTTCCCGCAGTAGGATGAAGATAATTTAAATACTCAAAGAAAGAAATAAAGCCATAAATTTTTAATTATTAATCAGTAATGCTTTTGGAAAATACATGCATACAGGATGCATAAGGTGCTACTGACTCTGCAGTGTTTTAACATCAGAGAAGCAAGACTGATTTGATGTCACACATAAAAAAAGATGGTCTCCCTTAAAGAGACAGCTGCTTGTTTATAAAAAAAAATCTACATTAACAGGAACAATTATCCTATTTTTAATTAAGTTAATAATTGATTTTATACACTAGCAGTCAAAAGTTTGGGGTCACCTTCTCATTTACATAGCATGAGATGGACCGCAGATGGCCAACAAGTGCTCAGCATCACTGGGAAACTCCTTCAAGACTATTGGAAAACATTTCAGGTGACTACCTCATGAAACTCATTGAGAGAATGCCAAGAATACACAAAGCAGTAATAAAACCAAAATGTGGCTATTTTGAAAAGTATAAAATATAAAACATGCTTTGAGTTATGTCAAACTTTCTTCAACTACATAATTCCATATGTGTTCATTCATAGTTTTGATGCCTTCAGTGAGAATCTACAATGGAAATAGTCATGAAAATAAAGAAAAAACAGGTGAGTTCAAACTTTTGACTAGTAGTGTATTTGTGTAATATGTTTTCAGTGTTAAAGTCTTTTGGAGGAGGAGCAGGCTTTCATCTATCAATATTAATAATTATTATATGGGCCTTAAAAAATCAACATCGACCTCCAATGCTCTGCCTACACTAATATGAATATTTTTCTAAATGGGTATTTTCCTCCTTTGCTTCATTTCATTAAAATCTCTTCGGACCTTGTTTTACAAAGGCCTAAAATGGTGTTCATAGGTGGACTCTAATAATAGAGAAAAACAAATAAGTTTTGCAAAATATTTAAAAAACATGCAAATAAGTCACAAATGACCATACATGTGGGTCCAGGAGGTGAGGAAACATTTAGTCCTATTGTTGGTTACACACAAATGTATCAGTGTGTCAACAAGCAGACATAGATACAAACACATCTATAAAAGCACCTTCTGTCTGATTTAAGGGAAATCAAAATGCAGCCACTGTGGATGTATATTGTTTATTGTTTTTCCTGGAACACTCTCTAAAGCTATCTGAATAACTTACCACACTTTTATCATTAGGACACTTTAAATCCTTAATTACTTCTTATTTTACCTCCAACTGCTCCTGTTTTTAAGTAGATGTCTTTGTTTTTAGTTCATCTTTATCACTTTTACTTTTTGGTACTCCTGATATGGCATTGTATGTTTCAAATATATTGTGCTTTAAATCCATAAATCCATCTTATTTTGCCTCCATCTGCTCCTGTTTTTAAGTAGACTTCTCTGTTTTTAATTCATCTTTGTCACTTTTGCTTTTGATATGTCTAATGTACGTTTCAAATGTTTTGTTTTGTCTCGGCTATATTGTAAATGAGGTTGAGTCCTCAATATATCTCAGAGTTTAAATAAAGGTTATGAAATGAAATTAAATATTAATGCGTAATACCACTGATGGCCACTAGATGCTGGTTACAAAAACCCTGGCTTCATCCGACTTCCACTCAAGAAATGACAACTTTTTTATCGAAATACTGAGTCATTATTTTCCTAGAAGTCATTATGGTCTCTGGAATAATGCTACTGATGGGAGTTTTTAAAAAATATATTTCATGGATAATATAAGGCTTCGGAAATCTACAAAACAACGCTTTTTCAGCCAGTCATCTGTGTTTTCAGACAGCTAGAGGGTAAGTATGAGTGAAATTAGAGGGGTCTACAGAATAGACTTACCCGATAAGTAAAAATGACCCGTGATGTTCCCGTTCTCCCTCCCTCCACTTGTACAGTCACTGCTCCTTGGTTTCTGGGTTCAAACGGTACATCAGATGGCGGATCTCGTTTTGCAGGACCGATCTCGCACACCACACTGTGGATGCAGACAAAGGATGGGATTTATTACAGGAATAAATGCAGAGGGAGGTTCAGATTAACCTCAAATTAGACTCAGACGAGCTCCTACTTTTATGGCCCCTTAGGTAACTTTCCTCTTGCAACCATGCACATCACCACATTTCCAGACTGCGCGGTGGAATACATAAAACATAATGATGGATGATTTGTCGACCATCATCTTCTAAACAGTCAATGGCCTGAAGTAATGAGGCGTTCACTGTGCACACAGCGACAGCGGCAAGAAAAGGAAGGGTAATGTGCAGAGAACATGATCTAATGTCAACTCCACCTGCAATCAATGTCAACCACGTTTTTTTCCCCCAGAAAGAAAGATGTAATATTCGTAATCTGTTATAATTAATTAATGGCAGTAGGCTGTCAAAGGCTCATGTAAAGAGCAGCCCCAGAATAAGACCTTAATGTGTGAAGACAACAGTCGGACTCCCGTCTGCGTGTTAATGCGTCCGCTGTCAGATTACCTGGTGGAGACGGAGTATCTGTCCTGCTGGTGAACACAGTCCACTCCAGCTACTGTGATCTTCTTAATGTCTTCCTTCTTTATTCCCATGTTTGAGCCTTTGATGGTCACCGCGATGCGACCGTTCAAAGGGCCGAACCGAGGGATGATCTGCAGCAGGAGAGGAAACCAGTGTTCAAACATTACAGAAGGGCGACTGACCGGGCAACTGTCTGCTTTTGAAGAGCTGTATAAATAGCAAGAGCATAGAATTTGAGCTAAAGAAGATGGATTCTAGAAATTATGGTGAACATAACATCCCTCCATGTATCTCCAAAATACACACTGGAAAAAATCTAAATCTTATCAAGTGTATTTTTCTCATTTCTAGTCAAAATATCTCATCACACTTAATTCAAGATTTTTTTGCTTAATTCAAGCAAAAAATCTGCCAATGGAGCAAGTGAAAATTATCTTGGTGAGATTTCTTGAAATAAGATTTTCCAGATCTACTGTCTAAAAATAAGTTCTTATATCTCACTGAAAAGTTACTCTTTAGATGATTATGTCTTATTTTAAGTGATGAGATATTTTGACAAGAAATGAGAAAAATACACTTGGTAAGATTTGGATTTTTGCAGTGCACAGTTTATTTATTCCAACTGTGACACAAAAAAACCCCAAAAAACATGGAAGTTTATTCATAAAGCAGCCACACATGAATCTACACACAATATGTTTTAGTGTGTATCTGCCAACATCTTACAGTAAGTTCACAGACATATTTCTTTGGAGTTTAGACATACAAACTGACAACAGAATTCCCATGTATCTGCTCTACAAAGCAAGAGAAAAAACTGCAAATATATGTGTTTATTCTATTATTATTTGTAAAACAACAAAAAAACCTCACTTTAATAATTCATTCATTCATCACCCGATTATTAAAAGGGTCTAAAATGTTCGCTGTGTTGTAATGCATGATGGAAGGTTTTAATGGCTTACGTCTGTGATTTCCGGGTTGGGACACTGTGCCGGCTGTGGCGACAGGCAAAGATCTCGGTAAACACAGGTTTGAGAGGCGGCGCACCAAACACAGTGATACTTAGAGTCAGCATGTTTACACAGACTGCAGTCCTCTCTTTTCACTGAGCAGTTATAGAGCACCACTGAGGAGGAGGACGAAAAGAAAAGAAAGGATGAAGATGATGGAGGAGCAGAAAGAGAAAATGGAGGAGAACATGAGGATGAAGGAGGAGGAGGGAAGAAAGGGGAGAGGGAAGAAGGATGAGGACAAGAAGTGGTTAGAACAAATTGGCATAATGCTGCTGGAATTGATCTGGAGAAATGAATGGACGTGTTTACATCGCTCTGCCGCTTTAATGTGATTTGTGTGTGTGACAGACCAACCTGTCAGTGTGCTGTCAATCTTCCTCTCGGTGTCTCTGTCTTTGATATGGAAGGATACGTTCACCTCCTGCTGCTTGTCATACTCAAACTGCGCGCACATACACACACACACACGCACACACACACACAGTTATTCCCATGAGCTTCGCATTAATACAGAAAAAAACATCCCTTCCTATTCAGAGCTCAACACTAAATTACTTTGCATCTACCTAACTGTGAAGGTCAGCACTCACACATTCCCACACACACACACTTAGAGCCATAAATCAAGGGAGCCAATATGGGTGTGTGAGTTTTTACTCTCCTCTTTCTTACAGACTCCTCAGATTTTCCTCTTTTCTGCCTCCATTGATCCTCCCCTCATACTGTCTCTGAGACTGCCAATATGTCGTTTAACTGTGTGTGTTTAAGCCATCGCTGGTTCTCATCTCATTATCTCCTGCATTTGTCTCAACGTGAAGCTTTTTTCCTTCTTCTCACTTTCATTTGGTTTTCCTCATTCTCTTTCTTCTAACACACAAACATGCAGCAAAAGCTACCTGCAGCCCAGTGAAAACAGTTACACTTCTCTCTAAATTAGTAGGGAGTGGAATCAGAGGCACAAACTTTGGTTTAAAGAGATGAAATCTGTTGTTCCCGATGAGATATAACTTGGAATTTGTTCATTCCGTGTGAATTGTGAAACCATTTACACATATGACATTTGTCAATTTAAAGAATAATTTCAAGAGCCAAGAAAGTCATGGTTTGCGGCAAAGAAACATAATTCTGTGTTAAACAGCTCATTAGACTGCATCTGTAGTCACTTGTGATACACTTCAACAACTCAAAAATGCATATTTCCCCTTGTTTTTCCAAAAGAAAGTTGAAAAAGTTTTAAAAGAGGGGAAAAAAATCTCTGAGTCTGGTCATGTTGAAGCTGCAGAGACATTTTCAGTGACATTTTCAGTGAACAGATCGTAGAGTGGTAGATTGTAGAGAGTGAAACGGTTACGAAAACAGTCACTTCCACAACAGTCAGCTGTGTATTTTTTCCCTCGGCCCTCTCTGCAGGGTATTGTCATCAGTTTGTCGTCTGTCCATCAGTTCGTGCAAAAACTTTGGCATGGACTGAAGGCCGAGGGTTTTCAAGTGTGGGCACATTATGTTTCTATTTATGTGCTTTCACAGTCTAATAATTGAACAATTTTGCAACAAACTATGACTTTCTTACTTGTAAAACGATCCTTTAACCCTCAAAGACCTAAACAACCACTGGTGACCAGATACAGTTACTGATCTAAAATGTTTAATATCTTCTGAAACACTAATCCTATCAGTACATTGAAATAAATCTGATAAACTGTTGTTTCCCAGCTTTTCATTGTCATCTGATATGATAGATTTGGATGTTCAAAGGCTCTGTAGTGAATGTAGAAACACCATTACCAACATTAATTCACCAGTAAAATCCATGTAGTTTAACAAATGACAGTGGTTGTATGGTCTGTTAATGATATATTTTGCTGCAAAAGTCACTTGCTCTTCAGTTTTCTGTTTTGATAAAATAACCTTTGAATTTATTCTAAGCTTTTACAAACAGCTACATCATCAGTACATTAAAAAGAAGGAAATGTCTAATTTTCACTGGGAAATCCAAAGGATAATATTTTGATCAATGATGATCACTTTGTAAAGGTTAGATGTAAAGAAAAATTCATTTAGAGGTCATCACAAAAATAGGTCTAGGTCTTACAGTACTGACAAACATTAAATATGTAAATAATGACATAATTACATGGGATTAAAAAAATTACTTGTCCATCACTACTGACTGTTACAATTTTTTTTCTTTAAAAAAGAGGTCCTATGGGGCATAACTGGAAGGAGTGGGACTAGGCTTCTCTACTAGGGAATATGCAGGATAAATTTAAGACATATATAATATAATCAAAATAATCTAAGGTCTAATCTAAGATTGCTCTTTAACCAGCTGTTTATCCGCAAGAAAATTTTCACAGTTGAAGGTCTTCTTTTAACAACAAAACAATCTAAAATCACAATAACATATAAGATGATAAAATCCTAAAAGAGTAAACTGACACTTCATTAATTGGTTAATCTGCAGATTCAATTTATTCTTATAAGAAAACTGTCCTGTATTTGCGACAGTGCATGTAAGAACAATCTATTTAAGACACATGGTGAAATACATTCAAATTAATTATACTAATTGGCAAATTAACAAATGGAATTAATACCATTAAAACAAAAACAAATACAACATGTCAGAATCAGCATCACTGAATATATAAACAAACACCTCACCCTCACTGTTTTTGAATTACAGTCGTGTTTATTTACTCACAAATGAGGCACTAATGATTCACTTAATCTCTAATTATAATTAATGAAAAACAGCCTCATAACGTTCATGGTTGAGCTTCAAAACATCAGGGCAGGAAATGTATTCTTTTTGGGTAAAGCTAATGGATCCTTTTGAAAGAAAAAACAAACCAAAAAAAAAATCAAAAACATTTCACAATGCGTTTTTAAGTGGTTTAATTTAGGAATTATTTAGGTACTCAACCTGTTCTCATTCTGATCTTGGCCTCATTACTTTAACCTCTCGCTGATCACATGTTCTGAAAAACGTATCTGCTCTTGGCTGGTAAAGTGAAGACTAACGGCTCCTGATTTTCACATCTGATGTTACTTTTATGTCCACTCTGTGTTCTTATATCTGCCTCTTTTATTTACTAAATAATGAAAATCATAATTGTCAAACTGAAGTTTAATTTGTGTGTATTTCAGGGTGAAACAGACTATATGGACATTCACTTCCAGCCACACCTCACCTATACTACTACCCATACTGTGTGATCAGATTTACCACATAGACAGTTTTTCCAAATACAAACCTCTGTTGGTTTATTAAATATCCACTAATTTAAGTGATGTCTTATAAGATTGGCTTCAGGATTATTTGCAAGAGAACAGATTTATATGTACAAATACTCTCCAATGAGCAGCTTAAGTACATTTATTTAACCCTTACAGAACTAAAAATCTTCATCTTCCTGATGAATTGTTCTCAAAATAATAATAATAATAATAATAATAATAATAATAATAACAATAATAACTTTATTTATATAGCACCTTTAAAAACTGGTTTTATAAAGTGGTTTGACAAAGGCAGAAATGTAACCTTTAAGTGATTTATCACCATTGATTATAATATTATCCTTTGCATTTTGCATTTTTCAGTGAAAATCAGGTATTTTCCTATATTTAATTTCATAATTTTGTAAACGTTCATAAATTGACAGGCTAGAAAACTAAGGCAGAAGTGATTTTTTCAGCAACATATATCAATAGCAATATAAACATACAAACAGTTGTCTACAGCCACTGTCATTTGTCAAACTCCAAGGGTTTCACTGGTGAATCAATGTTACTGAAGATGAAGGTGTTTCCATGTTCACTATGGAGCCTCTGAACATCCAAATGAGTCGTATCTGATAACCATGAAAAACTGAGAACCTGCCTTTGACCTGAATTATTACAATTAATTTATAGAATTAGAAGTTAATCAATCAAACTTTATTTGTATAGCACTTTTCCTACATGTTACATGTAGCACAAAGTGTTTTACATCAAACCCCCCACTGTCCCACAGTTGCAAATAGAAAAAAAAAAACATGCAACAGAGTAAAGCAATGTTAGAAAGTAAGAGTTTAATTAAAAGCTACACTAAAAAGATAAGTTTTGAGTTTACTTTTAAAAATATGAACACTCGCAGTGGACCACACAGCGGATTAAAAGTTATTAAACATCTGTGGTCAGTAGATGCTTTTGGTCTCCAGCAGCTGTTTGGAGGGTTAACTTATTAAAAGTAGGAAAATTAACAGAAAAAGTAAATGTTCCATATTAAATACTCTCTACTAGCACTTGATTGTCCTTCTTGCCTCTAACTTAAACACACTGTGCATACTCCAAAACGATTATTAAATAAAGTACAGTCTGATGTGCAAGCTTTGGTAAAATAAACACCAAACACTGACCTTGTAGCCATCAAATCTGAACTTTGACCCTCCTTCCTGAGTAACTGTGAGTTCTGTGTGTTTCATCAGCTCAGTTCCAATGGAAAACCTCCGACCCTACGCAAAACGACAGGAATGACACAGAACACACAGTAATGAATGATACTAATGAGGTTTAGACATCAAGTGCTTCATCTGTTCTTCAGCAGCTCTGAGTCTCACCGCGTAGATTTCCAGGTTTCGGCCTTGGAAGCTGATGGGGATCTCGAATCCAACAGGGATCAACAGCGGTTCTGGAGACTCAAACTGAGGACAGCTGTCCGACTTCACCAGGACAATATAAAGGAAGGAAATCAGTGATCACAGATATTTTTACAGGCTTTATTTTACATGCACTGCATTTTCAGGGCACCTTTCAGGCAACGTCCCTGATAATTTCCTAAAAATTAGCTGGTATTTATATGTAAATTACTGGGATCATTCTGTGAAAAGATGGTGCAGTTGGGCGCGATTGAGGGAAATGGTACCTGCTCATTACTCTGTATGCCAGTGAATCAGGGGATTATATCTGTTTGAGTCACATAACTCGTAGATGCATTGATTTCTATGAAACCTTGTAAATACACTGACTCAATATATACATTTTAAAATTTTGGTGCATCTACTTTAAGAATGAACAAAACAGGATGTGAAAAACTCTATTGCTCATTTATCTCTCATGCAGGGTTTGCATTACCTCTAAAATGGATATCAATGTATTCACATTTCCAAAGAATAAAAATAAAAAAAAAAACAACCCCCCCAAAAAACCAAAAACGCAGAAACATATTTTAGAAAGATTTAAAGCTCTCCTTCAGTAATATGAAGAATAAAATAAAAAAAAAATACTTTGCAATATTTAACAATTTCAATTCTTACACAAGAAAGTTGAAATATCCGTTCAAGTGATGTTAGTGTAATACCACGTAGTACCACAAGGAGGTGAATTCCTTTGTTTTGCTCTGATGTACCAGCATTAAACAAGAGATCATTCTGTAACTTCCCACTGCCATACAATATTGATCACCTCAGTTAAGTGTTAATATTTACAGTGATGGCCAAAATTATTAAAACACTTGGCATATTTAAGAGGTTTCATCTGTTTTTTGTGTTGTGTTTTTTAATTGGCCATTAAAATACTAATAAAACAAAGAAAATATCTACAAAATCACTGTTATGCTCTGTAAACTATAAAATACACCCATCATAAGGCGATTTGGGTCAGTTTCCTACAAAAAAAAACCCAAGCCTATTTCACTGTCAATGTCACACAATCATGTCATGTTCTTTCACATAAGAAGCCAAATTCCTTGTGTGATCATTGTCAGGTGTGACTGTTGTTACATTAATGGTGACACAGAGTCTCAGGACACAGCTGTGTGATTCTATAAAATATACAAGGCCTATCCTGCTCATTAAGAAAATATTAAAGTTAAAAATGAATAAAACCAGCAGGACTCCTTTCATCTGATATCCATTGTGTTCAGAGCCACTGTCTGTATGTGTCAAACATTATGGAATTAAATCATGTTTTGGAGGCAAAAAACAGGTCAATATTTCCAGATATCTCAAATGTTCTAACATCAGTGGTGCAGGCTGGTTGAATCACATGCTTATATTTCAGCTGCAATGAAATTCCTTTGTGTTTCCAACTGATATGATGGTCAAAACTACATTAACCTACTGTATTATAAAAAGTCTGGGAGATACCCCAATACCAAACATAAATAAATAAATATTCAGGAAATTACCAGGTAAAACAGATAAGTGATAGAACAGAGCAGAAGAAATGTGCACATCCACTGACCTGTTGTGGTTTGACTATGTGATCTCCGTTGACGGTGTCGTCGCTGTCGCTGCAGCTGTGGTCCTGAGCGTTCCACTGACAGCCCCACTTACTGGTCACACATGATATACACCTGGAAACACACAACATGTTCAGTCTGTGTGACGGTGTGATGGACATGCTGATTATGTGCTTGTGCTACGTCTGTCTTACGGTGTATTTGGGTTCTTCCTGATGGTAGCTGCACAGTTGTAGAAGTGATATTCACTAGAAGTCACCTTGATGTCTTTGTTCACCGTAACGATGACTGGGACAGACACGTAATCTAAAAAAATACACACATACAAATGAAGGGATGGACAGAAACAACAGCAATTCTAAAAGAAAGCAAAACATAGGATCATACACAGTTCTACTCTTATGTAAATATGTATACAGTCTTTTATTACTATTATTTTTATTACTTATTACACTTTTGCATTTTTTTATGCACGCATATTTTTTTCTTGCACTTTAATATATTGCTATTGTGGGATCAGTAAAGTCTAATGTAATGTAATGTAATCAAAATGGTGAAGATCCAGTTAGAATATTTCAGAAATATATGTACCAATATTTTAAATATTTTCAGTCTAGAAGTTTTCCAAGGCTTTTCTATGTTTTATTTTCTCAAAAAGGAGATAGTTTTGCAGGTAAAAATGTAATTATATTCACACCTATGAACATTTTGTTTGGAATTTTACTCAGAAAAAATTTGTGCATATAAACAACACAATTTAAACAAACTAAACTTATTCCTTTATGTATTTTCCTAACAAATGCTACACAGTTGACCCAAAAAAGCTGAGGCTGTAATGTTTCCTTTACATCCATCATGTGTCCACCTACCCTGCTGGTCAGGAGTGGGAGGGATGTTGACGGGATCAGGCAACGAGCAGGTGACCACGCCAGTGTCAGGGTTCATCGCAGCTTCGTTACTGTCTTTGCCAAAAAAGCACTGCAGTCTATCACCAGGCCTCAGTCTGGGCAGGGATGGTATGCTGATATCGACCTGTAGGACAGGCATAGGAGCATCAGAGGAAGCAGGAAAGGCACGGAAAGCTGGATGAGAATAAAGAAGTCATTATTTTCCACCTCAAATCTCTGCTGGCAAAATGAAAATATAAGAAGTAACCTTCTGATCTTTGATAAGTCTGAGATTGGAAATGACGTTCTTTTTAAGTAAAGCACCATGAATGAGACTTTTAAGAGCCAAAATATTTCTGTCTTATCATATTAAAAATCACAACAGAGGACCTGAAACAGAGACAATAATCCCAAACTGCCCTAATTAAGATGCAGCAGATTCAACTCTTTGGGAAAAGAAGAAATGTGGGTGTTTGAGGTCAAACTTGTGCTCAGAGAAAGCTGGACTCACCTCCTCCCTCATCACCAACAGAAGACATCTCCAAGGATTTAGAGATAATGAGGGCCAAATTAAAACTCTTAGAACTGCAAAGTTTTTATCTCCATTTTAAGGGCAGAGCTTGTAGATAATTGTAAATTGGCAAGTCTTTAAGTAGTATCTTCAGGATCTTTGCTTGAGTATTTTGAGTATTACATTTCAAATAATTATGGACCATAATGGTCCATAATGAAATGCTATAATAATTATAACATTTCGTAATAAATAAACTTCCAAAAACATTAGGGAAAATGACATTTAGTTAGTTCTGACCTCATTAAAGTGTAACTTTACCCCATTCTGAGACCAGAGTAGTATAGGTTCAGAGAATCACAAGGCACTTATGCAGAACCCCATTATTCTCTG
Source organism: Apogon hyalosoma (assembly GCA_037367295.1). NCBI lineage: Eukaryota > Metazoa > Chordata > Actinopteri > Kurtiformes > Apogonidae > Apogon > Apogon hyalosoma. The sequence continues at coordinate 22,594,486 of JAPQRP010000005.1, read as the reverse complement.
AAAAGGTTAGGGCTGAGTTTTTATGCTAACTTTACCACCTAATGAAGTGGCCTAAAATCAATATGCATTTACATACAGTGCTGTGTAAAAGGTTTGCTATTTTTGCAGGCTTGAAATGAGCATATATATTTATCTTTTTTCTTCTTTAGATACGAGATATTACATTAAATCTGTGCACAGCCTTAAAAACGTGCACAAAAACCTGAATTAAATGGATTCTAAAGGTGAAAGTCACTATTTGTTGTGACCCCTGACCTCATGATCAGAAGCAGAACAAACAGTTAGAAACATCTGACATGTGTTGAATGAAACCTGCTATAACACATCAGAAAATCTATATAATAAATCTCATTTATTCTGAAAAAACAGGTTAAATACACATTAAGTGCAAAGGGTGGTCACACTAAATACAACCACTTTGGTTTATAGAAGTGCTTTTTTCCTGCTGTACATACTTTACATATATCCAGATTGGATCTTAATGCAAAGACTGAGAAATGCAGATGTGGTCATTATAACCTTACTTAACCAACAAACCTAATATTGGCCTTGGATATTTATATATATTATATTTCGGTTAATTTTGCTGCTTTCATGCAGTCTTTTCCTGTTAGGGAACTCAAGCTCGATTTACTTTAAAACCTAAACATCTCTGATAAACAATGCATTTATGCAGCCTGTGTTGTGACACTGTGGTGTTATAATATGTAATTTCAGACTCAAACTGAAAAAAAATTTAATAAAAAACAAGGCAATGGATTTACAACAAAATCAGTGAGTCCAGTGGTTCTGAATAGTGATAAAAAGGCTTCAGTTTGACATGTCATAAAATGAATGAGGTTTGGCAAAATCTGACTGAAGGACTCGTGGGCAGAAATCCTCTGATTAGAGATGGTGACATTGACTTTTCAAAGCACATTTCATGATGTAGAGTTGCACTATAAGTACAGAATAAAGCATGGAGGTGGGAAAGCTTAAAAAGATTTTTAAGCAGGAACTGGTGATTTGAGCCGTTCTCACCTCCAAATATGAACATTTGTATGTGCTGTATCACCATTGTTGGTGTGTTTCATTACAGATGCTTGGAGTCAAAAAACATATTTAAGTGTTTATTAAAGTGTTTATTACTTGAATTTTGTCTATAACTACATCTAATAGTAGTGTGAAAACCCTAACAGATCGGATCTTAATGCAGAGACTGAGAAATGCAGATATGTGATCATTATAACCTTACTAAACTAACAAAGCTAATGCTGGCCTTGGATATTTGAACAGCACTGTATATAGTACAGGAGGATATATTTAACACTTGTTTAAGACTACTGTTTCAAGTATCATTTTAATTTTTTTCTCTCACCTATTTTAATGAATGCTAAGATTTGTCATTTGTGAAGTATTAAGCAAACTGTATGAAACCGCCTTTATAAATAAATATACTTACTGATAGAGTGAGCACCTGTGACCTTTAACCTTATGAGTGTGTGTATGATCATGAAGAAAAGTATTTGCTTTTCTATTTTAATTATATTTCAGTGTCATTAACATGTCATTGGCAATTAAACACAGCTACCGTAATTTGTGTGTTTTTGTGTGTCAGTAAAATTGTGTTAATAAGCTGCAGTGACATTTGTAAATGAGGCAAACTAAGCTAGAATGTGACGGGTTGACCTGGATAAATTGTCTATTTGCCCGTGTGCACATGCATGCAGGCATATGTCTGTGTGTGTAGTACTGTAATAATTACTATTCAACAGCTCTGTCGAAACACCAGCTCCTCATTACTCCTCACTGACCTCATCTATTTTAATTTTCATAGCTGAAGTTTTAGTTTTAAACCTTATGATCTGCGGTAACTCCAAGACTGAAAAAACCCTGAATGAAGTCACTGTGGGCTTTATTTTAAAAAGTAAAACACCAGGAAGCTACATCTATGAGCCAAAGTATTTCATTTGTATCAGAATAAAATTACAAAATTTGAGCTGCAGAGACCACAGACCTGAACTGGCCTTATTACGATGCAGCAGGTTCTTCTTTGAAAGTTGGATGTTTGAAGTCAAACTTCTCCCACACCATAACCTGAAGCTCTCACCAAGGATTTAAAGGAAATGAAGTCCAAACACAACACTAGCACTGCTATTATGCTACAGCGTACAATTAATTTCAAGTGTGTTCATATATTTGTGAATTTTTAAAGTTACAGCAAATATTTCTGAGCATTATTTAGCAACGGTGCAAAATAACTGAAGACCTTTACTCAGTTTGGAGGTACCTTGCGTCCATGTTAGACTATTTAATACTTCTATTCTGCCACTTTTTAGAGCTTGATATTGATAATACAACTGCGACTGAGGAGTAAAAACAAAATGAGTATATCAGGATGCAGGAGATTCAAAAACACTTTCCTGCTAAATATTATTGATGGAAATCAAATTAACTACAGACATAAATGTTTTACAACAAAGGTTCAGTTCTGGCTAAATGCTAAACAAAATTGTGTTTGGCCTGGTATACATTACATTTAAAGTGGTATCTGTCACAAATGAAATAAAATAAAACTTTCCAGAATTGCATGCTTGGTATATGCATATTGTCACCTTTTCCTTTCAATTAAAAAATTAAATGAATAAATAAATAACATTAAATTAAAAGTGCAGACCAACACTGTAGCCATCTTTAGTGACTTGTACTAGTGTATTTGCTGTGTGGTACATGCTGTGGTTAAAAATGGTACATTCTTTGTGCAAAACACAAGTTTTCTTTGCATTGGAACAAATGCATTACCACTATTAAACAAATTTAATCTATAAAGACCCAAACAGCCACTGCAGACCAAAACTAGCTACTGATGTAAAATGTTCAATACCTGTTGATCCACTAATCCTATCAATCCATGTAAATAATTGGTGTAAAATACAGTTTGTCATCTTTTCATGGTCATCAGATATGACCCATTTGGACGTTCAGAGGCTCCGTAGTCAACATGGAAACACCGTCATCTTCTCCAACACTGATTCACCAGTAAAACCCATGGAGTTGGATTAATGACAGTGGATGGACACACTTGTTTTATGTTCAGTTAATGACAGATTTTGCTGAAAAAGTCTCTATTTCTTCAGTTTTCTCTGTTTTGATATTACAGACTTTGAATTTACTCTGAGCTTTTCTGAACATCTATGTGACCAGTGAATTAAATATAGGGAAACACATAATTTACACTGAAAAAACTCAAACTAAAGATGATAATATTACAATAAATGGTGATAAATCACTTAAAGGTTAAATTTATTTGAAAACTGCCCCAAAAGTATTGGGTCTTTACAGGTTAAAGAGAAACAGATTTCTATTCATAGAGTCACTCGCCCGCTCTCTATTTGCATCGCATTAATAAAACCTGACCTGATTGTAATCATTATGCATCTAGAACCTTTGTTTTGATGCCTCTCCATATCTGGTGATGATGCTGAGATCACCAAGCACTAATAATCAATGCCACACTCAACACAGACAACACATTTACAATACTAATATGACAATAATAGATATTTTTACTCTACTCTTCATGATGCTATACACGAGCCACTTTGTTGTGTCTTTGAGTCAAACTTCCCTTTTGAAGCACATTTCTAGTGACAAAACCTCAGATTACATGATAGCAAGCCTGTACACGGGTCACAAAGGCACGACAACTGTAAGAGGAATAAGTGTTAGATATTCTAAGAGATAAAAGCATGATGGGAGGACAGGTCAGCACACAATGTGTTGCTGTACCTGTTGAAGGACGACATGCCTTTCTAACAAATACGCTCTTTGATCAATTCCTCATTAATTCAGAAAGTCGAGTGGTAAGGTTCAAACAGCGGTCTGCCAGGAGTTTTACACACAAATAGATTTTAGTTTTCTCAACATGACTTTTAGTGACATTGGCTGTGGCATTTTAGTGTTGCTTTTTTGCCTCTAGAAATAACAAAAGCTATACATATATTTTTATTATTATATTTATGATGTGGAAACGTACATCAACTCAAATCCTTCTGTCTTCATAGAGAGGAAAACTAAATACAAGATAACAGTCAGTGGTATTTAGCTGTAATCACTGACAGAAATAAAAAGATAACAGGAAATCTGCCTATAATGACAAACAGTTGGTCTGATCCTGATTGAAATAAGCTCCTCTGATGCCGCTGCTCACGTCTGCTTCAATAAACCTACGCATCTGTAGCTGTTTTTATGGGAGAAGTAACATTTCCAGGAACATTACGGTACTTCAGAGGATTATATGAGCTGTATATGCCAAAACTGTAAATGCTAACATCATGCAATATAAATGTTTCTCCTTTTTTTGTGTAATTGCCCTGAAGGCCCCTACAGGTCGACCTACCAGTGGTTAGAAACCCGTTTGAAATGCTGCTGACTGCACACTCGTAGAGTTTCAGGGGGTTCTACTGGTTTAAATAAAGCAAAGCTCAGCAGGATCTGAACTTACTGTTGCTTGAGGGGGATTTCAACCCAGAGAGGAAAAATGAAGACGCGTTCATTCCCATTTACTCTCTCTCTACTTAATACCTGTTGTGTCTTCTTGCAGCTGAGGTTCGGTGGGTTGAAGGCCTCGATCTTAACACACTGCTGATTGGGCGACCACAGCCAGGTGTTTTCCTCATTCGATCTGCCGCACTCCTGCTTCCTGGTGCATCTGTGGAAAAAGCAGCCGGCAATGACACAAAATGTCACAGTGCTTTTAATCTGTAGCTGCAGTCGCTACAAAAGCTACCACATTTGCCTCTCTGGTTTCTTCAGATTGTTCATTATTCATACACTGTGTCTACTTCTTAACTGTTTTTGCACTTGAAGTTGTTGTTAGTTCATTTAGGTATATATTTTGTGATGTGCCATTTATTTATCTCAACAGCTCCTGTAAGTCAACTATGATATATTTATTTGATACCTCTGGGATTTCTACAGATCTTAAACTGATTATTAGAAAAATGAAACAAAGAAATGCACCATAAACCAAACACAAAAAGAAGTGAGATAATGGCCAGTATTGTGCACTGAATCAGTCCAAGGTGTTTTTATTTTTAACTGTCATTCTATATCATCCCCTTATTGTTGTCTATTTACTAAAAAAATAATAATTCAATAAAACATTTATGTAAAAACGAACTTCAGAGTCTATGATCATATCTGTGTCCATATCATCAGTCTGTCATGCAGAAATTACAGATTGTTGAATGATGCCACAAATCAATCACAACTGAATATTCAATGCAGATGTTTACAAAAACAACATACACATTAGAAAATAAAAGCATTTTAAATAGGCCTAAGCGATTCATTTCAGTAAAAATCTCCTGGTAAGAATTCACATGTCACAGCTTCTTCCTTTCTGTCATAAAATAAGCTAATCCATCCTATTTCTGCTGAACTCTGTCTCGCTGGCAGGCTGACGGTGAGAAGTTTGTGTTCATCCGTTCACACATTAAAATTCACAGTTTGCACACACAGACACACAATGTGACTCACTTTCCCTCCAGGACACACCAGCCACAGTACGGATCCTTCATGGTGACACAGGCTTGGCAGTCTGTCTTCTGGTGACAGGCCTGAACAGGAACCTTGGTGATCTGCAGGGACAGTGCACTTCTACTGTTTACTGGGAACTACTGTGTAATAATAACTCGTCAATTAATAATGATGATATTAATAGTAGTAATAATAATAACAACCATAATCAAATAATAATAAAGCTCAACATTAGCCCTGGTGTCTGTACAAAGCAGCCTGTACCGACTCCTGTGTACAGATCAGTATGTAACATAAACGCATACAGAGACACAACATGTAACTCTGGCAACAAAATCTAAAACATATATAGGATCTGTCTATCACCTGACACAATAACCATCCCATAACCCCTTTCACCATTTCACTCCCCTGCCTCTGGACGGCACTACTGACGTGTGTGAAACAGTTACGACCCCAGAGCCATAAGGCTGGCTGCAAATGTCTATATTTTTATGGCACCAACATAATTGCAAACGTATGGTAACATTTATTACCAAACTTCAATGATATTTAAAGTAGTTTTAATTAATGAAGCACTTTTATACATATTAAGTCATTGTATTATGTCAAAAACTGCTTCTATTTGTAGAAAATGTTAATTTTTTATGCTGCAAAACTACTTTGGGTGTTAAAATGTATTCCTAATGTATTTGTCCTTTCCTCTTAAAATTTGAAATTAGAAACAACAAGTCAACTCAATGGTATCAGTAGTAGTACTGCACATATTTAATGATCTCAGTCTCAGTCATCTGTTTACACTGTTGCCCATAATGTTGGAATAATTTTGTTTCCAGACACATTCCTCTTTTTTATTCCTATTTATACATTTATGGACATTCACATCACAGGGGTTCAACTACTTTGTGGCAAATGTTTGTAATAATTACTGAAACTAAAAGAATAGTGACATAAACTAAAAGGAATTACTTTTCATTTTACATTTGCTTCTCCCAGTACAATTGAACCTACTCTGACCAGAGCTGCCTCCTTTTCAGTGATGCCATCATGAAGTCTAACACTAACACTTCAAATATTGGAGTCTGACCAATATGGGATTTTTGGGGCCAATGTTGATACCAATATTGGGGGCCAAAAAAAGCTGATATCCAATATATCGTCCAATATATGAAATAAGAACACTGATATTCACGGGATATAATAGTCTTATATCAGATAATTGTGAACATCTGGATTAACAGTTGCATCTTTGTTCATCTCACAAAGATAATTTACACAACTTTCAAACACTGTATAATATTCTTATATTAGACTAGTATGTGACCCATGGGGAACTATGGGCTCTAGATGTGGTAGTTTTTATGCTGAGGAGAGCAGACTTCTGGGAAAAGATGTGTCTATATTTTATAAGTAGTGACATAAAAATAGTTTAGTAAATCATTCTTTAAAATGTAAGCAACAATTAATATACACTATTAATACCCAGGCGCGCCTGCAGAATGAAGTTGTGAGGTACACATGAGGTGCATGGGGGTGGTGGGAGAACAGTTTATAAGATGGGGGGATTAATCGGCTGGGCTCTATTTATCAAATGCATGACATTTTTCAGTAAAATGTATTTTTCTCTCATGTGTGACTTGTAATTTATTCTAATTTCATACGACAAGTACATTACCAATTTGATAATTACCAAGCTACATTTTCTATGATGTAGTTTTTCTAGTTTCATTTCTTCCAGTGTTAAGTATTTAATGGTTTGCACTTTGTGTCACTAAATAATGTGTTGCTGCCAAACTCTGGTATGGTTATGTTTTAACCATACCGCACTTCACACAATATGCAAATTCCACGTATCCTAGGTAATATTTTCTCAAAAAAGGAGGATCTTGATCGCTAAGGACATGCTATTTTAGTGGAGAACTTGTTCAGACCAGCTGTGGAAATAATTTTCATCCCTGATAAGGAGAAGCCAGTGTAATAAATTTAAATGAGCAGATGGAACAAGCTCAAGTATCGTCACTTGACTTGATCAAAGTGAATGACCCTCTTGAAGTGCATTCTAATTAATTCATTTCTAAATCAATACATCAATTACACCTCAGACAAGAGTGATAGCAAGCAAAAGATGAAAGGACAAAGGAGAGAAAGACAGACGAGGAGAGAAACAAAGAGGGTTGCAGGAGAGGAACAGAATGAGAGAATAAATCAATGCCTGACTTCTGTGTGGTAATGTAGACGGATGTATTGGTCTTAGTTGAACAAATGAATATATGATCAAATAGGACAGACAGAATAAATGAAAAGCTCATTAAGTCCCTAACCTGATGGATGAAATACAGAAGTAGATGAAGAAATAAAACAGTCGCTGACATTCTTTCAGTGCACACACACAGGTGTGAGATGGACGGATGGAAAAATAAATGGACTTTGGTTAAAAAAAAAAAAAAAGAAGAAGAATCAATCAGTTGGTGTCTGAGTGACTCTGACCTTTTTCTCCGTGGTGATGTACAGGTGTTGGAGGCTGGAATCGAACAGCAGATCCTTGTTGACCTTGTCCCCTGTGACTTCGCCCAGCGCTCGGCCGTACACCTCCGGATGAGCCGACAGATGCACCTTCAGCACCTGCACCAACGTCAAAAACCCATTAACTCATTCAGATCACAAACACCTCTGGAGAGCAAGTGGGAACAAGAGAGAAATCATATTCAGAGCATCCTGGGAATTGTTGTCATCTTTTTAACCAGACACTACATACTTTGAGTTTTTAGTTGATGTACAAGTAGAGAAACATGACTAGAGGAAGGTCAGACATGTTTACAGTGTCACTAGTGGGTTGGAAACCAATTAAACTGAAAAAGGAAAAACTATGTGTGAACAAGAGGACAGATGGATTTGTAAGTGTTTACTTTTGTAGATCGTATTTTGTCTAAATATAATGCTGCATTTAAAGTCAAATCCACAGACAGACTGGACTCAATCCACACCAACTCCCATATTTCTTGTAAACATTCATGTGAAAATCCTAAAGGTCTGGTTCAGAACAGTTTTTGATGTTTGGCCCTTGCAGCTACATTTCCTCATTAGTATTTGTTCTCTAAACCACACTAGCTGCTTATTTGGAAGGCTTCAAAGTTTCTTGACATCCAAGAAACCCTACGGATCATTTGCAACATGTATTCATGTAAATGGCTGATGCTGAAATCAAATTAATAAACATAAATCAGCAACACAAAAATACTTCATTTTCAATAACAAATAACTCAGTAGTTTTTACTTTCTGCCAACTAAATGTTTATTCTTTGCAGAATTAACATGAGTCTGTCATATCTACAAGCTATTTTCAGCCTGCAGGCACACATTGATTGCAGCAGATCTTGCTAAATATTGCCTCAGGGCTGAAAAACTAAAATTTTTTCTTTATATTTTCACAAGACGGATACTTTGTTTTCTGTTGAAGTGATAGTTCAGCTTTTTTTGAAGTGGGCTGTATGAGGTATTTATACTCATATACTTAGAGTCAGTGTATAACCTGCAGTAGATTGCAGTCAGCAAAGTCCTATTTTAGAGAAGGACAGAAGGGAGAATCAGCCTGGAGGAAAAGTACTGTGCTGTTGAAGACAAAACCAGTCACAAAAATGGCATTTGAGCCACTTAAAACATAGCAACTTTAAAAGGAAATCCATTTCATTTTAGGTATGCTATGAAATATTTTCACTGCTTTGCTTTGCAGTCACACATTCCTTTCTTTTGTTGTGTTTTCTCTGCTTTAGAGCTGGTTTTGTGACCGGCTAACTTTACAGTAGTACAATGCTTTGCATTTATTTGCTTCTACAATGGAACTGAGGTGACCACAATCTACTGCAGGTTACATCAACTGAATTACAATTACAACAAACTGAAGTGCAATCCCACGTAACAAAACCTCAGCTGTGTCTTTAATAAAGGAATATTTTTTTTTTTTTTTAGATTTTCTTTTTTATTTTTAATTAATAATTTATGAGTAAAGAACTATTATGCAGTGAAGTTAATGTTTACGCAAAAACCAATGAATTTAACAGAAGTTCCTTTGTGTATTTTTTTTTTTTAGAAAACCGCTGAAAAACTGGGAGGTCTGATGTCAGTTGGCATGAAATGGCCCATTTTCTTGAAAATATCTCCATCCACTATTTTCTATGAAAGCCCTGACCTTTTTTAAATTAATTTATTTTCCTTCACCTTATCATCTGTTTAATTTGTCACTGTGATAGGCCTTACAGATGTACATATTGATTAAGGTCACTGCTATTTTTTTTTACATGAGATTTGTGCTTGGGGGTGGCGGTTGTTCGGTCTCTGTTTACAAATGCTCATTGCTTGCAATTGCACCTTACTGCAGTGTCATTTCACAGGAAAACCTACAGACAAAGCTGAAAAAAGAGAGCTCTGACCTTTTGTTTCCTCTATACTGTCATCAAATAGGAGACGTGCTTTAAAAATAACAACGAGAAACTAAATCACCCTAAAAAGAGCAAATCAAGCACAAAAACGGAGCACGGTATGTGATTATCATTTCCTTACCTCTCCATTGGCAGTGCCCACGAATGCCACAGCATGTCCTGTTTCCACTGCCACGGCCACAGCCACAGCTGTCATGTGACCTTTTCGGATCAATGACGGCTCGGTGGTTAAGGCGAACTCGGCCTTGCTGGCCATAGGCGAGGGCAGGAACTCAGCTCCGCACTTGTATTTGAGTGCCATGTTGTGCTGATGGAGAGGAGAATTAATGATTTCTCATTTTCTAATATGAAAAATGAGCTGTAATCAAGCTGGTATAAATTGACTGAGTCTGAGTCAATATTTATCTTGCTCTTTCTGGCTGACACTCACCTGATTACTGCTGCTGCACAGCTCTTCAGACTTGGAGGAGTAAGGTGAGTAGACAGCAACCTTTTTGTTGATGATGCCATTGTCGCTGTAGCAGGCTCCAATTATCTCCACCAGCCTCTTATTAATAGATTGTAGTGGATACATACCTACAAACACAACCAAAAACAACATTGGTACCTTTTTCCTACAGCTAAAGAAAAGTTACCAGAGTAAGACATAGCACAAATGTTGATGTATCTAAATAAGACAGGGTGATATGACCAAAAATGTTATCTTTTTTTAAAGTGTTGGGAAAATAATGATTGTTTTTTTTATTGATCTTTTTTAGTCTATGTCCTCCTGAGACCCAGGAAAGTAAACATGGCTTTTTTTCTTACATTAAATAATTGTCTTGAGAAACACTATAATGTAACATTTTTTTCCCAGATAGTTTTGTTTTATGGAATGTCCTTTGCAGTGGACATATAAAGCCAAGATAAAGGAAGATCCATAAGTAATTTTGTTTAATTATAAGCTGCACAGTGTTACCAGACAAACACAACATACAGTACTGCACAAATGTCCTTGTCCAGCATTCGGTTTGTTGGTTTAGTAAGGCTATAATGACCACGCACATGCATTTCTCAGTCTCTGTATAAAGATGCAATCTGGATATATGTGAAGCATGTACAGCAGGAAAAACAAAAGTTTCAGGGAAAAACTGTTTCTATAAACCAAAGGGGTCATATTTAGTGTGACCTTCATTTGCACTTAACATGTCTTTAACCCTTTTATTCAGACAATATGAGATTTATTATATTAATTTTCTGACGTAATGAATGAAACCTGGGAAAAAACATGTCAGATGTTTCTAACCGTTTGTGCTGCTTCTTATCATAGGGTCAGGGGTCACACTACATAGGGACTTCAACCTTTAGAACCCATTTAGTTCAGGTTTTTTGTGTCTATTATGGCTGTGCACATAATTCCTGTGCTTTCTCGTTGTATCGGAAGAAAAGAGAATGAGAAATAAATATGTATGGTCAGTTCATACTTGCAAAAACAACAAAGCTCCATGTAACCTATGACTTTTCCACATCACTGTACTCAGTACATATTTTGAAAGAGCCACTGGTCAAAATGACAGGAGAAACATATTGACAATATTAACAAACGGGTTGAATTGAGATTAGAGAAAGAAAGGTCTCCAGAAGAAGCACTGTTCGATTTTATGATTCAGACATTTATCATATTGATTTCAAAACAAAAAAAATCAATTCTAAGTGAATTACCTTGTCATGTTGGCCATGTGAGTTCATGTTTTAGGACAAACCAAGTGTCAAAAAATATGAACCAATCAAAAAGTAGTTAGAGAAATTGCATTCCACTGCAAATGCTGGATCAAAATGTCCCCAATGAGGCAGATTAGTATTGATTTGTGACTAAGTGGATCCTGGGAATATAATATAAGTGTTTTGTACAATGATTCCAGCAAATTTCAAGAGACTCTTATTTACAACCTGACCATTTATTTTGATCATATTGATATTGGTTTAACAAAATACTGAATAACATACAGTTGAAGCATTGTTTCAATTGAAATGCACATGTTGAAAAATACGTTTACTCAGGTAACTGTTCAATGCTATGCATCATCAGGTATGTTGTGATACCTGAATTAAAACGTGTTCCTTTAACAGCTAGAAAACAGATTTAAAAACACAGCATTTCAGCATTATACTGTGACTTGTATGCATGTCTCCTCCTCCACTAAATAACCAGGATGTCACTGCAACTTCTATGAAATGGTGCATTAAACTTCACTTAGAGGAAAACCCTGCATATTGAGTTTGATTTCAAAATGTCTACTAATTTTGCAAAGTATACATGTAGATTGGACACACATCGCTCCAGTAGCTGTAACATTAGACCATCAGAGGAAATATTCCTCATGGTCAGAACCATCTGAACAGCTCAGTGAATCTGTTTCCATCATGCACCACAACTTTGCATCAACCTGCAAGGAATACTTAATATGGATGTTGTACACTCTGATGTGTTTAAAAGTATTCTAGAAAATTAGTTTATACACAACAGCACTGTTTTTGTTTTTTTTTTTTGTCTTTCATCCCTTATTGTATTGTTTGGTAATTGTCTACTGTGTTTGCTATGTGTGCTGCAGTGTTAAATGTCCCTGCTTGAGCTTTTATCTGAAACTGTTTTTTGCTTCCTCTTGCTTCCTCTTTTTTGTCCTGGACTCCCTGGCAGAGGATGTACTGGATTTTAGTAAGATTTGGCTAAATAAAGAATAAGTAAGTAACATACAAAACTAAGAAAAAAAAGCACAATAATACAAATATGCAGCTGTTACATGTGAACAGTCTACATATGAACAGATTCAGATAACTGATAGAAAATAATACAAGTTATGGTTTATTATAATTATAGTGACCAATTAAATTGATAAAATAAGCTTTGTCTCTACCAGCTACAAAACAATGAATAAAATAATGTACATAATGACACTTACACATTGCTGAAGACAAGGCGTCTTCATCAGAGGTGAAGGTGACAAACAGGACCTTGTCATCAGCTGAAACTGGTCCGTACTGGTTTGTTGCTGTCATACTCTGAGCCAAAATCTCACCTGGTACCGTGACGTAAGCCGCCTGCAAGGTGAGGAAGAGGTAAAAATGCTGAAGATGAGATGCTCACTCTAAGAATATGTATTTAGCTGATGCAACAGAGGTACAGGGACAGAGCACACCCCATAAATCAAGGATTTTCCTAGTTCAAGAGCATGTTAAATCCAATTTATAATGTTTTCAGGGGTCAGGACTGAGGCATTCTCTAAAAGTTTCCAATTTAAGGTAAACTCATCCAAATGTAAAATGTCCAAATGTGTTTTTCTGATTCACCGCTGCCCTTTTCATAAAATTGCTGACAGTTTATCCACTAGAAGGGGCGCGCATCATCATTACCTGAACTTTGTTGTACTTGTTTGTTGCGCTGCAGTTGAGCTGCAGCTCAGTGTAGGAGTAATAGCCCTGATCGTCCTCACACATCCTGGAGATGAAGGTGAAGTTCTTGGTGTCCTGCACGCCGAGCGTCCGCGAGAACAGGAAGTAGACAAAGCCGCCGTCTTTAAAGGCAAAGCGGAAGTCGTGCAGGTATCGTAGCACGAAGGGATTGGCCTGCACGGCCGAGGCTTCAATGATGCTGTCAAACACCACCCAGTCACCATAGTCCTGGAGGATGCGGGTGGAGATCAGCTTGGTGCTGTCATGGCTACCGTATCCCTTACCAACCTGCACACAGTGAAGAGAGAAGATGATACAAACACTGGAAAACCTGAAAACACCCAACATCCGAAAATGAGCAGTAGTCTTGCTTATACACAGGTTAATTGTTTTGTGTGATATATGTATTTACAGAAGTCATTCTATTTACATAAAGACATGGACATTTAACAAAATATGCTAATAAGCCAATGGATGTAAAGCCTTGGAGCTGTGGTTTTTATACCTTAGGTGACGCATATTTTTAAATGAGATGAAATTACGGCTTAATTGTTAAATCTGTAACTCTGTTAGTTTTTATTCTAATCTTAGGTTAAATTTAAACTATAACCCAGATCTAAATTCTAAAATAAATTTTTAGATGAATAGAGCAAAATAATCAAATTCCTTGAAGAAGGGTAAGGGACACATATAACTTTTGTCCAGAGATGATTTATAATCCTGCTGATATTTTGTTAAAATACAAGTTGAGGAAACTTGGAAAAGGAAGTGGAGCTGAGCAGGAGCACTACACCAGCTGACAGAACAGTTTTGTGTTTTTTTTTTTTGTCACTTTCTTTTTTCCTTCTGGTGTTATTCAGACATATTGACAAACTAGAGCTTCTCTGTCAAGGCAAATTAGCTTCCTTTAATTATATCCAGCAAAAATTAAATATTTTGCAAAGAAATATTACACTGTTAAAATGACTCAGTCCTGACAGAATTCAAATCTGTCATTTATTTTTGTATTCATGTATATTAATTTGGATAAGCAAACATCTCTATAGTTACTAAACTCTAATTTCAGTTGACATCAGTAAACTTGGATTTCCTAAACAGAGATTAGTTTTAGAGCTCTGTATTTGTTTCACTATGCTTGTCTTTTCTCCTCCCACTCACTCCAATTGAAGGTGGATGAACACCCACCCTCAGCCCAATTTTCTTAAAAGTTTCTGATATTAAAAGGGATCGGTTGGGTTTTTCTCCACATTATTGTGAAATCTTGACTTTACCTTGTTAAGTCCCTAAAAATGATTCTTTGCTGTGACTCGCTGCCGTATAAATAAAACTAAAATGAAATGCTAGATTTTAAAAGTAGACTCAGTCAGTTTTAACAGTATTTCTAAATTCTGATTTTAACAAACGTTAAATTCAGGCTTGGAATAATTTACAAAACTTACAGTAAACCTTCACACATCAGATCACAGATAGAGACTGATGTAATAAATTGGACATATCCAGTGCATTCATTTGTTTCCTCACCAGGAACACAGTGAAGTTATCTCTGTCCTTAGTAAAGAAGGACATCACTCCCACCACAGAGACACTCTCCTCTGCACTCGCCACATATGACTTCTCTCCTTTGGTGTCGCTGAAGTACAGCAGCTGTTCCACATTGCTCAGGTTCCTCAGTGAGCAGATTCCCCTGAAGATGCTGCCGCACACCACCAGCATGTCTTTGGCGCTGTGGACCAGCAGCAGCTTGTTGTGGTTGTCGGTGTCGACAGCCTCTTCGCAGGCGTCAGTAACAGGTGGGGTACACTGCCGGTTGTCCCGTTTGGGGCCCGTCTCTGTGCGGGACTCCACCTCGAGGTTGGGGTTCAGCTGGTAGAGGCCGTTCACAGCGCCGACGTACAGCCGCCCCGTATGAGGATCTGCCACCACGTTGTTGATCAGAGTGTCTGAGAGGAACTCTGGGTTTTTGGCATTTGAACAGGTGAGGTAAACTGTTGCCAGGGTAATGAGGGCAAACTGGCATGGCCACCCCGTCTCCATCATGTCTGGTGGAAAAACAGAAAAGGAAATGTTTTTTATGAATTTTATTATTTAACTGTTTGAAAATGACTGATCTCATTTTAGCAATATAATGACCTGTTATAATTAATTATTTCATTTGAATACATAACATAACACACACTGCATTTGGTAAGAAAAATACTGAAAACAAACTGGGAATTTGTTGGACAAAGTGAGCAATTTTCCAAATTGCCAAGAAAATTATGTTTGCAAGATGTTTGTCTGAGTAGGATTGTGCAAAAACAGCATCAGGAAGATCCACGAAACTTAGTGGAAGGTTACTTTTTTCACGTTTTCTTTGCAAGATGGGATTTTGATTGAACTTCAAGATGGCGTAGGTGTACTGATATTAGAACCAAATTCACCATTGTACTGTACATTTAAGGAACTGCATTCATACAACATAATTATCCTCCACAATCAAATGTCAGTTGTATATTTCTGTTACGGTGTAATTAGGACAAAGCAGATTCACTTCTTTGCAAAGCTAAGCTGAAGAAGTCACCATCCAACAGTATCTCCAGGCGTCATCCACAGACAGAGCTGCTGATCTTCCTATTTGACTTAACATGTATATGCTGCCAAATGCTCAACTACTCCTTTAAGTGCTGCTTTGCTTTGTGTGTACGGTGAGTGAATTTGCTCAGAGGTTTTGCTGACAACTCATCAAATAGTTCCAGCCCTGAGCACAAGTAAAGTTTGTAATAATTCACAGTGTGCAAAATGTTTTGCGAGCATAATAAACAAACCCAATGAACTTGCATTCAGAGACAGAAACTGTTAGTGCTTGTCCTCTAAACAAAGCAAGATTTTAACAGCAGTCTGACATTGTACAGTACTGTCGGCCTCAGCACCAGCATAAACTCAAGGAGAATAGCATGAACGCTGAGAGCAAAGAGAGGCAATAATGAGGGGCTTATCGTTACAGCCTCGAACATTCTTTACTCTAGGAAAACGAAGGAGTGAGAGAGGAGGAGGATAAGGTGGAGGTAGCAGCCTCAAAGTGAGAATTGCTGAGGTAGATTAGATTAGCAAAGACAAAAGAAGACAGGGCATGTATGTGTGTGAAAGAGAAAGACTGAGTGTTGCAATTAGCTACGTGACACACAGAGTTTCTCCTTCCATTAGTCTGGATGGGTGTGTTTAATTATAGTGTGGCCTGTGGCTGTAAAACAAGGCTCCGATGTTCAGTAATAACACCATTCTGGACCAACATTACTCAGCTTTAATCTGCTGTTTACCATCAGGTAATTCTCATCTGATTTAGCTGATCATTTGTTCCATATACATAATAGTGAGTGCATCAGAAAAATGTTTTTGCTGCAGCCTCATTTCTTTCTCTTATAGCAGCGTCTGTTCAATAAATTAAAGTCCCTTCACTTATTTACAGTTCAATGTGTTCGTGTACGGGCATTTTACCAGACAATCACTGATTTCATAGCATCTATCAGACAGTTCTGATTGGTGGTCAATTGACTGGCGCCTCTCTTGTGTTTTTACTCCTTCCAAATTGAATTCACTTCAGTTCACCTCGTTGCAAAGGGATTTATTAGTGTGAAAAGACTTATCTCTCCACCCACCTGCCTGCTTAAATTACCTATCCACAGATATCCAGAGTCAGGGGTCTTAATGGCTGCGGTGCTGAGTTTTAGAGTTCACACATACCCACTTTTAACACACACACGGAGGAAACACATTGTTTTATACAGGCTGAGGATATGATTGTGGTGGGTTTTAGTTCCTATGTCTATTTTTTTCCACACCCTGTACTTTCGGTGTTTGTATTTAAACTGGTTAAAGATGCATCTTTAACATACTGGAGTGAGATAACACTAGCAGCTTTTCCATTGGACATATGTTCAAAACTTTACTGATATGTACTAAATGTCGAAAAAAACAGAAGTGCATAATGTCAGTTTTTCCATCAAATCACAAATGCAATGATTTGTTTATTATCACGAGATGACACGAGAAGTCATTCCATAAACATGTCAACAAACATAAATATCATCTTGATTTACAGATATATTCATTATTATTTATATTACCCCTCTATCCCATACTAAATTAAAACATGATTCAGTTTCCTGGTGTGTCCACACAAACGCTTCTTCTTCGCTTGTTGTAACATCCATCAACATTTGATTTTTTTTTTGTTCGCATGACTCTAGTTGCAGAAAAAGGTCTTTCCACTGCAGTTTTGTGCAATATACCAATTTTGCTGCACCCCCAAAAAAAAAAAAAAAACACCTCTTGCCAGCGCAAAAACTTTTCATTGAAAAACAAGAGTTTGACAAAATTGTCATTTTCTATTAGGCAAATATTTATGCGCAATTTATATTCACACAATTTGAGGGTCAATGAAAAAGCAACTACTGATACAAATGCAAATTAGGCATGTTTTTGCAAACTGGGTTGGCCTGGGTAAACTAATCTGTGTAGCATAGTCAGAAGGTGGCGCTAGAGTCTCTTACACAGGACTGTAAGAAATTAAGTAAAAGATACCACACAGGTGAAAGCTTTATCTGATGACTCACAGACTGATGTTTGCTTCCTTATTTTTATAATACAACAATGTTCCTCCTGTATCTGTAAAATTCTTAACATGTCATTATTAAATCTAAAAGGTGCTTCAGAGCGATAACTGAAGCAACACAATAGTTAATAGTGGTTTTAAACTATCCTTTATTGTCAGAACAAAACACATGCCACACAGCACCACATTTTGTAAATCTTAGAAGAAGCTGCTCAGACATGATGTGTCTCTAAACAACAAAGCGTTCTGGTACTCTTCTTCTTTGTAGGTTAAGTAAATTAGTAGCTACACTGACAAATTGCTGCCCTCTGCTTGTCCATGTATTTTACAGATTGTGTTTCTACTATTTAGTGCAATCTAAACAACAAAATTACAGTGTCTTCCTTTGTCCTTGCTAATCCAATCTACCTCAGTGATTCTCACTATGTGGCTGCTACCTCCATCTTATCCATCTCATCTGAACAAATAAACAATTAAAATGAAAATTATGTGACAATAATTATCCTTATTGTTTTATACTCAAGCTCTAGATGAAAACACAGCTTTTATGGCACTAAAGTGGAGATCTGACCTCTGAGGAATCGTCTCTTCATTTCTCTCTCATCTTTGCTTTGTGCCAAGTGACTTCCCCATCTGTTAAATTTATTCTCCTAATCCTATGACACTGTAAAAATAGGATGAAGTGGCAGGTATGTTCACCTCCTCGGTCTGGTTGCCCCTCACAGGGCCTGTTATGGATATGCATCTGCACCATCAAAGAAAATTCAACTTTGCACACAGATCTGCCTGTGCTCTCCTCTTTTATCCACCTGCTTTGGTTTGTGACACTTGCCTGGTGTCAGCAGAGGAATAAACCAGGTGTCATAGATGCTTCTGTGTCAATGTCGTCTGCTCTTCTTCTGCTGCATCTATGACCAACAGTTTGACTTTACTTAAGCCGCTAGGAATTTCCACGACTATTTAAGTGGAATATGATATTTTAACACAATTAAATCACTACAAAATTGAGTCATTTCATTTATTTAAGTCAAAGCTCTGAGTCAGTGCGTGGTAGGGAGCTTTAACAGAATTTTGGAATGAATGCAGACCGTAGGAATTTACATACAGAATTACACATGTCTGAGTCTGTGTGTGTGAGATTACATTGGCAACCACAGCCAACACACATTTGGTACAACAGTGGAGCTATCACAGTGGGATGAAATGCAAATGTAATAATGAAAAAGTAGGGACATCCAAAACACATACTGGAGAGAGAACAGATATCTGTGACTCATTAAAACCCTGAGTGCATACTTGGTTAAAGTCTTAAGCACTGACCCCTCTGCTAAAAACTTTCGAGTGAAACTAAATCCAGGAATGTCTGCTGAAGCTCCAGCCAGGGGAATAAAGCCTGACTGATTTTCTCTCTCTGTCTAACCTCTCCAAGCTTTTCTCCTTCCAACTTCTCTTTGTAATTCACATTGTTTCTCTCACTCTGTCTGCCTACATGTCTCTCTCCCTTTCCCCTTCTGTCTTTATATCCTCACCCGCGGGAGCAAATTCAAACAAAACTGGATTTCTGACACACAAGATCTCCGGGGGACTACCCAGATCTGAGACTCCATCTATGGTCCTGTCTGTCTGCCTGTTTCTTTGACTGTCATCCTGTCGGTCTATTCGTCCACATACAGTATTTGTGTGGCTCTGACCTCTCTGACATTAGCATTTTAAATCTTTAAAAGTTCAGCAGGATTTCAACTGTCAGGTTTCAGTCAAGTCTGAGTACAGTTTTCCTAATGCAAACAAAAACAGTTATATACTGAAAAGACATTCACCAGAGAACATATGAACATATGAGATTTTAGGATTCCAGTTCAGAGACTCTTTGCACGACCAGTTATGGTTACAAGCATGTCCTTTAATGTTTCTCCTTTTATTTAACATTGAAATAAAATAAGGTTTTATAAAACTATTTCTCAGATGTGAGGATGTGAGGCTTTTCTTCATTGTCAATATATGTGGGTTTTAAGTTCATGAAAATGAAATAACTGAAGTACATGACCTTAGTTGTGGGATGTTATAACTAGCATTTTCAAAATGTTCTTAATTTTATTCACAGAACAATAAATTAATGATTCTGGAGAAAATAAAAATTCCTTGTAGCTTTGCATTTGGCCTTTTCACCATCAAATTGGTTTTCGCATTATCGATTTTACAGTTGTAAGAGCTGAACTGTGATGATGTTAGATCTGAGAAAAAACTGTCCTACTAAGCTACCACTCATTTTAAATAGCCTGTTTAACAGTGTAATTACAGTAATTTACAGATAGTGTTGCACTAACCTTTAGGTTTGTGGCATTAACGTTACTAGCACTATTTCAGTCCATTTACAGTGACACTTTAGTGTCTTGGCTGCACTGAAGTGCTCTGGTTTAGTCGCACTATGTTGCAGTGTTGATGTAACATGTTATTTTGCTGCTGTTGAAGAAATAATAACAGAAAAAATATCAAAAGACTGAACTGTGGGTCCGGAGTGTTACAAGGTTTTTGAGTAATAATAAAAACAAAGTGTAAAAGCCAGATTCTACATAAAATATAATGGAAGCACAGCTGTATGTACAAGAAAATGTGGGCAAGTTTTTACTACATCTAAACATGGTTAATATTGTAATAATGTTGACTCAAAACGATGCAAAAATGGAAGAAAAAAATTGTTTCTTGTCAAATAAAAAAACTTTGTTGTCAATTTTGTTGTACCTGCACAATGACAATAAAGACATTCTTCTCCTTCAAAAAGCAATGAAAAGCCATCACACACAGACTAAGGCTGAATCCCAATTCACCCCTCGGCCCTCCCCCTTACCCCTACCCCTCCGTTTTGCGTGTACACGTGAAGGGGTAGAGTTCACCCGATTGTCGATTAGTCAGAGGGGAGGGGCTAAGGTGGAGGGCTGTATAGCCCCCGAAACTGAGATTTTCCAGGACCACACTACGAACAGATGGGTGGGAGAAATCTCATATAATTCTGTTCAAATCATTGGTAAGACGGAGGTAATAAACACAGCCAAAAAGTGACGCAGTATGATGAAAGAAACACACAAATGTAGAGATTTTGTTTAACAACTTAAACATTTGGTCAACCGTTTATGCTGTTTCAATGTGTTAAAGATCATATTTCTGTGGTTTATAGTTGATAGCCACAAAAACATGCCCATAGCCCATGGAACAGACATGATTACAGCTGCTGACGACAGGGGGAATACTTTAGGAAACAAAGTTTTTGCATCTGTTAATAGCGGTATTGATGACTGCTGATGACATAACAGGTCACAAAGGATTGTCCCAGTTCATAGGGGAATATTTCAACCTCTACCCCTTGCAACTCTGTTTCAAGGGGTAGTGCCAAGTGTAAGGGCCAAGGGGGAGGGGTAAGGGGGAGGGACAAGGGGTGAATTGGGATTGGGTCTTAGTCTCCAAAAAAAGAAAAAAACTGGACTGTGGACCATTATTTGTCCAAAATATCTGTTAAGACTCAAATATTTAAACTAATGAGTTGATATGTAGTGCAGACATCCATGGTTATTACTTGGATTCATGGATTCTCCAACTTTGCCACAAACAGGTTTGTTTCCATTTGGCAAAAAAAAAAAAAAAGTCTAAAACTATTGTATGATAACAGTCATAGTTGCTGCTTGATAAAAATTTACAGGCAACACTGTTGAGGAGTCAAATTACTGACCTAAATGTGTATTTCCGTTCTCTTCCTTTTTATTGTTGTAGGTTTCTTGTTTATGGCAACATTTTTCTAAAAGTAATCAAAGCCATGATGTGTTCTCATTTACATTCATGGCCACCACCAGGCGGCATTAGCCATTCATGACACTAGGCCAGAGGAACATTGAAGCTGATTGGCAGAGCCTGGAGGGGATACGAGTGCTATGATTGGCGGAGCCCAGGGGAAATTGACTTCTTATTGGTGGTAATGAAGGGGCCTGAAGGAGAGCATGGCTGAGACAAAGTAAGCATAAAACTAAAAGACCGAAGAGGATAGGACACACACACACAC
>JAPQRP010000005.1:22539238-22572362 GCA_037367295.1 Apogon hyalosoma | reverse complement strand
ACACACACACACACGGCCGTTATACCTCATTTATCACCGGCACACACACTAATCTCTTCTACCAGTCCACAGAAGCAGTACATACCGCTGAGACACCAACAGAGGCCGAGAAAAGCAGAAATATTTTCAAGACATTCATGAGGAATACAATGGAATTTCACAGCAACACCTTTCAGCATCATCAGTCTACATCCTTGACAACATACAAAATGAACTTTAAATCAACACCAACTACCTCCTCACGGAATAGTTTTTCTTATGACTTATGAGTTAAGAGGAAAAAAAACAACTGCTGTTTCTTGGCATGGTTTGTATCAATTTGTCACTTCATGTCAATGTGGATATAAATACAGATAGGTTTAAAGATATGTTTGTGCTTTAAACACAACAATGGCTAAATCGATTCCAATTTGCTCCATTTTCAGCAATCAACTGAACTGCGTGCTCTATTTCCCAGATAATTATGTTTCATGAGACCAAGCTTCAGTTACAACACAAGAAATAGGTAAATATGGGGTTATTTTAAATTACTGCAGAATGTAAAACTATATTTTCACAGACAACTTATTTGGTCTCCTACAGTGAGTCTGCCTTTATCGTAACTACGGCACTGACAAACTTCTGCGGTCAAGTTTAAGTCACTGGCAGCACTTCAGGAGGGTTAAGGAAAAATACCAGATAATGGGAGGAATTTATATATAACTCACCAGTCTTATTAATATTAAAGCTTAAGGTTATGCATAATTTAAGGGTGTGGTGCGTTTTAGTGACAGGTCATCTGCGTCTGCCATGTGGCCTTTGATTGACAGCTCACTGCAGAATATGTTTATTGAATAAAACATTTTCTAGACAAACATCTTCACTCAACTTTTGGTTTAGAAGTTACAATAAAAAGACATAAGATTTTGGGACACAAATGTTTCTTGAAGTTTATTGGTCTGTTAACATAGGTGAACTCTAACCCCACACAGCTGTTAAACATGTAAAAAGAAGCTGGAATTACTTACTAGGGTTAAAAGTGTGAAGCCTTATGCATGTGGGACTAGTGTTAACCTGTAATAATGGTAATTATTTCGAAAGTGGCTGCTGAGCCTTATTTTGAACCATTCAGACCCATATGTTGGGATGGAGAGTGTTGATGAGGAGGTTTGTCACTTGTCTGGACCGGTTGAGGATCCCTTATGGAAAGTCATGTGAGTGCAATGTCAAGAAAAAGAAAAACAAAAAACTTTAGCGTTGCATCATATGACCCTGTGCAATGCCATGTCTGTAATTTATTGAGTAAAAGTTATATTGCAAATGACCCTATTTCAGTTAAAACAGAGGTCCTGTGATAATATTAGTCCTGTGTGACTTCTCTGTGACTGGGTGGGACTTTTGCATTTATAACATTTATTTATCCTATTTACAAGTAAAGGACTATGGAGGCAAGTTGATGATTTTTAAAGTGTTTTGGGTGGAAATCCAGGAGGATCATGTTGCAAAAATAAAATAGATATTCACTGAAAGAGCAAACTTCTCAAAGGGTCATGTGATGGTTGAGATGTAAGACAACTATAGTAAGGGACATCTTTCTGTCTGTAAATACTGAGCCCCTTCTGGACTTCAGAACTGGGATTAATGAATGTCAGTAGATTCCAGTAAAAACGTTGCTCATCCCATATGAACATACTTCATGAACCACAGTCATGGGAGATTCCTTTTCACATTACCTGAGGTCTACAGGTGATACTAGTTCTGTTAAGTCAGTTTAGTGTGTTCAGTAAGTTAGACTTAGCTTGGTCAGTTTGACCCTGTCACACAAATAGGAGGACTTCTGGCTCCAAAAATCCAAACTGACAGGTTTCAAAGGGGCATAAAGCAATGGGTGAAATGACAGTGATTATATCCATACATACAACATTTTTTTAATTCAAATTTTACTCATATGATGGTGTGTAAAAGAGGAAGAAACCGTTCACTCTATGTAAAAAGATTATTCTCTTTTAAAGTATTACACTACCAGTCAGAAGTTTGGACTCACCTGGTTTTCATGACTATTCGCACTGAAGATTCTCACTGAAGGCATCAAAACTATGCATGAACACATATGGAATTATGTAGTTGAAAAAAGTGTGACATAACTCAAAATATGTTTTATATTTTAGATTCTTCAAAATAGACACATTTTGCTTTTATTACCGCTTTGCACATTCTTGACATTCTCTGGATGAGCTTCAGGAGGTAGTCACCTGAAATATTTTCCAAAAGTCTTGAAGGAGTTCTGAGTGATGCTGAGCACCTGTTGGCCATCTGAGGGCCATCTTGTGATGTTTAAATGAGAAGGTGAGTCCAAACATACACTACACATATACAAATATACACTACCAGTCCCAATTGACTGGTAGTGTATATTGTTTAAATGGAGAAACAAAAAAAAAAAAAAACCTCGACAAAACTAGCCGTCGGAAGTGAGGGCTAGGGGTATATCCCCAAACGCCCCCAATCCTTAACCAGACCGCTATGATGTCACAACGTGAGGCATCCCCAGGTCATAGCCTTTCATTTGCACTTGATTTGAAGTCAATCCGACAAATAGTTCCAGAGATAAAACAAAAGAGTGTTTAGTAATTTTAAACTTTTGAACGGCCCCTTGTGGCCAATCTAGAAATGTTAAATTGTCCAAAATCAAATCAGTTCTTCCTCTCCATGATATTGATTGATATGGAAAATTTGTGAGTTCTAAACCCAATATTTTTCAAGTTATCGTGTTAACACGAATGATGTCTGGTGGCGGCAGGTCCAGTGGTCGGACCAAAAACATAATATCCCCGACACTGCGTTCAGGGATATAATGAGATAGCCTGGCACCACTGACTACATGCATTCATTCAACACCAGCACAAAGGGAGCTGAAGTTGTTATTTATCAAATGTATCCACTTTCATATGACCAGTTTACCTCTAAAAAAAACAATAATATAAGAGACCTGGAAATAGCTGTAAAAATTGACTCTCAAAATGTATAGATTGGTGTAAATGGAGACGTGATGGTTTGTCCTGTTAGTGAGAAAAAAAAAGTGTAGACAGCACATCACAACATATTAAACTGCACCCACTGTATCGTGAATGGACTAAACCATGAGGAGTTGAATAAAGCAGCTGTGATGGATGCTAAACCGCCAGCCCCTTCTAGATAGTGGTATTACACAGTGGAAATAAGAGCCTTTAATAACTGGACATTCAAGAAGGGGATTAGTCTGGATGATAGGAGGACTGAGAGGTTAGCATTATTGAGTATTGTGCACACATCTCTGTAAAGTACCACTTGGTACCATCTCAGCAGGGCACAGACAAACTGGGCAGAAACAAACAGAGCAGGACAGAGTGAAGACAAGGGCACACTGTCAGCACAGTGAAAGGCCCGACTGTGAGGACACTCACAAACCAGACAATAAGTGGAAATACAGGAAACAAGACTTTAAAATGACCGTCTCATTAGGCGGTTCACTGCAAATGAACACTATTCATCTGTAAACACTCAGATGTAAATGGAATGAGACTGCAGAGGCTGATATTTTAACATTTACACAAAGAAAACAGCACTTGAATAGATATAATACAACCCTTGTTTTATTTTTTTTATGGCCAGCAGCTTTATAAAGGAACACACTGATGTTTTATTGGTTTTATCCCATTACATATAAAGTGTAAGTGCATGTGCCACAATGACACCAGTATCCAAACAACCTGAAACATTTCACGGGCTT
The DNA here is from genome assembly GCA_037367295.1 of Apogon hyalosoma. Taxonomy (NCBI): domain Eukaryota; kingdom Metazoa; phylum Chordata; class Actinopteri; order Kurtiformes; family Apogonidae; genus Apogon; species Apogon hyalosoma. Next base: position 22,568,614 of record JAPQRP010000005.1, on the reverse strand, counting down.
CATGTTTGTCAAAGTTGTAAAACAGCAGTAATGTATTTTATAATCTTGAAGCCCTTCACCATAGTATGTGAATCTCAACAGCTCCACAGGCTGAAGATGGTGGACTGGAGGGAGACTGGGTTTCTGGATTTGTCCCTAATTCAGACACGACTAGAGTTAACGGATGGAAAAACTTCAGAAGACAGGATGATATCAGAAAGAAAAGGGTTGAACAACTTTTAATGTGAATCTCTGAAAAAGTCTGTGAAACATCAGGATGTAGAGTATAATGTGTGAAAATACAGACACATATGGCAGCTAGAATGTAGTTTGTTAACTGAAATTACCACATGTTCCAGATCTGCGGCTAATTAGTTGAATAGATTTGATTTTCTATAAATACATCGCGTTAAAATGTCTTGAAATGCATCACCGAAGAGCAGAAAACTCTCTAACTGCAATTTACCACAGAATCACAAGTTGTGTAAGAAAAGAAAACAGAATGCTCTCCAGTCTTTTGACAAGTTTTAGGTATGTGCAAATTTATTCTCATAACACACAGAAATGAACTGAAATTCACTGACTGTCTGCAAAGTAGAACATCAATCTTCTTAAATAAATATGGCTTTACATCAGTGTAGTAAAAGTTTTCAGTGAAGCTAAACACAGAAGTTCAGAGACAAAGACGAAATAGACCCCATTTCATGGCGGTAAACTCACACACAGATTAATTCTGTGTTATGCAAATGTAATTTAGTGCCTGTGTCCTTTGCATTGGAGTGAGCGATTAACAAGCGCTTTCTATCCCGTTATACACCTCCCATTAACCTGACAATGACACACACTGTGTCCTTGTGTGTATGTGTCTCTGCATACCAACCTGTCTCCTACCTTAATTATCTCTCACATCTGAGCAGCAACATTCAAAATCAACACACTGCTTTGCGCTGTCAGACTTTCCACCGTAGCAATTAAAGCATGTTGGTGTCGTACAGCAGTGATGACTTGTTCAGCGCTCCGCATCTAGTTTGCGCTCACATGTGAATAACTTTCAAAGCATCCAGACAGCTCACAGCATCTCATTTAAATACCTTCATATGTCAAGTTTTCTGTGAACTTCAATCAAAAGTTAAATTGTTGTTTATAGGGTAAACTTGGATAAAGACAAGTTTCTTTATCTTTAATTACTCTATCTTTCATTAACTTTTACTCCGCTCCTCACATCATTACCACTACAAAAGCATCTACCAGGTGACAGAGCCCGGACTGTTGGACTCCAGACACTGTGACTTAACAAATGATGTACTAGGTGTCAGAAACAGGGACCTTTTCAGAAGGTTGAGTAAGCAATAACAAAATATTCACTATGTTTCTATCCACAGATTGTGACCCATATTAGATGTTTAAAAAATAACCTTCTCTGCATATCAAAACATCAATGTCCTACTTACATCATCTCTTCTACCTGAGCAGAAACTAAAAATCAACACACCGCTTTGCTCTGTCATATTTTAGACCAAAGTAATTAAAGCACTGGTCCTCAGTTGCAGTTAAATGCTAAAAGAACAAAGACATGCGCATCCCTGTTGCACATCTGTTTTTCGCAAGATAAAAGAAGTCTAAAGAAGAATTACGGAGTTATAGTCATGTATAATCCATACTGCAGAGCTGACAGAACCCAACTGTACAATGAGCTATGAAATTATGTAACCATAGGTGTTATTTACATGGGTCTGCTGTGAGGAAATTACAATCATTGTTCACAAAATTGGCAACTAAAAGTGTGTACATAAATACTGTACTTTACTCACTTTGTGCATTTTACCACTTTGTTTCATTGAAACTACAAACATGAACAATCTGGTAAGAAGAATGACCTTATTACTGCGGCTGTGGAAGTGACTAATGCAAACTGAGCTGAGTTTATGCTGCAGTGTTTTACAACGACAGTACTGTATGTTCACGGTTTAGACATGTGTTAACATATTGCTGAGAGATCAATACATATTTGGAAATTCAGCAATCAATTGGTTTTATAGATTTTGTTAAAGATCCAAACAACCATCAATCCATGAGACAGAAACAGCTTACGAAGCAACATTTACCACATACATGATGATCCTCTCTTGTTTCTCATGTTTAGCTTTTCTTTTACTGAATGGTTGGTGAGTCTAGTATTAGTGCTGTAAGTATTTATCTCTTTCAGCTGAATGATCTACTTTGGTTCAGTGGTCAAGTGTATGCTATGCTAAAGATATGAAAAAATACTGAAGCTCTTTTCATTTTCCATTTACAGAATTTACCCTGATTTCATAATGGCTTCCACCCAAATACCTCTTGTAATCTCATTCAATTAGAAATCTTAAGCGAAAATGCACAATTAGACTACAACCATTAACAGTATTTAATTAATAAGCTCTTTGTACAGTGACAGAAGCACCACCTACTGTTTACGCTGGGCCTGATCTTTACTCATAACAGCAATGTGGAGGTTCATTGATTCACGTTTTCTTTTGTAAGTCTACACTGCATTTGGATCTAACTCCTGTATTTTTCCAACCTAACTTCCCTGAAGGGTTTAAATCTTTCCGGCAAATACACATGAACCCAATCTGCCTTCACAGTCAGCATCGCCACCCCTCCCTGATTTCAGATACTCAATCTGAGCGTTTTGCTCATTACCCAAAGTGACCACATTATCAGTTCATTCAAAGGAGACAGGGATAATTGCCGTGTGATAAAAAAGATTTCATTAACAGCCTAACTTCCTGAATGGAAATTTAAGATATAATCTTTTCAAGAAAAACCAGGAGGTATTTGGAGAATTGGATTATATGTCACCTTGTAATCAGACTAATCAGTCACAGTCTAAAGGGCAGCTTATAGCAAGAGGCGGCACAAATTAAAAAACTATGTCATGTGTTGGTCTGCAGCTTTATTACTGTACAGTTTTTCTTTTTTGCCCTTTTTGAAGTAGCTGCTTTTTAATTTGCAATTGATCAAGTTTTTAATTGGGCTACATGTTGTAGTGTGTTAACATTGCATGGTATTATAACAACGAAACCTTTAGAGTCCTTCATCTTTACTGTAGATATGTTGTTCAAATACATGTAGCAGAAAAAGAAGTATAATAAATCCTTCTGAAATGTGATGAAACGGTAGCATTAAACATGATGACTTGACTACTTCCGCACACTAACTCTACTTTATTACTTTTCATCACTGGTCCGGTGTCTGATGCTGTACAGTGTTATAGCTGCAGACGGGGGGGCAGCCTCCGTGAATACATCTCCTGCTGTCCAGTCATTATTTCTGGACACAATCCAGCAGATTTACAGCTTTTCTTCACACAGTGAAAATTAAACTTCTGTCTCATCTATAGAGAGTGAAACGGAGAAACGGAGCAAGAACTGGATGTGAAAGCACTATATTAAAACTGCTTGTCTCTCTAAAGTTGTATCAAAAAATAATTAGCACTGACTGTGCACATGGATCTCTGCCAAAACCTGAAACGGTGTGAGAGTGGCTGTAGCTCTGTTGTAATGTTTAGACGTTTTCTTTTTCTCTCATCATGTATTTTTACAAAGTTTCAGCAAAGGTTTGCAAACTTGTGGGCCTTTTGAACCTCAACTGGACAGGCCGGCTAACGTTTAAACACATGCTTGTACATAAACAGAAAGAAAGAGTAAGATAGAGCATAGGCAGCTACACCAGCTCGCAATTAACAAGGCAGCCACTGTTCCTGCTGTGGCTGATGTGTGTGCAAGTAAAAATATGTGTGTGAGAGCAAAAAGACAGAAAAAGAGAGAGGGGGGAATTGTTCTTTGCAGCCAGAAGACAAAGATATAGCCTTCATTCCTGCTCAGATTAAAGGATTTAGAGCAAGAAGCCTTATTACAGGCCCAAAGAAAGAGAACGAGGGAGAGCTTTCCCTCCTTTTCCTTCTGTTCTAGGCTGATTAAAACACAGATAACTCTCCCTCCCAGGCAGAAAGCTGCTGGAAGCCAACTCCACACACTCTCACTCACACTAAAACACACACACTGACTCATTAAAACCAGACGCAACAATGGATTTTCTGAATATTGGAGGATTTTGACCTGTTGGGCAACCGAACCTCTCATGTTCAATCTCACAGAGTTATCAGCACTGAAAGAAGCCCAGGAGGTTTGGTGTGTGTCAGTGTGTGTTGAAGTTTTCTAACGCGACTGCACATCAAGGTGTGAGACACGTGAAGCTTTTTATGAACATTATCTCCAGAGCCTAAAAAATAGAAACTTCAGAATTCAAACCAAAACATATCAGATTCAATGAGGATTAAAGACGTACGAAGCTGTAAGTAGGTTAAATAACATAGGGCAATGGTCAGCAGCGCCTGTAGCAGCGCAAGTACTGCACATGATCACACACTCCGTCACTGACTGCAGGTGAAACGCTCACTGGCAAATATTCAGTTCATTCATTCACTCATTTTCCACTGCTCATCACTAGAACGATTACATCTGTGACTGTATCATCAGTTCTCTAGTGGAGAAAGTGCAGATTAAAATCCATAGTTTACCTTCCTGTTGACAGTCAACATGGGACACTGTCCGTATTAGAGAAAAACTGGGAATTAAGAGTGTATTTACTGAACTAACTCATAAGGTCTGCAGAATCAGAAGTGGCTTTATTCGCCAAGGATGTAAATTCTTTGCTGACAGTTGTTCTCTCTCTAGTATAAGATAAATACAAAATGTAAGAAAAGTAAAATAAGAAAAATTATATACATATAAACACCATATACATGAAAACAGAGGTACTTACTAATATACAAAAAATTGTGCTGAAGGGAAAAAAGTTGAAAAACATTAACCAAAATATAACAGAAACTGCAGTGTGGTATTTATGTTTGTCCACCCATCCATCCATTGTATCCGGGATCTTGTCCTGTCGGTCATGACTCAAAGCTCATGGATTTTATGTTTGCAATACAAAAATTTCCCAAGAAAAAAAAATAAAACATCATCAGAATGAAAACATCATGATCAAATATCCTCATAGTTGTTCATAATAGTTCAGTGAAAATGAAACACTGCCTTCCTCAGGCTGCCTATTTGTATCATATTTTAACCTTAAACTGGGGCTTAAAAATCAGTACTTGCCTCAAAATCTTCATACTCAATTCATGTCCATTCATGTTGTAATCCTATAAGCATTTAAGTGCATGTAAATCCAAAATACTTGATCTTCTTAAAACTATCAGGCAGAAAAGTACATTGTATCTTTGAATAGAACATGCAAAGGCCTCAGTCCTTCTGTGCAAAGTTTTGCATGGTCTCCTTATGCCATGTTGGTTTCCTCAACTATCAATAACACATATGCTATGTTAAACCTCCTGCCACTGCCCTTGACCCTGGTACTGATGTAGATCTGGAGCTGGTCCCCAGGCGCCTTCGGTGGCAGCCCACTGCTCCTTATGGATGTACTAGAATGGTTGAAACGTAGAGGCTCAATATCCCTACTGGGGACAAAGAAAGTGAACTTTATTTTAGAAGTTAATGCATCTGCAGAATAGTTTATGAGCTTGTGTACTTTTACATTGAATAATCTGAGGCATTTAAGCGGGTCTCAAGTTTCTTTTGTTTTGTTTTTTCATTTTTACAATAAAATCTTTTCATACCAGCAAAAGCTACATTTCAATAAATGCTCTCTTCACACAGTTCCACTCAGCTCTGACTGTTCTGAATCCATTTTATTATCATTGAACCACTTTTTCCATACAATTCTGAAGTTTTGTTTTTTTTTTTTAAGAGTAACTGAATAATTTCCTCCTGCCCTGCTGCAGAAAGAATGTACTTTAGTAGGAGGATAACATCTGTTTTGGACATTTATACATTCAACAAAACTTCTACTTTCTTCACTTTAAAACCTTGAAAACTGAAGTCGAGCCTCCTTGTTTTGCTCGTAATAAGCCAGTCCTCTCTCTGTGTCACATCAGACGTAGCTGTATAATTTTCCATGCTGTGTAGTACTTCTCAGTAAGCTAACAAAGCTGTATTCCCCTTGAGCAAAGATTTGCCGTGGTTCAACTTGAAAAAGTATGAGCCTTTCAAAGCGGCTTTCCCAGCACACTGTAGCCTTTATGCTCATTGCCAAACTGCTGATCACATCTCATTTCTTCTGGGTGACTGTTCATATCTATTTTAGGCTGTAATCCATACCCAACACCTACATGAACTGACAGAGATGTCACACCAATTTAGAGACATCACGTTCACATTTGTTTCCAGCTTGTTCTGGTTACAATTTGGTGCATCTCCGAATTCCAGTCAAGTCAGATTTAGCTCAATTTTCTGGGTAAAATGAATAGACGTGTACAGGAGAGGAAGATTATACAGCAACATTGACTCTTTAATTTCTGTCCTCTGAAACTGTTCAAATATGATCAACTTCACATTCAGAGGCATTTGCTATTGACAAACCCTTCTACAACCATTTCCAAAGCTATTACAGATTATATGTGTAGCAGAACTGTAAGTACACCTTTTAATTAGGTGTGATGTGAAAATAGAAAGGAAGTGGTGGAGACAGACTGTAGAACAACAACAACAAACAACAGAGACATGAATTATGGAGCAGGAAATGCAGCTCAGTGTGAAGCAGATGCTCCTGATGTTCAGTCCACTCAGTGCACAGCTGGTTGTGTCTGAGTGTTTGGGAGAGCTGCAGCACTTGGCAGCCCTGAATGAACAAGACAGAACAGTGCTGCTCTACATTCCTACTGCATGTCTGTCCATCCACATACACCACCTTATCGACACATAATACCTGTTGTCTGCAGAATTGATACTCAAGAGTCTAAACTTTGAAGTCAAAAAGTGATGTTCATTTACACCAAACTATGGAATTTTTAAAGTGAAATGTAGAGTCAATGGTATCCTCATATCGAACAAAACAAAGAATGTCTGCAAGGAATTCCTCTTGGATCAAATCAACCTGACTGTTTCTACAGTAATAATCACTAGCCACTATTACATGGAGATCCCGGAAAAAAGGTGAGATGGTAATCCCACCTTTTTTCTACCACTGACTGATTTCCACAGCCAAGCCAAAGGAGTAACAGAGGTGAGACAGGCTGGATTTCTATACAGTAGACCTGCGTTCCGGAATCAAAGGGGTGGTGAAGCAGTGCAGCGTATACTGTGATATATGCACGTTGGTAAATACCCTGAGCATAGCGGTGTTGGCTCTCAAAACAACAATGGAGGACGAACAAAGCACAGCGATGTTTATTTTAGCAGTGCAGATATTAAGTTTAATTCAAACTCAAACCAAGCTCCTGAGCGTCCTTTACAGTCTCCTTAGTTCGATATATTTCTGGTCGTGTTGATATGTTTGTTTACTGTATATGCCCCATGCTCATTTTTAAATCCCCCCACCATAGGGGTCACACACGCAATACGTCATCAAAATGTCACACCTTGGTTGCGCAACGAGAGGTGTTCCTTTTACACAGAGCTCCAGAATCATGATTCCACCTCTATCATGGCTCTGTTTCTACCTCCAGAGGTGTTACAGAGCTGAGACAGATTTCATTTACATTGACATCATTCCAGAATAAAGGTGAAATATTCCCAGAAGAGCAGAGCTGTGTAAAAGGGGCTATTGTGTTTGGTGGAAATTGAGTCCAATGTTAGATTATGATGCAAGGATCTAAGATTTTTGATAGAATGGAGTTTGCATTGGTTGCATCACCTTAACGTGGCCTTAACTGTTTTAGTAATGTATGTTCATGTGAATGTCCACCGTTGTAGGACTTAAACTTGGCTTGCAACACCAACAATTGTAGTACACCTCATATATTACCTTCATCATGCAAGACGTAGCAACAGAAACAACCACTCGACATGTACACTGATGATTAGCTGATGAAGAAATTTTGATTCTGTAGGATAGAAATATTTGATCTTATCCTACGTACTGAAGGTGAACAGGATATTGTTTTTCAGTGTGTTCTATAAGTCAACAACAGAGACAGTTGTTAATAAACATAGTATGTACAGTATATTGGCTGAATTAACATTTACTGCATCTAACTTTACCAATTAATGAAATGTCATCCATAAATCTAATGTTTAGTGAAAACTACCAACCCTAACCTTACACAGATGAAAATACGTACATCTTTCAAACAGTGTAGAGCTTGATGATCTACGCCATATCACTATGACCAATGACAGGAAAAGTGGCAATAATATTGATAATTTCATTACAACGGTACCTTTCACTAGGTTGGATATATTAGGCAGCAAGTGAACATTTAGTCCTCAAAGCTGATGTGTTGGAAGCAGAAAAAGAATCAACATAAGGAACTGAGTGCAGGTCTTTTTGGGAGTTCCTGGTCTGCAGTGGTTTGTATCAACCAAAAATGGACTAAGGAGGGACATCCCAGTCTCAGGACCGTTAAGCACCTGAGCGAGGTACTGGACAAATAAATCAGATCCATAGAAGTCCACCTCTCTACATTCAGGACCTCAGGGATGTGCTGATAATGTCTTGGTCCAGATACCACAGTACACCGTCAGGGGTCTAGTGGAGTCAAGACCTTGGGTCAGAGCTGTATTTGTGGAAAAAGGGAAACCTGCACAATATTAGACAGGTAGTAATAACGTTACGATCCCATAGATGCTTGATTGGTTGAGATCCGGTTGTTCTTTGGATACTGCACTGTTGGTATGTACGAACCACTTTACACTAGAAATGAGCAACACGATCTGGAGACGTTCTGATCCAGTAATTTGACCACCACAATTCTTCCCTTGTCAAAGTTGCTCAGATCCATAATTTCACCCATTTTACCATTTCCAACACATCACCTTCAAGGGTTAAATGTTCACTAACTGCCGAATATATCCTACTGACTGACAGTTCCCAATGTAATGAGATAATCAAGATTAATACCTCTTTGCCTGTTAGCGGTCAGAGCATTATGGCTGAATGATGTATATTTGCGCTTATGTGACTTTGTGATTTTCACTGAAGGGCTCTAACCAGACTTGATCTTCTTAATAAGATGTGTGATGTATGAAGTATGGTTCACGCATGAGATAGATTCAACACTAAATTAAGATACTAGCATGCAAACTATTTATGTCATCACCACCAAAGTGGAATATGGAGGTAGAATCTCAAAAATGTAATTCTTTGTAACTAAAAATCTGAAAAACTTCACTGATGTCATAAGGCCATAAATCATGATAAAACTAAATGTTTCTAAATTAAAAAGTCCTCTCTTGTCTATTTAATGCATCGCTATTATTGAAATTGGCATCTCTCTCCATGGTGCTGAAATGCACAGCAGGAAGCAATCTGCTATATTTCATCTGTTTTCTTAGTCGTATTGTTAATATACTTAATAACAGGAATCACTGTGAACAAAAATGAAATTAAGTGGTTTGTAAATGTTATATCTGTCATTTGTGATCATGAATAAAAAACAAGTGACCTTCAACGAAACATCAAATTCACTAACACATCTAAAGACAATGAAAATAAATGGCATTTGCCGCTTTACAGGCCATTGATGCAACTAACAGGATGAACCCTTTTGATGTAAATGACCCCATGTCCTTGGATCTGGTAATGGCTTTAGTCTACCTGTTGTCCATTTCATAAAATTGCCACATGCTGAGTTACTCATGCAAATTAACACATTATTAATTTAACCACAGTCCACAATGCTGAGCTCAAACCGAGATGAATCACTGTTGTCATCAAGAGAAAGAGTGCGGAGATGCTCCACTGACAACGTGTGGGAGACTCATAAAGTGTTTCATCTTGCAAACTGAAGATAATAAACTGCAGTGTCTACCTCAAGGCTAACAAACACCTTATATAGTGTGTATGAGAGAGGGAGAGAGAAGAAAGTGGATTTACAGAAAGTGAGAAGAGACAGAACGGAGACAACAACAAAGAGGTGAAGAACAGCATGCATATCAATGTGTATTTATGAGCCGCTGAGAGATAAAAGCAACAGAAATGAAGAATCAGTAAGAGGCAGATCGTGCTGTCACTAAGTCGCTGTATTAAAGTACGGAGAGGTGCATTCTGGGATGCACTCGAATGAAACATAGCCTAGAAAGACTGGAAAGCCTTTATAGTTTCTACATACAGTCGGAGCAAAGTGAGATCCAACGCTCATTATTCCTTTTGGAGCACTTTCCTCAAAGGCTTGTCCATTAAAACTTATGTTAAGAAACATACTTGATATTATTATTAAAATCACAAGAGTCTTCATAATGTACAAAGGCTGTTATCTCTGCAGAACATATTTCTTCAAATAGTGGCCGAGGCTTTTATTTACCTATAGAAAGTAACAGGAAAATAAAACAGTGCTACACAAAGCAACTAATCCTGAAGGCTGCTGGAAAACACCAGTGCAAATGTGAAACATGAAATGAAATATACACACACTGCTATGAATTAGGGTTTATTTCAGCTGTGGCGTTTTGAGCAGACTTCTAAACTTCATATACAGATGATAAGGACCCTAAACAAGTCATGTGGTCAACCTCCTCAAAGTGTAATTTTGGCCCCGTCTTGAGTCTCAAGGCTTATTTATGCTCTAAATACACATGAAAACAGATGCATTCTTTTAGAACAGTGTGAATTTCATACATTTGCACTTCCATGTGTCCATTGAGTGTTTGGAAATCAATCCACCTGAGGGCACCACTCTGAATTAACACACTGGTCGAATACCAAGAGGAGGAGTAGAATTTTTTTTTTGGAGAATAAGATGATCAAAATCAATAATAACAAACATGATGATGACAGAGAAGTTTAACTGATGTTGACATTGAAGGGGGTTATGTGTCGTAAATATGTTGATAGATTTCCATTAACTTACACAAGTCGATCTTCAAAAAGTTGAGCCATTTCTAGAAAAATTATTTGCTTCAAATCTTAACACTGCCCCATAGTTTCTGGTGGTACTTGCACCATATTCTCTGCTTGGTCTGTATCTGTAAGTTTCCAGTAGATGGACAGAAATACAGACAAAATGAACACACAGTACAGACAGACAGCTCTGTGTCACAGCTGAAATAAACCCTAAAACAGGAACTATACTTGTGTGATGATTTTATTTTCACTTCCCTGTGTATTAGAGGCAGGTCTTCATTTCTAATTTGGTCTGTGTTAAAGCAAAACCTTGGTTGGACCTGCTCCTGTTTGCCTGGTTCAAGTTATGTTATGTTATTAACATAAGGCAATGGCTACTGCCACAGTACTGTGACACAAACGACCGGCTTGTCTATTGCCACAGAGCCAATCACATGTTAGCATTTGTACAAGAGCCAATCATGGATACTGCTACATGAACTCATTAGCTTCTTGTTGCCACAGTACTGTGGTGATATATGGCGTATACTTTAGTGCATTCTTTTGTGCATTTTACTACCACAGTACTGTGGCAATTGATGGGAGAAACAACAAATTAGTGACAGTATATAGTATAGAATAGAAATTATAGTGGTAAATGCTCTAAATGTTGTTTTATGGTGTTCTTTGCTCTGTGCAGTCAGTGAGGCTGGGAAAGGTGGGCGGAGCTACATGTTAGATGCAGCAGTGTGCTGTGTTACTTCTCAGTTCAGTGTCAGTTCAGTGTATTGAGTGCTGTGCTCCAAATTCTACACTCAATGTTGTCCTAGTGGCTAATTTGTATCAGTGTTGGATTTTACCTACTGGCTACTTTGACCGGGTATGCTACTTCGACCAGGAATTGAACCCGAGTCTTCCGTGTTGCAGACCGATACGTTACCACCTGAGCTAAATCTTCACTGTCACTCCGTCTGACCTATTTGCTATCTGATTGTCTTGGTACGTTTCGGGATGTAACAAGTTACCGGACATGATATAATAAGGACGCTGATTGGCTCTGTGGTAATAGACAAACCAATATTTCATGCCATAGTACTGCGTCAGTAGCCACTTCATTAAAATAAACTTAATATTTTACACAGAGGCACTTGTTGGTGTATCATATGCACCAACAGCCAAATGGGACTAAAGGACAATGAAGTGGAACAGAAAGACTCAATCACCAAATGATTAGATAAATAATCCACAACAACAATGTTGAAAACAGTGTTGATGAGGTTTTTTCGTCTCTCAGCTTATATCTGGGGCAAACCCATGTTTCAGGTTCAGGTTCAGGTTAGTTTATACCCGTAGGTAGAGTTGCTTTGCAGTCAGATGATGACATCCTTTTGACATTTTCTCAAAACACAATGACATGTAACATGAAACCAAGACAAGGGTGCTGTTTTGTATTGCTCATTCACAATTTATTTCTCACTTTTCATATGTATCAGTCTCTTTTTGTTTTACTGTTGATGGAGTAAATCAGTAGAATCTAAATAATCAAATTAGTTATTATTCAGTTAAGAATGTTTGTCATTTGAGAATGACTTTCTTAGTTTTATCAAATATCATTGGTTTTGCAAAGATGGCTGAATAAAACATGAAACCTTTTTTTTTATAACCACAATTATGTCTGACTCTGCAATAGCGACAATGATTACTCAATTAAAAAAAAAAACAACTAGAAACTGATAACTGATAATTCAAATTTTACAGGTTGCAGCTTTTCAACTGCAAGGATCTGATGCCTTTTAAACATTCTTTTTAAATATAACAATGCAAAAAAAATTGTGAGACTTGAATTTTCCACTCTGTCAAATTCATGTCCAATGCTGTCAGGGAAAACCTAAGTGAATTTTTTATATGGTCAGAAACTTATTTTCAGCTGTTTTATACTTTGGCAGCTTTTGGTTAAAGTTTAACTTGGGAACAAAAATCTTCCAGCTGCTTTCCATCTTATCTGAGTAATTTCCATAGTGTAACTTCTCCAGACTTTCCGTCATAAGCACCCTGCAAACTGGAAATGATAGGGATTTCCTGGTACAACAGCAGAGACAAACTCAGGTACAGCAACACACACAAATACACTCTCACAGAAAGCATGTCTTTGTATCGGGGAAACCAGCAAAGCTTTGATATCCACATAATGGGAGGAGTGTGTTATTTGTTAAAACTATTGAGGTCAGTAGGAGAGCAATGGTGACTGAAGGTAGAAAGCTGAATACACACATACACACACAAACTGTAGATATATACACACCAAATACACACACAGAGCGGCACAGAGAAGGTGTGACCCTGGTTTAGAGCCGAGGAAATTGAGAGGATTACCGGGTATTAAAAGTTACACACTCTCACTCTCTGACTCACACATATGTACAGCTGAGTGTGCACAAACACAGGTACACACAGAAAGAGTGTGTCTGACCCAGTTCATTATATGAGTGTTAGTGGGGAAATCCGCATTATTAATATGCAGCGTGAATTTAGAGGCTATTGCCAGCTAAATGGTACCCTGCCAGGCTGTGTGTGTGTGTGTGTGTGTGTGTGTGTGTCTGTATGCATGTGTGTTTAGGGTGATTTCCTTGGCCTTGTAGCAAACATCTCTCTTTACTTAAATACGAGAGAGAAAGTGTGTGTTCTACATTTTACCAAACTTCCATCAGACTTCCAGCAAATAACAAGCAAACAAATGCTAAAGCAGCCTCGAGGGTGTGTTGTCGTTGTTTCTGTGCTTATGTGAGTATACAAGTGTTGTTTTCTGTTGTACAGCAGCGGTAGAAGGTGTTGTGGCATCAGCGAGTGTCAGCCAGGTGCTAGAGACAGATAGAGAGACCTTTAGTTTAAGTATCTCCCTCTCTCTCTCTCGGCCCCGAGGTTATGTGTGTCTGTGTCTGTGTGTGTTTAAAAAGTGAATGTGTACTGTATAAACAGCTTGGAGGAAACGATTACACAGACCCAGAACAGCCAGAACATTTATTGTCTGCAGACACACACACACACGCACACACACACACACATATATATATCAAGTCGGTCGAGTCAGTTTCTCCGTCTAGGAAACCGTTCAGTTCCTCTCATTGTGTTTGAGGAAAATCACTGCCTTGTGTTACATAGTCAATTTTCAGCTCTAGTCTAATTATCTGCAAGCATATCTATGTGGGTAATGAGTTGTAATCAGATTGAACAGACTCTTTACAGGACTCTTATAAATTTTAATGCAGAAAAAAGGCGGATAATTTATTTTTTGCCTCGACAAGGAATAAAGGCCAGAAGCAGACGTCTTTATTGGACCCCTTTATAGTTCTGTGTTTTTAATCATGGAGCTTCTGCACGCCTGAATCTTTTGAATACTTTTACACAACACAAGTGTCTTGGTATTGTGCACGCTGCTTCCCAGAACAGTACATCAGCCATCCTTAATTGGATTAGTCACCTCAGTGATTTTTCTGCTGTAATAAGCCAAACTGTCTGCTGTAAAGAAGTCCACTATGACAGGTAGTATTGTCACGATACTGGAATTTGTCACTTGGATAGTATTGGTGGAAATAAACATACAAAAGGTAATTATATGACAAGTTACAACTTTTCTTTTCTAGGCTTTTTACATTAATGAAAACTACTATCGTATTGAATTTTACACTGATCAACCATGACATTAGGATCACTGACAGGCAACGTGGTATTAACTGTGATGATGTCATTACAATGGGACCTGTCAGTGGGTGGGATATATTAGGCAGCAAGTGAACATTTAGTCCTTGAAACTGATGTGTCATAAACAGCAAATTGGACCAGAGTAGAGATCTAAGCAACTGTGTCCAGGGAGAAATAACCAAATACCAAAAATACAGTATCTAAAGAACAACAGGATCTCAACCAGTCAAACATCTATAGGAGTATAACATTATTACCACCTGTCTAATATTGTGTCGGTCCTCCTTTTTCCACAAAAAAACCTCTGACCTGAGGCCTAGACTACATCAGAAACTCTGAAGGTGTGCTGAAACTCTGAAGGTGTGCTGTTGTATCTGGACCAAGACGCTAGCAGAAGATCCTAGAAGTAGAGAGGTGGACCTCCATGGATCTGATTTATTTGATGATCAATTGTTCTGAAACTAGGATGTCCTTCCTTAGTCCATTTTTGGTTGGTACTAACCACTGCAGACCAGGAACACCAAACAAGACCTGCTATTGTGGAGATGCTCTGGTCCAGTCATCACTGTTACAATATGGATCTGGTCAAAGTCACCCAACTTGCGTTGATCATTTTTCTGCTTCCATCACATCAGCTTTGAGGACTAAATGTTCACTTTCTGCCTAATAAAAGTACTATTGTAATGAAATCACCAATATTATTACCACTTCTGTCAGTGCTCACATTGTTATGGCTGACTGATGTAAATACATATTCTTAGAACTTAAATAAACTGTTAAATTAAATAGTAGGCTATTGGAGTTCATTTGCTTACTTAAAGCATTCTCCCATTAGGTGAAACTCTGCTGTCTGATTCTTCATCCCAGTTAGCTTGGAGGGGGATTAGCTTTAACGACTACAAATAACTGCTGGGCCAACAACAGAGCAATACACTTATCAACGGTTTGCTGGGAAGTGCTGTTTAATGCTTCAGTGAGGTGGAAATGGGGTCTTTTACTGACCTTCTGGAACTTTACAAAGGTGGTTAAAAGTTGCTTAACACACCAGTCATTTGTGATTTGGCCATGTCGGTTTTTTGGAGCTGGAAGTGACTATATTTAGTCAGAGGGGGCAGAACTAAGGGAGCAATAAACTTCATTAAGCACTGTGTAACACTCAACCATAAAAGCTGTCTGTAAAAAAATATGTTTCATTAAATTTAAAAAGAAACCAGGAAGTCTGACTTGGCAGGTGACCAAGCTATCATACTAACCTGTCCATCAAAGCCAAACTATTTTATTTCCCAAATTAAACTGGTTGCAGAGGCACTAGCTTCTCCTTCTTTAATCATCTGGCACCAAAACAAAACCGAAGCCAATGAGGCCAGTGAAGAGAAGGAGTCAGTGCTGCATTTGTAAGTCAGCTCACTGTCAGAGGGGAGGAAGTGCAGCAGGCAGAGGTGTACTGATACTGGAGAAAATGAGAGCTGAAACGGGCTCAAATATTCCAAATCAATATGTATTGAAAAATTGATATTTCTGGCAGTGACGGGTGTGTCAAAAAGCTAACGTGGGAAAAAAAGCAATAGCAGTATATCCGTGATACTTACAGGCAACTTCACAGCACCTGAATGTGAATAACCTGAGAACGACCATCCAAACACACATCTTAAAACTTCAGTGATTGCTGATCACTGTGAGATTTCAGATGTGACTCTACTCTGTGGCTTCAAGCAGACACCTGGAAAAGTGTCACAAAACAATGTCAGGTGTTTTGTTTTGGACTGATACGAGAGAGCTCCAGAGGGAAGGTATGCATGTTTATATTCTGGTATTTTCTCCCCATGATTTCAGCTACTACAGCTTTAAACTCCAAAAACCTATTCTGGCCTAAGCTAAAGATAGTCCCAGAACACAGAGAGGTTACACCTGCATACTCAGCACAGTATGATTTAAAGTGAAGCTCTACAGTTATAACACTGTCCCTCTAATTATAAAAGAGCCCCTGTAAAGGCTGATAATGTGTGAGAGGACACCAATTATGGCAAGGATTGTCACTGGCACTGCAGGTAGCACTTTACTGTATTATAACCATCAAAGTGTGAGTGTGTGTTTCAGCCAGCCTGTGCTATCTGACAGGGCAGATTGTGATTTTTAGCTGAGCAGCGGTAATCTCTTGTTACAATATGAGGCGCTGATTAAACTGCTGCACACTGTGGGAACGAAGCGAACGTGTGCACATGTGAGATAGAACATATAAGACGACAGATAAGACGACAAGATATGGGTGAATTGAGACACTCAGAATTAACTTCAGAAGAAGAGGAAGGCAGAATGTGTGTTACAGAGGTGAGATGAGGTTTTTTGGGGGTTATCTCTATCTTTTTCACACACAGAGAGCGAGAGAGTCAGTGAGACAGCACTGGCTAAGCATAACAGGACAGTGCAGAGGCAGATCGTAGTCATAACATCCCTACTGTACCACACTGTGCACTTAGCTCTGAATGTGCATGTTGATGTTGAGATAACCACACAATAGTCAGCTTGGTGGAAGCACACAACAGTAGATGGAAAACTGTGACACACAAAGATAAAAACAGCCAGTGACTTGTCCCGTGTCATCCTTTCCCAAAATCTGATGCAGCACAAACATTGCCATTTCTAAAATTCATGATCTGACCTAATGATGGTCATAACGTTCAGGATATTGTACATTTCCTGGACAGAAAACAGCAAACAGCAGCATTTTTGTATTTTTAGACATAACAAGGTGGTTTTGGCTTTCAACAGCAGCGTGACTGCACACTGAGTCATGAAAGATGTGAACAAAGATAACCTCCACACGAATCTGCAGTAAATTTGACTTTGACTTCTCAGACCAAAATCAGTGATATCAGTGACACATTTCACAAAAACGGGATGCATTTGTAAATTGTGTGACACTGCACATGTCACACTGCATATGTCTATAGGTTTGTCTCATAAAAAGAAGATAATGGGAGTCTTGGAAACTTTTGTGACACATATATACAGGTTTTAATCACTACAGATGGGATATGGCCAGGCACTTTTGATGATCTGATCAAAAGTAGACTTGTATAGTATAAAGGGAAATGTACATGGACCCAAGATGCATCGATATGACTCAGACCACATTTGGAGGTGGTCTGGGTTGCACATGGTCACATTCTGCTGCAGTGCATATGTGACTGAGTCCTGAGCCACAGTGAGGACCACCCACTCAACTGTCATTTTCTGTGAACAAATGGATGTGCATACTCATTAGCTAAAAGCATCGAACAACAAAGCAAGACCAGAAAAACAAAACATTTGACGAGAAATAATTTGTATGGTTCCGTCTTTGTCTTCTACTTTTGTTGTGCACCCATGCTAAAAACAATGCATTTGTTTTTTTGCATGCGATTATCAAGTGTAAATATGGTATACAGTATATAATTAAAATTAGACATGATCCATTTTCAGCTGTATACCTACACCAGACACTGCTGTGTTCAGCAGAGAATAAAGTGCCTCATCTTCTATTCTACATGATTGTGTTTGAAAGCTAAAAAAAATTCTATTTCTAACATATCTGATCCTTTTAAGCCTAAGAAATTGCTCAGTGGTTCTTAACTCCCCTTTGTTTATAATAAAGTTTGGGGGTTTCAGCGCTGCTCAGAATCCCAGCTTTCAACCACATGTTTCTCTTTGTCACATCTGTTTTATTATTTCAGTGTCATTGTCCATATTACTGTCCATGTTTTATTGCTTTTGCCCCAGAGCTACTCCTCCTCATCCTACTGCAGGATGAAGAGGAACTTTAACCACACAGTATTTGCTCTATTTTTTTTTGTTCCTTTTAGTATTTTCTCTGCGGTTTCTTCTGCTCTGAGGGTATCATATGGACTCTGGGATCTAATTTACTTGGACTTCGCTGCAATGATTAATTTATGGTCCTCCTAAGTATAAAAGATGTCATATGTAGAGCTGAGATTCATGTAGTAAATGTTTGTTCATTTTAGTTTGTTCACACTGCAGCTGTAAAAACCACTATGAGACTCTATGCAAATGAATTGAAACCAAATACAAGCAAAACTGTCTGGTGTGAAAAATGGCTTGTTTTGATGTAAAATGCGACTTACTGTGAAAGACATTAAACGTCATGTGATTAGCTGCCCTGCCCCAGAGCAGCTTTTTGACTTATCATTACTCACTACACAACCATTTTCAAGAGGCATACAGTGTTTAGAATGTTTTTCTACACCCTGAATATTTTACTGAAGAGCTGGGCAAACTAGACAACTGGTCCTTCAACTGACTCGTTCTTTTCTCTCTGTGAATGCAGACAAACATACAAACTCCCATGGAGATATCCATTAGATAGCCTGCAAATTTTCTGAATGTTAGAGAGGGACCATGGGAAAAGAGGGAGGTCATAGAAGACCTTTTATCTGCTGGAGAGTGGAGAGGAGAGACCGAGCTGGGAGCAAAGGAGAACAGAGGAGAAGAGGGTCAGGGCAGATTTACCTTTGAAGACCCCTGCTCCATGAAAGAACAGAGGAAGGTGGTCCTGACATGAAACGCTGAAGTGTTGAAGATGAAGGTCGCAAGAGAACAGAACCAGAGAGAAAGCAGCTGAGTGACCGCTGAGTAGAGGCTGCAAACCCATGAGAGGTTGACACAGAAACACGCTTCATGAATTATGAATAAATATAAACCAGCACAGGATTTTTGGCACTGCAGTGTCTTGGAGGTTAAAGAAAGATTGTGATAAACAAAAATGTGTGTCCTTTCTATTGGATGGAAAAACCAAAACACACAGGGTAACATCAGTGAAAATAAGAACATCTGAGATCAGCACTGGGTAAGTAGAAAGTCAGTGCTTCCATTAGTGTCACTTCCTCCCATGTACTGCACATGTGCAGTAATGACTGAAGGAAATGGCAGAAAGTAAACACATTTATGAATTGAAGTGTAAGCAAGAATTTTAATTATGCTGGAAAAGGGATCTTAGTTGAGTAAAATTAGATGCTGAAGGTGAAATCTGGATTATATATTTTGCAAATTTGCAAGAAGATTGAGAGCAGGTATGCAAAACAAAACAGATATGTGTTTCAACGCCACGTCAAGTTTCAGAAAAACGTCCCTGCTATGCTATAACTAGAGTTGACAGCATTGATAGCATTTACATGGCAACTGAGGTGGCTGGTGACAACTCCACCATGCAGAAACATACCTCAGCTAAGTAGACTTCTGACACACTGTTGGTCCAGGCAAAAACATTGATGTTGAGCCCTGTAGTTTACTGGATTTTTTTCCACGTGTAAGTTTTAGTTTCTGAATTACAAAAACAGCAACTGCTTTTTTTGTCAAAAACTGTGATTGGTAAAATACATTTGGGCTTTGGATGGCTGCGAGAAAGAAAAAAACCCTGAGGTTTGGCGCTGGAAAATTAAAAGGAAGCATTTTTTGCACAAAAAGGACATGCAAGATCCTCCAGTTGGAGAACCACTGCAGAAATTAATATGTTCATGCTGCAATAAGTTCATTAACTCTAACTGATGCAGTAGCTTCTAATTTCCTAAACAACCATCAATTTGACAGAGAGCATAAAGACTGGACAGGATTCATCAGGCTTGTGCAGAAGTGGTTCACGAAGCATGAGACATCATTTTCACACACGGATTTGCCAACACAGTCCAGACCTGAACCACACTGAGAATCTCTGGGACATGATGGAGAATCATTTATGCAGGGGTCTGATCCATGAATACAAGACTTTGGCCAAAAGTTCTAAGGTCCTAAGTCTAAGGTTTAGCACAGTTCTTATGACCACACATATGTATTTCTCAGTCTCTGTATTAAGATACAATTTTCAATAAACCCAAGTGGTTGTATTTAGTGTGACCTCTCTTTGCGCTTAACCTGTTTTAACCCTTTTGTTCAGATAATGAGATTTATTGCACACATTTTCTGATGTTTTACACCAGGTTTCATTCAACACATGTCAGATGCTTAAAACTGTGCTGCTTCTTGTCATAAACACTGACGTTAACCTTTAGAACCCATTCATTTCAGGATTTTTTGTGTCTTTTAAAAATGTACACATATTTTGTGCATTTTCTTGTTGTATCTGAAAAAAGAAAATGAGAAATCAATGTGTGTGCTAATTTTAAATCCATGCAAAAACAACCAAGCTAAAGGTGGCCTAAGACTTTTACTCAGTACTGCAAATTATTTATAGTGTCATTGCATAAGCATTGTGTGGTATAAGAGATCAGAGTGCTCTGTAATTACAACTAAAGGCAGACAATGAAATACTGCATTTGGGAATCTTTTTTTTTTTTTTTCTCCTTTTTTCTGGATAGCTTTCCTTAAAGGACAAAGACATGCAAACCTATTCTACTGGTTGATTAGGAGCGTCTGGCCCTGGTGAAATAATGGGACAACAGCAGTGGGGTGCCTTTACGAAAACTGTCAATTTAGGACAGAGTGGCTTTTTTGATACTAAAATGGCCTTTTTTTACCAGAACGTATGGGCTGCATAGCCGCCAAGATAATGGTAAGATAACAAAGGAAACTTTTGAACATGCACAGTCATTCTAATACAGTACATGAACAAAAATATGGATGAGGAGCTAACAAAAAAAAAAAAACAGACCACTTCCAAAATATCTGAGAACGTTATGAGGTTTATAAGATATTTAAATTTTGTTTTTAATAACGAAGAAGCAGAGGGAGAGGAAGTCATCTATTTAATAAGCAAAAGTCAGAAATGCCTTATTGAGAAGATTTCAGTCAGAATATGAAGTGAGATAGGCGGCAAGTGCCACAGGGTCTTTTAATAAAAGTTTCTCCTTCATTTCTCCTCTACAAGTTGGCAGGCGATAACAGCTGGATATTAGTTTCCTGCTGAGGATTTCATATATCATATCGTTACTACACTTTGTTATCCAACTATTATCTTTAGTGAGGAGTATTACATAATATCTCATAGTGGAAGGATTCTACTGTGAGCTGCATTCTTGCTTCTTCTCTTTATCCCCTTCTCTCTGAGTTCAACACTGTCTGAATATATTTTAGAACGTAAGAATCAGTTTTTGGATAGATGCATCTACAATAGTTTGAGCTGAATATTTAGCATTTCCATTGTTGTTTTGATTTTCTGTTCAGACTGCACTCCAAAACTTGATGAAGTAACTTAATACAAAACAAACAATGAGAGGCAAAATAGTACTAATGCAATGAAACAAAATAAACTTTACACCACATAATCATCAATATTGTTCATCTGTTACTATACTGACTGGACACTAGAGGACATTGGTTTTAGTTTGTGGACATAATCATGTGCAAATGAAAAGAAAAAGACAATTATGTATTAACAAAGTAGTTGGATCTTCATGCTATTATCACAAAGTCAATTCAATGTCACACATTTGCTGCTGTAACACTGCTGCAGAGCCACACAACTAAATATAGAAAGAAAAAGTTAGTCACAGTACATAAACCCATCAAAGGTTGAGGTGAACTAAGAGAAAAGAAGACTTTACATGTGAATGTGGGAAAAGGTCATATTTCAAAGTTAACTCCCACTAAACTTTGTTTCTAATGAGGTTCTTGCTACAGCTCACACCCAAATTTCCATATAAAAACAACCTAAAGATTAAAAAGTCCTCTGGGTGCACATCTCTGCGGAGCCTGCACAAACCCTTACATTTGTTGTTTTATAAGAGAAACTGTTTTTAGTTTCAAGTAAGAGCTCATGAGGAAATAAAATCAATTGAAAAAGTCTAACTTTACAAAATGTTCCTGGATCAGCACCAGAAATTAATCACTTGTTTTTATGCCTCACAGTTTATCTTTCCACTAAAATTCCACCCAAATCTAGGAAAGATATCTGCAAAGTAATTAAAAGATGCATTTGGTTAGGAAAGCACTGGAGGGTGAACTATACACTCTCACTTGAAGTGAATTTTCGTATTAATAAAGGGGTAATTTTAGTAGAAGCATGTTCCTTCATGTCTCCTTGGACAGAGGTGTTTCAACCCCCTCATCCTCCTCCTTCCTCTCTTTCTCTGTAATCTGCTGTTTTCACTCCTATCGTCACATTCTGTAGTTTTATGATAACAGACCAGGACTTTTTTTCTTTTACACTTCAGTAGTCTGAGGCTGCAGTCCTTCCAAACTTTTCTGTTATCTGTTGGTTTACTTGTTTTTTCATCTCTTTCTCTGCTCGCTCCATTCACTGCCTTTATCTCTTTGATAGAGTAAGCCCATGTTTCCATCCTCCTGTCTGGCAAATTCAAACAAACCTGTGAAATTTTCTACAAACTAAATCAAAGTTCCATGCAGTGCTGTTTTTCTTTCAGAGGGTGGAGCAAAGCACTGGTGCAAAATGCAGTAACAATTTAACAGGAGCATCCAAAAGGCAGAAGGTGTTACAATGGCAGGCTGCAACAGAGCAGTGAAGCCTTCACATACAACTCATATTGCAATAAGCATTTAAAAGGTTTTTAAGCAATTACTTGTGATGTTGAGATTCAAATACGTACTCCAACTAACAACAGTAATCAGTTCAATGAACAAACTTCATCCCTTTGCTCCTTCCTGAGAGATATTGTGAGATGGGACAATAACAACATCAAGTCTCATTTTTCTTTGCTTCTGTTTGTATCATTTCCTTTCTCTGACTTCATAGTGGGATGGTCGTCTTACAAACGATCTACATCTCACAGACAATGCACAGATCATGTCACTAAACAATAAGTCAGTAATAACCAATGTTTGTTCTAAAAACCCTGAATATACAGTATTTTATAGAACACTGAAGTAATGCTGTTAAGCTCTTAAGTTTTACTCAGTCTGTTTCTAGTGACACTTGAGCATGTCTTTGCACTGAAGTCATTGGTTTTTCCCATATTAACTTGGACAGTTTGTACAACTTGCATGAAGTGTTGCAGAGTTTACATAATGTGTTATTTTGCTGCTGCTGAAGAAATAATAGTTATGCTGGTGGCCCACCTAAGGAACTCTGGCATGTAGTCTGAATCACACAAATATTTAGAATTACATTACATAGTACACATACTGTACATTATATAGTATAAAACTATTTTTGATTCATTCTAAAACTCCATTGAGACTACATCAAAGTCTGGGTGATCAATTGAAACTCAAGGTATCACAGATGTATGTACATTTGGGAGGTGTGGTGGTGTAGTGGTAAGTGCTTCTGCTTCACAGCAGGATGGTTAAACTCTCAGTTGGACCACAGCCTGTCTGTGTTCAATGTACCTGTTTTTGTCGCACTGCGTGGGTTTTCTCTGGTTTCCCCCACCATTAAAAACAGGTGTATACAGTAGGTTATGCAGTGGTCAGGGGCTGATAAAGATCTGGAGTTGGTCCCCGAGCACCTTCAATGGCAGCTCACTGCTTCTAAAGTGTGCTAATTGCTAATGCTATGTACTGTGCCTATTTTAGGATGGGTACAATGCAGATACGGAATTTCCCTATGGGGATTAGAAAGCGAGTTAACCTTTGACCTTAACCTTGTTTGGGAACATGTGGATGCATGTTTACTTCATCTCCATTATACGTCAGTCCAAAATTATTTTACACTGCAGTTTCTAGTCAGACAACACCAATACACCATTCCACGCAGCCTAAGCATCTAGAAAAAATCTGATTTAAGTCATGGATTGTGATTGTATCTCAAAAGAACATCATATGATGTTTTGAACAGATCATCCAGCCCTACTGTTCCCTAAATGTCTTTCAACATGAATGGAAATATAGGTCACAGTTGGCCTGGTGGGTACAGCTAGACTAGTTCTTCCTCTGGACGGAGGCTTTGAGTACAGAGTAAACATTACAGTGACTCACTACTCACCCTGGTGGTACACAGTGGTATTATAGATTGTTTCTCTCATCTTTGGCATAATGTCAAAACTGTTATTAATCAACTGTTAATTTTAGTCTCCTTTTAGTTTCCTCAAATTGCATATACACATATTTTCAACAGGACAGGCTGTGTCAAGAACAATTCATGTTATAAATTCATGAAATCATGTAGGCGATAATTATGAAGGCACTAAGACTATAAATAACACCATGCACAATGTGTGTCTGTGGGAGAGCTATGAACTCCTCAACTGTGTCAATGTGTGTATTACTTATGTAAATCTGTTTACACAGTCACATTATGAGAACTCAGCTCCCTTATGGCAACAAAATGCAGCTAACATAAATCACTCCATTTGATGGTTCAGACTTGTTTTTTACATCAGGATTAGGTTACAGTTATAGGTGTAAGCGATGTATGTGTGTGTGGTTGTAGTTGTGTGTCAACGAACCCATTGAGAGCGAAAGGAATTGGTCATTTTCTCAAGCCTCTATCTGATCCATCGTCTTGAGAGGTGGAACAGGAGTTGTTTCACTCACACACATACACACATACACAGGAAAGTCAAAATCCAATTATGGAAGTAGCTGCAGGAAAAGGTTACTTCTCTCTCTCTCATTGGTTACACGTTTCCAATCTTTCTCTGTGCTTCCATCCTTTTTCTTTTTGGTGAACTTTTATTTCCACTACTCACATGTTTTCGCCCACTCATTTTCTTTCTTTATGTCATTGTCCTTCACTTCTCCTTAAATATAAAGAGACACAGAGTGCTTAAAGATGGCAAAAGCCCTGCTCTGAAAACCAGCAGGCGTGGGGTGAGAAAACAACAAAACCTGACAGAAGCATAGCAAATGGAAGGCTTTTAGAGTATAGTACAAAAGATAGTTTCTGGACATAATTAATTTCTTAATCTGTATTAGCAGTAATGTCACGTGCATTTCAATAAAACTAGCAGGATTATTTGGTGCACATTATAAAGCTGCATTTAGATCATATCTTGACTGTACAGAACTGATGGTCTTATAGATAAACTTGGAATTTGGGTTGAGTTAGTTACAAAACTAGCACGATGACCTGTGGGAAACCATGGGTTCTAGATGTGGTAGTTTTTATGCTGGGGCAAGCTGACCTTTGGGAAAAGATCTTCCACCTTCCACCAAGGACTTCATCACTGTCAATACTGAGGGTGGGATGCGGAGGGGGGGTATCCCGGTTCCCCAGCATGGATTTTTTTCATTGCATATTCACACGTGTTGTACCACATTTGTCCAGCAGTCACCGCCATAGAGTAATGTTACCCCATTGTTCTAAGTGTAGGCAACATGATGTTGGGCATAGCAACATGATTGTAGACCACTGTATTGCAAAATTACTAACATCTCCCAAAATATTGGTCCTATCAACTTGCTGTTTTTGCTACTCTCTTCCTTGACCAAAAATACATAAGTATGCCAAACTGCAGCAGTCAGCTCTTTCCAGATTTTGTGTGATGCCCGAGACACACACACACACACAAACAGACAAAGTCCACTTCCCTTTTAAAACATAAGATGCAGAGAACTAAAAAAGAAAATCAACAGAAGACAGAGATTTCATAATCATATTTCACATTATTGCGCAAATCAACTTTTGTTTTACACACAACTTTGCGTAACTTGTTCAAGTCTTACGAGTTAAGCAGTTCAGTCCTGTAAATCTTCCATTTGTTACTGCTCTACCCTAATGAAGATGGAAATCTATACAATGAAAATTGTATTATTCTCAAGAGACCATATTAACAAAGATATTGTGTGCACATCACCTCCTACATTTTGCAAAACGACTTTTGCTCAAAACAACTTGTCTCCAGTCATTACTCAGAAATAAGGTTGAAGATGGACCTGTGGAGTTGAATTAATGAAGAATTCAGACCCAAGCATAGCATTTGCAGTTTATGTAGACCACAGAGATATGTTTTAAAATGCATAATTCCATTTAAAAAAGCCAAATATCACTCCTTTAAGAGTTGGTTCAGGTTATTCTATACAATATGTGGATTTGTCCATAATACTGGTCTGATTCATCTCCTAAAGGTATCCATGCTGACCTTGATCTACTGCAGGTCATACACTGATTTATACACCTGGACTTGATGTTTCAGGTGTATTTTCAATACACGGAGCAATAACAGACAAGTGCAATAACAGACACCATCATTTTTTTCAATCTCTTGCCAGTCTCATTTTTCCCATCCACATGGATACACACAAACTTGCGTTTTTAGAAATCTAGGTCTCTGTGACCTAAAATGCCATTTACATGTGGATGAGAAGCCTAAACGCAGAGAAAAATATCCATTTTTGCTAAATATCTGGGGCTCCAAAAAACCTGTTCCTATAATTGCTGGGATAAGTAGTTTTCATGTACTGGAATTTTACACAAAAGGAAATATTGACTCTATTAGATAGTATAATCAGTGCTGGATTAATGCATAGGCTATTTGGTGTTTTTGTGTGGAAAAAGGACAGTGTGGGTTAAAATAAATAATGTGTTTTTGAATGTGGTGAAGGAAGGTGCCAGCCAGTGCAGCCAGAGTTTAGTATAGTACTTGGAATAGTTTTTGGACACTAGAGCTCTACAGTATAGAGGAAAAAACGTACATCAGGCTGAAGATTAACAATAATTGTTATTAGGATCAATTTATTGTTAGTTTGGACATGTTACAAGGACCTTCTGGCAAGAAACCAAACAACATTTAGCCTTCAAAGCGAGGCAAGGTAAGGCTTAGACATATTGACAAAAATCAAATAAACCAAAAGTACAGAAAAGCAGCACCTACACAGAAATACTTCAATATATTTCCAATCAATCAAACTGGATCATCCATCGTTGCAGCAGTGAACCGACCACACATCATATTTTCAATAAAAAGTACAATACTGTGAACTCCCACAGGTTTTCTTATTTAATTTACTTTCCATCATCTCCCTCTTCTTCACCTTCTACTTACCCCTTTCTCACCCTGTAACCTTATCTTTCCTCCTCATATAGTCCCACTGTGTCTTTTCACCCTGTCGAACTTTCATACTTATTCACTCTGGGTTTAATTTCAGCCCATCTCTTACCAGTCCTTGCCCTTTCTTTACATCTCACCCTTTTCACTATCTCTCACCATCTTTCCTGCTCATTCTCTGAATCTCATTCCTTCTCTTTCTCTCTCTCTGGTTACCGTCAGAAACACAGACAGAGGCTTGGTGATGAGAAAGGGGGACAGAGAGGTGACAGATAAGTCAGATGGAAAGATAATGAGCAGAGAAGAATTTCTAGGGAGTCATTTTTTTTGTTTTCACTCCAGAAAAGGAGCCTTTTTAATGCCCATGCAGCTCTGATTTGACGAATGTAATCCCTTTGAAACATCCTGTGGGACATAATTTGGGTGTTAGTGGCCTAACATGGACTCTGTCTCCTCAAGTCAAAAAGTTCTCAGAGTCTCAGAGGGTTTAATATTTCAATTATCAATTCTGCTGCATGTTCTTCATGTTTTGAGCCATGCAGACACTTTAACAAATCATACAGTCCAGAAGATGAGTACCTTTATATTTTCTCACACTAGTTAGAAAAGTTTCCATAAAAATCATAACACAACTAATAAACAAAGATATTTTGGTATTAAGTTGCAAAAGTCCAATCTTGAGGCATAACTACTTCATGGCCTTAGGGTCATTGAAAGATGATCCATCTAAATGAAAACCTATGGGAAAAATGGGAAATTTTCCCAAATAAAAACATTTTTTGCAAAAATTGTTGGCTTCATAACAATCCATCAACCTGTATGATGATCTTTAACATCTTAAAACATCCTTTTGAAGCAAACTGTGAATCCAAATGAAAAGATCTAGACTAACAAAATGATCATTTTGCGAGACAACTGACGGTTTGAGGCGTTGCGATAAGTGGAGATCAAACACATATGGGATATGTTTAATTTCTTCTTTATATTGTCAAAAAAAAAGGTTAAAAATTACCAAACTCAACAATCATGTCACAAATCTGTCTAATCACAGCCAAGACATCTATTCTGCTGAACTACAAAACCAACGGTCATAAACATTAGACCATTCATCATCCGGGAACTGGTATGAAATGACTCACAGTGATACACGGGACACATAATTAGCCTCAGGTCGCAGTTATATTTTCATCAACAGTGAAATGGGCCAGATTGGAATCTTGGGTCTCTAGTCTATACATCTTTGCTTCAGTAATTCTGGGAGACTTCTGAAAGAGAACTAACACCATTTGCAGTTCATAACCCAGAACATCTAGGAAGCCACAGAGTCCCTTTGGTGACAAGAAAGGGTTTTATTTAACTTTTTTTCTCTCTGAACAGGTACACCAACACTTTTTATCTTTAGCTACATATAAACACTTCAGCACTATTCAGACTGGATTAGTTTTACCTGGGCACATGGGGTACTGCCACTTTACCAGAGGACGTCAGTAATATTAATGGCCAATTTGTGCGGGATAAGAAACATCAGTAAATCTACCATAAGTGAGATGGGTAAATCCACTCACGCACCGCCGTCCCCTCCTGTCGTCATGAGCATACGATGTTGCTTCCTGTTATCAGGTAAGATTTCCTTCACAAAAATTACAAGTACAAAATACACAAACACAAAATTCATGTCAGTGTCAGCTATTATCCAAATTAGAATTTTACTTATTGGTAATAACCCAAAATTTTCCAATGGGGGCATATATAGACTAAACATTTTAATATATGTTTAATATATAAACTATATGAAAGAAATTCACAGTGAAAGTATACATTCACGGGTCAATCATAGATATAACTAAGTAAAATGTCAAATCACCTGTAGATATTCACTCAATCAATGAGAGAGAGAGAGAGAGAGAGAGAGAGAGAGAGAGAGAGAGAGAGAGAGAGAGAGAGAGAGAGAGAGAGAGAG
>JAPQRP010000005.1:22488038-22539138 GCA_037367295.1 Apogon hyalosoma | reverse complement strand
TATATAAAAAAACACAAGACATGCAACCAGCATGGCTATAACATGGTCTTATATCACTAAAGGATGGATTGTACCCACTTATAACGCCATCATGTTTGCAGCTGCAATCTGCTTTAAGGACTTACTCACTAAAGGTTTTATGTTAATGATATGCTGGTGTAAACACACTCCCAAATACAATTTGTAGGAACAATTTGAGTTTCTACTTGGCTTCTACTGTTTCAAGCTCTTCTCTGTGGTTCAGCACATTCACTGGTCAGCAGTTAGGTGGTAGATTAGTAAATATGCACACACAGAGCTCTCCGCAGTATTAGAATCTAGAAAGGACCACAACCACAAATCGATCTCATAAGTGTTTATTGACGACAGTTAGAAATGGATGTTTGTGATGATCAGGATGATGACTCTGATGAAGTAAGAGATGATAAAGAGGCTGTGGTTTGGGAAGGGCCTCTTCAGGAGTCCCCCATGTGCCTATGGAGAGGATGACAAACAGAAGAGTGAAGGAGGTAGGGTGGTCTACGGAAGCGAAAACAAACAGGAATGAAGGGCAGGTAGGTATTTATAGGTATATAACAAGAAGGTGAGTATTTGAGGTGTTGTCCTGCTCTTGAAATTCAGGTAAAATTATCTCCAATTAAAGCTGAAAGTTAGGAAAAGTCCTGATGCACCTTATCTCTAATCAAAATGTGAGTTCAGTATCCTTCACATGCAGGTAATCGCATCAGCCTGTTTGTCGTGAATACTGTTAGTCCTCTGTAAATTATACAGTTTTTACAATGAAGTTTATTTGCATAATAATGGGGCTTTTGCGCCATTATTGTATGAATGTATGTATGAATGTATGAATATTCACTAATTTAAGTCCGTGCAAATGGAACAGGCACACCATGACGCTGTTTGCTTGACAATGCGTTGACTTCCCTTATTTGCAGGTGCTTTGTGCATTACACACTATATTTTTGTGTCATTTTCATTAGCAGCTGCTTAAACCATGTAATTGGCCGTGGATTTAGCCCTGTAATACTGTTAAACATTTATGTAGAAATGTACACGTGCTTTTGGTTAAGAAACAGTGAAATTATACATATCTGTGTTTTTGAGAAGCCTACAGTGGTCATATTTTTCTTGGTTGATATGTGTTTCATTTAAAGTGTGTTTGTCTCATCAGTGCCAGTAAATTACCAAAGGACTTTAGATCCAGCCAGGGTCTTTAAGCAAAGAGTCGACAGTATTAGTAAACTGCATTCCCATGTCAATTGACTTTATTTCTACACAATTATCCACTCCGTATTAATACTACTTTCCAAGGAGTGCTGGGTGCGTATACTAAAAAAAACCCGCAATAAAACATTATCATTAGCTATAGCTCCTGTTGCCTAAAAAGGGCATTTTGGGAAAACAACCCATCACAAGTATCCATTTGGGGCATTGTAAGTTTTTAGAGTGCTGATAATGGCACCTTTAAGTAATTTTGCTACGATTTTTTTTTTTTTTTGGCATAACCAAGTATTAAAAACACAGTTTGTTTTAACCTGCAAGGCTATACACAGTCAATTGAAAGAGCTTTTAAAGAAACCATTAAAACACTCTTTAGGGTGTTAATCCTTTTGAAACAGGATGCAAACACAGAGAGAAATCAATCTGATGTGTAAAGCAATGAAAACCACAAAAGCAGGATGAGACCACCATTAGAAATGTGCTGTTTTCCAGAAAGTAAACATCTTGGTTCCATGATGTTAAAATGCGCTGTGATGTATTAAGGTGGGGAAAAAGCACCTGCACAGCCCTGTGACTGGTTAAACTTCTGACCCATCTGCAATTATGCAATGTCAACATAACCTGTAGTGTTGAAAAAGAGATGGAAAAAACGACGCGTCACAAGCTGTGCCTCTAACAACATGTTTTATGCTCACTTTGCAATAACACATTACAAAAGGTTGGTTTGAGAAAATGTCTTCATTCTCAGAAAAAGAAATTTACACATGCTTGAGGTGATTTGTTTTTTTAGGTGGGTGGGGGTTAATGCCGCTAATGGGAGATGATTTACAAGCCCCTTCCAAAATTTAACATTACTTTTTTAAGACACGCTTTATTCTAGAAAATACACCTCACAGTTTTCTATAAATACTGATATTCTGCAGTCCAACCATGGAACGCAGCCTGCACTGGTAAGATTTGGCTTAAAGTGTACAACAGCAAAAACACACAATTTCAAAAGTTTGTTGAGCTGTGGACAAAAAGAGTAAAAAAAGTAGATGGAATAAGGTAGAAAAGTTTGCAGAAGCTTTAGATTGCTCAATGTGAGCATGTGTGATGGAGTATACACAGATACGAGGACTGCCAGTGGGGGGACTGGGGAGTCAGATATGGATCCAGTGGTCATCGTTCCTCCTGAGATTCATCCCTTTTTCCATTTAAAAGATGTGATTACACCGCAACAATGCGCACACACACTTTCACACACACTCTGCTAGCAGTGGTGATCCAATTTAGAGGGTTAGAAGGGAGGGATAAGGAGATAGAGGGAGCAAAGGGGGGAGCAGAGGGGTGAAAGGCAGCAATGTAGGAAATGCAACGAGGGAAGAGGAGAGTCACTCCCTCTCCCTCTCTCTTTCTCTTCTCTCTCTCTCGTTTGTCATTCTGTCTGCGCCGTATGCAGATGAGGAGCTAATATGATATCTCTGCTGAGCTGATGGATGTTTAAAATGATATGGCAACCCTGAGCAGTCTCGCTACATGCTGCCTGCCAGGGATGTTATGTGTGTGGGAGTGTGTGATTCAGTGAAAAAATATATCTGACTCATTGTAGCTGCGACATAGTCAAACTTTCAACAACTTCCGAGTTAGTCTTGTAACTATTTTAATTACTTTAGCAAAATGATGTAACTCACCACGTTTTATTACTTATTCCTTTCTTTTTTATTAATATTTTGATGTCAACAGCACCACTGGCAAACAATGTATATGCTGTATAGCAACGTTACAGCACTGCTGTCATTTCCGAAGGGAAATCATTTCCAACAATTAATGAGGTCAGTTGGTCGCAGTCAGACATGGCAGATTCAGGTTGCATTTGCAGTACAATGTGTATTAGTTTGACTAGCACGGACAGTAACAGGACTCAAATGCATAGACGTAGTGACAGCCTTACCTTGACGGTGTTGCTTTTTTTCTTGATGGCTTTGCTGTGTACATGTATTTATTTGATGTAACCCCCTTATAGTCTCTTGGATATTAACTATAATTCACATACCTTTTCTCAATACCTAAGTGAAGTTACTTGTAATATAATTACATAATGCTGTTACATGTAGCTATTACTGCTGACAACACTGCATTCTTACGGCATGCTTGTCTTAATATGGACTTGAGATTCCATTGCGGTGCTCAATTTCTTCCTTCATGCCTACATATCTGCTGACAAGTTATGTTGTAACACACTGCTGCTGTTCATGTGACAAAACAGAATCCACTTGTACTTGACCCCAAAGGGAAGGTTAGTACCGTCACTCCCAATCCACTTGGTAACATGTTTTAAAGTGGTAGCACACATTTGGAGACATGATACCAACACCAATTATAGCTTTAACTCTACAACAAGGACAGCCTCCGATTGTGTGTGTATGTGGTGTATGTGCGTGTGTGTGTGCGTGTGTGTGTGTGTGTGTTTTACATTGTCATGGTGGTAATGAGAAGTGGGGGTGCCAGTGTAGAGTGAAGGCCGGGCAGTGGCAGGACTGATTGGATTCTCCACAGACTTCATTAGTTAAAACAAAGCCAGTTGTCCATTTGGGCTCTTTCACAGCCTAATTGATATTGATTTACTGATTTGCTCAAGGGTGATTTAAAAGCATGTTTGGTGTTATCGTCAATGCTACTTTTCCCCTGCACTGTCCGTTTGTCTGATTGCGTCAGCACACTAACAACTAAAATTCCCATAGCCAGTAATGATGGTTTTCTAGTGATCTGCGTTTTCCTCTTAAGTGACTGCATTCTTGAAATCATGTCTAACAACCGTGGGCCCTTACAGACGGCCCCCTCCCACTTTGTCATGCCACGATCATCACATTACTTCATGGCATAATTGAAATAATTGAGGCAGATAATTCCTTTTTCTACCTAATTCCCATGAACGTTTTTTTTTTTGTCGTGGAATGCATTAGTGAGGGTTATCTTTTTGTTTTGGACTTCACACCAATGATTGCGCTGATAGATCGTCACCATGCCCGTAACTGGATAATGATAGTTATCATAAATGGTTAGTGTTTGGCTAAGTGAAGCATTGAGATCAATGGTAGTGGTGTTAGTGTTAGAATGAAGGAGGCCTTTTATCATGTTGATGGATGGCAGGCCTGTCTTTAATGTGACATGTTATGATCATATCAATTTGTTCTCAGTTCTCATCGACATCACTTTATTGCCTCTCCGTCTCACAGTCCATCACTCCGCACTGTAAATTCAGACTTGAAATGGCAGCGTGCCACAACGCTCCATAAACCACCCATTTCTCTTCGTCTAATACTTCCCTCCTCCTCCTCTTCCACCTTTTTTCCTGCTTTCATCCTGGCTTCTGCTCTTTTCTACTCTTTAATCCACCTTATTTCCACTCCATTTTGATACCTCTCTTTCTCTATTTACCAGCCTCCTCCTCCCTTTGCTCCTTGACAGGCGTCAGCAAGCAGCATGAACGAAAGAGTGAAGGAATCAGACTGGGATTAAATTGTAATATCAGACTATTAAAGAGATTAGTGGTTGACATTTCACCGTCTGAGCTACCCCCAAATCTGATGAACTGGCATTCATAATATTGATTTATTCCCCGGCTTCTTTTATTGGTCTGCACTCATATGGACAGCAGCAGATCTGATATGGTGGCCTTTTATGAGGCACCTTGTCACCAGGGTCTTGGCTTGAAGTAACCACTGACTGGCTGCCAAGAGTGATTGTTTAGGGATGTGAAGTTTATTCATCAAATCTGTAGTTTTCAAAGAGCGGCAACAAGAGGGCGGAAAAGGATATGACTGATTTCTGCTGCTGAAGTGGACAAAAGCAGGGTCCTGGTATTGAACCTGCTAATGAAAGCTTCAGATGGAACAGTGTTGCTACAAAAGAACCTTAATTATTTTCAATTATGACAAACCATCATTTCAGCTCAATTATGCTTCACATCTGTCAAGGCTAACTAGGTAGCAGGACGTGATTGAGGTACCCTATTAGTCTCTCTGTCAACACCTTTACAAAGAGATATGAGCACCAAAGGTCTTCGATGAAAGGAGAACATTTGTAACACTCAAGTCTTTGAATATGGTTTCATTAATATAGTTATACCTGTTTGTTTTGTTCATCTACCACCACGTCGCAGATGATGTATACAAGCAAAGATCATCAGATCGTCAACTTATTTCTTGCCAGACACTGTTGGTCTCTGAAAAAAACCTTTTCATCCAGTCTCCTATTTATGAATTGAAGGGCTAATGCAGACTCAAACTATTTTTTGTCTAGAGTTTCAGACTTTACAGTTTGATGTGGACCAAATTTGCAGAAGTAGACCTTGGTCCAGCTGAACAACCAAACCTTGATCTGACAAAAAGCACATGAACCATATTTGGTTAATTTCAAGTGTAAAAACACTCTTTTTGGAGGGTTAAGGTTTTTAAACCAACTGCACAAAAGTATAGATGGCTAACAAAAGAAAAACAACTGGAAGAAGGAAACTGTTAGCGCGTGTGAAGAGGAGATATGCTTCAATAAAGATAAGTCAAAAATAATGAGTTACTTAGGTCACAACTGTAATAATTAGAGTGCAACAAAATGAATCTGTTCATTCACTTTTCTTACTAAATAAAAAAGCTGCCTTCCAAATTAACAACATACCCACATGACACATATACCTTCAATATTCAAGATTTATTCAACAACAAAAAAAAATGAGTGGTGCCAGGCACAATAAACCCCACCCCTCACGCATATTTTGCCCATTATAAGTAAATGGCAGGATTTTTAAAAAATCGTTAAAAATTTGAACTTTGACCTACTGTTCCCAAAATGTAGTGCAGTCTATTCTGGGTCACTGGCAATCTATAAACCCAGTTTGGTAGGAATCCAACCAATAGTTTTGCTGCTACAGACATTTGAAATATCACCCATTATAAGTAAATGGGAGAAAAAAAGATTTAAAAATTCATTTAAAAAATTGTAGCTTTGACCTACTTTTCCCAAAATGTTATGACCTTTATTCTGGGTCACTAGCAATCTATAAACCCAATTTGGTATGAATTCAACTATTAGTTTTGCTGCTAAAGTGTTAACAAACAAACAAAGAAACAAACTGAACCAAAAACAATTTCCCTTGCCTCCCCTTTGGGGGATGGGATAATAAATCGTTATACAAATCAGTTAATTCCCATATAACTGATAATTACTGGGTATAGGTATGTTAATCAGTATACTATGCAGAAATGACAGGAACTTTGGTTCTGCTGTGAAAATGCCAAAATTCCACATTCTTCAATGGCTGCCAAGTGTCAGTGCTACTTCTTGAATATCATATAGTGACTACACAGGTAAATGTTTCATTTACTGAATTTAGATTTGGGAGAGTCCTCATTTTCCCAGCTTATCATTTCTTTCACCTTTGTCCTCCTCCTGTGCTCTCTTCACTCTGTGACCCTCTCATGTGGCCACTCAGTAATCATCCTCCTTTCAGCTCCACACCACTATTGTATCCATCGCTCTAATCAAAACCTTAATTCATTGCAATTTAACTACACTTACAACAAACCTGTGTATTCTCCTGTCTTCCTCACCCTCTGTCACACACACATATGTGTGTGTGTGTGCGTTTATTGTGTTGCAAACAGTGACTGGTCGGGGAGGCCGGCATCAATAATGCGTGATGCGTGCCTCCATAACGCCAGCCTCATTTGCATGAGTGAGGAGGTCTGGGCTAATGTAGCTGATCTGTTGCACGGTTATTAAATGGGGAAGGAGGGGAGGAGGGTGGGGGATATGGGGGGGAGGGGTGTTATTATTAAAGAGGAGGAGGCGGGAGAGACAAAAAAGGAGGTCTTCTCTCTTCTCCCAGAAGCGTGATGGATGATTCAAGAGTCTTTCGTTCAGTGACTTTAGACTGTTGTACAATTTGCCCTGCTCACACACATGAAGTAAAAGAGTGCATACAAGTGTGTAAGAGTGCGGTGACCACCCTGCATACCCTCTGAATATCATGAGTTAAATGAGGCCTAACATACTCCTACCAATCCCCCCTTTTGTTCACCCTGTACCACTCAGGTCATTTCTCTCACTGCATTTAAATGTCCTCAATATGTCACACGTGCATGCATGAATGAATGCATCCCTGTAACCCATGCACTGCACTGTACGTGGACAGACACACACACACGCACACGCACACACACACACACACACACACACACACACACACACACACACACGGAATGGAAAATGGTAGGGTAATGCAGTTCTCCTTGTGTTTTTTTTTCCTTTCTCATATAGTTCACATAGTTTTACTATGACATAGTGCATAAAACATTTCTCAGGAATTCCAAAATTCACTTTGAAGTCCTTACAATCCAAGGCATGCTCTTAAAATGCTTTTTTTCATTTTCATGTTAAACCCAATAAACAGACAAACAAGTGGTGCCAGGCACAACAAACCCCACCCTTCGCACGTATTTTGCCCATTATAAGTAAATGGGAAGATTTTTAAAAATCACAAAAAATTTTAACTTTGACCTACCTTTCCCAAAATGTAATGACATCTGTTGTGGGTCACTGGCAATCTATTAACCTAATTTGGTATGAATTGAACCAATAGTTTTGCTGCTAAAGTGTTAACAAACAAACAAAGAAACAAATAAACCGAACCAAAAACAATACCCCTTGCCTCCCCTTGGGGGGTGTGGTAATAAACTTGCCTTGTTTATTGGGTTTAATATGACTGTGCAGTGACAACAGAATCAATTTAACTGTATAGAAAGAAAGTGCCTGGGGGTTTTATGTCTGTATGTGTCCAATCCAAGTATGTAAGATGATAATTATTTTATGTTTCCCCAATGAAGTTACCACAGCAAAATTTTGGAGGTAAATACTGCTTAAAAAGTAGCGTTTTTGTAATTTTGTGCCTAAAACCAAAGAGAGAGTAAGTAGATGAGAGCCACTTGCCTGACAAATTTGGTCATTAAAGGCCAAAATGAATTTGATATACTAAAATACTAATATTTTTGCTATACTGCCCATTTTCCAGGATTTTTTTTTTTTTTTGGCTGAAGAAAAACTATCAAAACATCACCACTGCTGCAAATAATGAACTTGTCAGCTGTCCATCCTCAAACCCTCCAAAGTCTCAAAAACATAACTGAAATTGCTCTAACATTGCTAAAGACAATAGCATGACACAAACACAGCATATTTAGTGCATTATTCCAAAAAAGCATGATTTTCTTGGAATGCAGAGAATGCACAGATCGACAGTAGAGATGTATGTTATAGTGTAAAGTTTTATGGAAGTTCCGTTTTGTCTTTGCCAGTTCACTATGTCACCTGTGAGTTACCTTTTACCCAAAGAATGGAATCTTCCTTTGTTCAACATTTGACCCAAATAAACACCTGAGTCTGTTCTTTTTATTAATCTTCAACTCAACTCCAAGTTGTCTTTCCTGGTGCACAATGAATGCAGCAATAGTCAGAGGATGATTAATGAAATGGCAGTTCTTTGGCGTCCCTCTGGCCTCGATGTCATCCAGTCCTCATCCCCCTTTAGCACTTTGGCACAGCTGTCTACGAGACTCATCCTCCAATGGGAGACTTTATATCCAACTGGAGGCGGGCCAGCAGCCCATATCTGACATCATCTTAAGGCCTGGCACAATTTAGTGTAATGACACTCACTCACACACATACACCTGGGAAAGAGATGAGACTGCGATGAAGAGAGAAGTGGGAAGTCTTAGGAGGGTGTTAAAGTCAAGTCTGTGAATGTATTTATCAGTGTTTAAAGATGTGTGTGGAATGGTTTGGGACTGTGTGTAAAATATGTGAGGCCAGTTGTGTAAATGTGAATGGCAGATTGGCAGGTGAGAAGCTGAGACGTGTTAAAAAACACAGTGTTAGGATGACGCCGATGGGCTGCTGAGAGTAGGATAATGGAGGAGAGAAAATCAGTTTATTTGGGAGATTTTTTTTAATTTCAGCCTGTTAAATGCAGCTTTTCTCTGTTATTGTTTATCCGCTGTAAAGGCTATATGTTGGTATTTTTAAGAAGTATGTTCTGTACAGAGACAAAGTGAAAAAATATATGAATTTTACAGATCTACACATGGTTTCTCATAAAAAAAAAAAAAAAACCCCAAAAAACATGTTGTCTTGTGTAACTGAGAGATTTCTTCCAGGATTTTTAAGCGTGCATATGGATCATAAAAGCACAGAGATTATACGTTGCAACAAAATAGAATAATTCACCTAAATTACATTTGCTAGTACATAGTTACTGCTAGTGATATACTGTACATAAGATTCCAACAATGTCCTGGTCTCTCTGATTGCACTACAGACCTCACCATTAACAGCTGTAATAAAATGTGACCAACAGGGACAATAAGTGCCATTGTTTTAATGTTTATTTCCAATGTAAATTTTCAGTGCATAAAAACCCTAAGTGTAAATGTTAAAAATACAAGGAAAAATGTAAATATTTGGTAGAGGTGAAAATAGTTGGTGTATCACAACTAAAATAAGTAACAACTATAAATGAACAAACTGTTTATCTCAGTTGATCCAGTGGGTAATATTCACATACCGATATCAGATGTGAATACATTTGCGTTGGCCAGTTTTCTTCAAATTTGGTTACAGGTTGTGATGCATTTGGATTGAAATCTGAGCTCTGTTTTAGATCCAACTGTACTGAAGCAATGGTAGAAAGTCCAGACAGATATATCTAAAATTTGGACAGGAAGATCTCTGTTGAAAAGAGACAAAGAAACCCCTTTCTGTAAGTTAGATGAGCACACCCTTTAAAGGAATCGTATAAGCATGTGTGTTTATACGAAGCAGAAGGTGTGGAGAACAGCTTTAAAAGCTTTTGTCCTAAGTGGTGCTCTGAAGTGTCATGACAGCTGCTTCATAGTACCTCCTGTCATGTAGCACTAATGTAGAGAGTGTGTTAAAGTGTGTGCGCTAGTGTCAAATCTTGTTCCTTCTGTTAGTCACAATGTGTCCATATATACCCATGGTACTGGTGGGGTCTTGCCACCTGCTCCGTCCTTGCGCAGACTCTGGCACAGTCTCTTGTGGAGTCCCTCATGTTTCAGCTCCGTTTTACGTCTCTGCCAGGCCTGAAGCGGTGTAAGACCTGTAGGAGTTTGGGCTGCAGTTGCAACACGCCGCCAAAAAGCTGTCTGTTGTGAAGCATAAGTCTGGCTACTTTCCACCTGGATGCTGTTTTCCCATCTGTTTCTATCCCAGTGATCACTTTTGACCCAAATCTTCTTGGCTTTTATAGACCACCCAGAGCTATTGATACTCAGGGACTTCAAGCTTTTTGATTTTTTTTTAAAGAAAAGGAGTTAAGAAAGCATTAAAGGGGGAGACTTGACCTAATATAATAACATCACACTATCTTTACAGTCAAGGGGCAGTGAATTATGACATTTCCTAAGAACACACATCAGTGTTGCATCTTCCTGTAACTTTTCTCAGTTCAGCCTCAATTTAACTACTGGTGCAAAAATAAACCACACAAAAACTTGAAATAAATTAACCTATAATAATATTAAAATCAAGGAATTTTTAGTTGGGGAGTCAGGGATTACAAATGCTGTAAATCCATTTCTGTTTGTTTAGAAAGGTTATTATTGATTTTATTGATTTCACTGGTCTACAAGTAAAATTCCTCCAGAATAAGAAAGATGAAAAAGTAGTGAAACTTAAGTTTCACTCACTAATAAAGAAAAATCAAGTCAGAAATGTTGATTGGTTGTAGTTTCTAGGATACAGTCTTGGGTCAAAATGTGAAATTCTGAGATTTAATGAGAGAATGGGTTTTACTCTAAAGGAATGTTTGTCTCAGAGCTACCAGATCTATTTCAAAACACCTGCACGTTATAATACATTAACTTTACTGGTTCTTTCCAGTGGAGGTTTTATAAATGTATTATATATGCCAAATGTGTAATAACACTTTATCATATTCTTTGAAAACATGATCTAACCAGCGCTTGTCATTTGGTTTTTGTCCAATTAGTATGCAAGATTCAGCACATTTAATGTCTGAGGCAGATCATTTCTTTTTTTTTTTTTTTGTGTTTTTCTAGATGTTATGCTAGCCTAATAATTTGACTTTCTGAGGTAAATTCAGTTTTACAAGAGTGTTTAACAGACCATATTAATAGAAACATCCTGAATTTTACACTTTGTCGTGTGTACAGTCTTGGTTCGTTGGATTTTATTGAGCTCTGGCTTAAATCTAAGTGGCTGTTAGTCATTTGACTGTGTTGTTGTACACTAATGCAGTTTTATCAGTCTTTAATAACTCACTGAATGTTTCTGACTTTTAAGCTGCAGGGAACATTGTAACATTCAGCTGTGATGAGCTATTCATAAGTAATAAGAACGATCACGTTTAAATAGTTAGCGTGTACCGTGTATGTATCTAGATATAAAAATATTATAGCTGATTTGTGCAGTAAAGTAGAGTGTGTAGTACTTCAGGCGTGCCTTCTGTGTGTGTGTTTATAAGGTGTGTAAACCCATGAGTGCAAAAAGTGTGTTTTTGATGTTCCATTTACCCTTTTTCATAATTCATGGCATCGGGAAATGGACTGGAGTGGAGGTGGCTGCGGTGTGTATGTGTGTGTCTGTATAAATGTGTGTGTTTGTGTGTAGCAGGATAACAGGATGAGTGTTCTGTGGTCGGAGATGAAACAGACAAGAGTATGTCTTTGAAATGCAAAGAGCGGTGATAGCTGTGATTGGCCACTGTGTTGAGGAGGGGCAAGGAGTTTTTTCTCTACATTTCATCATAATACACTACACACACTCTCTTTCTCTCTCTCACACACACACACACACACACAAGATTAATGACAGTATTGTTCATTCATTATTTTATTTACACGTGTGACATAAGACACTAATTCCTTGCACATCTGAGCTCCGGAGGGTTGTGTGTTTTTGTGTGTTTCCGTGTGTTGCGTCAAGTGTGTTGGTGACTCACAAATGCAGACACAGTTTCTAGTGGTGGGGCCTAGGGACCAATTTATTTACATGCAGTGGAAGAGGAACAGAGGATTGAAGGAAGGGATAAAACAAAAAGGAAAGGAGAGAGAAAGAGGAAACAGCAGGGAATTATGGAGAAAACTCAGGGGAATGAGCAAGTTTCTCTGCTGTTCCCAAGGACAAGACCAATTTACTGTTTAGATGGCTCAGTGTGTGTCTGTTTTAATTTCAATATCTTATGTGATTTCTATCATACTTCCAGACGTACTGCTTTTATCTGTACCCAACAGTTTTTCGGCAAAAAGCTTAAAAAAGTGTTTGAAACCAGGCAGAAGTAAAGTAATGTACTTAAGACTTAGTGAAGCTAAGAGGCAAACTGTTTCTAAAAGAAACCCAAGATTCCCAAGTGTTTGAGCATCGTCATCTCTTGCACATCTCTCTGAAAATTATTTTCCGTGTAGATTGGGCGATAAGTGGTCAAGTGTTTAGAATTTTTTTACAAAGGTTGATTTAAGCATAGTGTCATCAGCATAAAATGAGAGCTGTGAAGTGGAGAGATTTTTAACAAAAATCAGTTTGTTTGGTTCTATAGTTTGTATATTTGTAAAAGCAAACGTATTTTCCCTATAAAACACTCTAGAGATTCGTACTATATAAACCAGGCGAACCATTACCTCTGACCCTCTGTGTGTGGTGGTGTGTTTACCTGCAGATACCCTGCTATCTGCCTGTAT
Source organism: Apogon hyalosoma (assembly GCA_037367295.1). NCBI lineage: Eukaryota > Metazoa > Chordata > Actinopteri > Kurtiformes > Apogonidae > Apogon > Apogon hyalosoma. The sequence continues at coordinate 22,526,164 of JAPQRP010000005.1, read as the reverse complement.
TTTTTATTTTCTCCCCTTTTTTTTTGTAAACTGCATTTGGGACATTTATGATTGTTGACTTTTGGGCAGTGAGTTTGTATTTTCAGCCAGTAACAGCAGGGCAACACATATGAGTGGAGAAATATAAAAACAAAGCAACTCTGGATTCCTATTTGTGGGTTCTATACTTACTGCACAGTTTTATAGGACTGTAAACTCTGAAAGCGTATGTTCATTCAGATCTTTTAGTCTATGACCCCAAACAGACCTGGGGAAGCTTGTGCTTTAATAATATATTACCTCAAGAACATTCCTGTAGAGTTTTGTGAGTGTGGGTGTGTTTATATGTGTTTTTAGATTGTAATCGCTGTGACCAAATAAGGAAATGATGTTTTACTTTTCTGTTTTGTTGCATATTTCTTGCGGACACCCTCCACATTCAGACTATTGCTCTTTCAACCACCTCTCTCTCTCTCTCCCTCATTCGCAGAGCTAAGTTTGAGCAATACTGCCTACAAACATAAGCCAAATATGTTGAAAACTTTTTTCAGGAATGTTGAACACCAGAAACCTTTGAGCTTCAGTTGGAAAATAAATAAATAAATAAATCAAGAACTTACATGTCTTTTTATTCTTGTTTTACAGGCAGGACGCCAGTGACCTCTCTGGACCAATACAAAGGTACTGTGGATCTTTTTTTTACTTTTACCTTCCACGCGTCCTCTTCCCTCATCAGCAATGAAGCATTTAATATATTCTCTACGGACTCGAACTAAACACTAACCACATCTGCAGACATTTTAGCTGCAGCAATAAAAAGGTGTAGATGTTGTTGTTGGGTTGAACACTGCAGAAAAGTAGAAGAAAGATGAGGCTGGAAAGAGTGTAGAAAAAAAGGAGAAAAAAGGGAACGAGAAGAGGGAAATTGGAGAGGAGAGATGTGACGCAGCTCAGATCTACAGCCAAGGCGGGTCATTAAACTAAACCCTTCGGCGACAGAGCGACAGATCAAGCATGGAAGGGGAGAAGGGGAAAAGAAGGTTTAAATAAGGGCCGTTCTTAAAATAGCAGTACCTATTTTTCATCTGAGGCACAGTTATCAGGAGAAGGACGAATATCCTGCCCTGAAAACCATCGCTGCCCTCACTACCACCACTTGTCACTACAGAAAGACAGAACAAAAAGAAAGGCCAGCAGCACTTTTCACCTGTTTCATTTTACATCATAAAAACACCCATAAAGAATTACAGTGCGCTTGTATTGCTTTATGATCTATGTTATAATCACAAATAATGTTTCCTGATGCTTTACAATAACAGTCAGTATTACAGTTACTGTGACCTACAAATGCAAATGTTAATTAATACCAGAGGCCTCAATAAGAGCACGTCTCATAAACATTTATGGTTTCCATAATGTCTCATCATGAATTGTTGTAAGTATAGTCATTAAAAGGGCAATTTAGGATTCCAGACTTCACATAAAATATCAACAAAGGGGGGCAGAATTTTAAGAGTTGTGGCGATAGTGTGTACTGGTAAACTGCAGAAATCTTCAAACTTCAGGCAATTTTAGCAACACTACAGTCACAGAAAACAGCCATAGCAAAATTATGTATCAGCTCTGAAATGTTTTTGAGTATGGTTTATACTGTCAGCCTGGCCAAAAGAAAAAAAACCTAAAATAAATCCACACTAAAATTTCAATAGACCACCTTCAGCTTTGATTATGATACATATTCGCTGTTGCATGGTTTTGATAAGATTATGTACTGTGCCAACATTTACTTCCTGGACACATAACATTACTGAACTCAGACCTGACCATCCAAGGCAGCCCCAGGTCATAATACTGCCCCCCATTGCATGGTACCGTATGCACAAAGCTTAATGGATGGGATTTTTTGGGAAAGCACTGTATATTATTGATCCAATATTCCGTCACTCTCACATTCACACACTGGTGGTACGCTACATTTGTAGCCACAGCTGCCCTGCGGCCCTTGGCTGCCAGTGTGTGCCAAACGGCTCCTCCACCATAGAGGTGGTCATACATGTTCATACGTATGCCAGTGTGATGGACACGGTGGCAAGGTGGGTGGTGTGTCTTGCCCAAGGACACAATGGTGCAAGGCTAAGACAAGGCCGATACTTGCATGACTAGTGGTAGGACTGGGCGATACAACAATATGATATGCTCGATACAATTTCAACAGAACTCATTCGTCCATGTTTTGACAGACATAAGAACAGCCAATCATAATTAAGTAGCGCTGCACCGAACTAATCATGCTAGAGCCACGTCAAGTTAGGTTGACGCACACAGCACAGGTGTAAGAGCAGCTGCAGCACACACGCTAATGTTTGGGCTGCAGCGGGAGGTAATGAGTGTTCCCTCGGCAGAAAATTTGACCGAGAACTCGGACGACCAGGTTACTGAAAAGTAGGGTATGAACCGTTTCAGTTCTGGTGTACAACAGAGGCATAAAAGCCAGGAGTTCGACAGTCAAAGCATGTTGTTTCACTTTTGCTCTACGCCAGTTGTGGCACAGAGGTACGCACGGCTCGACAGATGGGGGGGGGTCGTGCCTGCTGCAGTACTGATACACACAAACCATACACAACAGTGGAGGGAGGGACTTCTCTATAAGTACCACATATGTATTTCTTTCTTTCTCTCTTTGTCTTCACAACTAACTTATGTGTAACGGAAACTTTAAGCTTGACAAAAAATAGTGATTTGATATATATCGTAATACAAATTGATATTGTCTGATATGAAAAAAAATATCATGATATGATTTTTTTTCCCATATCACCCAGCCCTAACTAGTGGGATTCAAACTGCCAACCCTTCGTTTGTTAGATGACCCACTCTACCTCCTGAGCCACAGCCGCCACCTTATCCAACTGTATACTGTCTAAACTCAGCCACCATCAACATTGTCAGCAACATTATACAATCAGCCACCTTAATAAGCCATCACTACTTTGCCAGTTTAGTAGTTTATAGCAGAGACTGTAAGCTACAGTGAGCCACCCCATATCCTGGGTACAAAAGCATTATTATCAGGTGGGTTGGGCCATATTTACCCGATTAGCGTGCTAAGTAAAGTAGATATCACTGTGACACAATATATTTATGGCAAATGTATCACTGTAGGTCAAAACAATTTACACTCTATTGATAACTTGAATTATTTTCTGATTATGTCAAGCTAAAACTACTACAATTGGCCTTTAACCATTTTAATTTATGATGAATGTTCATAGATGTAGTAGTCAACGGAAGATATTTGTAAAACTGTGAATAGAAATTTTCATTTATTTTGTGTGATATGAGAAGACAGTTTGACCAAATTCACAAAATATATTATCAAATGTACGTTTGGGGTATTATGGTTACAGAACTAATTGCAATTACTGACTACATCTGGAAATTAATGAGGAAATAAAGCAAAAACTGGTGACCTGGATTATTAGAAAAAATAGACTCTACCAGGACACACAGACATCAGAGACCTAAGAGTAAGTTGCCGCAAACAACTTACAAAGTTAATTCTAAAAAAAAAAAAGCCCCAAGAAAAAAACTACATGACATATATAACTCTTTATTGGATTTAATTTTATCTCTTTTCATGCAGTCGCTGCTTCCTGTAAAAACAACAACCTCCTAAGAAAATAAAGACAAAGGTGACTAAATGTTCGGTGGAATGGATTATTTCTCTGTAAGCTCATTCTCTGGTGAAATGAACTGAATCTAATGGAAAGTAAAAAGTCCATTTAAAAACTTGTATGTTTTGAAAGAACAATAATGTAAAGAATATGTGATTTTAATGGGTTGAATCATGTCCGACCAGTGATGCGGCGCTTTAAGCAACTAAAGCATCTCCGTCAGTTTAACGTTTACTGTTCTTTGTATTAACCTATTGAAATGTTATGCTATCCTTACATTTCAGTGAAATTAGCAAGGGATAAAGAACTGCAGCTATTGTAAGACGTTGTTGATTATTAATAATAACACTTCCTTATAACGCCATTGTTTTGAAGATACACCTGATGGTTGTCATTGGCAAACACAGCGGTAAATCAGCTCAGATCAAAAACAAGATCCGGCGCAGAATGAGACGCCAGCGGAGATGAAGCAAAAAAAATGGGGGAAAAGAAGAGTGTCGATGAGTGTGGCTGTGAATAATTAGGCAAAATAGTTTGCTTTTGTTTTTCTCTCTGATTGGAGAAAATAGGCGAGGCTGTGACTGTCGCATGAGCTCACACAAACACACATAACACACTGTGTGTTTGTTACACACTAATCCGACACACAGCTGCGTCATTCCGGAACGTGTGTTTACTTCCTCTGCCTTCACCACCACCACTATCTCCACTGCCGACCCCCCACAATCCCCTGCAAACACACACACAACTGCACAAAAGAGAACTGGGCGTATAATTTGATCCTGTGTGCTCTCCTCCTCTAATGAAGCTCTCTGGCGGTTTGACTGACACCCGGCTCGTTATTTAAGTGTCTGTTTTGGGCCAGAAGGAGGAAGAGAAGCTGCAAAGAGGAGGGTGAGGAGAACGAGATAGTAAAAGTAGAAACAGGGGAGCTGGAAGAGGGGATAGGAATGGAATCACGGAGCGGGAATGGATAAAGGGGAGGACAGGAAATGAAAGCTAGCAAGACAGATGAAGTCAGAATGGGGGGATGGGGGGGTGAGCAAAAAAAAAAATGAGATGAATTTGTTTAGAAAATGTAAAAAAAAATGTTGAGGAGAGGGACGGATGACATACTGATTAAAAAAAAAAGAAAGAAAGAAAAGGACAACGGCAATCAAGACACAAGAAGACAGTATGGGAGGGGGAAGATTTGACACCGGAAAAGGGTGATAAAGGGTGTGAAGTAGCCTGTGTGTGTGAGTGTGTGTGTGTGAGCCTGTGTATAATTGCAGGTCTTTGTGCTGATAATGGGCTTTGAAGACGCACAGCTGATAATTAGCAAGCGCAGCTCTACAGATGCCTTTCAGCATCGGTCATTATGAGCCACAAACCTACTATTGGCTCTGACATGACCTCCTGAGACGGGAGGACGGCACACACACATGCATGCGCACGCTGCACTCTCGTCAAAAAATACATAAAGTGACGCAAACAAGCATTTATTAGTGTATGAATAGAATCAGCTCAGGAGTGGAACAGATACAAAAACTCTCAAAGACCTCAAGTTCCTCTTTGGCAAGAGGGCTGCAGGTGTGTGCATGACACACATTTCCTGTTTACAGCGCCGACACACATCAGAGCAGAGACTGTAATTACAAGGATTCGCACAATGTGGCATCCCGGTACGCCGCGTCCGTTATTGCCTCCCTGGTTGCCTCATGACAACGACGACGGGTCCTCGCTACGGCAACCGTTCAGTGAGCAATGCTACCGCTGGCCCCGCCTCCTCCAGTTTTCCCACATCTGAATATTTATGAGGAGGAACTGGCTCGGTGCAGTCAGAAGAAGACACTGGCTTGAGTATTCTCCATCCTCAGCAGTGACAGTTATCAGTGTTAAAGGCTCCTTCCTGGGCTCTAATTTATCCCCAAGTGAGAAAATGTCCTGAGAGTGTGAAGGATGCACTGCCATAAAACGCTTCTGGTCAGCGCAACAGGCAAAAATGCACCTGACAGCTTGAGAGGTAGTGACTCAATGCTTGGCTTCTTGGCACCAAACTTATACAGAAGTAACATATTATGACAGCGTGAATAGTGACAGTCAGGAGGACGACACTGAGTTATGTGGAAATATCACAATTCTTACAGTCTTTTCATTTGGTCTTTAATTCAATTTTTTTCTCTCTGTTTGGTTTTTGACCCCAGTTTTATGAGTGAATTAGTGAGCTTAGTTTTATTTTATTATGAAGAACTGACTAGTTTTAGTTTTTATTCATTTATAGTGTTTGGGCTGAAGAAAGCCTTGATTTGCTGGAAAAACTAAGACGGAAGAAAGCATGATATTAGATTTATTGTGCAAAGCAATTATTTCATGTTATACACCGTAAACCTTTAACAGTAGTCGACCCATAGCAGAGCTGCCCATCACTGAGCCTGTCTGCGTCATCATTTCAGATCCTCTTTATTATTATTGTAAATCATGCTGGAAATAGTACCAAAACTGCTCCTCCCCACAGTTCGATTTAGGTTTCAGTTCATGCAAAAAAAAAAACATGTAACGTCAACATTTATTTTTCTCACTCGTAGTTTTAATCTCAGGTTTCCTCACGTGGCACCTATGATGTCATGCTTGAGTTGAGTGTCTTCACTTTAATTTTCTTTATTCTCTTGTGTCTGTACCATACTCATACGTCGACTACAGATTTCATGAAGTCAGCCACTTAATAGTTCTACTGATTTTAAGATGGGGATTTTCAGACAAGAACCCAGAAAATAAGGCACAAGCTCCATAGTGCCGTTCAAAGGGCGACGATAGCTGATGCACCTCCATGCATCACTGGGGTTGCAGGATGAAGAATTGTTTTTTTTTTTTTTTTTTTTTTTACTGTAGTGGGCTGAGCTGGTGTCATACTCACTGCTCATCCATTTTTTATCCCCTATGAATTATGAAGAACTGCTAATGATGGGGAGGGACAGAAGGAGGGAGTGGGGCGGGGACAAAGGAGAGGAGAGATTGTCTTGAGAGTTGGACAGGGATTTAGATGTCTTTTCTTCCCTCACTTCTTCGCAATCTATTGTCTCTCAGGAATATTTTCTTTCTTTCTGAGTGGCACAGAAGTGCAATCTGTGAATAACACACACACACATACACGCACACACACGCACACATTCAGTGGGTGGCAGGTGAACGTACAGTGGCTCGGGAGGGGCTTACTTTTCTGTGTGATTCAGACCATTGACCTGGAACACATTGGGTACTGAGAGAATAAAAACGTTTTTAACACACACATACACACATACGCTTCCTTAACCATTGGTTTCTGAGCAGTTTCTTTTGTCTTTTACAATAATAAGAATGGGAATGATATTATTTTTCCCTATGCTTTTATAATTATATCCCTGAAATTGAGTTTTACCGCGACCACTGGATATCCTTCTTCTCCCTTGATAACAAACACAGGGGACCCCTAGTGGAAGAACTCTATCAATTTCAGCGTCTCTATGTGTATAATAAATCATTCAAATGGGGGTGCTTTAGTTGAAAATCAGTTTTTTGGACATAAATCAAGCAATAATAGGCCGATTGAGATGAAATTTGGTAATATTGATCGTCTTACAAATGTCCATTCTCTGGCTACCATCCAGAGTTCATGTGGTGTCATTTTCATTCACTAGGTGGAGTTTTGTGGGGAAAAATTGGTTCTCTGACCATTATTCTGCCATTATCAGGTCAATGTAGCTCAAATTGAGTTGAGTATCGATTGTCTAACAATTCTCTTTCTTCATGTCACTACCTTGGGTTTACATGATGTTGTATTTTGACATCAGGTGGTGTGTTTTTTCAAAATGGTTAGGGGAGCTTCTGTTGAAAAATCCGTTTTAGTTTTTTTTTTGTTTGTTTGTTTTTTCAACATTATTATGGAAAGAGTAGGCTAATCAAGATCAAACTTAGTTTATATTGATCGTCCAACAAATATCTAATATATTTTCTGACATTATTTAGCAAATCATTTTCTGCCATTATTCAGGCCAGATATCCTTTGTGTGAACATGATAACTATCCCCCTTTGTTTTATTGGGGGGATATACCCTTGCTGTCAGCCCCCGACAGCGTAAGCCTAGTTATTTGTTTTTTTCATATATTATATTGCTACTATTATGTATGATTTAGCTTTGGTTTATATCTTACTTACTACCCCATAAAATATTATTTTAGATGTATTTACCATATTTTGTAACTTACAACTATTACGACTGCACGTAACTATACAATAATCATAAAAGCATTTTAGGTGTTTCTTTAAATTAGCCACATATTGGATCAGTAAACCTTATTCTTATTAATGAATCATTCTTGTTTCATTACTGTCATCTTTTGTTTGGTTTTATCAGAGTCTTGGATAAAAAGTCGGTCTAAATATTAGTTTTTAACAGCAGTGACATCAGCTGCATATCTTGACCTCTTGCCGTCCACAGACACACACATGTGCACACACTTTGTCACATCAGCCACCACCCTGAAACACTGCCGGTATGAGATGATATCCTACCAACCTATACTACACACAGACGCACACAAACACACTTGTTATCATGCCCCGGGGTTTTCTGGGATAGTGGAGTGTTTTTTTCTTCCAGCTGATGCTTTCCAATGTGTGTGTGTGTGTGTGTGTGTGTGTGCGTGTGTGTGTGTGTGTGTGCGCTTGAGGGTATGTGGGGGGGCAAAGGGAATTGTACCCCAGCAGAAACCTCAATGTTGTTATAATTAATCAATATCACACATGATTACAATACTAGTGAAATAAAGAATTATGCATTTTTTTCTTACTAAATCACATGTGCAACACAAACCTACAGACAACACGTAAGAACAGACCACATCAGTCTTACTTCTGTTTTTAAGTTTATTCAATGACAGTATTTTACATGTATGTTTCTCTTTGCCTGTACGTTGGTATTCCCGTATGCACGTTTCCGTCTGTGTGTAAGTGAATATGTGTGTGAAGCTGAGTGAACTCGGTGTGACGATTTTTTTCCCTTTTTTGAGAGGCTCCAGATGGCTGAGAGACAGGTGAGCCAATTAGTGAGTCTCACTACACAGCAACATCATCACACCGGCGGAGCACAACAGACGCATACACGCACACACACACACACACACACACACACAAAACATTCCTCATGACTCTGCTGTAATGTTAACATTAGCGCCATAATGCTGTGATGTGTCTCAGTCCATCAATACGCCGTCATGAGCCCATTGGTGTTGGATACGAAATTGATTTTACAATATGTAACGATGGTGGGAATGATGACAAATGATCCTCTAATTTTAGCTTATTATCATGGCCGCCTGCAACGTACAGTGTTGTGTGTCTATAGTGTGGCCCATTATGCATGTTTTATACGACCCAGAAAACAGGCATAATGGGCAGATTTGAATTGATTTGCTTGTGTATTCATTTATTTTCAAGGAGCCAAAAATATTTCAGCAAGCCTCGCTGATGTTCATTATAATTCTAATGAAGTCAAAATCTTCACAAAAGAGGAGAGAGCGGCAGGAAGACGGCAAGTCTAAACACAACAACAACAATCTCTGTCTCTCTTTCTTGCTTCATTCTTCTTGCTCTTTCTTTCTGTCTCTCTTTTTCTTTGACTTCATTTATTTTCTGTTTCAGCGTTGCACCTGAATATTTAGATGTAAAAAAGCAGATTTTGCCGTTAATGAGCCATCAACTGCCGTGGAGAACACAGTCACACCTGACCTCAAACGCTTCGCCTCTTCCAGTTTCTATAAGCTAACAATACCTGCAAATTCTGTATATGCATCAGTGTGATGCAACACACACACTTATACATAGCTCATTATGGATGGCACTTGTGTGTTTGTGTATTTTTCATTTTTGTTAAGGGATAATTGAGCTGCTTTCCCACCTAATGGAAGGGGACAAATTAATCTCCCAGTGCTAATGTCTGCAAATGGAACAGGACCATTCCTGCCACTGCTATACTCAACCAACCTGCTGTGTATGAACATTTGTCAGAGAATGTGTTAGTTTGAGGTTGGTACAAAGCTGTCTGTCACTTATGATGCATATGACAGTTTGTTGTTCAAGCCTTTGCTTATCTTAAAATGCTCATTTTTCTTAGTCGTCAGGTTCCAGGTGCCAGAAATGTAGTGGATGAATTATTCTGTTTTTATCAAGTAAGACTCAGATCAGTTTTTGCCATGTGCCTGACAGGAAGACAGTACTGTATATTCCATGTTCAAGATGCCATCGTACATGATGAAGAATTAGAGCAACCGCAGGCAGCAGAAGAAAATGCACAAAATGGTGGAAGCAGGCACTTAAAGCTTTGGTTAGAGTTTGGCACAGAAACAGCTTGCTTTAGGGTTAGCCGAAAAAAAAATCTAGTATGGTTAAAATAAGACTGTCATTATAATGGATATCAGTACCCCATTGCATTCCCACCATCCTAAACACAGGAAAGGAGTAAGTTCATGCAAGTTGTTTTCTTAAAAAACACTATAAATCTTTATGTATCTAGAAATATGGATATGAGACCTGTTTTTTTGGTTTCAAAATATAGAAATGTATATGCAGTTCCTAGATACAGTCAGTGGTAACATTTCTTTTTCCAACAAGTCTGTAAAACCATTGAGTGCTTGTACTGTTGAAGTGAATGGCATCAATTTGCTGTCGTATACACATGATATTCTGTTCATGTTTACACATATATGTGCGTGATGTTTTCTAAAGACAGATAGGGCAGGAGGCCATGTGTAAGTCATCCTATTTTCCCATCTTAATAGCTCATGATCCCACAGCCATTCTCCCCTCTAAGCCTCTTCCTGTGGATGACCTCCAGGGAAGATTGTGTTGCTGCTGTTAGAGTACAGAGGAGTTGATTACGCGGCAGTGCCGAGGCTTTGTTCTAAGCATATGCCCGTCCTTGGCTCTGGAGAGAGAGAGAGAGACAGAAAATGAAAAGAGATAGAAGAAGAAGAAGAGTCTTATCTCTCCCTCAGGGTCTTGCATCCTTTCATTCCAGATTGTCTCAATGACCTTCTGGCCCCTCCCAGTTCATCTTGACCCTCTGCTGCATCACTTGTTTACTGTCCCATAATGACATTGTCAATGGCAACAATACATCCGCTTATCGTGAGGTGTCGGCTGTAACAATGGATAAATGGCATCGTAATGGGAAGGCAAATTCGTCCCGTTGTCATCTCCAAGTCTTTGGAGGCGCTCTCCTACTTGGTCGTGTGTGCTGGTGAAAGATAAGATTAATTCTTCATATCGCGGGCTGATTGCAGAATCTTGTATCTAATGCAATTTTTATTTCTAAGCTTGCTTCCCCTCCCCCCACTTTTCCTTCTTTCTCCTTTTCTTTCAAACTGCAGAGTCAAGCATTTTTTACCCTCTCTTTGGGGAAAAAAATCTAAATAATTTATCTGTGTTTTGGTGCATTTTTCCCGTCCTGTACTTAGGGAGAAGTAGGGAGAGGGGAGAGAAATGGAACAGAGAAAGACAGGAGGAAAGGCAGATGAGTGTTTTATTTATTTATTTATTTTTTTTTGAATGGGATGAACGTGAGGAGCATATTGAGGAGAATAAGAAAAGGAAGCAAAGGATGGCTGGACGAGAGGTGGAGGGAGCAAACCCCTCACTCGTCTCTCGGCTGGAGAGCGGCCTAAGAAGAGCCTGCAGACTTTGGTAATCCCTCTTTTATTAATGTGAAGCCAAGCTCAGCAGAATGCAGCCTCACAGACATAACAGAGCTGCTCACTACTGACTGTTTCTAGGCCTCTCTGTCAGTCTCTTACATGCAGATCTGCTTCAGTGGCACGATTGGCTGAGTCGCACCCCTGCCATTTGCCAGGCCAGTAAACCCCGAGTCAATTAAAGCAGCGCTCAGGCGTTCAGTCCGGCCCTCGTTCAGCACACTTCCGTCTGGCGAGTCAAGCTCTCAAGTCTTTTGATCCTGTTCAGGTCCTGGCCTTGGTGTTAGGCACATAAAGCATCCTGCGTCGTCAGTGAGCGCTGCACGTTACCATGACAACCCCCCCTTACATCACTCAGTGCCCCCTGTGTAGCCAATGGGCATTGACCTTTCGCTGTCAGAGCATGTTAGGGAGCAAGAGACACACAGAGAAAGTGAGAGAGAGAGAGAGAAAGCGAGAGCAAGCAGGCACTTGCCGCAAACAACAAACACAAATAGGTCATTAAATTGTAAACACAATTTAAAAGAGACAGAGGCTGCTCGGTTTGAGTCGTGGCCTCAAGTTACTGCAATGTCAGCACTCAAGTGTGTGTGTGTGTGTGTGTGTATGTGTGTGTGGGTGTGTGTGTGTGGGTGTGTGTGTGTGGGTGTGTTTCCTCTGAGTGACAAAAACAAGATGGTCTTCTTCAGAAGGCATGATGTCACGGCTCAGCGGAGAGTGGAGAGGGCACCCCGATGTATGAAATGTGCAAAAAGATGATTTAAACAAAGCTAGATTCAGCATATTGGGCAAGGGAGGCTTGTGGTTGAGCCCCTCCCTGCAGCCTCTCGCTTCTGCTGGCCCAGTTCACCACAGAAGCATGAACAGGGAGCAGGTGGAGCAGGCAGATACAGACAGATAGCAGCTTTCACAAAGGTTCATAGTGGAGGAAATGGATTTGGAGGAGCACAGATATGGAATTGCTCTATTGTGAAATAGTATACCAAGGGCAAGTGGACTTGATATTGCTGAAATCTCATGCTGAACATGAATACCTAAAGTTTTGTTTTTATAAGTAAGTAGAGTTAAGTTGTGCTTAGAGATCAGCACTACAGTGTATTGAGCATTTATTTTATTCTTAATAATAATTCTAATAATGTGAAATGATTTTCTACAATGCACATGTGAGACTTACACTATAGGTCATAATTGGTCCCAAAATATTTGTCATGTCATAAATCCTGCTTATAAGTACATATTTTAAACATACGTTTTATGTGATAAAACTTTCATTTTGTATATAAACACCCGACTGATGTTTTTAGTGGAGGGTCACTTTAACTTGCAGAGTTTGGGAAGGTAAACGATTTTTACTTTTAGTGGATTGTATATGTCTTACTGGATAAGATACAAAGGCACTTACTTCAGACTTGCCTCATAACCCAAAAGAGTGATAATCCTCAAAGTTATGTACATTTAAAATGCTTTCGAGAGCAAATCTCCCTGCAATTGTTAATCCCATAGTGATAGTTCACTGTCTTGCAAAGTCAAACCTTTTCACATAGGTCTGACTTAGCAGGACTATGCAGGGGTCATCCACCTTTGACATGATGACCTGATGAGTGATATGTCTTATTGAATAATAAATACAAGGAGTTTTGATGGTGTAAAAGCTTCATGTGAGACATTTAGAATGAACAACCCTGATTTTTAGTAGTGTAGTGTGAATACCACTTGCTTGTACAATTAAAAAAAGTAGAATCAACACATAGAGAGGCAACAGTCAATGTAATCTATCACCATTTAGGGATCATTCTAAAATCTAAAAACAAAGGGCTTAATATCGCAAGCATGTGGCTAATTTTCCAATGTTCTTGCAAAGTTTTGTAACTTTAAGTCTCCTGTAGTCATTTTACCCCTCCTGAAATGTGTCTTAAGACAAATTTTGAAACTCCTGTACCTTCATTTCATTAGTTTATTTGTCCCAAACTGAAATAAAACAAAGAAACAATAAAATCAAGAAAACAATAATATATGCACCCATCAATGGTCATTAATCACAGAAAAAGTGATACCTTAATTAGACTAAAACATATTTGTTTATGAATGTGTAGCTGGCTTGCTCTCTGTACTATGGAGCAGCCAATCAGCAGCTAGATAGACCCAGGAATGAGCTGTGAATAGATATGTAATGGCCAATCATAGAAGGTTTGATTCTTTGCTTTTGTTCTATATTGTTAATGATGATTTGATGTCTGATTCTTTGCAAATAGTTCAGAAAGACTTATGTGATGACATCACAAGCATGAAAATTTGCAACTTTTCAAGCAGCCTTCAGGTACTTTCCATTGAAAGCAGTTGGCAACATTGTGTCACAATCCTGAATATAATTGAGCCGATAATACCACCCATATACAGTAAGTGCTGCAACAACAGCCTGTAAAAAGATAAACGATGGAAATAACAAATCATCAGTCGTCATTGTCAGTAATCAAGAGCATTTGCTGAGCTTAATTTTATGTAAATTTGAAAGCGCCTGTATATTATTATTCTCTTTACATTCAGATTACACTGTAATGAAGAGGAAGCAGCATATGACCAAGCACCTGTTTATTGAAATGCATTGAAATGCATGATATAATTTTATCTGCAGTGCTCATGAGTTCTGTGGCCATTTCTGTGCTCTTATTGACCACTTTTTGTTGACATGTTTCTCATGTGTCAATATTTGTCACCCTTGCAGGCCTGCCATCAGTTTTGGCTGAGACAAAGTGCAATGAGAGGCCAATCTGATTCGAATGGTAAACAAGAGAGGCGGAAATGGGTAATTAAGTTAGAAGTTAGCAAAAGTGTCTGCTGCATTTTAATGACGATGGCCCGTGCACGCTGGATAATTTAGGATTTCAATTGTTGTTGTTTTTCGGTGAAATGCAGGTGTTTTGTGAAGACAGACGATTTTGCCCTGTATGCCAAACATTCTAATGAAGCTCACGTACAATCCATAATTTTAACTATCCCCCACCTGCCAGCTAGCCACAAACACACGCACTTACACACAGAGTACACAAACAGGCATAGGCATTGTACCCACACATACACACAATATGCACTAATGAAGCTGTTCTCCTCTCCTCTCTTTTTCGTTCCTGGCTCAGTGAAACATGCATAAATCATAATAAACAGAGAGATGAATTTTTAATCAGCAGCTCCCTGCCTGTGTCTTCAGCCCCAGCCTCCTGTGGGGAGGAGAGGCTGTGATGTGCCAGGTACATGCAGCCGGATCTGGCAGTGCCTCCTTCGGGACGACTGCTCACTGAGACATGCCTGTCTGGGCTGCTGCTTCCTGGGCATGATCTGCTGGACCAGGTAGTCTCTCTGGAGGTGAGACGGGCCCGGTTGAAACATATTGTCTGAACCAGTCAGAGATTTGCGGGCCAAATAGGATGGCATGTTAAGATGAGAAGGTAAAAATGCATTCATAGTTTAGCAGCCTTTGCAGCTGTGATGCAAAACTTAACTAGTGCATCAACCACAGCGTCACTGATATTAAGTGCTGAGTACATTAAATATGTGTTTTTGACACACTCTCCTGATAAAGATCCTTATCCTTATGATTTCATATCTTTGATTCATTCATTCATTTTATTATTTTTATTACAAGGCTCTGTTGAATTCTTAATTGTAATCGGTCAATCATGACATGCTACAGTCTAATATATAATAGGCTGTTTGTCTGATTGCTTCTAGGCTATACCCAGACTAGTTATTTGTGCAGAAGCAATAACATAATTCTGAAATTTTTTTTATCAATATTTGGCTGCATAATAGGGCAGCAACTAACAATAATTTTAATAATTGATTAATTTGTTGATCATTTTAATAACTAATCGATTGATTGGATAAACGCAAAAGACTCAATTCTCAAAGATCGGTATAACCCAAAGCAATATAGGCTGCAGACAAGACACTAATGATTACATCCCTGCAATGGCTTCGGGTATAGTTAACGAGCACTAGCCCACTACCTAGACTTGTTCTGGATAGAGACTAGCAAGCTATAGTCTTCAACCAGCTCCAGTTATAGGCTATCAAACTAGTGTTGTATGTATTAGTTCCAGTCAACAATAGGTAATGTTCGCCTGGTGGCCTGATAAAAAGAGATGGATGAAAACATTATAATTACGACGATAGTGTCTAACTAGCTAGCGGGCTAACGTAATCATGACATGTAGGCTATCTTAAGCTAGGTTTACATTATGTTCCCGGTGGCCACGGCAGCCCTGTTTGCCTGAAACAGTGCACTGTGGGATTTTGGCCATTTTTTTCTCCATATTCAAGTTTTGTTATATAAACGTTTCGGGCCAAATGGGGTTGCTGTGGCCACCCGGAACATAATGTAAACCTAGCTTTTAAAATCTGGCCCGGCATCCGAAGCCTCAGCCATGCTGCTCTGTGTTTTCCTCTATTACACACAGTGTGCGGGCATGCAGTACTAACGTGCTCAAGACCCAACGACTTGACTGCCGAATTGGTTGCCAACTCTTTTAAGAATCAATTTGGATCAATTTAATTGATTCGTTGTTGCAGCACTACTGCATAATATACCTCAGAGTCCTGTATCTCCCTGACAGGACTTAGTTCACAATAATGACCATCTCAAAGTACATTATCTATAACATATACAATTCATCATGTGGGTTCTTCACCCAACTGGTGAGACTCTGGATTACTGCTGGGGCTTTACTGTCTGAGACAACTGGGGTTTTAGTTTTCCCTTTCCTTTTGTTTTTTTTTTTTGTTTTTGTTTTTTTTTAAGGGTGAGAGTTTCTAGCAGCACCACTGCTTTGCAAAGAAGTAATGCAATCGACTACATCTGTTTGTTTGTCTTTAAAAGGCAAACGGTACCTTAGCATTTTTCATGAAGCTTAGTGGAACGTTGGGGCACGGACCAAGGCTGAACCCATTTTGCCAGTGATCAATAAAAACAGGCATAATTTTAATCGTCATTTTGACTGTGGAGGTGTGCACACCATACCTATTCCATAGACCCATAGTTTATTAGTTTATGACAGAATAGACAACATTGTATCCATATTGGGCAAAGGTGTAGCTAAAGCAGGGGTGGCCATAGAAGATGTAACTGTTTTGTGATCACTTAGACTAATACTTTTTGATGGAGTGGTTATTGACCCTGACTTGCCAAATCAGTTCAGTTTGTTAATATGTTACGCCCATCACAATATTATCTGTTGTGAAAATTCTGCATTCACTTGTCTTGAACTTAAACTTGGCCTCTTTCCATCGGTTCAATATAGCTTTACTCTGATGTACACAATTTATTTACCTCATAAAATCTTCATGTGGAGATGGCAAAGCCGAGTTAAGGTTGGGTTATTTTCTTTTCTGTCTCAAGCTGTATATCTGAAGTCTGGGTCTGGCTGTGCTGTGCCAAAAACACAGAGATGATGTGCAGTAAATGTGAATAGTAGCCGTTGTTGGCATGGCGCTGTGCCGGACTGGGCCAGGCCCAGTGGCCATGCAGGCAGTCCAGAGCTGGACTGGGGCTAGGCTGTTTCAGAGCTGTAGTATTAGACTCAAATAGGCCCACAACATAACAACATGAGCTGAGCTGTCACAGGGGATTACTTCAGCTAGGCAAGCCAGTGGGGTCTCTGCTGCTCTGCTGCTCTACCAGAGAGACAGAGTGAGAGAGGAGAGGGTGGGTGGGTGAGGACTGGGGGGGGGTTTCTGTGTGAGAGAAAAGAGAACAGCAGAGGCTGAGAGGAACAAGGCAAGAGACGGAGAAGCAAAGAGAGAGAGAGAAAGAGAGAGAGAGGAAGCTTGTTGAAAACGAATAACAGTGAAAAAAGGAAGAGACAAAGAGGACAAAAGAAGAAGACGAAGTGATAGAGGAATAAGGAAAAAAAGAGTACAGCTTGTTGTTTGATAAGGTGCATTTGTCTGTTTGTAATGTTGGAGCACTCGTCCGAGCTGGGCTTTGTGGGGGGAGTGTGTGTTGTCGATGCTGTGTGCTGCCCCCCTCCTACAGCCGGCAGCACAGGATCCATGAGGACTGACGAGCTGCTGCTGAGGTACACACACACACACACACACACACACGCACACACGCACACACACACACACACATCTGTGAACACACACAGACACCTTTTTTTCTGACCCAGATGCTGCGTCCCAGCATTCCCCTCATGGGAATTGTTACACTTCCAGCTGAGGTGTGGCATTGTTGCACGGTTGGTTTTATGAGCATTTTTTTCCAGAGTGTCTATAGAGAAGGGAGGGGCTTAAACAAAGTAAAGGTGTTTTCCTATTCCTTCATTTGAGTCTATTTGACATCTGGGATGGTTGCTCCTAACAGGTTTACAGCAAAGCCTCCGACCTGGACAGACACTGTCTCTGCGTTGTTGTTCAATGGCGGGAGAGTTCTCCCTTCTTTCCTGTTTGCCCAGTCAAGCGTTACATCCAATGCTTGTACTTCTCTTTTTTTATGTCTCTGTCTTCTTCTCTATTCAACCGTCCTCCTGCTGTGTTAGCAGCATTGTGTCTGGGACAAGCAGTTAAAGATAGGGAAGTAGAATTACACTGATACAGTCCATGATGCCATAAGCAGCTTTTTTTCTGCTTTTTGCACAGATTATTTGGCAGCCCGCGTCATTCACCTTTGACATCTCAGATACATTTCACTTCTTTTTTATTTATATACAGTAGTTATCATCATACAGTGGCTGTGTTTGCCCTTCACTGATTTACATTTTGGCATTATTCCACCCACATATGCATGAATATGTATTTATATTCTTTTTTTTTCTCTTGGTGTCAATGCTCAATTTTTTTTTCAAATTTGTACTTAAGAAATCATGATATCCGAAACTTTAAAAGCACAGAATTATTAGCTTTTCATTATAAGTCTGATGACTCCTATGCTGTACATTTGCTCACTTTTGTTTAGAATATTTGTGAAAATATTGACAGAGCTATTCGTTTTTCTCTGTGCCTTTGTTTCTGCTGTTAAGACACATAGTTTGTTGGATAAAGGGCATACTGTATTTTCCTTTATTCAACAAACTCAATGTTTCAGGTCTGATTTGTATCAGTTTCTATTTTATTTAAATTTCTTTTGGCACTTTTGCCAGGAACATTATGACAGTAACAGTCATGAATTTATTTCTGGGGTTATTTCAGTCTTACTTCACTTACTTTCAGGCAACTTACAACATGCAATTATTCTTAGCAACACTCAGCCCCAAGGACTGCAAAAATCTTTAAAAAGCAGATGTGTGACATGTCATTGGGTTATTGTTTTATGGTAAATACATATTTTTTTTTAGTGAAGGGGATAGATATGAAGGACTCTCTATGAAAAAAGGAACCCATTCAACCAAATCAAGTTGTTGACATTTTCCAAGCCAACTAACTGAGCTTAAATGTGCTTTTGTTCTTTATTTTTATTTCATCTTCATGCTATGTCTTCCATATTTTACACTTAATTAGGGGGATTATGCTGTGTAGGAGGTGATTGAGAAATGTCATAATGAAATCATCCTGTTTCTAAGGAAGCTTAACAATGGAAATACTCAACCTTTTCTTCCCCCACTGTTTTATTCCTACAAGCATCATATCTGCCTTACTGTAGTTTTAAAATTACACATGTATTACTGAAATCCTCCATCACTTTAAATTTTTAAGCAATACCCCACAAGTCACAATTTGTCTGAACTCCCCTCCTGTTGCATAAAAGATTGAAACAAGCATATGCCACGCACCTGATCATGAAAAACAGTCATGCTGAGGTTGACTTGTTTTGCAATGAGTCAACATATTTCATTGATGTTTGCAGGTAGTAATTTATTGCACCATAATTTACTGACTGAATCGGTGAATGCTTCATTGGGTGACAAATGAAACTGCTTTTGAGGCATACACTTCATTTGCAATTTCCCGATGAAAAATATGACTTTGAGCGGTTTTTGCATCAAGCAGTGGCTGGGAGTGAGAAACACGGGGGGAAATTTTCCAGAGGTTTAGCCTGTGTGCAGGATGACTGACTGTTGGGCTGAAGTAACAGTTTACACTGGATGAATGTGTTTCTGGGCAGTAGTATCCAGGTAATTTCTTGATCAGAGAAAAAGAGCAGTAAAGTGAAAATATGGGACATGCATTCATACTTTGGGCATCAGTTGGAGATTTGCCATCTAAAATGTTGGACATGAAATGCAACTGAGGAGTGATTATGATAAATTCCTGAATTTGATGTCCACTTCAGAGTCTTTTTGGGTAATGGGTGAGTGATCTAGAAGGCAGTCATATAGTAACGTAAATACGCAATACAAACAAGAGTTCCAGACTGTGCAAGTCAGCCTCCTGACTGCCTCCGAACTTATGTTGCATCTGCTGAAGGCTAGACCAAAAGTCAGTAAAAAAAAATAAAAAGTACCTGAAAAAAGCAAGAAGTGAAGCTGAGTTGACTGTTGTTGTCTGTGGGTTTCAGCCTTCACAAATGTATCGACTGTAAAGGATTTAAGCCCAAATATTTAACACAAGCCTCCTGTTTGTTCTATACACCTCCTGGGGGTATGTATAAAAATGGGTGTCATTCCCACACTGTTCATGTGTTGCAAAAACACTCAAACTACCCATAAGTATCAGTTGACTTGTCCTTGTGAGTACTACTCTACTGTGAAAACAGTTGTTAAATGTCTGTGGTGGCTCTGAAGGAGCTTTCTAAGTGTGTGAGAAATACTGAAGTGACCTGATTCTGCTATCCTTGCTTGGACTAGGACTCTGCAGTTCTTAAATCCTGCTTTATACTCTGGGAGCATAAAAAAAAACTATACACTATACAAATAGAAAAAAAAGATGCCATTGGGAGTTAAGAGAGGTAAGCATGGCATCAAGTGTTTGCAGAGCTACACTTAATTTTTTTCATTTGTCTTTGAAAGTACATTACAATGAATATTCTTTGACAGCTGTAATAGTCATAGTCATGGTTGTTGTTTAATTTCAAGCCCAGTGTTTCTGAAGTAAAACCCCAAAACTATTATGTTAATAATAAAATGCTTTATGTCAACTCTGAGAAGCTCATTTTAAAAAGCCAGAGAAGAAAAATAAACTCACTTACTGCAATTTCTCGCTAGCAATACAACATTCATCTGGGTTAGCTCACATGGCTGTACTATTGTAATGTAATAAATGGAAATAAAATTGTGAAATTATTGAAAATAAATGTCCACTGAGAAACTTTTTTCCCCGAAAAACAAGTAATGGTTCAAAAATGAATATGTGGACTTGTTGCAGTAGAGCTACATGCTGGTCCAGTGAGTACAGACGAGTAGCATCTATTTCTGGTCACAGTGCTCCTAAAAACCTTCTTTAAGTCTCATTTTAAGCGTCTGGAGAAGAGGAAGGAAGTGCGCATTGTAAGCTTTGTTAAAGCTTTAAATAAGCTTATTTATTCAGAGAGTTTGCTCTTGGTAGTTGACATTCAAAGTCTTAGCTCCTCCCCTCTCCTTACCTCCCATCCTCTGGCTGAGGTGGTAAGTGTCCCCTCCCACTCTCCTCACATGGTGTACCTGTCTAATGGTGTGGAGAATATTAGTCTTCTATTAGAGATATGACCGTTGGTTTGGAGTCACTGGTTCTCCTTCTCATTTTCCCAGATGGGTCAGGGCAATGGCTGTTAAAATGCGCCCACCCACCCCACCCCCACCCCCCTCTCAGCACAGCCTTCTTGAATCTGTTAAACCAGCCGTCGAAGCCTCAGCGAGGAGAGCGCACCTTGTCTCCGCTACAACGATTTAATCTGCCGAGCACCTTTTCAATCAAAGAGTGTCAGGCAGGGCCGCTCACGACACGACTCTAATACAATGCATGGACACACACGTACAGGAAGCGGGGGCACACCGGCAAATACTTTGCACGTGCACACGTCCGACACATGCACGGACGTAAA
The DNA here is from genome assembly GCA_037367295.1 of Apogon hyalosoma. Taxonomy (NCBI): domain Eukaryota; kingdom Metazoa; phylum Chordata; class Actinopteri; order Kurtiformes; family Apogonidae; genus Apogon; species Apogon hyalosoma. The sequence goes on along the minus strand of JAPQRP010000005.1, from coordinate 22,504,855 downwards.
TCGATACTCGCAATCACACAGGTGACAATGCACGCAGGTTTATCACATCCTGCTATCATCACCTTCACACAATCAACGGTTGGGGATGGGAAGGGGCAAATTTTGAAGGGAGGGGCCACATATGTGAAAGAAGAGGGAGGAAACAGAGCATGGGAGCTTTCAGGTACATGAAATGTGTGAATATGTGCGTGAAATGAATTGAAATGGGTGTGAAAGTGCATCTATTTGCAGCCGGATGCGTATAGGCCTGGCTTTATGTTTGTGAGTGTGTGTGTGAGTGTATTTGCATTTGTGTATTTGAAGTTTTGTATTCCTCCAATTTTCCATGAGTGTGTGTGTGTGTGTGTGTGTGTGCGTGTGCGTGAGTGTGTGTGTGTGTGGGGCCGTGCACATACAGTACATCTATGTGAAAGTGTGTGTGTGTTGGTTGTTATCAGAATGACACCATCCTGCTCTCTCTCCTGCAGCCCCAGAGGATCAGTGGAGCTGCACCAGTTTCAAATGAAAATAAATGAGAGGCAGTGACCGCTACTGCCTGGGTCCTACTTTAATGAGGAAAAGGAGCAGAGAGGGAGGGAGGAGAGGGAGGACAGAGGTGGAAGAGGGAGGGGAGGACAGGGAGAGGCAGAGGGTGAAGGCAGGGAGGTGTGTGTGTGGGGCGGGGGGGTTGAAAAGTGTGGGAGAGACCGGTCAGAGTTGGTGACGAAGGGGCAGAGACAGACAAATGATAGAGAAGAGGGGGCCTCTCTGTCACTGATACAATGGCCAATTACACTTGGTGCCCACTCTGATGCACTGCAGGTGGAGCAGACAGTGTTTGGAGTGGCTGGAAAATATCCCTCTACCCTCCATTTGCATCGAGAGGAGAAATCACTGCACCATGTGGTATTCAGCTGAACTCCACTGTAGATCTGGGGTGCACCTGACAATTTATTTTTTTTCTAAGAAATACAGTAATTTTATAGGGTTTGTACATGCAGGGGACAGTTAAATGATAGTGCTTTGGTTTGTGTTCAGTAAAGAAGTAATGAAAGACATGCAGGTGCAGGTCAGGGACAACAGTTTCCCCCCATTTACCATAACTGCTTCTGAAATGGTGACTGAATTCAACAGTCAGCTTATCACAGAGGTTTGTTATACCAGTCCCAAATGTAACAATGCTTCAGCCCAACTTAAAATGTCTATGTAAATGCAGTGCAAATGAATGGCAATGACTATTATTAAAATTGACTAGCATATCTTTATTTTATTAGCTTTGAATACTGAATGGAAGGAGATAACATACAGTGTCTTGTCATCATTGCAAAGTAAACCCCAACAGAGGGATGTACATTGTCCCTCTTATTACAAGGCTTATTACAAAGCAAGGCTACTTGCTTCAAATTAAAAAAAAAAAGCTCTAATATAAAAATAGCTTGTTAACTTTGAACGGTATTGTATTGATTTATTGTCCAGCTGTGTGTAGTATTACACGAGAAATAAAACATAATTATCAGAAATATTTTATGGCAACATTGTAATTTATTTATTGTGAATAACCTCTCGCGGCACATCAGCAGTACCTTAATGACCCACAAGGGGGACACAGCCCACCCTTTGGGAATTCCATGGTTAAATTCCAACTTCAACTCACATCAATTTCATCTGTAAGGTAAAACAAATACAAAATTAAGCTACTGAAACCAAACCCATTGGATTTAATTGAAGCGTTAGGAGATATGCGGGGTTTCCCTCGACAGCAGCGGTATGTTCGTATCACAGTGCAGCTGAGCGTTGTCCAGTCTAGTCTAGCAGAGACCATTAAAACTAGCAGACAGCAGCACATAGCCGGGAGGCCTCTTCAGGGGTAGAGGACATCAAGTGTGTTTGTGTGTGTGTGAGAGCAGGAGAGAGAGAAAAAGAGTCCTACACTTGAAGTCATGTCGAGACCACTGATGCAGACATTAGTGTGTGAGGGTCAGCGAACAGGTCAGGAGGTATTTGCTTGACAGTGTTGGACTTGATCAGAATGTCTTGTAAGGCTGGATATGTGTGTGTTTATCTGTGTATGTCTGTGTGGACACATGCGTATCAGGGCACAGTGGATTTTTTTTGTTTTTTTTAACCATTAAAACCTTATTCACACTATTTGAGGCAGAAATTGCAGTGCTTCCTCTGCTGGAATCATCTAAACTTCCTCTGTTCTCATGAGAGCGGTAGATAAATGCGCCTTGAGATCATGCACACACTGTGGGTTTTCCAGGTTTTACCACCCACAGTTTCTCATTTCAGTGAATTGTACAGATTGTGTACTTTTATATGATTCTAATCCTGTTTCCGAACTTCATGACCTGAAAAAATCAACAGAAGACTTCATGTGTCTCCGTCTTTACGTGATATACAGGTAAACAATGCAACGTGAGTATCTGCATCAGAACTAGCAGCCGTATGATGGATGAAGTGAAGACCTGTGTATAACATCAAAACACTTGTTGCAGTGAGGCAGTCAACACAATCTAGTTGTAAATGCAGGAGAACACTGAGTGAGGCACTTTTTATTTAGCATGCACTGTGTTTTAATTGCACAAATAGAGAAATCTGTCTGCTATTTCCAGCCTGTGTCAACACCAAGGAGGTAGATTACAAGTCAAATAGTGGATCATGATTGTGGTATGATTTTTTTTTTTTTTTTTTGCCCAGAGTGTGGAAAAACAAACAAAATGAGCATGTGACATCAAACACAAATGCGTATTTCTGGCTAAAATAAGGATTTTGTTTGACAAAGACTTGTCAACATGGTTCCAGTGACTAACTCTGGTTATATAGAGATATTTGCTAGAGATACAACTTAAATACGCTAAACAATACCATTTCTGTAGCCTCAGAAATGCTAAACATTACAAGATACGACATTCCTATATCTAAAAGATATAAATGATGAGGCTGTGAGTCTTGTGGATAACAGGAGTTGCAACCAGCCAAAAACTGTGTGTGATGTAGCAGATGAAATGTGAATCCAGCCGTAGTGTGTTTGAGTTGGAGTGTTGTGTCAGATCGTGTACAAAACAGGTCAGCGAGCATTTAGAGGCTACATCCCCACAGGTAGACCTCGAATTTGTGTTAACTGGAACAGAGTGTCCTAACTGGAATCCAGGAAGAACCATCTGACAAAAAAGAGAGATGGGAGTGATGGAGGAGAGACATGAACAGGACAGATGAAAGCAACAAAAGCAAAGGGAACTGGAGAAAAGATAGGAATGAATATAGGGGATTTGAGGTTTGAGCAGTGAGTGAGGAGGTAGTTGTCCACTCTGTTGTTTCTGTTTTTGTTTAGTTTTCAGACTGGAGTACCAGAGTTAAGAGAATGGGAAAGTAGACAACAGACAAAAACCCAGACATCACAAATTAATCTTTCAGTTATGACACGATTTATCTGTGGAGACGTACACACACAGACCATGGCTTAGATGTGAAGATCACAGCAGGTTTTTCTAGGAGTGTTTGAGCGGTGAGGATGAACGGTAGCAGCGAGGGTCTGTCTGGTTTCAGGCTCCTCACATGTCCACTTAGGCTCAAACGCAGCTGCTTGCTTTTCTGAATTATTCATGAGCCCTTCATTAAATATTCACGTGTGAAAAGCTAGCGCCATCACCTACCCACAATCCTCTCCTCTGGCTGAGATGCATGCAGGAAGTAAACATAAGCCTGGATCATAGTTTATGGATAGGCAACATAGTGGCTGCTTTTGAGTCTTTTTTTTTCTTCTTCTTAATTTGCTCTATAAAACTGTCTATTTTTGGTCTCATCTTTTTTTCCTCACAACCCCCATCTCCTCCTCCTCTTCTGCCCTCCCCTCTCCTCCTTTCTAAGTGATCGATTTATATTGTTCGGGCAGCTGAGCCCCCCCAGCCTGAGGTGAGAGAGATGAAGGCGCAGTGAAGATAGAAATAACTAGGCAGGGGGAAAGCGGCGAGATAGACAAAAGTAGGAGAGCAAGCGAGGGCAGAGGCAGACCTTGCCACGAGCAGGATCTGGGAGAACACGAGGCCCTTGGGTGGTGAGACGGAGAGATAGGAGTGGTGATAGGTGGGGGTGAGAAAAGAAGACCATTGACAATAAAGAAAAAACAATGTACACAACACACAAGATGTTGAACAGATCTGACCACTGGCCATGAGTGAAGCCACAGTACAGATGGGAGGATAAAAGTAAAAATGACAATGACATATATGTACTTCCCATGTCCAGTTCTTTTTTTTTTTTTTTTTTTTTTACATACTTCCTTGTTTTTCATGTGTAGATATGGACAATTATTTTGTTAATAGTAGGTGTTAGAAAGCCATACAAAGGGAAATAAGTGGTTTGGAGAGTGCACAGAGTTAAGAGAAAGTTAGGAAGTTATGAACGGTAGTGTTAAGTTGATTTTCAGATAGTTTTTGTAGGTGTATTTCTTTCGGAAGTGCCAAGCCACCGAAGGTCTAGCTCTTCCTTTTATTTTTTGGAGTTTATACATTTAAGTGAAATATATCTAAGCACAGAAGAATTGATAATAAGTGTGGATAGTGACTGCTCAAAATATGGATGAGAATCAACTAAAAATACCATGCTTCAATGCTGTAAAACAGTGGTATTATGATGCAATAATACATAACAATACAATCATTTATGATACGTTATAACGTCAGTGTAACTGAGGAAGAAAAAAAAAAACCCCGCCAGCACAGGGATTAAAAGCAGAAATTATTCACTGCATTATGGTATCAGTTTCATAGGATTTGACAAGTGAGATGAAAAAACATATTTAAGTTCCTAGGGAAGCATTTAGAGCATGTTGTTCCTACCTGGTATTTGGTGTGTGTTATATCATGTATATATAATTCAATAGAATACATTCACTTATCTTTATTTTCTCCTTCAAAGTCAGTTCTAAAATAAAACCCAGCTTACTGCTTCTCCACCAACTCAGTTTACTATTTTTCTGTTATTAACATTATTAAACATCAGTAAATGGTTGATTATTGGATGTATTTATTATTTTTATAGTGGTTTATGTAGCTTCAAACCTTAGAACGTATTTGTTTGACGGTCTTCTTCATAAGCACAGCATAAGGCTCTACATTTTTTCAGATGCCAACACATGTATCTGCGTTCCCCCTCATCTGCACAGCAATTCAATGTACATCACATGAGCCAAGGACCAGGTACTAATCATTGGACTATTTTTTCTGGTGTGTCTAACGATCCTTTGTTGCTGTGGGGGATGAGGATTGGTATGTCTGTCATAATGTTTCTTAGATTAATGCTTTTTTTTTTTTTTAATATATACATATATAGAATGTTTTACATGTTTGCTACAGTCCCAATAATGAACGATATTGTATTTTCAGCACACTCTTAACATACTGAGAAATGATGTTACAATATATATTCAATGCCCTATTAAACACATGCAGAACAAATTGCCTGTTGACAAAAAGCACATGACTGTCCTGAACACTGAGTGTATTGTATGTTTATTAATGGAGTGATGCATTCTGTTTAGGTGGAAAGAACTTGAGATTTGATTAATATTGGAAGAAAATGAGGGGGATTTGAGTGCACTGCTATTTACCAGACATGTGTAAGAACATGCATGCTTATATTACCATGTATTACGTGCTTTAAACCCACTGCATTTTCGCTGCAGCAGCTGACACACAGGCACATATATGAGACAGGTGTTTGTAAGCCTTTGGCAAACACAGAGGAACATACATGTGCAGTTTCTGACTATACCACCTCACTCATTAACATTTCTTTTGTTGTAGTGATACTGAGCATAGCTGTCTTTGTACAATAAGGTAAGTAAAGACTGAACTCAGCACTGTCAGATTTGTGTTTGAATGCTTGGTTTGCAGTTTGGAAGTTATTATCGTGACAATTTTAACTCACCTACTTTAGATACGGCAGCAGGCGCTGAGTCAGTTCACCAAAAATTATAAATTCCAGTTTTTCTCACTTGTGTCTAGCCCTGCAGATTTTTTTGGGTTCATTTTGTTTGTTAATGATCTGCCAGAAATAGATCCCTGTAGATGTAAGTGGGTAATTTGTGAAATATGGGTTAACAGAATCTAAATAAGTGAAGTATTTGAGTATATAGAATACTGGTTTAAAGAAGTTGGTGGGACAAAACAAGCACAGCTGCATTGTGTTTCTTTTTGCTACATCACACTGGATTTATTTCATGAACCATTATCTAAAACAGAAATTGTGAGCATCAGTGCAGGCCTCAACGTGGAAGCTTCCAATGAGAGAGAAGCTGATTTGCGGTGCAGCAGTTGGTTATATAATGTCCTGTACCACCCCTGTTCTGTGAAGGGTCAAGTGCGGTGAAACATGCAGCGTCGTCCGCACTCTTGGGACACAGCAAACCCTGAGGCACTGATGTAGGATCAGCCTTTCCCATCCATACTCTGACCTCAGTCCTTGCAAGTAAACATGCAAGCTGACCCCCGAGCAGAGCCGCTGGCCAAGTCCCACCCACACCATACACTTACCCTGCTGTATGTGTGCATACTGAGCATTTTTTTTTTTTTCCCATTGACCCAGATACTCATATTCTTCCCCCAGAGAGCCGCCTCTCTCAGTCTAAGAGAGGCTCATTATTTTACTGGAGTGCCTCCCCTCTTTTCTCCAATGGAGGAGGGAGGAAGTGGGGCAACCTGGTAGACATGCTGCACAGGGGTGCATTCAAGCCCACTCTGGTTCCACGGGGAGACATACTGGATCCACACAATTAACACAGTGTAAAATAGAGTCAGCAAATTTGCAGCAAATTATGAGCTGGTTCATTATTACTAGGCTATCCCCATGTGTAATTGCACCTCTCCAAATTTGGCCAACTCATTTGATTGTAAATCACCTAACTGGCCACACGTTTATTAAGTCATAGCCAGACTGATATTACAACAGACTGCAAATTAAACCATGATTGCACATTATCTTTATTCTTTGCTCAAGTATCAGCCCGTATTTATCAGTTTGTCAGGGGAAGAATCCAGGAAAGTGAAAAAATAATAAATGGTGCTATGCAATTTTGGTGAAGTGTAACTGGTTCAGACTGAAAACAGCAACACAAAATGGCACAATGACATAATAGGACAAAAACTGTACAGTTTGCTTTTGAAAATATCACCTATCTTTTACCATAATTTTATCATCTGTATTTAAAGATAATTTCATAACAGTTTCCATATTGTTGAATTGCAGCATAAATTTTCTAATTCTCATTCATACTCATGCTTGCACACAGTACTTTATTTAAGCAGGTGGTCGCTTTGAGATTGGGATCTGTTTCAGTTGACACAGACGAATACAAGGACACACACATTATCATGGACATTTTCATAACCAAGGAAAAAAAATAGAAGTATGACAGAACTTAAAAAAAAAAAGTTTATGTAAAATAAGACATTGCAGCCTCATACTTTTTAATAGATCATTCTCTTTCATTGCAGTCTTAGCATGTGAATGTAGTGATTATTAAGGACTGAAACGTAGCATTACATGTAATGTAGACCAGGGGTATCAAATATATTTTAGCTCAGGGGCCAAAATTCCAAATTTCCCTTTTGTTGTAGTGCACAAAAGTGCAGTTAAATAATGACAATGTTTACATTGGCATATTATTCTTTCACAAAAAAAAAAAAAAAGAAAAAGTGAATAGCCTGAACAACCTGAAATTTCATAACAAATGTGTAAAGCTTTGCAAATGTATCCCACAGGCAAGGCCAGAACCTTTGGCGGGCCAGTTTTAGCCTGCAGGCCATATGTTTGATACCCCTGATTTAGATTATAGGGGTAAAAATAAGCTTTATTTGTAGGAGAGCCTTGTAGATAAACTAACTGCTATTCACAGCTTTGTTAAAATGCAAAAGAGAAGTGATACTTAACATTAAGAGTATTTAGTATTTATTTTGAGGGTCTAATACAGGGGCTAGTCTCATTTTAGTTCAGGGGCCACATGCAGCTCAATATGATCTTAAGTGGGTCAGACCAGTTAAAAAAAAACAGCAAAATTACCTATAAATAATTACAATTCCAAATTTGTCTGTTTTAAGGCAAAAACAGTAAGTGTATTATGAAAATGTTTACATTTACAAACTGTCCTTTCACAAAAAATGTGAATATCCTGAAATTTGAAAAGAAAAAATTGTACAATTATAACAATATTATGCATCAGCTTATCATTTACATGTGTGCATAACAATGAGCGGATCCCAGTGGATCTACAAAGGCACTAAACATGTAGTAACAGGCATCTTATGATCATAACAACTTGACAAGACTCAGTGCCACCCTCGGATGTCAATATCCTCGGAGTTATTTTTGCACTTCGACCGTATTGGACTCTCCAGCGGACCTGTTTTGACCCGCGGGCCGTGTGTTTGTAATAGCTGTAGGTTTTTGTTACCCAGTGATAAAGCTCACTCGTGGTTAAACATGTCTCATAATGACTGTGCGCTAACTTTGGTGAGGGATGTGCTCTTCTAATCTAACGTGGACCTCGGTGTGTGATGGGAGGCTGTAAAGCTGCTCCATTAGCGGAGAGCTCAGACATGTCTTCGGCTGAGGAGACCTAATAGTTAAAGATCAGCTGCAGCAGCGTTATGGGCCACGCCTCCCACACTCGGCACCTGGTTCTCCAACAGTCCGTCAGTTGCGCTGTTGCAGAGCGGATTTTCAGACAGGACCGGGCGGAAGAAAACCGGCAGAGAGAGAGAGAGCGAGAGAGAGAGAGAGAAAAAAAAAAAAAAAAAAAAAAAAGCGAATGGGGGAGAGGAAGAGGAGAATGTGACAACTGCTGGATGCGGACAGAGTGTGTGCGGCTGGCTACACTGCCTTTGGGGAGGCCTCGGCTGGTGCACCTGTCCCTCTCCGTCTCCGCGTCCAGGCGCAGTTTGACTGAGAGCGACGCTCCTTTATTTATCAGGCAGGGCGCACAGCGGCGGAGGCGCACACACACGCGCACACACACACGCACACACACACACACCGTACTGTACGCACACACACATACATACACAGGGCAGCCAGGCAACATGACTTCATCCTACAATCTGGATTTTCTGCCCGATATGATGGTGGAGAGCCGCCTGCTTGTTCCCGGAGACAGAATGTGAGTGCTTTTCTTTCTGCTTTTTCATTTTTTGTTGTGTGTGTATGTGTTTTTTTTTTTTTTTTACTGTCCTGAAAAGCAGCTGTCCGGTGTGGAAATGTTGCTCCGCTGCTGGATATGTGACTGGAATCGGGGTCAAAAATCAACGCGACTGCCGGCATGACTGTATCTGTGTGTTATTGTGTTAGTTGTGGCTTGTTGTTATTAATATCCGTCGATAAATTGTACGGGGATGGCAGGAGCGCCCGGGGCTGTTATCAGCTACAGACAGGATGGTGATGAATGAACGCCATTATGGAGAATTAATGCCACCGCCGTGAATAAACCTTGTCTTTATGAAGCTCTATTATCTTCTACTGCGTGTCGAGAAATTGTCGTGTCTTAAAGCCTTTAGAGCATCGGCTTTCCGTCGCTCCGTGGAAACAGAGGGAAGTTCCGTTGATTTGCGGCAGCCGCCCATTATCATTTCTCGTGGATCTTGCTGGACTGGGCTGGAAACCAGGCTGTGGGAGCGAAAACCCAAAAGAGCCAAAAGATCTGTCTGTTCCGGAGTGATCTCAGTCACATGAGTCTGGTTTAACTCCATCAGAGCCGTTTTTACGCCCTCATCGCGTGGTAATCTCCCCACTTTGGACACTTGGCTGATGTGAAATGCATCGGATCTGCTTTAAAAAAAAAAAAAAAAAAAAGGCAATACAAGGGCTTTTTGAGAACATACAGGAATGCATGCAGGACTGGTACCCACTATGCTCCAATTAGATTTGCGGTAATTCACTTAAAGTCCGGAATTTCTAGAACAGGGACAAAGGGAGGTTTTCATCCCGACATCATAGTCATGCGTTTTTTTTTTTGTTTTTTTTTTTTTTTCCACAGTGCATGTCCCACTTATGTCCCCTCAGCTCACAGCGCCTAGTTGTTGATGGATCGTGGTTTTTTTTTTTTTTTTTTTTTTAATGGAGAAAATGTATATGTGCTCTAGTTTCCCATTTCTACATCCAACCAGTAACCTATGTTCTGATGCAATACTTAGGTTCCTGTGACTCCTGTTTTAGAGGAATGGAACAGTCATATTGAAGTGTGAATACATGGGCGTTTGAGTGTGTGGGAGGTGTTAAGAAAAGCAGATTTAGCAGAATTGACGCAAAACATTTAGGGATACTTATAGATATCACAAAAGCTATAAAGTCATCCATCACCTACAGATGAGAACAGTGGGTTTCTATTTAATCCATGTGTCTTTGCTATGAGGGGTACAACCGGATCTTAAAGGGTTAAATGCCACAGTTGTATAGGGTCTTGAACAATAGAAACTTTTGGGCATCAGAAGAATATTTTTAACACATTATAAAGCTTGCCAAAATAGAAAAGAGAAAGAATATTGACTATTATTAGCACTATTTTAGTTGAAATGAATGCTTTTGGAAATTCTAATGAATCAGCAACTGCATGTAAAAGTTTATCAGCATATAAAAGTCAGTTAGTTTTGTAAAGTACATATATGGATGTCTGAACTTCACTTTAAAAACACTGTTAAAAAAAAAGAATCCAAAAATGTCAGAAGGTACAGTACCTCAGGCAGTCCATAGTCATAGTCTCACATAGTCAGGCCTGTTTCAGTTTGTTTTTGTGTTGTACCACCACTGACCAAAGGTTTGGCTGAATCCAACATCATCCTACAATAAAGGAAACAGCCAACCTGAGTTGTCTTTCTTTAAATCAGTCACTATTAGACTACATTGAGTTGCGCTGAGAGAAATATGCAGGGGCAGTGTTTTTACAAAAGATTTCAGTTAAGTCTTATTTTGGTGGAACATTCCCATCTGGGGAAATGAGCCATGATTTTGAAATGGATGTCAAGATAGGCAGAAGAACCAAGCAAGTCTGCCTTGTTGCCTCCAAGTCTTGATGAAAACTGGCCATTTTTATTGTGTTAGCGTGGAGGCAGTTGTTTCACAGTGACAGGTACTATGAGAATGTTGATATTTAACACACAGATAACAGAAGGGAAAGAGAATACAGCAACTGGCCAGCTTGTTCCAACAGAGAACCTCCTGTTTATGAGATCACTGAGTCAGTGTATGAGTGTAACATGACATGCAGTCATGCAAACCTAGAGTTAAGTTCAAAAGAGGTGCTCTGGTGGTCCCTGACAGGGGGTGGGGGGTGGTTTGGACCTTCTGAAGCGATTACATGAGGAATGTGTGGATCACAGCAGAACTAATGAATGTTCTAAAATGTCAAGAATCACCAAGTTCATCCACAACAAGTGAAGGCGGACTAGGTACCTTAGCCTGCCGAGTTTCCTTCTATTTACTCTCCATGCAGTCTAGTGCTATACCCATGAGATGACTTTCTCATTAATCAGTGTCATCAGCCCTGAGTGCGTGAGCCCCATGTACAAGTGGTGGTCGTGTGTACAGTTGGTACGGAAAGTATTCAGACCCCTTAAATATTTCACTTTTTGTTATATAACCATTTGCTAAAATCATTTAGGTTATTTTTTCTTCATTAATGTACACACAGCATCCCATTTGGACAGAAAAAAAGAATTGTAGACATTTTTACAGATTTATTAAAAAAGAAAAACTGAAATATCCCATGGCCATAAGTATTCAGAGCTTTTCCTGTGACACGTATATTTAACTCTGGTGCTGTCCATTTCTTCTGATCATCCTTGAGATGGTTCTACACCTTCACTGGAGTCCAGCTGTGTGTAATTAAAGTGATTGGACTTGATTAGGAAAGGCACACACCTGTCTATATTAGACCTAACAGCTCAGTGCATGTCAGAGCAAATGAGAATCAGGAGGTTGAAGGAACTGTCTGAAGAGCTCAGAGACAGAAATGTGGCACGGCACAGATCTGGCCAAGGTTACAAAAGAATTTCTGCTGCACTTAAGGTTCAGTGAGTACAGTGGCCTCCAGAATCCTTAAATGAAAGATGTTTGGGATGACCAGAACTCTTCTTAGAGCTGGCTGTCCAGCCAAACTGAGCAATCAGGGGAGAAGAGCCTTGGTGAGAGAGGTAAAGAAGAACCCAAAGATCACTGAGGCTGAGCTCCAGAGATACAGTGGGAAGATGGACGAAAGTTGTAGAAAGCCAACCATCACTGCAGCCCTATCACCTGCCCAATCCAATCCCAACAGTGAAGCATGGTGGGGGCAGCACCATGCTGTGGGGGTGTTTTTCAGCTGCAGAGACAGGACGACTGGTTGCAATTGAAGGAAAGATGAATGCAGCCAAGTACAGAGATATCCTGGACCAAAACCTTTTCCAGAGTGGTCTGGACCTCAGACTGGGCCGAAGGTTCACCTTCCAACAAGACAATGACCCCAAGCGCACAACTAAAATAACCAAGGAGTGGCTTTGGAGCAACCCTGTGACTGTTGTTGAATGCCCACCAGAGCCCTGACTTAAACCCAGTGGGCTCCATGCACAGCTCCACTACTTCCTGGACTTCAGGTGCCTCCTTTATTTCCTGTCTTTCACTGTTGGACACACTCATTAATCCAGTGTGTCTAATTAATCAGTACTCACAACAAGAAGTAGCAGACACACCTGGATTAATGAGTGTGTCCAATAGGGAAAGACAGGAAATAAAGGAGCTGCTTTAAGTTCAGGAAGTAGTGGGGCTGTACACAGAGCCCACTGAGCATCTCTGGTGAGACCTGAAAATGACTGTCCACCAGCGTTCACCATCCAACCTGACTGAACTGGAGAGGATCTGCATGGAGGAACGGCAGAGGATCCCCAAATCCAGGTGTGAAAAACTAGTTGCATCATTCCCAAGAAGCCTCATGGCTGTATTAGCTCAAAAGGCTGCTTCTGCTCAGTACTCAGTACTCAAAACCACATGATATTTCAATTTTTCTTTTTTAATAAATCTGCGAAAATGTCTAAAATTCAGTTTTTTTTCTGTTAAAATGGGGTGCTGTGTGTGTGCATTAAATGAAATGAATTTAAATGATTTTAACAAATGGCTGCAATATAACAAAGAGTAAAAAATTTAAGGGGGTCTGAATACTTTCCGTACCCACTGTATGTCCAGCCAGCTTTCATTCTCTCTGTCTGATGTGTCTTGCATGGGCAGTTAGAGGTTTCTGTACCCTGGAGTGAAGGATTTCTGAATAATGTGTGTCAGTGGCATTAGACAGGCCTATCTGTGCCCTCTTACCCAGCCACTGAGGAGGCGGACAGGTTGAGCCAGATAACGCTTACGGAGATGACACTTTATATTTACGCAAACACGCCTCTTAAGCCTGACTATTAAGCTTGCGAGCTTTGTTCCTGCTGATCTTCCGATTTAGTTTTTTATGTAACGTGCTTAACACCATTATTTCCCTGTGGCAGTCTAAGAATTGTATTCCTGCTGGCGCCCCTTATTTACATATGTGTGCTTTATCCCTCTATTTTCCAACACAGACCCCTCTGTTTCCTTATCCTGTAAAGTATGTTCACATCTGGAATTGGCTGTATTCCCATTTCTGCTTCCTATAGTGGTTTCCCCGTTGACACTGACAGCCCCTGACAACATTAGACTTGACAAATATTAGCTGAGATCATGTGAGAAGTAAGTGGAACTAACAGTCTAATCTCTCTCCATCTAGTCATATCAGGGCTGGAAACATGAAAAGTAGGGAAGTGAGAGAATCAGGGAAAATGGAGCAGGACCCATGCCCCTTGGTTTCCAGTTTTACTCCAATTCTGAAGCCAAGGCTGGGGTCCGTCCTTGGGAAATATGTGACCCCTTCACCTCCTTCAGCACTGTGTGTGGAATCCCCATCTGGTACAAAACCTGAAGGTTCTTGACGGGTGTATCACACTTGGGCAGGAAGTTTTAGCGACGATTTCTCCAAAGCACGTACAGCACTGATTAAACATAGGATATAGGTCAAAATAAGAGTAAACAACCCAAGATGGTTACTAACATTAACAAGTACACAAGCAGAAGAGACAGGAGACAGACTCACGATGTTTGAAAATGACACGTTCTTGTAAAGTGTGTACACAACCCGTCACTTACACAGATGACCCACTGGTTCTGTGAGAAATGTATATCTGTCAAATGATCTTTATGACCCGCTCATCCCTTCACTTCCCCTTCGTGACAATCTATAATACCCCAGCCAAGGCCAGAAGATCACAAATCACGATCCCAACAGCTGAAAGGGCCCCCTGACAGAATGCATACTGTTCATAGGGGAAATGTGTGTGTGTGTGTGTGTTCTGCTGAAGGGGTGGGATGGGGATCATTTAGGCAAAAGAAAGCTTTTCTGTCCAGTATTTGCATTTGAGACACAACTAGCGCTTTTTAATCCTTCATCATAAATAGTTTACTTTAAAACTGCCTAAAAGAAGTTCACAGCATCGTTGTTTAAGCTTTTAAAATGGCTTTTTTTGGGCAGTCACTGTGAACAAAACTGCACTTTGCGTTACGATGAACACAACAAAAAAATCCTCCTTCCTTCAATTCAAGAATTATTTGATGCAGATCTAAGTTCATTCCTTTGACCCATGAAACACTTGGATTTTTCACAGTAAAACAAAAAAAAGTCTTTTAAACTACCCAGATCTGCAGAATTGCACCTCTTTCTTCAGAAAATCTGCAAATCTGGTCATTTCTGTAGAGATATCTGTGGCGCTGATCCAAATAATTTCAGAGCATCACAACAGCCACTTCAGAATTGATCAGTTGCAGCTTAAATGTTTAAACAAACCAAATTGAGTCTTAAGCATTATATGAACACTTCATTTTATAATTCTTGGCAAACACAGATTGTTATACCGATACTTAAGACTAATCCTAGAAGTGAAAAAAAGAAGGAAAGAGAGACAGAAGACAGGAGCTGGGTGAGAATTGACATGGGCAGACTTGGAGAGACAATTTACAAGGAAAAAGGTGTGAAAGAGGGAGGAGGAGTGATGGTTTGACAGCCTTCGACTCCCCGGACAGACAGCTGGTCGGATTTGAATTGTGTCTTATCTGATGTGGAGATTAAAAGAAAATGAGAGGGGAAAAAAAGAGAATTGCTGGTGGTAGGTTTATCTTCCTCCAAAGCAACAGAGAGAGGCCTTTTCATTCTCCATTGTTAAGATGACACACACACAGAGGAATAAAAGAACATCATCAGCAAAGGTAGAAGAAGCCCTCCTATGGGCAGAAATGTGTGCCACTATAAATTGAATTTGTCATGTGTTTCTGTATTTGGTTTTGTTGTAGATGCTGCACACGTTGTCATGAAGTTTTCTTAATTTGAAAGCATAAAATGCTATATATTGAGTCAGAATGAAAAAGAGCTCTGTAAATCTGAACTCAGTAGTTCTTTCTCAGTGTCTCAGAAAAGTGAACTGCAAAGAACTGTCACTTGACTTGTGAGAACCAAATATAAGTTTCATAATAGTACATTCAATTTCATACTTACTCCACACGTGTAATCAGTTTAAGGTTGCAAAAACTGTAATGTAACAAAAAACATGCTCTTAAACATCAAGATATTTTAAAAATTGTGGAAATGCCAGCGTCAAAGCCCATTTTGTGCATGTCTATTATTGCTTTTTGTAATAAACCTGCACCTGAAACATCAAATCCAGGTGTATCAGTGAACAACCGGATGGAAGTTAGTACAGGTACCTTTGGGAGACAGACAGGACCGGCGTTACAACCACATCCACAAAATGTAGAAAATACACTTTGACAACCAGAATCAACACTTAAGATAAATTAAGTTTCTAACTTCACTTGTTGCTGCTTAACTTCATGACAGATTAAATCCTCTGCATCTGCAGTGTCCAGTTTTATCCACATTGTCCACAGTTGCAAGTCCAACAGAAATAGTGGTTTGTCGGGCTGTTTGTACCAGTTTGTACCAGTTTGTAGTCTTTTTTACGCTGTCATGTGGACAGAGATATTTTGTAAAACAAAGTTTGTATTTTTATTAGTGCTGTCAAACGATTAACATTTTTAATCAGATTAATCACTGAGTTGCTGTGGATTCATTTCAATTAATCACGATTAAATATCATTCATGTTTAATCTATATTAATCATTTCATTTTGTATGAGCAGAATCAAGAAAGAAGGGAATATATATGAACGTAATGTGTTTATTAAACACCAACAGTTTCAACAAAACAACTTGAAACAACTGTTTCGTCTTGGTTGTTTTGTCCTCATATTTCCATCCACAGGGCCAACATGCTGTTTAATGTCTTCCATCTTTATGGATTGGTTCTGCTGCCTGTCACTAATAGATCAACTGGCCATTTGTTTGTGCATGACGGTAACTCTACTTGGACAAACTGCCCCAAATACGTTGACAGAGACGTTCAGAGTCATTCTGAGCTGCAGATGAGTTAATTGTGTTAAAATTTTGAATCAGATTAATCATGATGATGGATTAATCTGCGTTAATATGTTTTTTTGACAGCCCTAGTTTTTATAAATCCCATGACCTGTTTAGAAAAATAAATTCATTAATATGGGCAGGAAATTAGTTTCAAATTCAGTTTTTAATGCAAACATTGCGAGCTGGGATAAATGTTGAGGACAATTAATGATTTTTAGTAAAATGGAAAAAATGCCCTGCCTTCTCCCATTGGCAGCTGCCCCCCATCACCCTCTGGAGGACTAATTCATATATGACAGAGAAACACATTCACAACTAATGTATGACGGGAGGCA
>JAPQRP010000005.1:22448224-22479666 GCA_037367295.1 Apogon hyalosoma | reverse complement strand
GGAGAGACAGAGGTAGGGGAGAGGTACAGGGGTGGGGGATGGGGGTGGTGGTGGTGGGGGGGTCGGGATGTTGGGTGGGGTGGACGAGGTGGGGGCTTCAGACGTGATCAGTCGAGCCCCGTCCTCCACGTGGGCGGATCAGAGCATTTGCAGAGCGCCGCGCTTGATAAGAAGCGTGGGGCTCATTAAAAGCTGCCGTCGCACTGAGACCACACACACCGACACACACACAGGTCCCCACCTCCCTTACCTTTCTGCTGGCGAGATAATTAGTGACGCTCCGCTGCCAGAATACAGACGCAAGGTTGTGTGTGCTCATGCAACCAAAGGCACATCAAACGCTTCCATCAAAGTAAGTGTGATCTCAAGCAAGGTTAAGGTTTAAAAGCTGCGATTTATAATCCAAAGACATAACTCATTTAATCCATCATTTATTTCAAGTTGTTGGACAGAGCTGTAGATAGACTGTAAGTGATAATGTGTATTATCATTTTCAACCAAGTGAGAAATCATATTCTTTCATGCAGAAGCCCCTGTGGTCCTAAGACTGTGACTGTTCCACCCTTTGAAGGGAGCTTGTGAAATGGACTGTAAGGCTGTGCCTAGTTTTTGCTCTGCAGCTAATTTTATTTAGTGTAACTCTCCACTTTCTTTTTGCCTTATTATGTATTATGTGACTGATGACCTTGATTACTGAAAGTAAGCCTTATCCAACCATCTCTTTTACAACTGCACTGAAATACAGGAAACTCTGCTTGTTAAATTGTGCAGCTTTGATTTTAAAAAGCCAAACAGGTTTATGATGTGTGTAGTCCTGGGTGGTATGAATGAATGCTAGCAGATATACCAATTTGCACTATTTATAGAGATGTAGCTACTACTAACAACATATTCTTAAAAAAAGATTAATTTAGCCTGTTTTTTGTGGAAAATGACAAAAACTGCAGTACATATACACATGTATTCAACTATAAGAACTGCAAAGAAACACAATAAAGACATAGTATCTTAATTACGGCTTCAGGATTTAGTGGAGTAACCCTGACTTTCAATCACAGCATTCATGCATCATATGCTCTCCATCTTTTACATTGATATTGGTGCTTTATGCTACTCATAGAGAAAAATCCAAGCAGCTCAGCTTTGTCTGATGGTTTATGATTCATCCATCCTTATATTGAACACACCCCACAAGGTTTCAGTGAGGTTCAGGTCTGGACATTGCTGTGGTTTCTGTATATAGACTGTGTATATTATTTCATTACTGCAGTCTGAGTGCATGTGTAACACTGGCTTTATATTTTAGACTTCATTCAAGTGTCAAAATTCTGTTTAGGTCATTTTCTATAGATAGCAGCCTGAAATCCTTTTTACAAATGCAGTTCTTTTCACCAGAACACAATGTTGATATTGTACACCTCTGCAATCCATAGATCTCCACATAATTTGATGTTCAAGTATCTGCTGATTTTCTCAATGCACAGAACATAAATGTCAGATATACAGAATTGAGGTCTTTGCCAGCAGTGAGCGGTGATTCTTATGGGCTTTTTTTTTTTCTTTCAGTTTTGGTAATAGAAATGCTTTGGTTAGGGATAGGAAATTATTGTTTTTCTTTCTTTCTTTTTTTTTTGGTTTAAGTACATAACACATAATACATAGTGAGCTGTATCACATCTCTGAGGACTAAAAACTATGAAAAGCATTTAATTTAAAAATATTAATGCAATGTCTCCCTATACATAATCATACGTATATAGTTACTGATGAATATAAGTGAAAATATACATGTATAACAAACTGCTGATTTGAAAAAATACAGAGTTCAGAAATGTAATTCTATTCATATCGGGTTTGCAGAACCAATCATGTTATTCTGGTGAAAGTGGTTTTCCCTAAAAAAAAAAAAATGTGTTAAGGTTAAAACTGCCTCTCCAGCAGCATTTTGACTCAGCCACCCTGAGACGATACCTGAGATGGAGCGAAGTCTGATTCAGCATCCATTAATCAGCCTATGAAGGACTACTGTACATAATCAAACAGATCCATCATAGCTGAGGCCAGCAAGACATATTCTTTTTTAATAAAAGGACAGCGTCAGGTCATTTATCAGCTAACTTGTACTTCGTGTGTGTGTGCACAAGCGTGTGCTCCTGACAGAGTGCCTGATAGCCGCACAGCAAAAGGAGAGGAATGCCTCGTGTCCACAGTCTGACAGTTGGACGATGTGTTTTGTTTGTTCAGGTGCGAGTCTATCACACATATCGCTGCTCTATCACAATAGCTTTCCATGCAGCGCTTAAGAGGAGCTCCCTGGCAGGAAAAGAGATGAGGTAACTCAAACCGGCTGCAGGAGACTGACTGGATGTCCTCTGCACTACAACTTAAGTTTTCGGCAGCTTGTTACACTGCAGATGAGCCTCTGTGAAACCTGACCGCCGTAATCACCCAAGGACCTAGGAAGTAGTGGTAGGTGGTGCTAAGCCCGAAACAGCGGAAATATGGCAGTGTAGGATATTAAATTTATCATGTACTAAGCCGTGCGTCATCAAACATTCATGTGTTATAGCCTGGAGGATATTATGCAACAAGCTGAAAGGTTAGACCTCGGACAAGTGGTTTATAAAAAGGCTGAATGGAGACAGCTGGCCAGTAGACGGTGATTAGAGCAGCTCACACGAGTGTTTTAAATGTGTGTTTGTGTGTCCTCATCTTTAAATCCTGCTCGGCTCCTCACAGATCATTTAAGTCCGGAGAAACAACAGTAGCTCATTCACTGCAAACACTGCACACATATACAAACAACCATTCCCTCAGCGGTGTCATTACAGAGGCTCATTATCGAAATCAATTCAATTAAAGGCTGTAATTGCTGTAGTGAAACCCAAATGCTATCGCAAACACAACTGAAGGAAGGCGAACCTCATCGATGCACAGACCCTCAGAGTGTGTGTGTGTGAGTGAGTGTGTGCACTTTATTTAACTAAAGAAATATTAATCGCTTGTTTCAAATTAACTTCCCTAACCCCTCTTTTCTGTCTGAGTTGGTGGCAGCGTTTAAGCATATTGATTTGTTGGGGGGAGGGAAAGGAAAAGGGCGGGGTGGTGTAAATGCAGGCTAACTATGTTAAACACTTAGAGTAGTTAGTGCGGAGACGCGACACAGCATAGCTAATGCCAAATCCCTCAATCATTCTGCTCACACACGCACGCTGGGTTAATTGTTTACCGAGCTAAATGAAGTGGGGATAATGTAGGCTAACTGTGCACTAAGCAGCACTAAGACAAGGGATATTGTAAAGGACAATTTGATTTATAGTCATTTGTTTGGTGAAAGGAGAGGGGAGAATTAAAGTCACAGTTAATTTGTATCAAGGTGTTTGTCAGTGACATGAGGAAGCAGACAGGGTGTTTGTAATGTGTCGAGTGTGTGTATACACTCAGTTGAGATGCTGTTATAGAGGTTACTTGCTCTTGAACATTTTATTTGTGTCTGTATACATAAACTGAGTTTACCTGAAAAGCATTATACGGATGAGGTACAG
Source organism: Apogon hyalosoma (assembly GCA_037367295.1). Lineage (NCBI taxonomy): Eukaryota > Metazoa > Chordata > Actinopteri > Kurtiformes > Apogonidae > Apogon > Apogon hyalosoma. Next base: position 22,476,121 of record JAPQRP010000005.1, on the reverse strand, counting down.
TGATGATATGGAGAGGAGCGTATGGCTGCTGAGGAGTTACCAGTTGAACAAGGTGTGGTGGAAGTAGAAAAGGGTGATCTGTTACTACCAAACCAAGTATTCCTCTAGTTTTCTCCACTTTCTGGAGGCTTGGGCTGTTTGTGAGGGTTTTCTGTTGTCGTTATCTGACCAGAAACACTGCATTTTTTGATCATTTTTGCTAGTTTTACAATATTGACAATATCTAAACTAGTGCTGTCAAATGATTAAAATTTGCAATCAGTCATCCTTTGACAGATAATGTATTTCCATTGTGGTTACCTGAGTGCAATTGCTGTTAGACTTAAGGTATTGAAGAAGAATGGTCACTACAAGGATGAATGAACTTTGTTCCACAATTTGAGGTTTTTTATTTTTGGGCCTGATGAACTGGTGAAGTGCATCTCCTGGACTCAACAAAAACTGGAATGACATTTGGCTCTTTTTTTTTACCAACATTAATCTGCTGGTGAATTTACCCGTTCATTCCAAATAAAGATACAGTTATTAAAAAAAAAAAAAAAAAGTAATCAGATTATTCACAGGGTTGCTGTGGATTAATTTTGATTAATCACATCACGATTAAATATCATTCATTTTTAATCCATATTAATTGCGTTTCATTTTGCATAAGCAAACAGACTCAATAAAGAAGGGAATATATATGCACTTATCGTGTTTATTAAACACCTTCAACAGTTTCAGCAAAAGTACTTGAAACAACTGTTGATGATGATGATGGATTAATCTGCATTAACTCGTTAATTTGGACAGCCCTAATCTAAACACATTCAGGTTTTCCTTTACATACAGTTGCAGTGTTTTGATCAGTTATCATGACTGTGGTGGCCTGTTTGCCCCATCCAAGTTTTCAAATGAATCAGTCCTGTTTTCACACAGCATAGGTCTCAAGCATCTGTGTAAATCTGATTCACTGCACGTCAGAGTTCAGAAGCTGGACCACAGTTGTGTGCTGTTCTTCATCTTCATCATCGTTTCTTCAACAGCGGAAAAACATGTTACACAAACTCTTTGTTGGTGTGGACGGATGCTTAAACAGGCTGAAATTAAATCACTATCGTAGCGACCATATGCGTAAGACATTAGACTTAGACTTTATTGATCCACAAAGGAAATTACTTGGTCACAATAGCCCAGTTGCATACAAAAACACCCTTAAAAAAATCTACTGAAAAGCAAAAATTAATGCTACAAACCAATATAGATACCGATATTGTAAATAAATCATTAAACAGATCATTTAACATGAACAGTAGCTGAACGAGAAGCGAGTGTGTACTGTTATGATCACTTCTGTTCTAAGATCTGGAATTCTGCTAATGACTTAAATGAGGGGCTGTAAGTTCAACAAGTTCAATAAGTCGCGGCAGTGACTCAAAGTCTGATTTAGACTGTTGATTTGAAATGTCTGAGTTTATTAGGGCTTCGCCGCTCTTTCTTTTCAATTACAAGAAAATATAAATGCTGTCAAGTCGAGTCCAAATGCAATCTGAAGAAAATTACCCTCTGTTTAAGTGGCGTTAACAGGATTCAAACTGAAGTGTGTTCGTGCTTATCACATGAAACAGGGCTAGTGTTGTTTTGGATACTAAGTTTGTGTGAATAAATGTGAGTAAGCATGAGAGATTAATGAGTGTTCTGGCTAAATGGTTTTAATGTACATAATACAGAGTGTAACATCGGTTGGAAAAACTGTAACTACTCAAATTCAGGGTAAGAAAAGGTGTTGCCTTGAATAAGTTTGACAGGGTTTTGTGTGTTTTAACAGGGTCTTTCAGACAGTAAAGGTTAAAAAAACATTTAATTGGGCATTTATTCTGTTTATCTTTCCAAATGGAAGGGCACAAGATACGTGAACCTTATATTTCTATTAATTTGTATTTTCTAATTTTCTGAATGTGCCTGAGGTATCTTTAATAACAGTGGTGATGATTACTGTCTGGAGGTCATGTGTGTGCAATAGTAACTTTTTGATGTGTGGCTGTTACAGTATGTGTGTGTATGTGTACGTGTGTGTGTTTGTGTGTGTTCATACGGTTTCGGTCACCAATATTGGATCCCAACTGCGAGGGCCATCTGTCTGACTTTGACCCAGCAGCTCACCGTCACACCTTGAAAGAGGAGGGAGGAGGAAGGCTGTGAGTGTGTGTGAGCAGAAACACAGACAGAGAGAGATGTTTGGTACTGTACACTCTGTGCACTCCTCTGTTTTTGGCACACAGTCTGGTCATATGAATTTGGCTGTTGCTTTGAAGGTGCCAACTGCTGGCAAAGGGCACACACACATACACATACGCCCATATACACATTTATCCTGTTTCCACCTTGAACCTCAAGTTTGCCCTGTAGCCACAGGACAAGTCGACCTCTGACTTTTTAAGCACTGGGGCATTCCCGGAAGACCTTGGCAAGTGAGACAGGGCGACAGGGGATGACGCTGACCCGAGAGCAGCAGTTAACATTTAGGAAGTGTAGGGTTTCCTGTTCTCCATGCACCACGAGGAACTATTTAATGGCCAGCCAAAGGAGGGAGGGAGGGGTTAGCACATAGAGTGCCTGAATACTGGCCAGGTGGTTGGGTATGTCTGTACACGATGAGGATATAAAGATAAAAAGCCCAGAGAAGACAGGGGTGGGGGGTGGTGGGTGACATTTCATCAGCTAGTCTGTCAGATAGACACCTCTCATCAGCCAGGAAAAAAGAGGGAGACGGCCCCATAACCATCTGGGCTGTCTACTACCCTCTGATCCCTTTAATGTAATGTGGACCTTATGGTTTCACTTTTCTGACCAAAAAATATGCTGGTGACTGTATTACATGCTGTGTAAAATGATCCAGCTTAGCCACTCCTTTAAAATATAAAATGAAAGCTGTTTATATCACAATAAATCTAATGGCAACTGGAAAGGAGAGAGAAAGTGAGAAAAACAAACACCACTGCTTTATAGACCTTAATGGACTCCTTTAGATCATTGTGTTGTTTTTATTTATTCATTTATTTTTCTTCACATTTGCTGTATAGTCTTGCTTCACATAAAACCCACATAGAACTGTAGGGAGCGTCTTTTCATTACTACAGTCCACCAGCTGTAATATATAACATTTCCACATTAAAATGCAGTAAAATATTAAATATTGCTTCTACTTAATCACTAAATGTCTCCAACAATGTTCAACCGTAGAGAAAGCTCTTTTAATGCACTGTAAATGCTCATTTCATTTTGTCATATCCTGTTTACGAACGCTAACATTATTAGGTTCAGTTATATGATAAGATAACATGAATGTATTTTGCTAAATTGGAACACAATACATTACATTGGCTGTAAACATGATTTACTACATGTTTTACTGTTATTATTATTATCATTATTATTATTATTATTATTATTATTATTATTATTATTATTATTATTAGCCTAACAACCATGGGGGTATTGTGAGGAGGCTTGTCTGTAACTCAAAAACTCCACTGTACATTTCAAGTTGAACATTTCTACATTTTTTTAAGGTAGGTCTCTGCCATAGTTTGGTGTTCCTAGAAGATGACCCAGATCAGTATCTTGGTCTGTATTCATCAGCACTGAAAGGAGCACTTTTTGACATTCTTGTCATTTTCTCAGAAATTAAGCCAGTTATTGTTCTGAAGGGGAAAAAAATCACACATAATATGCTGCATGACAATATCTATGGATTTCTTGCTGTTTCAGAGGACAATCTGGAACACAGAGCATAAGTTAATGTAATTTCTAAAATGCCCTTTTGTACGTTGTAACTGGTATTTACAGCCATTGTTCGTTCCTTTTTAAAGAGCTGTTCCTATTCAGTCTAATAATAAAACTGACACTGAAATCACATCCACTCCACTCCAAGTAACTACAAAACTAGCATTGATAGATGCATAATTTTTCACTGGCAGTTTGAAACTAAATGAACGCTCCCCATATCTGCCAGAAAAATACACAAAATCCAAATTTTATTCCAGGTTCCTGAAGGTAACCTATGGCTTTGCAGTTATTGCTGAGTAGCAGACAATAGTTTTTGAGCACAGCACCACATCAGTTCAGCAAGTCATTATTAGTGGTTAGAGTAGTGATTTTCAGTTTGCACATTAATATGTAAATTAAATGTTAATCGATTTTCAAAGGTGTGTATTTATCATGTATTTTAGAGCAGAGCATACTGTGACTCAGTCAATCAGAACTGAGCTATGCAGTTTGTAATAAGGCAATTCAAGGGCTCCAAAAATGATTAAAAACAAATGGTGACACTTTATTTCGAGTGCAGTGTGGCTACATTACAAGCACATAATAAGCCCCTTAAAGGACAAACAAACTTACAGCATGATAATCAAACATCAGCAATTTACATTCAATTTAACTTTGTGTCAGTAACAATACAGCTACCCTGCAAAACATGCAGCATAGTTTTCGTATTTCGCAAATCATGTTTTGATTGTCACTGAGTTGCTTAGAGTGGCTTATGAGGACCTCTTCAATTATAAATTTACCAAAGAAACATGAATCATTTTATAACAGCACAGAGGAAGAGGCAAAATGGGACTTTTTTTCTGAAGACAGAAGGAACAATTAACTGTGACACAGGATGTAGTAGGTAAACGAGTACAGGACGGAAATGAAGGGAAATAAAGGAGTGGAGAAAAATGGTATGGTACAGTTGAATAGCTTGAATAAAACCCTCATTACAAACATGAACACACATCTAAGAGTTCAGTGGTGCACAAACCATCAGGGCCATAGTACTGAGGTTTGTTTGGTTATAATTATTATTGGACAGCAAAACCTTTGAGTCATATTTGAATTTAATTGAACAGACCAATCGCACACAATTAGGTCTGTCCACTGTTAAAACATGTAGCTGCTGATGACATTATCACAGCTGACTTTACCTCCTTTTTCAGGTCCTGCTATGTTTTCATTCACAAAACCCACTGGCCTTACTTTATAAACACGCTTATTTTGATTGAATCGGTTCTGCTTTGAGATGCTTTTAAGGAACGTTGTTGTATACTTTTAGTATGTATTAAATTAATGATGATTTCTATGTATGTTCTTAGTTTAATGTTTTATGTAGGGTTTTATATGGCTGTGGTTTGAATCCTGGCTCCAACGGTCCACATGTCGAAGTGTCCTTGGACAAGACACTGAACCCTAAATTGCTCCCAGTAGGGTCTGGCAGCACCTTGCATGGCAGCAGCCACCTACTGGTGTATGTGTGTGTGTGAATGTGTGGAATTGTAATAAAGTGCTATGGGCACCATGAAGGTGCATAAAATGTGTTATGTAAGTTCAGTCCATTTACCATTTAACCTCTGCTGCTGCTGCTGTCTTGGCCAGGACACTCTTGAAAAAGAGATTTTTAATCTCAATGAGCTTTTTTCCTGGTTAAAGAAAGGTTATAGTAATAACAATAATTTTTTGTCAGAATGCCCTGAACTGATGTGGAGCACGTTCAGAGATGAGAACAGAGGGGTTCTGTATGAATGGCATTGGTCCATGAATGGTTTCAATCGACTGAAAGTGATGCCTTCACAGTCACCAGATCTCGACTCCACTGAACAACTACAGGAGGTAGGGAGAGTTCACAGACATGTAGGATTAATGCAAAGGTGAACTCAAACTGCTCTGGAGGCACGTGGTGGACCAGCAGCTGACGGAGACGCTTAATGGTGGTTGTTTTATTAATGTGTCATATCTGTAGGTAGACAGATACATTTGTAAGCTAAATGCCAGCCCAGCATCGGGCCGGCTGCACACATGGCTTTACGTGGGGACGTTTTTGGTTCTCTCTGCTTTTATGAGCCTGAGCGCGGCGAGGACTTAGTCGTTTTGCCGGGTTCCTGCTGAGCGCATAATGAATGGCAGACTGCGACTGTGGACCTGCCAGGCAAGAAGAAACAGAACTGTGGAATTGTGGGATAGCGGAGGAGAGTCTTGCTTTGTGGGTCTCAGCGGGAGCTTACCAAGATCAAACATGTCAACAGCGCCACCGCCCGCAGGGTATTCTGGGTAGACAGACCTGAGGTGGAGGCGCCTGAAAACCAGACAGAGTTTTTGTACCTGTGAGAATGTGCATATGTGCTGTTTGTGTTTGTATATCATATGAGTGTGTGGGTGCGTTGCTTGTGTGTGCACGTGGCAGCTTTTGGCAGTGTTTTTCAAGAGTGAATGACGGCCGGGCGGCGGAGGCTGTCATGGCTTTTGTTTTTTTGTTTTTGTTTTTTTTTTGCCTTTGGAGGACAGACTTTGAAATGGATTAACAAGAACTGACTTGATGTGACTTCCAGGTTTGCTTTGACATGACTTTCCTTCTTTTGATGTGGCTTTAGCCCACATCACACACACACACACACACACACACACACACACACACACACACACACACACACACACACACACCTCATCCATGTCCCTGTATCTGTCCTTGTGTTAGTGATACTGTAGTGAGACCACAGCCCCAAGGGGTGGCAACTATTCCTGTCAGTCCAGGCATCTATGACCCTTTTCCCCCTATGGTGGTCCTCTTGTTCATTGTCCTTCCCCCCCATTTGTTTCTTTTATTTCCTTTTAATTTATTTCTTCATTTTTCTCCATCTTGTTTTTTATTTTGGGTTTTGCCCCCTCATTTTAATTTCCTCCTTACCCAATGCCCCATGTGAAATGATACTTCACTATATTTCTGATGCATTACGAGCCACAAATACCTTTCAGTTTCATTAATACATACACTGCCTGGTCAAAACATTTCCCACAGACAACTTCTAGCTTTGATTATAATACACATTCAGTGTGGAAAAGCTTATGCAATGTCACAACAATTATTTCCATCAATAGTTTTGTTTTTTTTTTTTTTGGAAGATGTTCAAACCTGGTCATTCATTATATTCAGGTTCAGATTACCTCATTTTTTGAACATATATCATTACTTAACTTAAACCTGATCAACTGAATCAACCCCAGATCATAACATTGCCCCCAAAGACTTGTACTGTAGGCACTAGGCATGATGGGTAATCACTTCATCCACCTCTCTTTAACTGTTTCAGTTTCAGCATCTCGATGTAGGTCAATAATATGACTCTGGTGAAACAGAGTAACATCTTTTGCATGACCACAAAGTATGTTGTTAAAGACACTGGAAGCTACTCAGTGCATCAGTTAGGGTTCAATAAGTTGTTTCCAGTTGAACCATATTAATAAAAGCATTAATTATCCAATGGAAGGATCTTAGTTAATTGCTTAGATAAGTCCAGATGGGTTTCTTCATTAGGGTTTGATTTAATACAGTCAAAAGCTGAAAAAAACGACCCAGAATTTATTTAGAATTATGGTTTAGATTGGTTTAAACACTCTAATGTTATGTTGGTATGCCTATCAAGAATTGGTATGTTCATAAGAAATGTATTCTGGTGCAGAATCATACAAATTACATGTGGCCCATGGAAGTATACAATGACAACTTTTTTTTTTTTTCTTCGGGAAAACTGATTGTTCTTGGTCCATTCATTGCTTTATCTCCGTCTTTTCCTTTCTTTGTTCATTCTCTCTTTTTTACTAAAATACTGCACACATTATTTTCTACTTTGGCTTTGATTAGATTGATTTATTGCCTATGATTATCCTCTATGGTTCAGTTCAGTCACGGGGTGACACTACATCAGGTGTACGGGGTGTATTGTTCACCTTGTGTCCTTTCAGTTTTAACAAAGTGCTCTTGCTCCACCTTTGACTGCCCCCATCAGGCAGGTTTAGGAAATAATCAATGGACAGACTAGGTGTGTGTCTGGGATCGGTCTGGAAGGGGAAAAAAAGTAGAGTGAGGATGATAAGGAAGAGTGCAAGAGGGAGAGAGTCAGGATAAAGGTGTGTGATAGAATTGGAAGATCAAAGCCTTCTGTCACAGCGTGACTGAGCCCAGGGGCGTTATGGGTAAGACAGGGCACATACACACTCATACGGACACATGCGCACACTTATGCACACACGCACACACACGCACAGCTGGTATTTGACTCTGAGTGTGATTGATACTGGGCTAGATTTGGAGAATCACTGTCATTCGTCTCTCTGCAGATCAAACAGCCACATAATCTCCCATAAAGGAAAGAGAGATGGAGAGAATAAAATAGGGACAGAGGGTGAGAGAGGAGGAGGCGACAAAGCCTTCTCATCTGTGAAGTGTTTGCTTGTTTTCCTTAAAAGAAGACCCACCACCTTTTAAAAAACATCCATCAACCAGTTCCATTAAACTGCTTCTTGGGCACATCAGAGAGATACTCCGTAATGAAAAAGACAAGTGTAAATGCAAGCATTAGACCCCATTTACCACCTGGTATTAACATGCAATCTCTCCTTCTATGTCTAATCTGAAAAATACACAATGTACCAAGAATACAGATCGACTTCTGCTGATGTTCCTCTTCTGCTTTGTCTTTTTCCACATTCTGGTTCCTTGTGGTCTTTTTCTTGGCTTTCCTTCCTTCTTGATATTCCTCTCCATATTTGTGTTCTTTGTCCTAGACTTTTGGCTGTCCTTCATCCTTCAGTCTTTGTCTTTTTTTTTTTTTTTTTTATTTTAACCAACAAACATCTAAGTATTGTATTATTAACTACAGCAATGCACGCTAATTGGAACCTGAGTGCAATGGATTTTTTATGATATATATTGTGACTGTAGACTAAATTGAATGATTTTCTTCAAGTAGCTTAGCTGTATTTGGAATTGAGGAACTCTGGCAAAGACATTCGAAGAAGTTGCATTAAGATTCATCATGTAGGCACCAATTTAAAGGATCGTATAAATTAGTTCTGTTACCCAGTAACAAATCTTTCCTGATGTTTTTCTTCTGCTCCTCACTTTTATTTTGTGATTCACACCTTGAGAGGGCAGAGCCTGCTTCGGTTGTTTGTTTAACTGATCAAGAATGATTGTGATAGGTGGTTTGCTGTGAATGCAGAGTCCATGTGTCACTCACCAACAACAAACTCTGTGTATCGAGAAAGCAGATTTGTGTATGGTAGGCCAAGATTTGCAACGAAACTGCTGTTAAATTTGATATTGAAATGTAAAGAGGTATGAATATTTAAGCCTTTTTGAAAATGTTTCAATGTGAATTTTATCTGTTAGAGATTCATTAAAATAGTACTAGATTTATGCATATGTCCATTTGTTATTTAATACTTTTTGTTGTTTTTCTGTCTTCATAGATGCACCACCCTATTCAAATGAAACCTGCAGATAGCGAGAAATCTAACGGTAAGTGTCCGCATACAAATACACACATGCTTATCAGTAGCCTCTTTGAATTGGTTTGGTAATAGCCACTGTTTCTCAACCATGTGTTTGATCACCACTCGACGGGCAGAAAAGACTGAGAGAGAGAAGCAAAGAAAGAAAGAGAGAGAGGAAAAGCTGATATATATCAATATATTTTATATGTGTGATGAATTATTAAGGTGCTTCAGAAGGAGGTCAGTGAAAGTTGAATCGTTTTGGCCTCATGGTGAACCAGTCTCTATCCCCTGTGGCAGCTCGCACATATAAACATGCTGTATGCACTGGCGCACATACACCTTAATGTGTCTGACTCATACACACACTCTGACACACTCTGTCCTCAAATCACCCCATTTTCATTCTACATATTGCAGATCTAGTTCTGAATTGATTTCCTATACCGAGTCTTGGCCTCTATTCCATTTTATTCTAACGAGGAAGCTCCTGGACAGTACATACGACTGGAAGCATCAGGTCACATTTAAAGAGCTATTGTGGGTTCCTCATTGTCCTCAGATCCTATGAAAAGACTTCCTTTTCCTTCCCTGTCTTATGACAATAGCACACACCCGAGTTAACTTATTTTCAGTTGTATGTTAATCACATTCCCTTTGTATTTCAGCAAGTCAATGACAATTCATCAAAAATATTCAATCGTTCTAAATATTAAAATTATATTTAAGTTATTTATTGTGACATGGGGAGTGTTACTCTAAAGGCTTCCGTCCATGTGACATATATGACACAACTGTAACATTTACTTTAGCTGTTCTTTATTCTGCTTTTGCGACCCCTCTATGCAGGCTCATAGACACCCCCCACCCTACGATGTTTATTAAGTCATAAACATATTACTTTGATATTTTTATGGAAATCATGAGCACTAAAGAACAATTCCTCACCAAGTCAAGGCATGTATTGGAGAGTATTCATGTTCGTTCAGTGTACAGGTCATGTCCTCATGTACAGGTAAAATGTTCAACAATATTTATTTTTTAGTACAACTCGGGACAGTTAAAGGTGTTTTCATCTAAAAAATACAATTACATATTTTATCACCTTTATCACACTGATGCTGCTGTATCTATGCATTATAGGTGGGAACTTTTTTTTTTCCAGTTTGACAAATGTATCAGTATTGTAGTAGTGCCTCTATTGTCGAGACAGGTAATTCATGTAGTAATGTAAAGGGGGTCAGTCATCTAAAATGAAAACACCCTACCATAATCCTGAGAAGGCTTTTTTTGTTGTGACATTACTGAACTGCATGTTGCTTCCATCTGTTCATATTGGCCCCCAGGTACCCTTGTGGGCCAATTCAGCAATTATCTATGAATTTAATGTTCCAAGACCCATGCTCCAAAACACTGCAGCCTCCCAGTCATCCCAGCCCCAGAGAGCTTTTTTACTTTTCATGAAGAATATTTCTCAGTGGAAAGTGTCAGTGGATTATCCGAGGTGGCAAAGCGGAAGAACCTTCAGTCGTGGATATCTGAAAATCTCAGCAAATAAACCTGAAACTATTTGCATGGCCAGATGCCACCGTGGGAGAAAATTTGTGCTTTTGCAATTTGGGTGAAGTGACCCTAAAAGCAGAGTAATTGAGCAGAATACAAAAATGGATACTATAAAGCCATGAGTGGATAAACTGAGCATTTAGAGGGAGGTAGTTTCAAAAGGAGTCTCCCAAGTTTTAAAGTGTTTTTCTGATACCTGCAGGTAACCCTGTCTGTGTACATTTTACAATCAGGCCCTTTGCTGTAACTTTACATCCAGGAAGAATCCTTTATGTGACACAGACACTGGAGGAGCATCTTAACCCTCCTGCTACATCACTGTCCACTACAGGGGAATACAATAAAATGACAGTATCCAGCAAGGCAGGGGAGTGATCTTTATAAAAACCATCATCCGCTCCAGTGAAATATGGTGAAATACGACTTTATAAGACATAACTATGAAAGTAACGGTGGTGGAACTTAATAAAGCAGCCCCTACTCACAGCTAGAAGTGTGAAATATAGAGCAGACCATACGTATCATATCCATCCACTTAATGGTAATGACCTTTAATAAACTCAGCATTAGAGCAGCTGTAACAATGACGAATGGCTGCTCAGAGGTTTATTAGTTTAGTCAGTGCAGGAGATGGAAGAAGGAGACTGAACCAGAGAGATGTACAGTAAAACAAAGAGATAATGATATTGGTAAATTGTGCTTTTTTCCTTTTTTGGTATCTCTTAATGTGCTGAAGCTCAGAGTGAAGCCAATTCCGCTCCAATTTATCCCAGAATGCAGAGCTGACTCCAGATCATCCCAGAGCCGGCTTTATGAGTCTTATCACCCGCCCGCCTGTCTCTGCGCCTCGTCCGAAAAACAGAAACAGTCAATTGTAACGATATCTCCTCTCTTTCTTTTCTATCGACGCTGAGTAAATTAATTACATTGCTGTTAGACTTGTGGTAATCTTCCTCTGGAGTGATGCACACACACACATACATGCTGTGTACAAAGGAGTTAAAGCTTTTTGAAACAACACTTATCTTGGCAGCGTATCCCGATGGTTTGTTTTTTAAACACACAAACAATTCAAACAGCCAAATAAACAAGTGCGCTATTGATTTCCCAGAGTGCAACAGACCGCTTATCTCTTTCGCCTCGCGGTAAGAGCTGACAGTTTCCTCATTAAAAATGAATTGGATTAGCATTACATTGAATGTGGTGGGAACGCGTACACACACACACACACATTGTTTCTGCGAGCGATCAGGATTTCGCTCTCAGCCCGATTCGCATTTAACCTCACGCTCAGTCACAGCCGAAACACCAGCCCAAGTTTCTCAGCGGTACCTGCAGCCGATCTCACATTCCTGGAGATTGCACCGTAGAGGGAGGGATTGTGTCAGCAGCATGGGAGAAACAGAGGGAACCATGAGGGAGGGAAGAGGAGGAAGAGGGTGAGAGAGGACAAGCTGGAGAGTCTCAGCAAGCAGTCAGCGTTGAAGTGATAATGAGACATTGATCAGAGCTGCGCAGATGGCATGATGAAATACATGAACTCTGTCTGTCTTCATCTCTTTCCCTCTGTCTTTTGTCTTTCTTTCGCTCCTTTTTATTTTTGCGCTGTTGCTTTTGAATGGTGTTTTGTTCTGGTTATCCCATGTTTTTTACATTTCTTCACTTTTTTTTTATACTTGTCCCACTTCCGCTTTGTTTTGACTTCTCTTCCTTCATCTAGTTATTTATTATGTGCATTAGATCAAGTGTCTTTTACCCTCTGGATTCTTTTAAACAATACAGAAAAATAACCTGCAAACCAAATAAAATAAATAGACAATTCAAATCCTGTCTCACGGAAATTATGCTCACTTGCAAATATGCAAATCCAATTACATTAATATAATAAACATCATGTCATCTGCATTATATTACAGAAATCATCTGTGTCTTGAACGTGGTGCGAGGAAACAGAACATTCTTCTTTCAGTGCCTAAACTTAATCATTAAAACATAGTAATGCTGTTGTTAACTGAGTTAATGGGTCTTGTGATGGAAGGAAAGAAGATCTCTGTGAACAATTTACATTTTTACCACCTCTAAATTACAATCAACATAATTTAAATGTTTTTAATACGAAACATGATGAAACAGATGCTACATTTATAACAAAGTGTATTTACAGTTACAATATTGTTGATAGAGCTGATTCAACAATAGACGCACAATGACTGAACCTCTTGTATATTCACTGTCTTCCTTTTCATTTTCTTCCTCGTTTGTTTTGCAGCGGTGGAAGACAGGAAGTTGTTCATCGGCATGGTGTCAAAGAAGTGCAATGAGAACGACATCCGAGTCATGTTCTCTGCGTTTGGACAGATCGAGGAGTGCCGGATCCTCCGAGGTCCCGATGGACTCAGCAGAGGTGTGTGTCGCTCCGACTTTATTTTATCCACACTTAAAGCTGCTCATGTAAAATATTACCACAACGGCTTCCAGCAGCTGCTGCTCTTTATTAAACTGACCTGTGTCATGACTCAAACGTAAAGCCACAGAAGTCTTTACCTCATCACTGTGTGAAAAAGAAGGAGCTGGTTGATTCCAGTTAACAGCTGAGCACATATTCGACCGATATATGAAGTTACTTAGATTATTAAGAACTTGATGTTATAACTGTTTGCATAAGAGGCACAGGATTTAATCACCAACAGTCTCAAAAATCAGAAGAGGTGAAATATCAGATTTTAATAATAGAATTTAAGTGAAAATCTCTTTTTTTTTTTTTTCTTTTTACTGCATAACTGGCACCTCATTTGCGCATTGACACCCTGTTTTTTCTTCTTAGAAGTCTTCCCTAAACTGTCAATGTCATACGGAGACATTGTTTACTGTGAATGTTGGTGATTAGTGTCTTTTTGCAGCAGGAATCATAAAAACGCAAAGATCATCTGGGGACATAAACTTCAAGAAAAAAGTTAAACCAATCGGCTTCTTGTGTGTACATTTTATGACCATCACACCACGTAGTATCTACACATCTGTATAACGCCTCTGAACAGAAAATCAATCTTGTAGTATGACTTTCAGTTAGAAGCTTCCTAGAAACAAAGCCAGACCAGCGTTGATGCCGTTGATCCGTATATATCTATATTTGATCCAGCAGTCTCAGGTTTGCATCTTTTTCCAAAGACTCAGAAGCTCATTTAAAAAATGGCATTTCTGCCTGAGCTCTACCTCAACAATAAAATTATCTTTCATTTTGAGGGCGTTGTGTCAGACCGGCTGCCACTTGAAACACAGTTGAAAATTTCTTCAAGGTTTCCAATGAGTCATATGAATATAAATGAAGTGGAGCGACATCTGGAGGCTGTTGTGGCCACTGTGAATACACGCTTCTCCTTTTCGCTCTATATATCTCTTTTCCCTTTCTTCTTTTCTTTTTTTCTTCCCCTCTTGCTCTCTCAGCCTTAGCCCCCCATCATCCCCCTCCTCCTCCTCTGCCCTCCTAACCTCCATTCATATCCTTCACCTTTCCTGCAGTTCCAGTTTAGCCTCACCGTAAGCTAGTTCTGAGCTCTTTAATACTTCCACACTGAGGCTGAGGGCATGTTTAAACCTACAGCCTAAATCAGGAGACAAGCTGCTCTGTTGAATTTGTTCACTGAATAAGGTTATGTTTTATACAGCAAAAAGTCACTTTATGGCAGACACTCCTCTGTCAAGAAGAGACCTGCAATGTTAAAACCACACCAGGCATAAAACGGGTGCTATTCATGGAAAATTAATATTGCCGTGTTTCTACCACCTTATTTGGCCCATATTGAACAAAGCATATTAAGCATCTTCATTTATGTACGTAATTTCTTTACTTAATTAGAAGGTGCTTATAGCAGGAAAACTTTAATACAATAGGCAGTTTTTGTGGAATATTCTATTAATAAGTGCTTCATAATAGCTTATAAAAGTCCAATATGCTACTAATAGGTATGCTAATGAGCAACTAGTTATACTGAATGTATGAGCTGTAAAGGATAATGTAAGATTTGCACATGCTTGGGTTAAAGTCTGCTTTGTGCAGGATGCCAGTCATTTGTTGTTGATTACTGACTGCTTTTCTAAGATAACATTTGCTAATGTTGTTGCTGTAGAGGTAATGAGTCGCTCTCAACATAAAAAACAGTGAACAGGCTGTTATCATGGATCTCATTCCATTTTTCAACGGACATTACAAGCTCAACTTTTTTGTCTTTTTTTTTTTCCATTATTTGAGAGTAAGGACCACCAGGTGCTATCAGATACTAATCCTTCAATAGGACATAAAAATCATGCACGTCATCGATTGGGTGATCCTGAATTTTTTCCATTGTTTTGGAGCCATAAGTGACCGTATTTAGACAAAAGAGGCAGAACTAAAGGAGCCAGAGGGGTCAGAGGTGAGCTCATGCTAAGCCTGACATCTCATGAATGGAGGATATATTCAAAGATGGATCACTTATCATAGGTTCCAAATAAAATGGATGAAACCAGAATGAGTCCTGGAAAAAAAAAAATTGACTTAGTGTTTTCTCTGTAAGTCTATAAGAGCCAGAACATTTTTGAGCCACCTTCTGTAGCCATCAGTGGTATTACAACTTTAAGATGCATCCATAATGGCTTCATTTTAGATCTGCGGTCTGTCCCCCTTGGTCAGTATGTATAACACCAAACCAAACTAGTGATATGTTTCATAAAGCATCAAGTCTGCTCTATCTTGATAAATAGACCCCACAACTTTTAAACCTAAACAACTATATTCTCAAAGTAAACTTAAAATAATTATTAATTATTCTGGAAACAATGCAGTAGCTGCAGTTGCACTGAGGAGGTACTATACCTGCAGTGAAAACGCACCATGTTTCTGGCAAAACCAAACAAAGCTGAGTAAAGTCAAGAACTCAAGCTGAAACCATCAGTGGAAAAGTGGCATAAGCAACCAAGACAGTCATTATAAGTGGAGTTAGATAACATCAACAAGTGAGTTGCACAAACAAAAAAAAAAAAAGTGTTCGTGGTTAATATAGCCTAATGGCCAAACAAAGAGTTCTAGAACTACATCAGAAACCAAAATCAGGCCTATTAACAGGTTAAAGTTTAACTAAACACTGGCTAAAAACAAAAACGAAGGGAAAATGAGCAAAGCTACAGGAATAGACCACAAAGTTGAGATAAAACCAGGTATTTGCAAGTACCACATTTATCAATCCCACCTCTACTGCTGGACCTCTGTAGATAGCTCTAGCAGTATCACAGGGACCCCTTCCATCATCAACCTTTCCACCTCACACAAACACTCACCTACTCCCTGCCTCCCCTTCCCCCTTCCCTTTGTGGTTTTTATGTGCTGAGGAAACGGAGGGGCTTTTGAAACCCAAACTCTCTGTCCTCCTATTCCTCCTCCTGTCACATGAGCTGTCGCTGTCATCGTCACGCAGGTTCAATGTGGATCTGTCGTATAGTTTTGTTCTGTTTTTCTGTGGTTGTCACATGTTATGGATGTTTTATTGTTGACTTCAGTCTTATCTTCTAAATGTGCCTTCTCTCTCTTTCTGCAGAAGGTTGTCTTTACCTAGAACCAATCTTTGCCTCAAACTACAACCTCAAACTCCCATGCTCCTTTGCTTCTTCAAATAGCACCACTTTCCTTGTTGCTACCTATTCACATTGGCTGTCCTAGAATCCTCTCACACCAATTTGTCCTCTTTTTCCCAGACATCCCACATCGACCTCTTTCCTTCCCTTCCCTTTCCTTCTTCCAGCCCTTTTCAGCTCCTCTCTTTTGTCCTCATAAATATTTCAGATGTGATGGCCAAATCCTAGTTTGTGTAGATCTAATATAAACCACTTACCAGCTGACGCAAGTTAAAGAGAAAATGCTGGTGGACCAGTTTGGGTCTGGCTAGTAAATAAACAACCCTAACCAGGTTGGAAATAAATAGGTCTTTAAGGATTTCTATGTGCCGGCAAGTCCCAGAGGCCCTAAGTCCCACCTAGCTGTGCTGCTGAGCTTCTATTAAATCGTGGTATCAATCAGAAGAGTGCTCCACCATCCTGCTATTAATAAAATATGGATCACACCACCAGTGGATGGCTGGGCCTTGGGAGCTACCCTACTTTCATTAAAGGACTGTTTGGTTCTCCACTGACGACAGAATGCGGCCCGTGAGGTATTTTTAGTGCTCAAGCCACGTCCCATCTCTCAACAGTGAAAAATAAGACGTGCACCAACCAACCAGGAAGCTTTTACTCTAATTCTTTATTTCATAATTATCATCAACTTGGACATTAATGAATCAGGAAGTTCAGGATTTCTTTATTTAGTAGCTCCAATGTGAGAAAAAGGAGTTTCCACTGATGTCGTAGGCAGCGGTTTATAAATAGAGCCCAATGTACCAGGCCAACCCCAAATCAAAGTCCCACCCCCAGGACTGATCTAGTTCTGGGGCAGCAGCACTGCAGAGGATGGGGCAACCTCCTGGAAAGGAAGTGGTTAAATGACAGATTGTGGCCCGTCTAAAATAGGCAGTCCCTTGAATCAGTTGAAAAAATGACCCCTTTTTGAATGTCCTATCTATGGTAACAGCAGCCAGCACAGCTGCCCAGCAACGTAAAGGACAAATCAGAGTGTTTACTAGGTCAGCACCACTAGACCACTTTCTACCTTTCTAATGTTGTCAGTACAGCTGCTGTATATTGAAGGTAAGCTATAACAGATGCCTAAATATTAGACAAATGACAGGAAATACAGGTGTTTAAAGCCTGACAATTCTCAAAAAACATGTACAAAGGAGGTAAATTGAAAACAGACACATTTATACTTTGTCTTCCATCTGTGATGCTAGTGTTTGATGATGTATTCCATTAAAAGTCTACATCAGAGCCTACAACAACTTAAAGACACTGTATTCTTCTGTTAGGATTCTATGCAATTTCAGCATCATTTGGAATAATTCTAGTCAAATCTAAAACTGAAATGATAGAAAGAAACAGAAAAACAGGTTATACATGGTCAGTTCAAGGGCATGTCTTTTTGCTCTCTGTGTAAAGCCTCCGTCCATCCGTCACTCTCAGCCTCGTTCTATCACAGCAACAAATGGCCTTTAATAGATGTGGATGAAGACAAGGATCTCATCTATTCCTTAAGCATGTTTTTTTCCAGCATCTCCCCTCTTTCTGCTCTTCTTTTTTTTTGTTTTTGTATTACTGCCACATCCGTCCATCCTCCCCTTCCTCTTTTCTCGCTGCCTTTTCATCCTGTCCACACTGCCAGGTAGACGCCATCTGACGACCCCAGCTATTAGTTTTTTCCTCTGCAGCCAAGCCACGAGTCAGCCAGCCGAACCTGAACGCATGTGTGTATGTGTCTGTGTTTGTGTGAGAGCATGCATGTAATCAGTTCAGGCCTGGCTGCGCTAACATGGCTTGGTGAGTTTGTTAGCATATTATTAGCCCGGGGGGCTGTTGAAGCACTTCTCACATTATCTACTCTAATCACTCTCTAACCAGCCAGACAAACACAACCTTGCATCATCCCCAAACCCACAAACAACCAATAGCAAACCGATAAAACTAAATCTGGCCACATCCAATCTTGATTGGGTAAAGTCACTGTCAGTCATGATGGAGGCGGACCAGTCCTCTTCATGTCGTCGTCTCTATGTGAATTGAAATAATATAATTTTCTATTTGATTCCCATCTTCCTTAGCCCCTGCAGATATTTTGTCTCACCCCAGCTCGCCACCAATGCCTCCACATCACTTTCTTGTTTGACAAAGAGGGAAAGAGGGCACCCAATCAGACGCACAATACAGACCCAAATGAATTCAAATCACTTTCATGCAAATTTGAAGCGATTTACATTGTTGGATTGTTGAGAGAGAGTGGCTGAATTCAGGTATGACTAATTCAGTCAGTGTGTAGGAGCAAGAAGAAAAAAATAAGACAGGAACAGATTATGAGGAAAAGGCCATCACCAGCCGGTCCAAAAGGCCTGGAAGTGATTATCGTTGTCTAAAATGTCCAGAGGTGGCTGTGGATGGGGTGAGGAGATGGGATGGGGTCAGGGAGGGGTTGTGGTTGTCATGACACTGTGTTGTTTCTACAGCGATTGAGAACAATGTTGTCCGCCTGTGAGCTGTTCTCTGTATCAATCTCTGTTTTGGGTTTTTTTTATAACAACGACGTGTCCAACCCTTTTGTCTTGTTTTTGTTCTTTCTTGTCTTCCCCTTCCTCCTCCTCCTCCTCCTCCTCCTCTTCCTCCTCCTGCCCTTCTGCCCTCCCCCTCCTCCCTTCCACTGTCCCTCCATCCCTCCCTTGCCCTCCCTTCCCTACAGGATGTGCATTTGTCACGTTTTCCACCAGAGCTATGGCACAGAATGCAATCAAAGCCATGCACCAGTCTCAGACTATGGAGGTACTGTACTCTTGTCCTTTCTCGATCTCTCTCTTTTCTCACTCTGGCACTTACATTCTCACTCTTTTCATACATACACTTCACTCTGGATATGTACTGGCAATTTAATGTCAGTCTGATCTTTTAAGAAGCGCTTCCTTCCTTCCTTTTTTAAATAAAGTCTTGTTAGTTTAGCTATTACAACATTTTCACAGCACCTGCAAAAGTATTCTGATTGAAGCATGGCGTCATCATCATTATCATCATCATCATCATCATCAGGCTGCCTTAAATTTGTTTCTTTTTTACTAACAGTACAGGTGTCTTAACACAGTGCTTAATACTATGCATGTGTTCACTTAGAAACCACACAATAACTACTGCCAAATGTCTCTTAACTGTGTCTTGCCACCATTGGATTGAATACAAAAGGCAGCAGGAGTGTGTGTTTTGTATGCAGGTGCTGGAATTTAAGAGTAAGAAAATTCCTTGCAGAGAATAAAGCTCAGTCAGTTTTATTTATATATTGCAATAATCACACATTTCTAGTATCATTAAAGATGCATTGTGTAGGATTAAGTGGCATCCAGTGGTTAGTCTGCCGACTGTAACCAACTCCCTTGGCCTTGTGTCCCCTTGTCAGGCAGGTAGAAAAACCTAGAATTGCCATTGGAAATATGAAAATGGTACAAGACTTTCACAACAGCCAGTTCTTGGTTTGTATATACAGGGCCACTGTAGAGACCACCTGCTCTCTTTGTAGATGTAATAGCTAAAACATTTTGCATTTGCAGATGATTATAGACTAATCAAAGCTAATTAAGAATAATATATTCCATTTCTGCACACCAATCACCCAAAGCCTACACACTGCAACTTTAAAGACTCAAATTGAATGAGAAAGCACTTATAACAGAACACAAAAAGAACAGAGCAGAAACACTGGGAGAAACGTGAGGCTAACCGTCAGGACAGCCATGCACCTGGGGTGTTATGTACAGAGTAGACGGATGTAGCTGTAGATGTATTTAAAGACAAGAATAAGCAAGATAGACAAGCCTGTAACAAGTAGATGCTGTGGAGTATTTATTTATTTTTTATTTATTTAGCCAGGAAAGACTTACTGAGATTAAAAATCTCTTTTAAAAGCGTGTCCTGGTCAAGATAAGCAACAGCACAGTTCAGCAGGTTACAGACAGGGTATATATACATATACACAAATGTTATATGAAAGTCAAGGCAAGTATAAACTACTACGTACAACGATAATAGTTTAAGTATTACATGAATTAAACAAAACATCTACAACCAGATATCTCTGCCTCCACAGCATTTAAAGTCCTTTTAACAGTGTTCAATGAAACCAGTTCCTTAAGTTTCAGGTCATTTTGTAACTGATTCCAAGCAGACAGAGAAAGTTTTCCCAGTTCAATGCAGACCTGTGAAACAGAGAGAAGTAATAAATTTTCAGACTGAAGACTATAACTGACTGTACATGTTTGACAGATGTAGTTTTGAGGATATGAAGGAAACAGATCAAGGATACATTTATAGATGAGATCATGCCACTGTGTCAGTACATGTGGATAAAGCAGACCATCCAACACGAACATACTGCAAACAGTGATGAGTGACAGCTTTAAAGATCATATGAAACCTCAGAGCATCAACAGTGTCTAGAGCATATACGGTAAGATTAGATAGGATGCATGCATGCTCTACATGGACAAAGGTATCAGGACACTGGACCATCCCACCTTCAGCTTGCAGGACATCTTATTCCTGGTGATTTTATGGACCTGTTTTTAGGACTGCTATGATATTCCCAAAAATATTAACATGATAAAAATGTTCATGTCATTTTGCTTCAATAATCATCACAAATCAGTAAATCTAATTATTTTGGTTATTTATGGTCAAAAGAGTATTTCAGTAGTCTAGAGTTAGAACTTTCAAACAGTTATTGGGATAAAAAAAAATTGGGGGCAAAATTAATTGAAAACAAAGCTAAGGCATTTTGTATGTGTTTTAGCTGACAAGTAAACAAACTAAACCCTTGACGACAGAAAAATGCATATTGCAAAGAAATTTACTACAACACAAAATTCTGTTATGACTAGTGCTGTCAAACAATTAAAATTTTCAATCAAAATTAATCACAGGGTTGCTGTGGATTAATTTTGATTAATCATGATTAAATAGCATTCATTTTTAATCTACATTAATTGTGTTTAATTTTGCATGAGCAAACAGACTCAAGAAAGAAAGGAATACATATGCACTTAACATGTTTATTAAACACCTTCAACAGTTTCAACAAAACAACTTGAAACAACTGTTTTGTCTTGGTTTTTTTTTTTTTTTTTTGTCCTCATATTTCCATCCAGAGGGCCAACGTGCTGTTTAATGTCTTCCATTTTTATGGGTTGGTTCTGCTTCCTGTCACTACCGGATCAACTGACCATTTGCACATACTTGCTCCAAATACGTTGCCAGAGACGTTCAGAGTCATTCTGCACTGCAGATGAGTTAACTGCATTAAAATGTTTAATCAGATTAATCATGATGGTGGATTAATCCATGTTAACGCGTTAATTTGGACAGCCCTAATTATGACATTTGCCTTTATTATTTTACAGTCAAACCTGCTCTTTGCAATGAAACATCTGTATTAAATTTATGCTGTAGAATACATTTTTTTGTCAAAATGAATTACCAACATTATTGTTCTTATAGTTGTCCTCCAAGAAAACAGGTTCTCAGATAAAACTTTGGGAAATGCTGGTGTAGAATTTGATTTTCATTCCTTTAGCTTTAGCCAACAGCAGATGTTGAAATGAAAAAAGAAAAGAACCTCTAGTGTTGTTTGTTGCAACTAAATATGCAGTCCCCTTTATGAAGAGGGGAACTGTCAGTGTATCATAGAAGCCTGGTAAGATGTGGATTGGTAAAAGATTTAGAATAGTAGGTCGGTGGGTCCAAAAAGTCCCGTCATGTTAGAACAGTACTCTAAAAGCCAGATTGCTTTATGTGCCTTGAAAAAGCTTGTCCTGCTTTCCCTCCTTTTTGCACTTCTCATTTTTCTGGTCACAGATTTTTCAAAGTAGACAAAGTTTGGCAAATTCCCAAAAAACAGTGAGAGAAAAGTGGGACCTTTGACACAGTGGGCCACAGTGGGCAGGCGGTGTTACAGACCTCATCAGCTGCACAGCGACCCCGGCCGCGCCGTAAATGGGGAACGGGCTTCAGCTCCTTTGTGTTCCCCAGGTTTTGGGGCATTCTTGTCAGGCCGATGACAGGGCAGGGTGACGGCAGCTGTGATTGGAAGAGAATTACACGGTGTACGACAAATGTGAATGTGTGCACTTGTACGAGTCAGACATAGAGACAAAAAGTGGTAATAACAGGCTGTGTTAAAGAAAAAAAGACAAGTGGCATTCACCCCTGTAGCCCCCTCATTAGAGCTGATCATGATAATCACGGCTACTATTGATGTGTTCTGACCCTGACACGACGAGAACAGATGCTCCTCCCTCTGTCCGTCTGTGTGTGCGAGAGCAGGGATTTTCTGTTTATGTTGTCACACTGCGAATATCAGTGAAGTGTCTGTGTTGATTTATATGGCCTAGCAGCAGCAGCAGCGTGTCTGTCTTTCTGAGTAGAAGGAGTGACACTCTCCTCCGACAGTGTTAGTATTAAGCTAGAATTATCCTCGCTCTGAGCAGTCGTCTGCCACAATGGGCCGGGTAAACACTGCCAGTGTCCCTCGCTTTTATCAGGCGCGTAGAAAAAAGCCTTAAACCATAACACAACGATATTGCAGTGGACAATGGCAAAATACCTTCATTTCCATTTGAAAACAAGCTGTCTAGCCCCAGGCGGACCTAAATTGCCGCATCCGTTTGTTAATGTTCCTCAGTTTTGCAATTTAAAAGTAATTACTTCGGGTCCGAATGAGGGAATGAGGTCTAGTAAATAGAGTTTGGTTATTGTCTTGGCTCTATTGCACCCTACTGTCTTAGATGGAGCAAGATTTTGTGTGTGTGTGTGTGTGTGTGTGTGCGTGTGTGTGCGTGTGTTTGTATGTGTGTGTTCAGTGGCACATACGCACCGCATGTCACGAGGAAAAAGGGAGGCAGCCCTGGTGCTCCGTTCGTTGATGGCCCTGTCACTGTCATATCCATTCTCATTACGCTGTGACATTCAGGTACACACTGGCACACACTCACGCAAACACACACACTCGCTGAATGTCAGGCCGTAATGAAAGTGGATATCAGCGAGACAGGTAATTCACTGTCGAACCTCTAAAGAGACAACAGGCAAGCATGAAGCACAGAAGTGGGTCAGCTTCATTGTGTTGCATTTGTGTTGATTTGTGCTTTACATTATTCACTCTCTTTATAAAGACTCATTTAGCTTTCAGGTCCCCTTGTGCTGCGTTCCACATGACACTAAAGGCACACTTGCACATTATCCTGACCTTGTTACTTGCACACACACTACATGAAAGCAATCTACAAGCGTTCAAGCACATTTAGATGACTGCTTAAGTAGAGCATGAGAAAAAACAGAGTCATGTCTGTTTGAATATCAAACGAAGATGTGTTGTGTCATGAAAGATGTACGAACGTCATATAAAATTAGAACATTAGATAACAATAAAAAAAGAGGGGACAATGATTATTATTATAAACAGCTCTTGAAAACTGTGTTCTGGTAGAAATATATGTACAGTACTCCACCACATTACAGATAAAAAAAATGGACTGATGAAACCAGTGATGATGATGTTTGGTATTTTAAAGGACCTGTGACACAGATATTTAGGTCTATTTTGTTTTGCTGTAGATAAACTATTGCATCTTTACTATCTGTCCTTTGAGGTCCACAGTGGAAATAAATGATCCAAAGTCCAAAGACTTTTAACTATTTTTGCAAAACTCTACACATTATCCACAAAATGCTGTGCCACACCACCAAAGCATGAAATATCTCTGTTGTTCTTACAAAACTCATCAAATAGTGTGTAACAGTTTACAGTAAAGTCTCATCATACAAATAAGTGGGGAAGGTAATTTTTTCTCAAATTGTGTGATTACTCCTTAAATGATAATTGCACGGATGAAGAAAAAAAATAACATCTTTCAAAAAAAAAGAGCCAAAATTATGTTTAATCTCACCTTCTTTTCGTGGATCTGATTGCAAGATTTCATCCGCATCCCATTCAAAGAGGCTGTTATTTATAGTTTATGTTACACTAAGATGTATCTTATTAAATTCTAAACTGGCTGTAAATCAGTAAGTTTTGCTGAATCTTTTCCATATATTACAAACTGAGAATAAAGAATGTAGTGTGCAGAATACACTTGCTAAATATAGTGATTGCAAAATGAATCTCTTTGGAATAGCATTTGGAAAAATAAATGTAATATAATAACAGTAAAGTAAGGTAATGTAAAAAGGCTCTAATAAATGTGTTTGTGAATGATGTGCTGAGAGCAGTTTACTTTGTCATGCTCTTTCATACAAACTCACACGTGAAAATACATAAAAGTGCACTCAGCATCAGAAGGTGGATTGTACAACTCTCTGTTCCCCAGTCAGTGTTCATGGATTTTCAGATGACAGATTTAAAAACAAACTTGGCGTGCAGTTAACAGGGCCCCCGCCTTCCAATTAGCACTGAAAGATCACATGGTTTGACATTTAAAGGCTATGTGAGCAGTAAGTGAATGAGATAGTGAAGGGTAGAGAGCATAAACTCAAAAGCCATGAGAGATTGATTTTCAAGGTGAATGGACCTGAGCTTATAAGTTTGCGTGTGTGCGTTTTGGGAAAGATGGGAAGTGATGTGTAATGCTCTCTTCATGGTTGTCTCAGAAGCTGTTTTCAGACTGGCCAGCCCAGTGTCGGAGCCGGTTCCTGCACCAGTTACATTGGGAACTGAAGCGCTTGCCTGTGAACAGCTCGCGTTCATACCATTATACGAGTCCATGACGTGTTATCGACAGAGGGCATTGCTTTGCCACCATAAAAAAAAAAAAAAAAAAAAAAAGGCCATACGAAAGTGGATGTGTTCATGGCAGAGAAATAACAGTGCTGTGGATCACATCATTGACTACCTGCAAACATTTGCACTCAGATCATTATTTATCTGCACCAAGCCATGGTACAGCTTCTGCTGTGGAGAAGAAGGCAGTGGCGCCGAATCAAGAGATGTAACCACAGCAGGCAAACACGGATCAACCTGGTGACGTTCACTCATGTCATCACAGTTGGCTTAGAAAAACCAAGTTTTGCTTGGTTGCAGTTGGGAACCAAATTTTCAGTTCCAGAACACTCTGATTTTCAGTGTGAACATGTTGGCCGGTTGGAGATTAGGTGCAGGAACCGGCACTGGCATGGTTCTCTGTCAGTCTGAAAACAGTTAGAGAGCTGAGATCAGGGAGCAGAGTCAGTTTTAGCTGAGTGAACTCTTGGTTGAGATGATCTCAGTCTCTTGACTCTTTTGTGTGTAGATGATGATGATGATGATGAGACAGACTGAAATCACACACAGGAACATGTATATTTTCAGAGTTTGACACATGGTCTACATGCCATAATTACACGATCATAAATATCAATACTGTATTCATGAAATGTGCTCATTTCAGTGCTATCATTTGTGAGTACAGGTTGTCAGACCATCAGCCTCCACAGCCCATCTGTCAATCACTTTTGTCATGTAATGTCAGGACATCACTGAACACATTACGTAATACACTAGCATGTTATGAAGGAACTGTATTGGTTTTTAGAGAACATTTTGAAGTTTAAATGATAAAATTCATATTTTAGGCTTTGATGATCCAATCTTTAGCGTATATGCTGTAAAGTCATGTATCTGAGGGTGGCATTTTGGTGTAAGAGATTTTGCAAGAAAGAAAAATTGCAAGAACGATACAAGACTAACACTTCAAAAAGCAGTGTTTCCCTGTAGAAACATCTTCTGGTGAGACAGGTTCCTGTGAGACTTTGAGTGCTTATTTTTTTAAGATGTGAAAGTTGAGGAAGAGTGTGTGCTGCTAAAAGTCTGTCTCCTGAAAATAGAATCAAAAATAAATCGATGCTACCCCAACAATGTGACGTGTTATTTTAAAAGATATGAAACTGGAGACCATTTAAAAGCAAAACAGCTAGAACATTTTATGACTACAAATTAGTATTCTTACATAAGCTACCACTAGTTGCCCATTTTTTTATTATTATTTTTTTTTTTAGAAATTTCTGGATTTATGAGGTTGACCCATCTACAGGGGAATTATAAATTATTTTGTGGCCCATTACAGAGGTAAAGCCATTATGGCGCCCCCTGCTGTTTGTGTTCAAAAGTAGCCTTTCAAAACAAATCAGATGGTTTTCTAATTTAGTTTTACACAACATGAGGTGTAATTGCACCCAGCAGCAGGGTTTTTAGTAATTCCCATCAGCAACAGATACCTATAAACATTAGCTCGCTTGTCAAATTATTTGAATGAGGCTAAAAAAAAGCCTCCAGTGTGGCAAGAACATGCAAGAGCCAGGAGATAATTGCTCCTCCATGCTTTAGAGCACTGACATTGTGGCTGTAGTTAATTTGAGAAAAGTCTCAGTGCACTCTTATATCTTTGTAAAAAGAGTAATCATCCAAATGTGGGCTGTTCAGAATCTCAGAAAAAATAGTCCTTTTTTAAGTACTGCTCCAATGGGTTTTAAATGGGTTTTTGAGCATTGGAGATTTGTATAATAGTTTTTTTTTTTTTGCTCTCTTTGTAATCCTTTAACTTGCTGAATGTAAAAATTTAACTTAGAAATTCAGATAACTTGATGCCGTTTCATCTCACATCTCACTGATTAACACCACAGTCACACAACATTTGATACATGAATGTTCAAGCTGTCACTAATCTATGATGAATTATTAAAAATTCCCCTACGGTAAAATCAATGCTTATTTGTGTCTTTGAGCGAAACCAACAGATGGCACGAGCTCCACTCGTCGATGAAGCACAAAGTTGACCAGCGGCCCCGAAAAGCTCAGTATGGTGGCTTTGAAAGCCCTGAATGGTTTTTCACAGAGAACCAGCAGCGCTGGGCATAGAGGGCCCTGGGCCTCAGCCCTGGTCCCAAGGTAGGACTCTCATTCTGGGCTGAGTTTCCCCCTGCTCGCTGGGTGTCAGCTGGAGTAATGAGATATTTAGCAGAGAAGGATTGGGAGCTCATGTCTCAAGGGGAATCGACTGCAGCAGCGAGGCCCCAGACTGACACTCTGCCTCCGAATGCAATTCTCCCATCGTCTCCGCGCCTTTATCTGTCGGCGGTCAGAATAAAGAGAGAAAATGACTGGTGGAGAGATGGAGTAAATATGGCCGAGCCCCCGTCAGACAGGAGACATGCTCATTCAGCTGATAAAGTCAAGCCCCAGCCCACAGACGAGGGGTTGTCTGGTCTCACACACACACACACACACACACACACACACACACGCACACACACGCACACACACACGCACACGCACACGCACACACACACGCACACACACACACACACACAGACCAGCTTCCAGGCACACTGTAGAAACATGTCAAAATGAGAGGCTGCCTTTGGAAC
>JAPQRP010000005.1:22436910-22446934 GCA_037367295.1 Apogon hyalosoma | reverse complement strand
GGTTCCCATTCAAACTGGAGGAACTATTAGGGTCCAAATACACAAAGACAGGAACCACAGACTCACAACAGTGGAGTAAGAGAAAAATGAGCCTTTAAAGTTTAATGTGAGATTTTTCTTCCAAAGTGAGATGTATCCCAGACCCCTGTTAGAAAAGAAACACCTGAATTCAATGTGTCCCAATACTTTTGTCCACATAGTGTATGAGTCATTATGAAACACGCAGATATAAACAGTACAAACCTATTTGCAGATCACGCATATCCACATAATAAAAGAGCTTAATGGAGCACCCACAACTAGAATAACTCTTTAGAGCAGGCTGAAGCCGGCGATAACAAACAAACACAGCAACCTTGAGGAACACGAGGGGGAAAAAAATAAAAGCAAAGGCAGAGAAATGAAAGGGAACATCAGGGCAGAGGAGTCTCTAATTAAGGCTCCACTGCTGATGCCAATATCGGTTTGGTTTATGCTTGCTTTACCTCAAAGATATTGTTTGTTTTTCGTAGTTATTAACTTTCTGTACTTTCTTTAACTCGTTGCAAATGATATGCCCACGTTTGATGCTGCTTCAGTAGTTAAAAAAAAAAAAAAAAAACCGGCAGAACAAAGGAGTAGAAAAGTACAGTAATGTCAGCTAAAATCAGGGCCAGCGCGCTGTTCCAGAAGTGAAAACAGAACAAAACACAACACTGCGGCTACGCTGCGCTCTTTGGTGTGGACGTGTAGGCCTGTCCTGGTTAATGATAGTTATTTTAACATTACAGATACGGAGGGAAACGTTAAAGAACAAAAATCACTGCTGCTGTGTTGCTTTTTGTTAAAAAAAATAATAATAATAATAAAACGCCTGTATTATGAGAGTCATTCTGAGTGATGTTAGTGTAAATTATGGATACACCACTGTTCATTATAACACTTCATGCTCATTAATAGCTGTGTTAACTGCTAATTAATTATATGGACTGAATTAGGCCTGTCATAGTCTTTATTTATTCTTTCATAGTCTCATAATGAACTGAAAATATAGTAGTTAGAACACCAAGACCGAGCTCTGCGATGAAATGAGATGGTGTGTCGTTTAAATGACAGAAAACACACAGGCTTTTAAGGCTTTTGGACACCATTTGTAGCGTCCTAAAATAGGTATGAGGACCCTGATGGAGAGTTAATTACTCTTGCTGCATTTCTGGTATTTGTTAACACAGCAAAAAAATGAAAATAAGAGAATATTTCACATTTATTCCTGGTTGTGTTGTTAAGAGGAGTTGGATTCACCACTAATATTAACCCATTAAGACCCAAACATCCACTGGAGACCAGAAGCACTACTGATCTAAACGGTTTAATACCTGTTGATCCACTAATTCTACCAATGCATGTAAATAACTGGTATAAATACAGTTCTTCATCTTTTCATGGTCATCAGATATGACCCATTTGGACGTTCAGAGGCTCCGTAGTTACCGTGGAAACATCGTCATCTTCGACAACATTGATTCACCAATGGAGTCGGAGAAATGGCAGTGGATGGAGACACTTGTTTTACATTCTGTTAATCATACATTTGCTGGAAAAATCACTTAAGTAGTTAATTATAACAGTCGTCAACTTTAATCTGAGCTTTTAATCAAAATCTACATGATCAGTAAATCCAAAATGGGAAAAAAATGGATTTTCACTGAAAAAATGCAAAAAGACAGAGGATAATATTATAATAAATGATGATAAATCACTTAAGAAAAGTTAAATAAAGAGAAAAAAATATTTGGGAACCGCCACAAAAGTAGCACTGGGTCTTTATGGTTTGAACAGAGAAAGCAGGATCATCTACACAGGATTTACAGGGGAGACAGCTGATGATAAAACCAACGATCATCTGACCAAAGACACAAGGCTCCAGTCTGTAGGTAGAACCATATCAATAAACTATTCAGTGAAAACTGTTGATTCCATAACTATCTGACAACCTTCAACATCTTATCCACAAACCAGCAGATTATGACGCTAATTGAAGACGGGCAAAGCTATGCTGCCTTCAAAAATAGAACCAATGTCCCTGTATGTCAGCAGCATGTTCCACCAAGAATCAATACCCTGTTGAGTTTGTGAGGTTGTCAGGTTCTGTCTCTGTGCTTCAGTCCTGTGGTTTTATATATATGATTTTCTGCATTAAAACCACAGGACTGAAGCATACAGACAGAACCTGACAACAACAACACAACTATGGAGCACTGATAGGAAGTTATTGACTTCCTATCAGTGCTCAATAGTAACTATACTGATATCTGTAACCATTTCCATCTTATAAACCATCAAAATATGGACCATTAGAAGTAATGGCACATTTGTAATATTTCACAAATCCATCAAATATTCAAAAATCAAAATTTCTGAAAACTGTGAACAAGGCTTGTAGGCATTGTCCTAAGGATTCTACGTTTTTTTTTTCTTAATGAATCCGACCACTAGTTTAGGAGAAGATTGTTGAAATCTAGACATCGGTGACTTTGAGTTTGAGCCTTCAAGGTCAATCAGGGTCAAAGGTCATGGACCCAAATGAAAGTCCATATATGACTTCCTATCAGTGATCATTAGGAACTATATTGATATCTGTAACCACTTACATGTTATAAACCATGAAAATATTGTGGACCATTATAAGTAAAGGCAAAAAAACCATCAAAAATTTAAAAAAGTCTAAATTTCTCAAAACTGTGAACAAACTTTATAGACATTGTCCCACGGAACCTACATTTAAAATTTTTAAATGAATCTGATCATTAGTTTCAGAGAAGAAGACTTGAAATCAGACATTTGTGACTGAGTTTAACCCTTCAAAGTGACTCAAGGTCAAAGGTCATGGACCCAAATGAAAGTCCATATATGACTTCCTATCAGTGATCAGTAGAAACTATACTGACATCTGTAACCATTTACATGTTATAAACCATGAAAATATGGACCATTATAAGTAAAGGCACATTTCTAATGTTTAAAAAATTCAAAAATCTTAATTTCTCAAAACTAAAAAATGAAGACGACTCCAGACACAGCGCCTTCTCAGTAGCCGATGGCCTATCAGCCTGTGAGCTAAAAGAAAGTTGGTCTGAAACAGAAATGAAGAAAAGGACTCGCAACCAGTGAAAAAAAGCCACCACTCACCACTGGATGCATAGATGGCGTTGTTGACCATGGAGGGGTGGGCGGGGCCGTTGGTCTGACCGTTGACGGGACTCATCAGGCCTGAAGAGCTGTCACAGGAACGACTGGGAGACACGGCACGATGCTCCTAAAACAGGACCGGAACGTATGTTAATTAAACCGTAAAAAGACCGTGAAACACAAAAAAACATGCCTAAAATAGCGTCAGTGTTCAGTGATACTTTCCCTCAGAAGTTTAATATTTGGTGTGAGGTTTGCTTTTACAAGGAATAATCAGTGGAGGAGTGAGTAGTCTATTCACCACCCAATCTACGCCAGGGAAATTGAATAAAGACCGAAAGAAGGTCGCACTCCAAAGACAGTCGAGATCACGGTGGAAGAGGGGATCCCCTTTCCCATGACCTGCAGGGCTGTACTCGTCCTCAACACCCAAACACTTCCTTTATTCCAGTCCGTCCCTTTGTGTGTGGCAACGACATTCACACTAAAACAACTCCGGTCCTCCTCGGCCTCGGCGATAATCCGAAAAAGACGAGGATAGCAGCACCGACGTGTGTTTTTACATCTATTATTTCCTGGAGGATTCCACTTGCATCCATTCACTGTATGTCTCGACCTGTTTGCAAACTTCTGCTGTTTTTGCGCTTGGTGTCTCTTTGTGTACCTTCTTTTAAAGCCTCCGTCCGAACAAAGAAAGTGACATAACAGCATTGTCTGAGATAAATCCTGCTTGTCATGTTCCACTCGGATGAATGGGCTGAATTTATTTATATTAAAATGAGCGGATCTGATATTATGTCAGCAGTCGGGCCCGTGTTTGGGAACAGCGTTAGATTATCGCCATGGAACTCATGCGGAGTCATACTTACTTAGCTTAGGGGGTAAGACGGAGTGTGTTTGGAGAGTTACTGATGGAAAAGAGCAGCTGGATAAAAGAGGGAGATAAGAGCGAGTTGGATGGGGATGAGCGCAGAAAGGAATGGGAGAAAGCGTAAAGAATGTACAAAAAAGGAGGGGAAAAGATCAGAGGGGGAAAACAGTAGAGTGGTCCGCTTTTATAATGTTAAAAGCATCAATAGTGAAGCCTAAAAAGGCTTTTAAGGAACTGTCTCTTATCACTCTGCCTTCATCTTCCCCTCGTTTTATCCTTTCTCTTCCATTCTTAAGACAAAGATGGAGACAGGGATGCAGCTCTTTGATGCAGCCAACAGCTTTCACCATCAAACCACTGACAGCAGATGAGCTCAGTGAGTCCAACTGCACAATTACACGCACACGAACCATCGATCAACAGTTTACAGGGTACGCAGCCTCGTACCTGCAAAAGAATGTGGGGATCATTGTTGGAATTGTTGCAGTGGTGCTACTGGATTGTACTGTTCATCTCATTTATATCGGTGAAGAAAACATTTTTAACGCCCCCGTATGGGGCCCAAAAACTATGGCTACGTTCACACAGCTGGTCTTAATGCACAAATCAGATTTTTTGGTGAAATCTGATTTTTTTTTTATTTTTATGCGCTCGTTCATATTCCACAGTAAATGTGACTTCTATCAGTTTTGAGTCTGAACTGAATGCGACCCTGAAGTGACCCGCACGAGCAAAAGAGGTCCTGACGGAATACGTGACCGCGCAGACACGCACTGTGTTTACGCCGCTCCTCCTCCTGGGACGCAGAATTGTGACATTTGTCGCATTTCAGTGTCGTAAAGGTCGGATAAATGCGACCTGGCCGTTCAGACTGAAGCTGCATTGCAAAATATCAGATATGTATAGGATTTAGGACCACATTTGAAAAAAATCAAATTAGTGCTGTTCAAACTGTCTTCAACAGATCAGATACAGGTCACATATGGGCAAAAAAATCTGATTTGGGCCCCATTTGGCTGCAGTCTGGACTTCAGTTAGATGCAGCCAATATTTTTGTGTTATTACTAGGGATGTCCCCATCTGATATAAAGATCATATCAGCTGCCGATCTGGCATTTTTTAGAAGATCAGATCATATTTAGTCATGAGATCAGGCGGATTCTGGGGAGGGGGGACAAATGTCCTGCCCCAACCTTAGCTTTTTGTATATTTTAGTAGTTATTACTGGTACTTTAGTCGTATTTGTATATTTAATATTTTATCTCTGTAGTTTTGGTTTATTGCCAAAATTTCTAATTTTGTTTGATATTTTTATACAGTTGTTTTTGCACTTTAAGTGTTTGCTAGTGATGTTCGATACCACAGATTTCCTCTCCGATCCGATACCGAGTAAAATTCAGGCTGGTATCGGCGATATCGATCAGATACCGATACTTTGTAAAAATACACTTAACGTCTGGAAAATCTAAAACAAAAATAGTTTATTTCAAATTATAACTTCATAAAGAATACAAGATATGAGAGTACTTATTGTTTAATTATCAAGAAGGATTATAAAAATTAAAAGTTGCATATTAATTCACGTTACAACAGGAAACATGGAAATATTAAACGTGTAACTTCAACAAAAGCATCCAACACGGTCACTTTCCCCTCATTCCAAAGTTTTTGCTAAGGAACAGCAGCATATTTACTGTTTTCCCCTTCAGTGTATTGGTTTTTTTGCTCAGAACCGCTCCTGCCTTTGAAAAGACTCTCTGTTGGTCCAGAAGTGTCAGTCATTCCCAGGTATCTCACTGTTAGTCTGCTTAGGGCTGGGAAGGACTGACTGAGAAGCGTGACGCAGTACACACTTACCCAGGCGGAAGAAGAAGTAGTTCCTGCTAATTGTGTATCATTTGGATAAGAGCCCGATAGTTTAGCCACTTTCCACTGTGTTCCTGATGTACATGACCTCAAATGACCAAAGTATCAAAAGTAGCGATATTTTGATTTGTGAATCAATTCTACAGTGTAAAGATCTGGTATTGGAGGTATCAGTATTTCAGTATTGATCCAGACTCACTAGCGTTTGCTGCTAAACAGAGACATAGCTGCTAACTGTTCCTGTAACAATAGTCGCTTTTCTATTGACCCTCAAATTGTGCAAATATAACTTGCGCATAAAAATGTACCTAATGGAAAAATGTCAACTTCGCCAAAACTCTCGTGTTTCGATTTCAGCAAGAGGTGTTTTTTCGGGCGTAGCACAAATGGCATATTACGCTAAACTGCAATGGAAAGACCTTTTTCCACAACTAGAGTCATGTGAATTTAAAAATAAAAAAGGATGTTGACGGACATTACAACAAAAAAAGGAGAAGAGTTTTAAAACAAACATGTCGTGGTATGTGTGGACACACCAGGAAACCCAATCATTTTTTAATTTAGTACAAGACAGAGGGGTAATATATAATAAAAAAAATGAATATATCTATAAAACATGATATTCACGTTCATCGCCATGTTTATGGAATGACTTCTCGTGTCATCTCACGATAATAAATAAACAAATCATCGCATTTGTGATTTAATGGAAAAACCGATATTACGCACTTCTGTTTTTTTGACATTTGGTAAATATTGGTAAAGTTTTGTGCAGACAATAATGACAATTAAGATCTATTCTACTCTATCGTGCAGCATGTACAGTACGTCCTTTTTTTTCTTTTTTAATTCACTAGCAGCAGGCCATGCGAAGGGCCATCCACACTTGAGCCGACAACCCAGCTTTTGTGTCCACGAGGGTTTGTACAAACATTCAGCAGAGTCGTGTAAAAAGGCATCAGCTGGAAAGCAACCGAGATGAAAAGCATCTTTTTTTTTTTTTTCTCCACTCATAAAGAAAAGAGATAGAGCCCAGTGAAGAACACTCCGTCGCACACAGGAGAAGCTCAGAGAAATCTGAATAGCTCAAGTGTAAATGCTCTTTTACTGCTACTGGTGAGAGTAGAGAGAAGGGAGACCGGCGTCAAGTATGTGAAGACTCAATGGAAAGGCTAAGAGTCACAACATGCACAGGGAAGCAGAGGCAACAAAAACATGCTTTAGTCTGCGGGAGAAACAGAAGGAGTAGGAGATAAAAGATCCATGTATTCTCCTTTTAGTCAAGTGACAGACGTGTGCGTGCGCTCTCACAGCAGGTGGACTAACCTAGATTGGGGTATTTTATGAGGAGAGTGTGTTTCAGTTATTTTACGATGAAAACTGTTTTGCGCCGTGAGTTTTATTCATCTTCTCAAAACATTCTGCTCCAATTTGTGCATCAAGTATAAGCACTTATGAACGGGGAAACATTAACTCAAAAACATTATTTTTCACTTTGCATCAGTGCACCAGTGATACAGCTCATATTTGTTTTTTGTTTTTGTTTTTTTTTTGTTACTAGAGCTGTGAACTGAAACGGGGGCTAAGTTATTAAAGATCAGACTATTGATAAACTGAAATTAAGAAAACAGATTTATTACGTGCTTATATGCTACAGAACAGTTGTCTCCAACTCTGCAGCCTAATGACAGACATGAACTAATGATTAAAAGTGACCTTAACCTGACTGATTGCTTCATCCATTCATTAATATAATCTGAAAAGATCAGAGTGGAGTTTCAGAGAAAAGGTAATTAAGAGATCTGGAGACCGCAATGGCAAAATACTGTTGAAGAGATAACCTTGGATGATCTTTTGAGCTAAAATCACAATCTACGATCTGATTCAGTTTTCTTACCTCTTCTAAAATACAGGAAAGTTATCAATGAAAACAGTATTCTGCCAAAAAACACTTGGCACTGGCTTGAATGATCTTGATCATCTGTATCAAACCAGAGCCACTCAGAGGGCAAAGGCCATTTGGTAAACCCTCTCCATCCTCTTCCTGCAGTTTCAGCTTCTTCCATCTAACAGAAGGTACACTTTCCCCTGCAGAGTCAAATCAAACCCATATCTCAAATCATTTGTCCCATCTGCCGTTAAGTTTTTAAATAGCCTGTAGGCGAGCCTGTTGGGAAAAATGCACCATTAACTATGATTACTTATTTACTGTATTCGTTGTGTTTAAGGTATTATGTGAGACTGATTGTTTTGGTGATATGTGAGATATGTACACTTCTGTTGCAAATCAAATTGCCCTTCGGCGACACAAAAGATTTTTCAATTCAATTCAATCCTCCTAGTTTTCTCTGGTTTCTAAAGGTTTAGTCTGTGTTTGATACTTTTGTTGTTGAATCTGATGACAAATTCAGCATTTCTGCATCATTTTGGCTCTTAATTAAAACAATATGTTAACAGTACCTATGAAGTAAACAGACAGAGCCTTGAATCAAAGTGGAGAAAACAAACGCTAAATATTTGTTTCAGAGTCTCTAACTTTAATAAGTCACCATACTGTTAAAATTTTACCCAGCCCTGGTTTGTTTTATTGTGATTATGTGTTTTGTTTTTTTTTCCCACTGCGTGTGTGTAAGTGTGTACATACTGTCAGAGTTCTCAGGACCACGAGCTGGATCGTCCCTCGTACGTTTCCCTCCTGAGACATCGAGCGGCGCAGAGTCTCCATCGCCACATGATTGGAGCGTCCCAGCAGCGATTCGCCGTTCACCGCCACCAGTTGGTCATTGATCCGAAGCCGCCCGTCCTGTTGAAAACACACATTAAACCTTCACTAAAGACCTGGTGAAACCTAAAACTCCAACACCTAAAGCAACATACACACTCACAGTCCACTAAAGCGTGGCTGTGGACCCCTCCCTCACCGATCAGACTCATTCCATCCACCTGCTGCACAGCTGCAGCTCCTTCTTCATTAGGAGCATATTTAAGGTTCTTTTCTGCGGCTGTTGTGCGCTGGATCATTCCACCTCTCCATCTTTTCTCACTGGACTGCTGCTCCAGGTTGCCTGTTTGGTCCCCTTCTATTGTTTCTGTTAATAAATCTGTTTTTCCCTTCAGCACCGTGCATGTGAGTCCTATCATTCACACCGCATGACAGTTTCTTTTTTCTTCTCATCATGTCACAAATGCTCAAACTAGAATGTGTCTGATTTTCCTAGTGTTAGTCTAAAGCCACAGGTTTTGGTGATTTTTAAATTTTAATTAAAACTTGGAAAAAGATGCACAAATTAACGACTAATTAAAGACCAGGATCAATATTGGTAGTTGAGATAAGGACATGATTTACCGGAATTAAAATTAAATATGTATTCTCTTCTGTTGTATATTTAGCAATGATTACATTGAATTTTTTTGTTTACTTGTGCAAACATTGTGTTAATTGTAAATAGGGTTAGGCAGGATAAATCTTTACTTCAGCCTGAACCCCCCCAGCATCATGTAGCCTGTGAAACAACAATGGCAGCTCCCATGGATGCGGTGTTTATGCCAAACTGTTTATTAAAACAAGGTAATGCTTGAATATAATTAACCACAAA
The DNA here is from genome assembly GCA_037367295.1 of Apogon hyalosoma. NCBI lineage: Eukaryota > Metazoa > Chordata > Actinopteri > Kurtiformes > Apogonidae > Apogon > Apogon hyalosoma. The sequence goes on along the minus strand of JAPQRP010000005.1, from coordinate 22,437,433 downwards.
TGTTCTGTATAAAAGTATAACAGCTTCTCTTGTCTTGTGTGCGGTTTTTCCTCCTCTGTTTCCTTAAAATGAGCAAAGAGCAAACACCTCTGGTGATAGAAATGACTGTAAATCACCATAAGCTCCATATGGTCCGTCATGCTGGTTTGTTTACATCTAGCTATCACAATTCCTTGCGCTCAGGCAGGTTGGTGTGATTTGCCTGGAACGCTACAAAGTCATGAGTCGTGGTTTGAAGTCGTGACTTACCGGCTCAAAAACCTGCAGCATTACATTTAGTCCGATATTTCAGGACTGATTTGACAGAAAGCAGAAAAATTTAGACTAGAGTTGATGGCCCAGGTCAAAGGTCAAAGTCGCTGTGACTTCATCTCTGTTCATCCTTATGAGTATAACGTCTCAGTAAGACTTGAAGTAATTTCCTCATATTGGTAAAAATGTTCAGCTGGGCTCAAGAATAAACTGGAACAAGTTTCCTGGTCAAGGGTCAAGGTGGCTGCAACAGATTTTATTTTATTTTTTA
>JAPQRP010000005.1:22416649-22436810 GCA_037367295.1 Apogon hyalosoma | reverse complement strand
GGGGGGGGGGCTTAACTTACAATAATAGCAGTATATGAATTACTACATACAATAAGTTGGTCATGTACTGTACATGCCTTTTTCATATTAATTGAGAGCAATTCCAGACAGCTGCCTTGATAAACCTGCAAAGTCATATACAGTACTCTGCAAAAGTCTTAGGTCACCTTTAGCTTTATTGTTTTTGCAGGGTTGAAAAGAGCATGTATATTAATTTCTTTTTTCTCTTTTCTTCAGATACAAGAAAATACAGGAAATCTGTGCACAGCCTCAAGACACATAAAAAAACATTAGGTTAAAGGTTAAAATCATTATTTGTTGTGACCCTTGACCCCATCACAAGAAGCAGCACAAATGATTAGAAATGGCTGATATGTGTTATAAATCATTAGCGAGTGAATACAATCAATCTCATATTGTCTGAACAACAGGGTTGAAGACATGTAAAGACAAGTGCAAAGGGAGGTCACACTAAATACTACCACTTAGTTTTATAGAAGCTGTGTTTTCCCTGAAACATTTTTTTCTTGATCGTATCTTAATACAGACAAAAAATTCATACAAGTCATCATTTTAACTTTACTAAGCCAACAAACCTAACGTTGCCTTAGGACTTTTGCACCAAACTGTTTAATATTTATGAAACCAAGTGGATATCAGGCATTTTTCTGACAGATCCATACTACAAATAAAAAAGAAAATCAGATATTATTGTAAAACAGTAGCCATCAGATTGCCAAGACTTCCAAGCACACATGGGCTACTTTATACCAGAGACACATACAGTGACTGGCTGGTGTTTGTAATCCACACAATGTTGTCTGGCCCACAGGCTGCATGTTGAATAGGCCTGCTGTAAAGCACTTCATCGAGTTACCTCTAAGTGAACTGTTTGGAGTGACTGTTCAGTGACGTAGTGTATATGGTTATTGTGACAGGAAATGGTGGCTCTTTCACACCGTTATGCCGTTGGCCCTAAATATTAGCTCACAACTCAACAAATGGGCATAATACATGATGTACTGATGTAGATAAGTCTTGGCAGGTAGCTATTTATGTCCCTGCAGATAAATGACCTTTATTTTAGATGCATCCATGGAGCACTTCTATACGAAGGTGTGTCTGTCTTTCCGTCGGTTCCCATTACATTTAAAATGCAACATCTCAGGAATGGTTTGACAGGATGTTTGGGACAAACACACACTTAGATTTCAAAGATCAAGGTCACTGTGGCTTCATGTCCGTCTGATATTCAAAACAATATCTCAGGAACACCTTGAGGGAAATTCTTCAAAACTGGCACAAATGTTCACTTGGAGACAAGGACAACATGAAACACTGAAACATTTTTGATGGCAAAAGGTCAAGCTTGCTGTAACCTTGCATCTCTTCATTCTTATAAATGTGATATGTCAGGGAGCCTTTAAAGGATTTTTGTCTTTTAATTTGGTGAAAATGTTCACCTGGACTTAGGCCATGTCCACACGAAACTGCATCTTTTCCTATCCAATGTTTTTCTTTGTCACTTTCAAAAAAGTGCTCAGTAAACATGGAGTGGTTTCAAATATCTGTGTCCATACAAAACCACTGAAAATAATAATAATAATAATAATAATAATAATAAGAATAAGAATAAGAAGAATAAGAATAAGAAGAATAAGAAGAAGGGATTTATACAGCGCTTTTCTATAAACGCATACTCAAAGCGCATACAGTCGCATACAGTATTCATTCACTCACACATTCACATTCTGGTGGTGGTAAACTACATATGTAGCCACAGCTGCCCTGGGGCAGACTGACAGAAACGTGGCTGCCAGTTCACGCCTCCAGCCCCTCTGACCACCACCGAACATTCATACACATCCATACATCCATGAAAACCACTGAAAAAGATGTAGTGCAAATACTAGGTCTGTATGTGATGTTGTAATGCTCTCGCAAAAACAGAGATGAAGATGTGATGTAAGCACATAAAGCTTGCATGGTTCTATCGGGTCTCAACCAATATTTCCTCCTGGTTGCCCCTCACACTGGTTTCATGTGGACAAAAGGCCTATCTGATACAAAACTTTTGCGGATACAACCAAAACCGTCTTCGTATGGACAGGGCATTAAAGATAAACTGTTTACATTCTTTGTGATTAAAAGTCAAGGCTGTTTGTCACTTCACCAAAACGTTTTCAACTGCTAGTAACTGAGATTTGCATGAACAGAGTATGACTCAAGGATAGAGGAAGCAACTGCTGGAACTAATGCTTCTTTTGCTACAATAAAGGGTGTAAGTACCATTTTGGACTGCTAACTGTAGGTACAAGATGGCAAAGAGCTTGGGTTTCAAAACTTTTGTCTTTTTTTGTAAAGTTACAGTCACACTTAAAAAAACTCCAATGCTTTGGATAAAAGCTTCTGCAGTAGAGCAGTGAGACGCATCAGTCCTTGAAAACAGTACATTTTCAAGCTAACAACACATCTCGGAAGGGAAAACCACCTGTAGACTGAGGGAAAGTTTGGGAAAATCTGTACTCTATAATGATCTGTCAAAGCAAATCTTATTTACAAAGCAGCTCAGGCCGCTTATGCAACTAGGGACACAATGTTCATTTTTGATGGAGGTCTTGCCCAGACAGATGAAACCAGTGATGAAGTGTGTTTCATGCAGAAGTTCTGTGACAAGAACAAAGGCTCATCTTCCTCTTGGTTTACATCAGAGAAGCCCGAGAGAGATTTTCAATGGTGAATCATTGAGGGGATGGCAAATGAAGTCCATCTACTTTACTCTGCAATTTATTTCAGTGCAAAAGTAGAGGAGTGTTTGGCACCAGACAAAACCCATCAGAGTACAGCTATCAGTTGGCTTCAGGACACACGCAAACACACACACAGTCATCTACTCAGACTCTGATAATAAGAGTCTATTAGTACTCCTTTTCACAAGCCAATCATGACATGATTTAAAGGCAAAAGTGTCTGGGGTGACTAACACTACATCACATTTTTCTCCTCATTTCACTGCCTGCTGTCTGTGTTCACAGTGGTGTTGGCATGTTTTCTGCACGGATGAACAGTCACCTCCAGGCATGACAGCTGTAGTAGCAAACTGTGATTTTTAGACCAACATCCCTCACTGAGAATAAATTTGCTCCTGGTGGACGGAGCAAAACTCAAACAAACAGTACTTGTTTAAAAACTAGAAGGCAACAGATAAGAGATGAAGCAGGGTGGCATCAGAGAGACTCCTCCTCTGACTGAATTGAAAACAGTTTGATGTTATCTGTAAAAAGGTGAATTTGTATGTTTTCACTTTATTTTTAAGGTAAATAAAACAAAATAAGGATTTTGTGAGTTTTTGCACTTGTGTCAAGTTCGTCTTGGAGTGTGCTTTGTTCTGGGATCGTTTGAGTCCAATACTAAGATATGGATGGGCTCAGATGTCCAAATCCATCATCAACAGCCTACACACTGAATTTGGAGGTTGTTTTTTTTTGTTTTTTTTTTTTTTATTTCAAAATCCTTAGGCTTCTTCCTGAGTTATTCAGCATCTCTCTTTTGTACATCTACAGCTGCAACAGTGTGCAACACTAAATACTGCTAGCTAAGACCTGCAGTCAGCTAACGCCAAAAACTGAAGTTACTACACAAGCAAATGATCTTAAAAAACCTTCAGATCTGGGCAAACTCTTTCACAACATTTCCATTTTCTTTGTGGAGAACTATGTTGGCCAAGTGCTGAACTGAGCCACTGCTTTGTTTTTTTGTTTTTTTTTGTTTTTTTTGTCTGTTTGCCTCTTTTCTCTACAACATCAAAAACATTTCAAATGTCTTACAATTAATCCAGTTCTTGATAAATATGCTAATATCCTGCAAGAACAACTTACTCAAGAGAAACTGCATACCGGACTTGCTTATTTTTTTTCTATTTTTAAAATTGAACCTTTATTTAACCAGATAAACTCCCATTGAGATGGAGATCTCTTTTACAAGGACGGCCTGGCCGAGAGGTTAGCAGCACACACCATGATGAAATTGAAGCTAAAAGATTGGTGATAATAATAAATGCATTTTAAAAAGGACTACATAAAGGACTTGATTGTCACAAAGGATCGGAACATCACATGCAGAGCTAAGGCAGGGAGATCTCAACAACAGCCTTTGCCCTCCAGAAAACCTCGAGAAAACTAGAGGAACTTGGTACTGTTTGATAAAAATCAGCCTATAATTTATGTCCTTTTGGATAGACTACCCTGTCTTACACAGAGTTATACAGAAGAATTTTCATATCAAACAGCAACCCAAGACTAAAAAAATATACAATTTACCATCTAAAATATTCCAATGCAACCATGGTGAAGAGCTTTAACTGCTTTGTGTCTTGCTGCCAACATAAATCCAGACTTTTTAAGAGTTTAAAAGGTCTATAAACACCCTGGTGAAAAAAATACAAGAAACAATTTAGAGAAAAGGTAAGAAAATAATGGTTTCTAGTTGCACAACACTGGAACAAACACACACCAATTCAAAGAAAACCCTGACAGGAAACACATTCGCAGCAGCAGAGCTGAAATGGTTTAATTCAAAATGATGACAGTCAATGATTCAAGAGATCAAAATGATCCAGGAGATTAAAAATCCAGCCTGTAGCAAATATGGGGGTGAGGAGCAGAAAGATAGCAGGGTGGGAAAAAAATCTTTAGAAAGTAGTTTCATTATCTCAGAGAATCCTTCCTGCAGCTTTTGGGAAAATGAAAAATGTTTGAATAGTTGAATAGAAATACACTCTTGCTCACATGCAAATGTATACACATGCATGTACAGACACACGCAAAATATCTAGCTGCAAGGAAGATAATCTTGGGGGAATAATTTCATTCTCCCATTAAATCCTCCCAGATGCTTCTGAAGAATATCTGAATTAAAAAAAAAGCCACACACTGGCAGCATTTGCGCTTCCTGATGAAACACTAATTTGTCACGGGCCATAGCCTGGTTACACACACACACACACGCGCACACACACACACACACCCACACCCACGCGCACGCACACACACACACACACACACACACACACACACACACTGTAGGAGTAGGAAATGAGTCTAAAAATGAAACGCTGACAGACAGACGTGTGTGTTTGTAATTATCCTGATGCTTTTCATGTCATTTCACTTGATTTGTCTGTGCTCTTTCATTACATGGATTTTTGTGTTATGTTATACGTGTGTGTTTATGTGTGTATGTATTTATGTGTGTACTACTGTCTCAGTTCTTTGACATCCCACTTCATTAATTTTGACGGTACTGTGTAAACTCTAATCTCGGCTCAGCTCCCATGACATTTCACCCAACTCCCTGTAGATCACACTGAATGTTCCCTCCCACTACATGTGTGTGAAAAGGTACAACTACAGGCAAATATTAAGGAATTACCAAGATCTACACCATCACTGTGTTTTTCAGTCATCCTTAACAAATAAATCAAAGGTTAAGTCACCAAAATGTCAATAAACACATCTTAAGTGACATCTTCATAATGCTTGTTTCCTCTAATATTCCATTAACTTTTAATAAAAAAATACACATGAAGAAGCTGGAGCTAAAAGATATTTTTCTTAGTAAGAGCCATAAACACAATCACTCACTAGTCATTACCACTCCTCATATTGAGTATATAGCACTTGTACAGGAGACAGGGTAGCTTAAGTCAGGAATCAGACATGTAGTACTAGGGGTGACCATTTCAAGAGGTAAAAATACTTATCACAAAAACACAGGTATTATATTAAAATTTTGCAGTTAAGAGCATGCACCTAGTACATCACAATTCACTCATTGTCCCGGTGTCTAACAGTCAAATCCAGTGTGTACTGTCCAGCTAATGCTGAATGTGCAACGCAGAGGCGATTGCTTTGGGACAACAAGGGAAGCTGAACTTCCCCTAACATTTCTGGAAATGAATGGGCTGAACTGCACTGTTGAATTTACAATAAATATACAAATTATATTTACATTAAAACTGCGCAAGCATGCACTTAATTTTATGGCTATGTCGTTCTAGTGTTTATCGTTTGCTTTCCGACATGAATTCCCTGATACATTCTCGTATCAGTAGCCTACACTGTTGAATTCCCCATTGACATCAAGCGTCAGTGGGTTGTCTATGAGGCAGCACCGAGCTGCTTTTATCACTGCAGGAAAGCATGGTGGTCACTGACTAAATGAATAGAATCATCCCACCCAAAACCCTCCCACGGACGTTCAGCATCTCTGGAGGTGAATTGGTCAGTAGGCGGGCCAGGATGCTGGACTTTGGACAATGGACTGGATGAACTGTTCAAAAGAGTAGGTATTGGTCCGAAAGGCTGAACCCGTTTTGACTGACAGTGACGAAGAAACATACTGGCATCGGAGCACGTTGGAGCTCAGTCCCATGTGGATATCAGTGGAAGAGAGGTTGTTTACCAAAGTGCTGTGACTACATCAGCTGAAGAGAAAAAGGGTCAAGTCATACACCTGCAAGTGTGTGTTGCTGTGGTTTTATGGTATCGATGAAGCATAACAGCCTTAATTAAGCATTCCTTTTATTTTGAATTGCTTTGCTATAATACGACAAGTTTTATGATGGAGCTGTAAAATGAGCTCCTCCTATTTTAAAGACCAGCAGTCGCCACTGGTGCAACGGGATGAAGAGTGATAGTGAAAGAGCAAAACAAGACTAAACTTGAGATGTTCTTCTGCTTTAAACTGACTTTGTAGTCCTCAAAATGACTTCTCTAACAAAAAAGAATCTGGAAACCTTGTGAAAATTGATGTGCACTTCTTTTATATTACATTACATTCAGTCAGACAGTGAGTTTAGTCCTAGGTCACATATTAATCACACTGCCGTCTCCTACCAGATGCCACTAAAAACAAGGCAAAACATATTTAAGAGACAGAACTGATAGATCTTTCATGACGACTATTGAATATTTGAAAATGGTAACCCATTTCTAACTAGTACTCATCGCATTCATTCAGTCAGTCATTTGTTCATTTTCCAAACTGTGTTGGAGCCTACACACCCTGGACGTGTCATCAGTTCATCACAGGGCTGACCTATACAGATGAACAATCATTCGCTGTCATATTAGAAAATGAGATAATGAGAAAGACAGTAACTGCATATGCCGATCATAGATATAGAACCATTCTGTTGAAAATGGAGTCATAGGTCATTTGAGAAACCTGCTTATTATGATCCATTGTTACACACTGTTGTTTGGCAACATCTAACAGTCACACCCTGTCAAACCCCAGACACTGTAAAGTGATAAGACACAGGAAGGTGGGAACAACACAGAGGAGACAGTTGGTCATATCCTTATTTAAAGCCAGAAAGTAAATGTTGTTACTTTCAACCATGACAACGACTGTAATCTAACTTTATAGTTCTAGTAAGTTTTATATTTTATAAGCTTTCACCTGCAGCCAGGAGGGAGTTCATCAAAGTCCGCTATTGGTCGTATCAGAGCGCACGTGGATTACAAATATGGTCTGGTTGGAGGGCTTATCAGTCTATGTGTGTATGTACCTACACCTCTGGTTTTAAGTGGAACCGTATGTCTCTTCCATATTCATGTGAGAGAAAGGCAGTAAGAGGACACTTGCCATTTACTGTAAGTCTATAAGTTACTTTAGCTCCACAGAGATCTCTGCAACATCTGAAAAAACATTCAAACTGAACCTGTTGCTACAGAGCGCACACGGTCTCTCAGAGTCAATTCAGTGACTAAGAAATGAAGAGAATAATAGAAAAAGAGGCTGTGGAGAGCAGTGAAGTAAGCTGTTAAAGCCATCAGAGGCAGGGAGGGTCCCTGCTGTTGTCCATAAAAGCTTAAATGTAGCACACAGCTTAGTGAGTCTGCTTCACTACTTTCCCTCCTACTCTTCCTCCTCCTCCTCCTCCTCCCCTTCACTTCTTTTTACTTTCCACTTCCTCTCTCCTCTGCTGTGTTTCAAAGTTCATGTATAATAAAAATAAGCTGCAGGTATTCCTGATTCAGCTCTTATGTGATCAAAAAAGAATCAAAGGCACAAAACACTGGGCAACAACAACAACACTGTGCCGCTGCACAGTTGACAATAAATATATTCAATGATGTCCAAAAATTGAGTCCTTGGGGCAACATGCTGACCACAGGCCAGTGCTCAACAGAAAACAAAAAGAGGAAAATGAGGAGAGAGAGCAGACACAGAAGCTGGAAGAGACTGTTTGACTGTTTGTCCAACTACTTCTGTAGTTAGCTTAATCATTGATGGGTATTAAAAATGAAAAATGAGGAGTGAGTGCTCCGTCCACAGAAAATGGGACTTAATTACAGTCAAATGGCACAGATGAATCACTCCTGGTTATATCATCAATACAAAAGATTAATAACTGTGCTATAGGAACATCTGCTTCTTTGAAAAAAGTAGCAGAAGTTAACTAACTCAATATACTTTTCAGTGTGAAACATCCAGTCTACATCCATTTTTCAGCATACAGTTTTTCTTAATTGGTTTCACTCAATTCTCAAATGATATTTTCAAAGCACCATATGCAAACCTCCAAAGCACTGGGTACATGTTCACAACAGATTTTAATTCAATCTTTTAACCACATTGTTAATGTTTTAGTACGTCTGTGCAAATGTAACTGACTATATTTTGCACAGTAACAAGTTGAATGTGCAAAATATACTTCCTTGTGGAACTCATTACACGTACAACAGTCCTTTCAATTTCCAGAATTTCTTGAGCAAATATGAATATTGTTTCAAGGTATTTCGCTTTATTAGATGGACCCAGTGTTGAGAAACAGGGAATGAAGGCGAGGCTGGGATATGTCCTTGGCCTATGTTGGACGCACTCTGCCAGGTGAGTCACTAAGCTTTGTCATCAGTTCATTTAACCAGAAAATAATCGATTAAAGTCAGAAACCACCCAAAACACTGGCCATAATCCCATAGAAAATTAGGGTTTACCTCAGTATGTTTTCTGAGGGCTCAAATGAATGAATGAATGAATGAATGCCTATAATTGCTCAGCTCTACATTACAGTCATTACTGTAACCTCTGCTAAATTGGTAAATTGGTTGTTGAGGCAAATTTCTGTATTGATTTATGATGTTTTGTATTATACCGTACAGTGTAACTTTTCATGTAAATGAGTTACAGTAAAAAAAAAAAAAAAAAAAAAAACAATGGAAATGTATTGCCTGAGTCCATGACAACATATATTTACACTTTACTGTGTAACAATGGGACCAGCTACCTGTAAGTAGATAACGTACATTGAGCCTAATTTGGATTCCTAAGTATGTAGTTTAGATGCTACTGACATTATAAAGGTTGCACTTGCTGCAGGTCAACGACTTTCAACTAGCACTAGCTGAAATAGTTCCAACATTTCAGCGGATACAACTTGAATTGTCCTTCATAAGACAGTGATTGCTATGGTTTATTGGTTTGAAAGGTGAGATAACTTTGACAATAAGAGGAGAATTATACTCGCTGTTTTATGTCATGAACACACTCTGTTACTGATTAAACCCATTGGACATCTATGATAGCAACACAGTATTATTTTATTACCTTCCTTAGTAGTTGATGACATCACCAGTTGTCACAGCTGCTGATTTCCTTTTGCACAGTTATCTCATCATAATATTTTGAACCTAGTTTATTGCAACTTTTTGTTGTCTGGTGATTAATGCTGCATTAATTGTAGAACCTTTCACAATGTGTACAGGCATATTTTAGCTATACACCATGGCCAAAAACAGACCCAACCTGGATTTTAGGAAGAAAATAGGTAAGATCCTTTCATTGGATAATTGCTGCAGTGATTACTATGTTTCAACTACAACAACATCTTTAATTCTAACTGATGCAGTGAGTACGTTCTCATTTCTTAAACAACCAACAGTTTGTTAGAGAGTATAAAGACTGGACAACACCAGGAATCATTGGGCTCCTGAGGCTTGAGAACAGAAGATCTTGGTGAAAATTCACTCAACTATGGAGGTCAGAACTGTGATGCCATTTATTGCGACACCGCATAAGCACTACATGGCCTGAAGGACGTCAGGGAGAATGCGTCTTGTAACCAAAGCTAAAGGCCGTCCAACGAAATACTGCATGTGGAACTTTCAGCGTACTTTGGACAGCATGCCAGAGTGATTAAGATTAACTTTTTGTGGTGCAATCAAATGTTAACGTAGTTTAAGTGTTTGGTTTCAGTGTATTGTTTGCTGTGGACTTTGCGACCTAACTTAAGAGAGAATTTCTGTAGCAGACTGGTGCAAAAGGTCAGTGGAGATTAGAGACTGATGTTGAAAAGACAACAATGAAACATGTCATTAAGTTTTATACTGTACATCAGCTTTAACTGTTTCATAATTGCAACAGCATGTTTATGATAAGGTCTGTTAAGCTAGACAAAGAAAACTAAGTGGGAATTTAAAGAAAACTGCGCTAGTACTGTGTTATCTATGGAAGTCTGCAGCAGCTATGGGGGCAAAAACCAAAGCTGACGACCAACTGTACTTCTTAGTTGGTGTGATATGGTTCTGACGAGGACTAAAAGAAAGAGTAAAAAGCTTTCCCTCCATCCTAAAGACATGCAGGCCGCACTCTGCTGGCTCACACAGAAAAGAAAATACTGAAAACCACACATGAGCGTGCATTCATCCACACCCTCCAAACACACACTCATTCTACACACACTAAAATACTGGCAACGATCCTGAAAACTACTCAATCACACAACACACACACACATAAACACACACACCACACTACAAGTTGGCAGCTGATAAAAGTTTCTTCAAGTCATCAACCTTCTCCCTCCCTTTCACTTGGTTAAATTTTCCTCCTCCTACGTCTTTTCTTTCTTTCCTTCCATTTTTGTTCTTTTACTTCATGTGCTTGGCTTTTTTCCATTGATTTACATTTTTTCCACATCTTCACTTTGTTTTCCCTCGCAGTTCACATACTATCTATCAATATTCTGGGTTTCTTTATCACTCCTTTCCTTTCCTTCAATCTTCACTTCATTTATTTCTCCTTCTCTTCCTCCTTATGTCATTTAATGCTATGAATTAATCAGCTGATTAAGGGAATTTAATGAAAAAGATGGACACACACTGAGCTTTGGCAGGTCTGGTGAGATGTTTGCCATCTGTGTGTGCGCTGGAAGAGAAAAATGGAGTCCAGTCAAAACCACACACCCCAAATTTCACGCAGAGATACAACTGGGACTAAACCCAAACACAACAGCCAAGCAGCCAGCAGACACACATTAACACAAACACACACACACACTCACACGCACACAAACACAAACACAGGTCTGAAGCATGTGTACAACAGCAGCAGCAGACGTGGTGAGAAAAGTGATGATGTGACGAAGATACAGCATGATGAAAGGTTTGCCTAATATCCATATATCTTTTTGATTCATTCCACAAAATGTGTTTTCTAAAGTGGTGGTTTTATTAGTTATTCCCTCCAGTTTGACGGATGTGGCTATGAGAAGGTCAGTATTGATATATTTTGGAATGAATCTGCTGAGAGCTCATATTTTGTACCCCATGTTCAATATTTTAAAAACAAAACAGTGTTGTTGACAGAGTCAGGTCTCTGGTGGTTTGGACTTAACTTTATTAAGTCTCTTGGGTATTAATAACTACAATAAGTCTCACCAGTTAAATATGGAACATTTTCAGATTAGGCCTATTGTCTTCTATACTTATACTTGTATATCAGATGTTTCTAACAATGTTCAAATTCAAAGGTGTCTGTCATTTGTTCACTTTAACTCCATGTTTCATTCGGTCCTCTGTCAATTCTATCATGTCCCCTTTGTTAAGGTAATAAACATTTAACATTACTTGCGGGTATTTCATTAGAATGAAATGAAACGATGTGCATAAATATCACGAAACAATGTGAATGGAACTGAAGCTCACAGAGTTCAGCAACACAGTCTATATATGTGCACTGTTGCCCATAAAGTGAGAATAATTTTGTTTTCAGACCGATTCCTCTTTTTATTCCTATTTATATACATCAATATCATCTTTGTCCTGGTACAATGATTACATACCGATTCCCAGTTACACATTATTTATCAAGAATAAATTACATTGTCACCATCATTTCATGAGAAAAGATTAAAAAAAAAAAAAAAAAAAAAAAATATATATATATATATATACATACATACACACACACACACACACACATATATGATTATTTAGATTTACATTGCGAAATCCTCTCTATTAACCTCTATAAAGACAACTGAATTCCAACAGAAATATAGTATTTAATCTTTTTTATTTTCTTTGTTTGCACTGTTAACACAGTCATCTCATTAAACTTCTTCTTCTGGAGGTTAGAGTTAGCACCACCAACTGTTTATCCACATTCAGAGTCTATATATGGTGTATTATTAAACTAAACATATTATTAAACTATTAGTCTACTATTAGCATGTATTACAAAAAAGCAATTAAATCATTAATTGCAATTAACTCGCTTCGTTGTTTATTTGTGTGTCAATTACACAAGCTTTTAGATGACTGGATGGCTTGGTTTTGTTATTTTAACAGTATGTTTTGATGTTATTTTAAGGTGATGTATTTTAATGTTGTGTTATTTTAACTGCCCTGTTTGTGTTTTATGCCACTCCACTTTTATTATAAAGCACTTTGTAATTTTAACTGTAAAAAATACAACAAAAATAAAGTTTACTTACTTTTTTCCACTTTTCTTTTTAAAACTTTTTTCATTCATGATTGCCTTAAAAACACCACCGTATAGACTTTGCACCCTTAATTTCATAGATTAAACATTAAATGGCAGCTGTTTTACCACAATGAATGATTATTGTCTTGATTAATCAATGAATCATTTGATGTCGTCACAGTCCAAAGTTTAATGTTTCACTTATTCTCCTGTAAAAAGTAAAAGGGGAAAGTTACATTTAGGAGTCAAGTTTACTACACCATACCAACTTTATTTATAAAGCACTTTAAGAACTTTACAGTTGGCCAAAGTGCTGTACAAAAATCATAAAACAAGGGAATAAATGAGTAAAATGGTGAAAACAAAGGGTGCAAAGCAGGCTAAGACAACAAAATACAACCATCATTAGAACAAAGACAAATAAAATCTGGTAAAAACAACATAAGAAATATAAAACATATCACTCATTGATTAAAAGCCAATGAGAAAAGTGTGTTTTTAGATGTGATTTAAAAACTGGCAAAGACTGAGCCTGTCTAACATCTAAAGGCAAGTGGTTCCACAGCTTTGGGGCAACAGAAAAGACACGGTCCCCACGAAGCTTCTTTTTTGTTTTTGGAACCACAAGCTGCAGCTGATCTGCTGACCTGAGAGCACGAGAGGGGGCATAGGGGTGGACCGGGTCAGACAGGTAGGAGGGGGCAAGGCCATTCAAGCATTTAAAAGTAAATAAAATAATTTTAAAATCAACTCTAAAATGCACTGGCAGCAAATGACATGAAGCTCAAACTGGTGAGATATGACCATGTTTCCGTTTCCCAGTTAAAAGCCGAGCGGCAGCATGTTGAACTAGCTACAGTCGGAAAAGTTTCATCGTCTTTGCCTGAAATTCCACTAAAACAATTAATCAGCTGCTAAGAGTTCCTTTTCTTTTTCTTGATCGACCAATTAATCGCCCCTTGTCACACATGTTTATTTAAACACTGCATTTTTTTGTCGTAACATATTCTGTTGAAGGGGAGTATTTTATGCCAGTGCGACATATGCATGTGTTGTTTTAAAAGTTGCTCGGTGGGCCCCTGTGATGCACCCTGAGGCCCCCGCCGACCTGAGCCAGGGCCTCATGTAGCTCCACACCCCCCTGCTGGAGCCATCTGCTGGGCTTCTTCTGTGGCAGCCGGCCTCAGGAAACTCTCCACAGCAGGAGGTTGATGAGAAAAGATGCACTGTGAATTTATACTGTTGCTCAAAAGTTTCCCTGTTTTTTTATTTATGGAAAACCTTTCTAAAGTTCTTTAAAGTTCAGACTGGGTCAGGCACTGATCAAATACTGAGTGACAAATTTAAGCAGAATCTCACGTCTATTCAAAAGAAGTTTAACTAAATGTTTCGTCAAGTCTACAGTCACGAGCCAAGTTCATGTCACAAAAGACAAAGTCCAAGAGTTTCGATTTAGTTTCACATTTAGAGTTTTTTTTTTTTTTTTTTTTTCCTAACAGTTGCTGTATCTGTAAAGGAACCACTGAGATCAGACAGTGTATGAAGACAAAGGATGAAAGCCATTAAAAAAGCCCCGGCAACGAAAATCACAGCCAACCATGTGAGAAGAACACGACTGATGTGAACAGGATTTTTCACTCTAAGTATCTGCACTACACACATATTAAAGGGAAGAATGATTTGACCCTAAAAAGCTGTTCTTTTAAATCTCTCTCACACACAGACCCTTGTATTTGCTTTCATAAGATTTGAGAGACTGACAAGGTACAAGCTCCCATGGAAGGCTGAGAAAATGAAGCCGTTTATGGGAACATGAACTATTTTGAAAAAAACACGGTGGATATCACAACATTGGGGAATGAGAGACTGAGGGCACGGAGGCAAAAGAGAAACAGTGATGGATGGAGGACAGAAGGGGAAGCAGAGGAAAGGCAAACACTGTAATGACATGCTTTAATATGAGTTGGCAGGCTGTGAGCGAACAGAAGCAGATCATAGAAACCAGTCATTCAGATCAGATGACCATTCAAATCAACCGGTCACACTGGAGGGTTTCATCTGAGTCCACGATGGACTCAAAGCCACTGACAACACATCTGACTGGAACAGCTGAGAGATTATTGCAGTAATTAAATTGAAAAGTTCAAACTTCTGTTTGCACAATTTTCAGCTTTAAATGGATGCTCTCCATGGTGGAAAATCCTTTGAGAAAACAAACATTCTTAAATCTTTTGGGGTCACGAACTGAGACGGATGGATAACCCAAAATAGCCCTGCAGCTTGTCTGCAGGCAGTAACAGAGACTGTGCACAACATCAACCTCTGTGTGTGGGAGATGTGATGTAATTTCTTTACATGCCTCGACATTTGTCCATAAATGTTGTTTGTCTGTTATGGACTGTTAACTTTATATGACCTGTGCATTTTAAAAAGACAAACTCTTGATGTAATGAATAATTAAGTCAGTTAAAGTTAGTGGACCACCAAACAATGGAGCCATTATTTTTTTTTATAACTGATCGAAAATGTCAATGTAATATTTAATAAAAAAAAAAAAAACATCAAGTACTCACTTGTTGCAGTTTGTGAGCAATTATTGTTTGATAGTAAACTGATATGATTTTTATCTTTAGAATTTATGGTGCATGAACATCAGGCAGTGAGAAACAGTCTTTACATGATACAGACTTTTGTATTTTTCTTTACCATTTCCTGAGGTTTTGTAGACAAAAATATTTTTTAAAGAATATAATGTGCAGATAAATCAAAAGGGAACATAAGTGTCAGATACATCTGTGGGATGCTCAGTGTCACAACAATTCCATGTTTCAGTGCGTAAAGGAAATATATGAGCATAATTTATGCACAAAAAGGACTTCACCTTCTTGTGAACTTTGTTTTTGCTAAATAATTTAGATTGTTGTACAGTATTTTGATGCTAAAATACAACATCTACAAGGCTAAGAGGCAAGAAAACAAATACAAATAAAAGATGCCAAATCTGTCATCACTGTGCAAAATGACCCACAGGAGACTGCCACAGAAAACAGCATTTGCTTTGAGTAGTTCACCCAGTGTAAACAGCACATGGGTTTAATGAAGACCTGGAACTGCCTGATACAGAATATACAAGACACATTCAGACAGAATGAGAGAAGATGATTCATCAACAATAACAACATACTTTGAGGGAAGCAAAAAAAAAAAAAAAAAAAATAAGGGAAACGTGATGTAACTGAAAAAATGCTCTGCAAATATCTTAGTTGTATAAATCCATTAACAGCAGCCCTGTTTATTTGTAGAATATCATTGGTATTTACAATAATGCTTTATTGGTTTAGATTCTAAGGAAGTGTAATTTTCCACAGTTCAAGAGGATTTTTGGCTTCTCTTCTGTTTAAAAAAAAAAAAAAAGACCCAAAAGCCTCCTGAACAAAAAGTAAAGCTTTTAAAATACAAGGCATATTTGTGGGTGTAATTTAGCTGCACTCAAGTCAACAGTTTGCTGCAGTTATTGGACTGCTCTAGGTAAGTGATGAATCAAAACCAAATTTGGTGACACTAAGTGATAATGTATTTCTTTTCCTAGAAACAAAATGGACGAGAAAGCACAGACCGAAGATCGCTTCAGGTGTAAATCTGATGTGAAGACAGCTGTGTATTGCAGAATGTTACCAAGTTGAAGTTGATGTTTATAAACATTTATAAACCAGAGATTTACCTCCTGAATCCCTAGTTTGTACAAAGTCACAAAACACGTGCACTCTTGCATCTTTTTGAGAACTAAATTCAATTCAAGTCTATGAGAACATTCTCAGAGCGTTTTCAAAGGCCTAACTAAGGTTCAAGGGGTAAAGTTTAGGTAAAGTTTATGGTTGTTTTTACAACTCAGCTTTATCTGCCTGAAACATAAGCAGCTTATATTAAGGTTAAAGAAGAAAGACATTTTCCTACCATGGTATTAGCAGCACTTGTGTATTAAAATTAATCTTACGTCAGTCCCCTGACAGCTGCCCCAACAACATCGTAGAGTTCAACACAAAGAAAAGACAACTAATGAGAGCGCCAGTAATTGGCTGATATATGAGAACAGTATTGGTATGGGGGGCAGTGGAGCCTTTGCAGGATTTCATTTCTTAAAAAATACCCTAAAGCCTCCAATTAACCCCTTAACCCACCCTGTTGCTCAGTCACACACATACATGCACAGGAACACATACATCCGAGACCGCCATCATAAACAGCCAATGGCATTCACTAGAAAAACACAATGGACTCTAATGACACAGAGGAGCAAAGGCTTGAAAATGAGAAAAAGGAGAATAAAGAGAAGAAAGTAGGAAAGTAGAAATGACAGATACAGACCAGAACAGACCTTCAAAATAAAAGCTTAAATAATAAAACGTAATCCTTCATTACCTGTTTAGTCTTCAGGCTGGTTGATCGCCCAACCACCTCACTGTCCTGAAAAGCATCAAGAAACATATATAAATAAAAAAGCACTCATAGAATGAATTCCTCTGCTAAGCTCCCACAGTCCTGTTATTCAATCATATCACCCATCACACATTGTTATACAAGTGAAAAAAACTGCTCAAATATGTAAAGGTTTTCTCCTGAGCACATGACCTACCCTTTCCAGTTTCATGAAAATCAGAGCAGTCGTTTGTATAAATCTGCAGACTGTAACAAAAACATGAGCTCCTTGGCTGAGGTACGAGCAAACGTTTTCTTCACAAAAACAGTCACTAGGGGAAGGATCACCAGTCACCTGATATCTACATGTTCAGCCAGGATTTCACCCTAACCTACAGGATTCCGTGACTGTCCTGAGGGCCGCACTCATGTTACAGGTGAACACCAGGTGATATATTTGTTGCTGCAGCCCAAAGGGGTCTGCATCAGGTTTTAATGGAACTGCTTTACAGATGTCCAGTGCTTACTTTACCTTAAAAATTTAGGATTAGCCATCCAGATCTACAGATTTGTTTGGTGCATGTTTCACACAAACTTGCTGCAATATCGCTTCTAACTTTTTTCCAAATACATGTTCAATATCTGTCAGTATCTTGTGACTGAAAAATGCTGAGTTTCCTCCACTCCAGAGTGAGAAACAACCTGTGCAGGTACATCAGGTGCAACTAGAGACAGACAAAGTACATGCTGCTCAACACAAAATCCCTGGAACCACAATCAACCACAGTGGACAACATAGCAAGACAAATAAAAGGAAGGAAGGCTGGAGGAAGAGGAGACTGAGAAAGGAAATGGAGTGTGTTGAGATGTGCCTGGCCCAGGAAATAGGCACTGTTCTGAAATAAAGATGATGAAAATGCAATGCTGGAAAAGAACATTTCCAGGAGACACTAGTTATAGGCTTCAAAGGCTTGAGAAAGTAAAGAAGAATATTGACCATTATATTCTCCAGTGGGGGAATGGTACCACATGTCTCCTCAGAGTCATTGCACACAGCACAAAGTTGTTTTTACTGACCTAATCCCATGATGAAAAACTTTCTGCCCTGATGGGAGTGGTCTCTGCTAGGATGAATGAGCCTCTATCCATGGGGCAAAAGTATAAATGTAACATAAATCAGACTGTGGCCTTTATAGTCACCAGTTCTCAATAAGGGGATATCTGTTGGAAGAATGAAGTTCATCCCCCTGATGTGGTTCAGACTTACAGAATCAATACCAAGCAGCTGTGTGAAGGATGTGCTGGACACTAATAAAACACTTTAAGTTGGTTTTTCCACTAATTCCCCACCTGTCTATATAATACGGTCAGCCATTCAAACAACCCAAACAATACATTATAAAAATACAAAACCTCAGTAAAGTATCTGCTGCAGAAAAGGCTAGGAATCAAAGGAGACACAGCTTATATTCAAGGCACAGCAATGATGAAGTTAATTAATTTGTAGAAACTGCCAGAAATCTTGAATTATCCATTACAGGGAAATGCATATTACTGCCTGCAATAACACAAAACTGGAGTTCTGCCTGACTTTAAATTGAGCTCTTCATCAGAGCATGAATTACACTAAAAGCATTTTAATTTGTGATAATAAGAGAGGAGAGCCTCAGTTTTTCCTCTCATAATGATAACATTCATGCTTACAGGCACACCGGGCACTAAAATAAAGGGACTTTTTAACTGAGAAGATAAAGGAAAAATCAATTTGGGGAATAATCTTCACAATGAGACAGTGAAACACAAAAACTAACCAACAAAAGTGACGTATAATGAACAGAGAGCAGCTGGGGCCCAAAATGTTGCTGAATAAGCCTCCAGTAATACAGTTCACAGGTATCTAGATTTATATTTCACACTGTAAAACGCGATGAAAACGCTGCAAAAGGAATCTGCTGCCTTTCACTTTGTATGGAAACAAGTAGCAGGGCAGCTACTGAAGCGAGACTATGTGTGTGTGTGTGTGTGTGTGTGTGTGTGTGTGTGTGTGTGTGTGGTGGACTTTGTTTGGCAGCACTTCTAACAATGTTGAGGCCCTCGGTGCTATCCAGCAGAATGGCCCAGTCTGTCTACACTCTATCTCAAAGAACCATATGCTTCTGGATACTAGACTCGACTTGGTGTGTGTGTCTTCATTTGTTCGTGTGTGTGCGCGTGTCCATATGTTCTGCAACTTAACATCCAACATCTAAACATCCAGATGGTGCAACATCACTCAACACAATGTTTCCTTCCATCATCAGGATATAGCCTGAAAACCGTAAAGACAATAAATATTCATCATGTGGGCTTTAGGGACCGCTCTGCACCCCACGCCTGACAATTACACTGAAGTTATCATATTGGAAAAAAGTCAAACATACAACCAGACAGAAGATTTTATGTAGCGCTAGAAAAATAACCTATTCTGCTGATTATTTCCTTGACTAATCACTTAATTGTCTTTTTAGGCTTGTACAATACAAGGGAAAATGTGTAATAACATGGTTCAGTACCACAATAATGATGTGACGTGATAAACAAATCAGCCACCATGTGTGACTGTTGTGAAAAAGATTTTTTTCCTCATAAAGAGACAAACATAAAAGGAAAAAATGTATCTGAGTTAGGGCTGGGCGATAAAATGATAACTATACATATTGCGAAATAACTTTTCCTCAATAGAAATATGACACATGCTCGATACAATTTTGATAGAATTCATTCGTCCATGTTTTGACAGACATGAGAACAGCCAATCATAAGTAGTGCTGCACTGAACCAATTACGTGAGAGCCATGTCAAGTCAGGCTGATGCACACAGCACAGGCGTAAGAGCAGCCGCAGCACACAAACTAATGTCTGGGCTGCAGCGAGAGGTAATGAGTGTTCCCTTGGCAGAAAATCTGACCGAGAACTCAGGCGACTAGGTTAC
>JAPQRP010000005.1:22400556-22416549 GCA_037367295.1 Apogon hyalosoma | reverse complement strand
CCCCCCCCCCCCTGTGCTCGTGCCCCCCCGAGAGAGTATCCACACACCCCTTTGAGAACTACTGGTAAAAGACAAATCGTCACAGCAATCACTTACCCATATGATGTTTGTGAGTTTAAATGATAATTTTACCAGTTTACAATACAAAAGCAGAAAGATTCCACATCTGAGGTGGCGTCACAGTAACTCCATGATCTATTCTGTCACTGAAGATGTCGCTTACAGCTGCAACATAACCAGACATATAGGGATTTTCACCCATTTGAATATTTTTCCACTTTACTCTTGAGGAACAAGGTCAAATATACCAGGGAAGTCAGTGTTTTGGTGTTGGCAATGTGTATGACGTGAAGAGACGCAGTCCACTGAGCTGTTTCACAAAAAAGTAGATATAACTTTAGAATCTTTATAACATCTTGTGACCTTGACATGTAAAACTGTATTTTAAATGGCCTAACATCCTATATGGACTTTGTGGCACTACTCAAATGAGAAAAATGATTTGTCTCACACCACTGACCACCACTCATATTTTTGTCTAGAGTTAGGTCCCATGGGGGGCAGTAGACATTAACGGCATTTCAGTCAGTCTAAAACAACAAACACCATGTTTATTGTGCATGTTCCTACCTTGATTGAAGATGAAAATATGATTAATCAGTCTGCACTGATTGTTTTGTTTTTACAATATCAAAAAATTGAAAAGACCAAAATGTGACTATCAAGTGGCACCTTTTGATGGAATAAGGATCTCTGCACGTCCTCCAGCAAAAATCTGCAAAATCAGGTGCTTCTCAGCTAGAATGGCACTGAAATTATCAGTGTGTTCCAGCCTTTCTGTGTTCTTGACGTTTTCAGATGTCTTGTTTAGTCCAGTCAACAGCCCAGAGCCCAAATATATTCAGTTTAATGTCACGTCACTGACAGAAGCAGTAAATAGTCAAAACTATAAAAATTCCCATAATTAGTCTTGAAGTTCATTCTTATCATTTATGCAGTCTGTTATAATTCAGTTATTCATTGTAATTCTAGTAAAAAAAAAAAAAGTGCCTCAAGCTACCTCTGAAATTTAGTGAAGTGAAAGTCCTTCAAGACGTTACGTGAATAAATACAATTTATAAATGCCTTAGAGATTATCGATGGTGTTTAAATCCCTTATACTCAGGAAACCTGTAGGAATTTTACAAATGTTCTTGCTTCACTTCATACGAGACAAAATAAATGTGCTATTTTTTTATTAAACCTCAACCTATTCATCCAGCCAGGCTCAGATTGACTGTGTTTTTCTCTTTCTAAATGCAAAGACTTTTACACAGGGCCATTTATGAACAATGCTAAAGCTAAATTACCCTAGAAGCCATAAACCCAGTGCTACAGTAACAACATTTTAGCCTTGGGTTCTCTTTTTTTTCTAATTTGCAACAGAACGAGGCTGAAAAATAAAGTATTTCCATAGGTTTTATTTAATTCACAGCTGGTTATATGCATTCCTCTCCACAGCTCACCCTGTGCTGACCTCTCAACTGCTGCCGCTTTCATTTTATTCTCTTCAATATGATTCAACGGCCGTCTGAGCACCAGGCTGTGATTCACTAAATGGTAAGAAAAAAAAAAAGTAGATGCCTAAGGTTGCAGTATACCTTGATTTAAAGAACAAACTTTTTTTCCCCAACACAGAGATAGCAATCAATTTTTATGAGCGTTATATAGTGTTATGCAGTTATTAAGGACAGCAGTAAAATAAAGACTGATTTTCTTCCCATTTTGGCAGTCTTTACTTAAATGAGGCCCAGGACAGACATACACAGCAGGTCCAGATTGCAGGCAGGGACGCCCTCTGCTCTCTGTCTGACCGCTGTGCCAGGAAAGAAAAGACGAGCTCTATACACACTCACAAACACACACTCAGACACACACATATGAGTCAGATGTCATGTGCCAAGAGAGACAGTTGAACAATGGTACCCAAAGACAAAGACAGTAAACAACTTTCCCTTTATGAGCGTGTACACTTCAGTTCATCATTGCTTTTTTGGTAGTTCATTGGTTTCTAAAATATATAATTGGTACCTACAAATATGTTGATGTAAGATGAAAAGCGCTTCTATAATTAGAAATGATATGATGGATCAAACTAATGGTTGAAAGGGGTTATATGTAGCATTGTGAAAACAGCTGCAGTAAAACCATAAATCATCATGTTTTCTGTACGGTTTGTGTTGTCAATAGCTAAACAACAGATCCGTTTGGAATTGACTAAACAAGGTCAGAACTGTCACAGTTTAGTCTCAACTGTCAACAACAAGTAGTGAACTTAGCAAACATAATAACATCACATAACAACTTTATACCTTCAGAAGTCTCATAATCAAACTCACTCGTGTAGAAAAAATGCTGTGATTTCATCATCAAACTCCATTTGTTTCATTCGAAGCTGTGTCCAGTAGTGAAAACAACAACAGTGCATCTAGCTGTTATCACTTTGCACTTTGCTACTTCTTTTTAAAACTAAAAGTTGTTTCTTAGCTGTTCTCATCCTATCTTGTCATTTTCTGATGTTTTGGTTAATGGCGTTATGGTGTTAGTTCTCCTCACCATGGGAGACCAGCAGAGTGACTCACTACTCCCTCTAGTGGTCACATAAATCCCCTGGCCCATTGTGTATATGTCTACAGTGTGTTGTATTGGCTTCAGAGGTCTTCATAATAAGAGTAATGGTAATGAGTATTTTAAGTCTTTTCACATTTTAAGGTGTAAATACTATGTATGTGTATATGTATATATAATATATATATATATTATATATATACACACACACACACATATACATACAACTAAAATAAAAACAAAAAAGTATGATTCTAACCACCCCTTTAAAACATTTAAAGGGGTCATATTTTTCTAAACCCACTTTTATTAGTCTTTGGTTCATTTATTTGTGTATTTGGACCCTAATACTTCATACAGTTTGAATTTGAACCCTCCAGGTGCTGCAAAGCAATCTTTATATTCAGGTTGGCAAAAATTGAGTGGATTTCTACAACCTGTTTTAATTCCCGCTTAATTTGTTACGTCTATAACTAGTTACATCATGACATTTTCACATACAAGGTCAAGACTTCCGACGAACATTTCTTCGAGTACGACATAATTGTTTGTTAGCAGCGGTTGTAGTCCATACTGAAAATATGTTCAAACTTCAAGCCAGTTACCTAAAATGTTCAGTTATTGGTTTGAACGGGACAGAGCAGCACAGCCAACAACCTGAAGGGGGAGGGGCATGAAGTGGATCATGTGCATTTAAAGGGCCAGCGCTCACAAACAACCTTTCTGGTGTCATTACTCAGAAACAGAGTTGAAGATGGACCCGTGGAGTTGAATTAATGAAGAATTCACACCCAAGCATAGCATTTACAGTTTATGTAGACCGCAGGGAAATGTTTTAAAATTCATCATTCCGTTTAAAAAAAAAAAAAAAAAATCAATGAAATCAAAAAGTCAAAAGTTTGATGGTTTAAAAAAATGTATCCAATGGAAACAGATCTGGCAAATAAATCACTACTTAAGGAAATAATGACTGAACAATAGATGAAAACATCTTAATGGGAACTGAAAGAAAAACACCATTAGAGAGATGGCAAATGATGTACCCTGATCTGAGCCAAACTAGGAAATCCAGGGACAATGGAGTCCATATTTGGCACTATGGAAAGGCCACACTACATTGGTATCATAAGTTGAATTATTAAATGAGAGTTAATTTTTTCAAGGTGTGTAATTAACAACATGAGAACAATATGCAACAGTGAGACATATAACCAGTAGATGAATGGAACGTTTACCAAATCCTGCCAGAAGTATAGAAAACACACCTTTCAGTCATGCTCTCAGTCATTAGGCTTTCAATTGTTTTCTCATCAGCTGAGGTTTGCCTGCCGTGGGTCTATCCTGGGAACGGGATGAATCAGAGCTTGAGTTTCATCTGTTCTGGCAGGTTGTATCTAGGCCTTGAATCTGCTAATGTGTCTGCATTAAATGAACTGAACAGTATATTCTATCTAAGAGAAAAACAACCAGCTGCACTTAAATTGTTAATATTTGTTAATATCTGGGTATCTGCTGGTTTGAGGAACCCATGTACGAATTTTTATGACATGTTTCAAGGCATGGTTGATCAAATTTAAGCCCTTTCATTCATAAAAATAACAGTACAACGGGCCTCATAGTTATGGCCTTAAACCAGTCTTAACCATGTTTCAATCCAGCTAGCATTACATTTACATTTCTCCATGTCTATTGTTTCTACTACCGATGTTCAAGCTGCTGAAGCTCATACCTGAACCCCTCCACCCATAAAGGATTGTTGGTGCTATGCTAAACAATAATCATAGACACCAAACCCCAGCATGCTCAGCTGGTTAAGCATCTTAACTTTGACTAGTGATAAGTTTGTTCAGTTGTGTCCAGAGACATTTTGTTCTGTACTTGTCGAACTGAGTTTTTTCATTGAATATTATGAGCAGTCACTTCAAATGTGTTTTTTTCATGTACAACACTATTTCATAACAAGCTTTACACTGCTACACATTGTGTATTTCTTTCATTTCCAAGTGTAATTGTGGTGTTACACTGATTCAGAGGTGGAAAGGCACTGTTTTGGAATTAGCACAGTGAAACAGAAGAGTTTCCCTCTCTCTAAAACTCCTTGGGGGGCTCATTAGCTTACACTAGCTAACATTAAATCCTGCACAATGTTAACTACTTTGTTTCTAATGTAACTGAGGGATAGAAATACTTGAGAGGAATAAAATAAGAACACAAAGTCTGCATTGTCTGAACCAGGACAGCATGTTTTATTGATTTCCTCTAGTATCACAGTGTTCCAGGTTTTCCTCCTATGGCTCAGATCACAGTACATTGTTCCCCATCTCTGTGTTCTTGTTCCAGTGCTGGTCGCAATCACAAAATGAGCACAGAAATGCCCAGAAACATCTTTGAGAAGGTGAAAGTTTTTTATTACCATCATTTCGTTGCACCTCATTATTTTGTTTGTCTGAACAGGTCAGGTCGATTCGAGGTCCATCAACGCTTTAATTCCCATGGACTGAAATATAGGTTGTGCACACTCTACCAGGAGCACCGATTTATGTTGATATGCTCAAAATTTAGCAGTAAATTATATACACTATAAAGAAAGGTAACTAATGTAACACTTACAGGAAAAGTGAAAAAGAGACAGGGGATGACCGGTCTGCTGGAAAAGTTAGATTGTAAATATTGTGGGCAATATTGAAATTTCAATTTGAGCCTACTTGTTCTGTTACCAAAGAAAATACACAACTGTAACAAAAAAACTAGCATAAAATACAATGGAAAAATTCTCCTAAATCTGTACCATAAAACTGAGAAATGAAATGAAATTAAATAAAAGGAAATAAATAAACAAACAAGAGATGAGAGTAAAGAGGGACAAGAAAAACATAAAACAAAAATGAAAAATGTCAGTGCAAGTACTGTAAAAAAAAAAAAAAAAAAAGAAATAAACAGCATTCTGTCAAAATACATAAAGTTAAAAATATGCAAATGCTACAATGATCTGCATAAACCCTTTTTAAACTTAGGGTTTTAAAATGTGCAAATGACTGTGCAGAAGTGGGCATTTGTGTGTGTGTGCACGCATGTGTGTGTGTGTAGGCTTATTTGTGTAGGATTTTAAGCAATTAGGACAGGAAACAGAGGAGCTGTTGCTCTGGCTTCCCTGTGGAATTGAGTTATGCACCGTCAACACACACACAATTCCCACACTGACTGGTCTCAGCTGTGAAAGATCACAAACACACACAAATACACACTTAAAAACACACCCTCAACTTCCTTTTGACCCATTTCCCAAACACAGCACACCACCTCTCTTTTCATCCCATCTCCCTATCCCTCTATCTCGACCTCTCTCTTCATTGGTCAGAAGCTAAAGCAGACCAGACAACTTCTGCTTAGTGTCACCAGATCTGACACACACATACAGTTAATCAGTTTGTTCATGAGGAGAAAGGCATGCAGGGCACAATCCCTCTCTGAACTGTACTGAACCGTGTCTTTATGTAACTCTGCTGTGCTGATCCAGGGTTCAGAGGTGGGGTGACTGCACTGCAGACTGATAAACAGGCTCAAATCGGCGCTTTCTGTATAATTTAGTTTGACTAATTATGTATTTTTTGAAGAACTGATTCCACACAGATAGAGAAAGCCCAGTTCAACACAATTTAATCATTTCCTTATCAGGCCTCTCATGCTTGAAAAAGCTGTTAGCAGAAGTGAAGATAAAACAATAAGTCAAGTAATTGATTAAAAGTTCAACTGTCTATCTAAATAGTGATTATTCTTTGATTCCAACCTCACAAATGTGAGGACTGGCTGTCTATCAATCAATTAGATCATTTAATGAGCAAACATCCACTGGATACAGCTTGCAGATGTTAACATTTACTACTGCTTGTTAAATGACTAAATTAAATCTCTCTCTATGACAAATATCCAAGATGGAGCAGAATATTGTTCCCATCTGTGATGTGTGATTACACTGCTTTTTGATGGCCTACCTTTGCAGTGGGACAGCTTAAGAGAAGTGACACTCAAGAGAGCAAATACCTCATCCTTCAACTTCATCAAAAGCCTTATGTCGCAATTTAGGGGAGAAAACAAACATCCTGAGTGTGTCCACTTTTACAGATCTGTTGGTTTTCAGAGAACTGCAAAAACAGATTATGACGCAAGAATAGTGGAAACAGCTACTGTAACTTCCACTTCTTGTTTATATAGAAGTAATTTGTGTCAAACTAAATCAAAATTAGCTTAATACATCGTTCAAGAGACTGAATTTTGTGTCCAAAACAAATATTCAAAGCCCCTCTCTAAAGACATGAAAATAGTTTTGTCCATCCCTCTCCCAGTGGGCTAGCATTACATGTTTGAATTTATATGATATTGCCGGTTTTGTTTAATGTCAGACAATTCGCTATAATTTTCAGAGGACTAAAAAGATGTAAAGTAAATAATTAATTGAGGAAGACAATAATTTAACTCAAGATTATTCATGTGTACAGTTGTTACATCATATTTCAATGTGTGTGAGACATGGATCTGCGAAAGAAGGGAGTCCACAGAGACCCTGCTTATGTGAAGGACACAGGATGTTGTGCTACAGCCTGTCAGCTGCAAATCGGTGCAGTCATTTTGACAGTCCTACTGAGAAAAGAGCAAAGACACATAACCTCCTTGGCAGAAGAAATAAAAAAAAAATACAGCACTTTGAGATTTGTATGAAAAAAAATGAGTACTGAGTAATTACGAAATGAGGTAAATGAGAGATAAAGGTGAGTAGTTTTACGGAGCTGCAGCAGTTTTCTGGCTCTATCAGTACGTACCGATCAAGGCTGCTGAGACCAACCAGCTCCAAAACGAACTGAAAACTAAATGGATTCATGTTGAGAGAAGAATTTCTTTGTTTACAGAGAAATGTTTGGAAAGAAATAAAAGGGAGGAAATGAGAAAAAGATAGAGGCCAGACGAACTGAAGACACTCCAAACAAAAACAATATGTGGGAGCTTTAAGGAAAGAATTTCTATAATATCTATATACATTCTGGCTTAGATTCTGCTCTTCACCTTGACTTTTTTCCCTCTGTACATCATCTCCTGCCACCTTCTTTGTTCTATCAAGAAAAAGTACTGTTATGAGAGTTAAAGTTCAATTATTTGAAGAAGTGTGGCAATATTCCGTTATTTCTCCAGAGAAGACCAACAAAACACAACCCTGCCATTACCCATATTTGGATGCATCATTTACTTGGTTGCAAAAGAACAACAACACATAATATGTGTCCACATTACTTAAAATACAATACAACCATGTGTTACAGTTACATCTACTTCTACTACTCACTTCCAGTGAGTGATGGTTCAAATTCGATGTAACTGCTTTATTTTAAGCCCAAGTAGTCGAGCATATCCATGTTGGACAAGACCTGAACTGTGCCCTGGTCCAGAAACTCTTTGCATGTCATAAAAACTTTAGATGTTTGAGCAGAGAGATGGAAAGTCTGAGAATCTGGACAATCCTCAGAAGTCTGGGATTCTACAAGAAGATGACATTTTCCTTGTTTAACACATTAAAAAACCAGAAGAGGACATTTTTATTCACTGAAGTCACAGAAAGAATTTAACTAATGGACACTCACGGAAAAGTCATAAATTTACATGAAGGCCATGGTGTCAGGATGGTTCCCACACCCTTTAGCTGCAGCAGATATGAAGTCATGGGATTTTGTTTACACGGTAGACACCTCATTCCTGTGATCTGCACAGATGCCCACTGGGAGGACATTAGGATGCCTGACACTGGAGTAAAAGATTTGTTCATTACCATTCAGCCTGCCCTCTCTGACTCCCTCTCCTCCAAGGAATGTCAGTCATGTTGAACAGAACCAGATGTGGAACCCACACCCATCCAGCCTCCACCACCTCCTCTATAATGTTTGTCTGATCAAGGCTGTTTAAGATCATTTGAAGATTTTGAGTGATTTACCAGTGTTAGTTTTACATTAAAGTGGAAAACCCTCTAAATTCACAGTGAGATTACTGCAGCATAAGCATAAATGCAAAAACTCTAATATCTTAGACAGAAAAAGTGATCACATCTGCTACTGGGACAGTTAAAGTGCAAATTTTAAGTAGCTTTGCCTCAAGCTAACAGTTACAGGACTGCTGGAATTAATCTTTTGAGTACAATAAATGAATTGCAAATCATTATGATAATGGTTTCATTGATTCAGAAAGTCCAT
Source organism: Apogon hyalosoma (assembly GCA_037367295.1). Lineage (NCBI taxonomy): Eukaryota > Metazoa > Chordata > Actinopteri > Kurtiformes > Apogonidae > Apogon > Apogon hyalosoma. Next base: position 22,407,709 of record JAPQRP010000005.1, on the reverse strand, counting down.
AGATAAAAATGACTCCTGTATGGTTCATAAAGTGGTTATTAATAGAGAATGAGAAAATATTTTTGGAGGGCTAATTACTGACCTAATGCAGCTCGTGAGCTAATGGCTAATAACAAGCTAACAAGCAGAGAACAAGCTACTGCTAGGTCCGATCAAGCAGTAACACATGGACACATTTTATGCTCAACAGTCTCTGTCATGTAAAGAGAGTAACTTATGTGCATGTATTATACATATTTGAGCAGGTATTTATAAGTACTTTAACATTATGTATAACAAAATTTGGGGAGATAATACTTTTAGGTGAAAAATGTCAAATTACTGCTCGGTAACATGTGGACTTGAAACAGATATCAAATTTTTTTAAGTTTTATGCAAATTTTCAAAACATGGTTCTCAACAGAAATTGATATCAAGTAGGACAAAAACCTTTTAGATATCATATTCTACTATGCTGAAAATAAATTTTGGTGTAAAACATTGAAAAGTCTCTGTTTTATTGACATCAGAATGTGGTAACACGTGGACAGGCGGTCATAGTAAACATGGATGACTATCATTGTATGCATCACCCTTATTTTTTTAAAACAACAAGCCAGATATAATCACAATGCTTTATTTAATGTATTTAATACTAACACAGTGTTATTTACAACTTGTGGTGGTCCATACTGATATAGATAAATTACAAATATAGAGTAATTTCTTGGTAACAGTTCACAAATAGTCTTTTTAAATGTGACAGATTGAATACATTTTCAAATTTTTTAGATATAATTTTTAGGGTCAAATTCGAGCTATGGCTATGGTACAAAAAGTACAATCGATAAAACCGGTTGTAACTTTTTTCCTACAAGTGGTATTTTAAAAAGGATAACAGTTCCATAAAATACAGATGTTTAGCTAAAAAATGTGCCCACTTGATAAATGATGTGTGCAAATTTACTTTTTGATGTGATGTTCACCTTCGCTTGATCGGTTCCTACTGTGTTAATTTTATCCCTAGCTTGCATACTATTGTTGAGCCACTTGCTGGTATTGCACTGGGTCAACCCAAGCTGAAAAGTTTTTTCCATTACAGACACCACGCCGAGCCACAACCTCAGGGTCCTGCCCACAAACAGGACAAGACCCCTGAACCGAGCTGCGTGATCATTGCACTGAACTGGTATCAGTCACAAGTGATGACAGATTGGGGAATACAACACTCACACACTGTAACTGTATATAAAACATGGACAAAGCCTAAGGGATGTCACCCAGTGGTTTGTCAACAGCCACTGAAAAGAAACAAGATTGGTATTTTGGCATGAAATTAGCTTTAGATGCCAAAACTATATTTGAATGAAGTTCTAAAAATGTCTGTTTATGCTGTAATGTTGTTTATTTTAATATGGGAGTCTAGGGAGATTGACTTGCTTTTGGAACCAGACTCAAGAGGGCCATTTAAAGAACTAAAGTTTTTGGTATTTCTGCAATGACTTCATCTTTCAACCCTGGAGGCACTTGCTGACAATGCAAGAGCCTTAATAATGTCTCACAATATGACAGTACAACAAAACAGAAACAAAAAGAATGCCAAAGAATTTATTACTGCAGATGATAGGAATCTAGGAATACAACAGTACAGGTTATCCACGGTTTGGTATGTATTGCGGTTCTTGAGTAACAGTTATGGTTCTGATGAAGAGCCCAGCTGGAGCCAGATGCAGAGGCTGGCTACAGCCCGGCTGTGTGCTGAAACGTAACTGGGAGCTGATGGAGAGCCTTATGGCTCATCTATGTTCACTTTATGTACGTAAATAGGTAAGTATGTTTCTAATGTTGTCATGCGTCACTGCCTTCATACTTCCATGTGCCCTGTACATTGGAATGAGAGTTTCTCAATCAATGCACCAAAGAGCGCCGCTCTTAATTAACATTCTGGCCGAATACCACAAAGAAGAGTTAAGTTTTACTAATGCTGATACTAATGTTAATATTGAGAAGGGTAGTTGTCATAAATATTTTTATATAAAATAAATATAAGTTTTTCACTGACTCACAAAGTCACTCTTTGAAAAGTTCTGCTATTTATGGGAATTACTCTGTTCAAACCTTAACACTGCCTCTGCGGTTCCCGGTGATACTGCTCTGTATTCTCCGTCTGGGTACGGATCTGCAAGCTCTTCCAAAATGGATGGAATTACGTATGTAATGTACGCAGGGGATGGACAGAACGCTCTGTCAGTATCTGTCTGGGTCTTTAATGTAGAGCAAAAATGAGCCCTTACTCAGAACTGGATCCGAGTTCTGTTTAAGTCAAACGGGCTGTGTGCTACACCCATCTGGGCTCTGCATCCGGTTCCAACAAGTGACAGTAGAATTCAGTAAGTCAGTCATCTTGAAAAACTCTAATATAAGGCGAGTTGTCCGGAAATGTAATTTGAAAATGACGAATGAGTCGTACCGCTATTCACGCTCATACTGAACTGCTGGGGGCATACCGATCGGTATAACGTGTACCGTTGAACCCCGATAGAATCTGCCTTTTCTATAAGACCACACTGCAATGGGAAAACCAGTTGAGCTGAACCAGTACAGTTCCCATATAAGAAAAACATCCAACTTGTCTTAATAGCCTATTATCTGCAGTAAGACTGGGTGTAGGGTATGTTCATCTTAAAACCTGTTAGGTCCAGGGCCATTTGTTTCCAGTTGGAATTATTTCAATGTGTCACAAAGCAATGGATTAGCTGACAACAGAAGCTTCATTCATATAAAACCAAGTTATGATCAGAAAACAGCAAACGTAAGACAAAGTTCATCATCATCGCTTCATAACACAACCTTTATTTTTGCTCTTCTTTGTCTCATTCAGTAAGTTTTTGTGGGAGAGAAATAATACTTGTACTGTTGGATCTATTTAGTATTAACTTGGTGCAAAGTTTGATCTATTATTCTGTTGGTTTATGAACATTTTCACGACATGCTGGTCTTGGGCTGTTGGTGGGTTTTATGTTTGCTTGTTTGGATGGTGTTCTGTTACCTTATAATTGGTTTTCTTGAGCTGTAGCTGATGTTCTTCTGGTTCTGTGGATGTATAGCATGCGTTTATTGCTACAAGTGTCGCACTGCATTACCACGGTAACACAGATGGAACTGTGGCTACCTACAGCACCGGGGCCGACCAGGCTTCAGAGGCTACATTTCGCTGAGGCTCTGTTCATCTTAATAACTGCCTTTCAACCCACCTGTTTACAAGTTAATACAATTCAAGCCAAAGACAGATGTATACTTCACAATAATCCATCTAATCGTTGTTGAGACATTTCAGTCAAAACCATCCCAGAGTTGCAAGAGTTCAGGGATCTCTAAAACTCTTGGGAGTCCACATCTGAATACCATGACCACATTTTATGGCTATCCATGAATCAGCTGTTGTATGACCAGCTCTGTATGAGTCCAAAGGAAAGACTTTGTTTCAAACAGCTGCGCAGATCTGATATTTTTCACAGACATCTATTTTCAGAAGTAAATAATGTGCAACTGCTCACACCCTTGTCTCTCCACGGAGTTTAATCGTGCAGAAATGCAATATAAAAATAATATTCCAAATGCACAATCGAACTCCACTCAAAGACACAGCACTCGCCCAAAGCAGCAGCAGTGAAAATCAGAACTTCACTTTCCCTGCAACAGAAAATGAAATGCCAAGCCTGGCTAAGGACATAATGAAAAAGCTATTATCAGCATGAGCTTTCATCAGCACCGCATTCAACCATGTTCAATACAAACTGATTCTCTCATCTCATGCTGTACCCATTTGAATGCAGGAATATAATAAAAGAAGTGAGATAAGTGAGAGACAGATCACTTTTTTCCCGTTGAAGCATGGCATCAGCAAATTTACAGACAATAACAAGTTTTTATGAGCGACACAGGCAGATATGTCCCAAAGACCATCATCATCATATTGCTGAAACAAACATGCACTTAAGCAACACAGGATAGTATCTGTACAAATACAATTTTGAGTCGCATCTTATACATCTGTCCAATTAACAGGTTTTCATTTATTTGCTTTATTGTGTCTAATTATTGATGTATTTATTCTCTCCATCAGTCACTAGACATCTGTGACCTCCAATGTTACTGTCTCTGCATGAAAATATAGCACCTTCATCCAATATTTAATAGAATGAATGTGAATTATATATTATGATACAATATTCGAACTACATCCAGCATATATTAAGGTATAATGAGTGCAGGCTATAGCAAGGAGTTACAAGTAAGATTCAGACATACAGCAGCTATAAGGTGCCTCCAAGTACTAGACATTTTGTTAATATGGACTTGTTAATTTACATTTCATCTGTCTGTACATCCCGGTCCATTCACTCAGTAAAACTGTTTCACTGCAGGTAAAGAACCCACTTAAAATGTACCAAACCACAATTTGTGCTTTGTGTGCTCTATTTCTGCAGAACTAACACATATTTTACATCTCATACCACAACTGCTTCTTTGCAGTTCATGGAAGCTGCTTATACCAGAAAGGAATAAATATCCAAAAAAAAATGGGGAAAATGTGAAAAAAGACTGTGAAACATATCTGCCAATCTGTGAAGTGATGGATGTGCTACTGGTATTCAGTTCATACTGTACTCCTGCTGTTTGTCACTTATGTTCCACTGTCATATCCAATTTCTTATCAACACACTGTGTACTTTCTTCTGATACACACTTTTAAATGGAAAATTCATATCACTGTTGTTTCACTGTCATAAGTACAAGTATCGAGCACTATGTAGCTCATGTCCTACTGACTTATAGGAAATTGAAAACGGCACCCAGCATCAACACATCACAGTCACCACGGGTTGGGGGTGGGGCTTCCTAACTAACAAAAACCGAAAGTGAAACTTAACATGCTTCAAATGTCCAACCCAGCTTCTGTGCCTCTGTTATACTCTCTGTTGTCATGTTTACCCCCTCTCCCCGCCCCATCAGCACCCCAGTCTCAGAATAAAGTGATCTGTTTTGGTTTTTTTGCAGCGGCGCTAAGAATAATGTATAAAGAGGAAACCCTGCAAGTTGGTTCTTCTTGTGTCCACCCTGCTTCCTGACTGTTTGCATTCTTCACATAGGCTATTCTATTCTATTCTATTCTATTCTATTCTATTCTATTCTATTCTATGTGGTATGACCGTCATATCAGAGTAACATTTGGTTCTGTTTCATGACACTTAGAATCAGAATAATAAAAATAATCACAGGCACCACAGAAGAATCATGCACCACATTTGAAGCTTCTACACATCACCCTTGGCTGCTTACAATTATGCATTTTTTTTTAACATAAATCAATAGGATTTATGTTTTATTTCATTAATTAACGGGAATTGATACTATATAATTAATAATTCATACCTGTATAGTCAGCTGCTAAAGTTAAAAGTAACGGGGGGTTAAGGGAGATGATCATATTCTTTGTAACAGAAGAAATCTTTGCTCACCAAAATGTAAAGAAATTCTACCCTCTGAACACATTAGATGATCAAATACACTGCAGAGCAAAATCAGGCCTCCACTTGGATTTAATGAAACCAACAGATAAGATCCTTCCATTGAAAAATGACTGCAGTGATTGTTATGTTGCACAAGTTCTTTAACCCTAACTGATGTGGTGAGTAGCTTCTCATTTCTTGAACAACCATGAGTCCAGGTCCAGAATGATGGGTGCATCTTGGTGAACACCACATGAACTGTCCTGAAGACTTTACACTACAGTACGCTATAGTCCAACTAAAACCATTAATATGAGATCTTTTCCAAAAATAAATGTTGCATAACTTGCTGTAATCAAAGCTAAAGGTGATCCAATGAAATATTAGTGTGGTGCTTTTTTTGACCAAGCTCTGAATTTGGGTTGAGGCCATTTATATACATGATTTAATTAACAAATCTGAAGTCCTACAAAGGCCTTTCTGTGTGCCATTTGGATGTTCCTGTGTCTGCATGGGTTCTCTCCTGGTACTCCAGCCTCCCCCACCATCCAAAAACATGCACTGATAGGTTAATTGGTCAGTCTACGGTGCCCAAAGGTGTGAATGTGAGAATGAATGGTTGTTCATTTGTAAATGTCAGCCCTACAATGAAGTGGAGATATGTCCAGGGTGTACCCCGCCTTTGACTTTTGTTAGCCAGGATAGGCTCTGACACCCCAGCAACCCTCCAGATGACTAAGTGAGTCAGAAAATGAATGAATGAATGAAAGTCTTTTAAAGGCCCAGTTATGCAAAAATACTATAATACGTAGTAAATCCACTTGACTTATAGGGAAAATACTGTTATTTACAGTTTTGGTCATGCCACCCAGCCCTTTCAGACACTGTTACACATTCTGACACTGTTATTTTTCTCATTTGGAGCTTTAAAGCTTCATTCTGTTTTGTGCTGGTGTTGGGTGTTTTTTTAATGTTAGATAATGCCATAAAGAGTATTGTGGCTGCTAACATGAGTGTAGGCAACAGAGACATTTGTTAGCATAAAACTCATCTAATGTTAAACAACCACCTCCCAAGACAAAATATACTCTGGCATAAACTAAGTGCTGAATATATAAAAGAAGAAAAAAAAAACTAAATGTGATGAATTTATTTTAAAATATCTACTACTCAAGTTTACGTTAAAAAAATTCTACGTATATTTATATGAATATGACCACCTGTATTGAGGCGCATAGTCTCCCCATGCATATGCAATGTATGCCATAATTCAGTACAAGTTGGTCTTGTTTCCCTCCTGGACAAAATAACCCATTAAAAATAGATATTAGAAATGACATTTATTTAAAGCTCTGTTTCTCCAATCTGCATCTGTGGCTTAAATAGAGAATTTTCTGGGGAAGGAAAGAAGTATGTGTTGACAGTAATACTGACAGTGCATGTCATCTCTAGTGTGTGTGTGTGTGTGTGCGTGTGTGTGCGTGTGCGTGTGTGTGTGTATGTGTGAGAGAGAGTGAGTGAGATTTGTAAATGTGAGTATAGTTCATATTTCTTAAAGTGCGCCTTCACAGCTGCAGCTTCCCTCTGAGACACACACACGGGCACACGCACACACGCACGCATAAACACACACACACACACACGCACGCACACACACACAC
>JAPQRP010000005.1:22350439-22396238 GCA_037367295.1 Apogon hyalosoma | reverse complement strand
AAATTTGTCTTTATAAATATATATATATATATATATATATATATATATATACACACACCTTTTATTAGATTTTGGCCAAGAGGAGAGAGTTGTACATTTTCAAATCCTGGTATGTTTCCCCTCATTTCAGGCTCCTGCAGCTTTAACTATAGCTCTATTCACAAAGGACTATTATAACCGGTGGACCTCCAGCGATTTGGAAATTAAACCCGTCTGTCTATGTTTCATGCATAAGCAACTTCTGTTTTTCACTTTAATTTACAGACATTATGCCCTGGTTCTGATGTCAAGGGCAGGCTCACTGGTTCAAGATAACTGCTGAAAGATAAATACATGTTCTTTGCTGTAGCTGTCATGCATGTCACGCATTTCATCATCTTCTGAGATGTTGCTCTGATGGAGGATTTAAGGTTGCTCTTTCAGAGAATATCCACCTTATACTGCCACATGAGCCTTGTGAATTTGCACCTAAAACACTTTTAAAATGTAATCTACCATCAAGAGCACAGCCTTAGTAGTCCTCAACTAGGAAGTAGACAGAATATATGTGTAGAGGAAACAGTAATGTTGTAAATCACTGTAAAACACAAATAGAACTAATATCCCAGAACATTTATGGCAGACATGGCTGATAATATAGATTAAGATCCCAAAAAACCTCTTTAAATTACCAAGAGTCCACAGGCCGTACTAGTCCCATGCAAATAGAGTTTAATAGTACATTATATGAATAGTCATACAGGGACGGACGGACGGACGGATACTTTATTAATCCTGAGGGAAATTCAAGTATTCAGCAGCTTTACATACACCACAAGACAAAAAAAAAAAAAAAACAGACCAGAACACAACAGTGGGTTAGTAGCAGGTTGACATTAGACTTAGCATAAATACTCTAAAAGACATTTACCAAGGAACTACCTGTTAAACCCTGGGCCATTTGTTTCAAGTCAGAATCATTTCAATGTAACAAAACAATAGTTTCACCAATAGCAGGTTCATTCATATAAAACCAAGTATGATCACAGAACAGCAAATGCAAGACAAAATTCCTAATCATCCCATCATAATGTGACCTTTATTTTTTGCTCTTCTTCATCTCCTTCAGTGACTTTTAGTGGCAGAGAAATAATACTTGTACTGTAGGATCTGCTTAGTTTTAGACAGGTTTGTTGCATTGGTCTGTTGTTTTATGAAATTATTCATGACACACACTGGTCTCAGACTTTTAGCTTGTTTTAAATATTTGCCAGTTTCAGTGCTTGTTTGAGTTGTGTTCTGTTGTCTGACAATTGGTTGTGTTGAGCTGTTAGCTGATGTTCTTCTGGTTATGTGGATGTATAGGATGGGTATGTTGCTACAGTGTGTAGTATCACGGTAACACGAATGGAACTGTGGCTGCCCAAGGACTAAACCAGTCTGTGCAACATATACACAGATCTTCCTTGCTTAACATGCTGATGATTTTTCATAAAATCAAGATGATTTCCACCTCAGTATCAGCTCTTTAACATGCTATGCAGAAAACTGCCTATCTGCTAGAAAAATTTAATAGCTACAAGATATTTCTCTGGTGAAACCCAGTCAAGAGTAACAATACAACCAGAATAGAAACCTACAAACAGTTCCTTAATATATCGATTCTAACAACCCCTCAGTCTGGTTCAGTTAAGTCTCACTGAGCAAACATAAAGAGTGACATTCTCCTCATCTTTGTATATTTCCAGGGTGTTACTAAGCACCCTAAAAACTATTCCCACTTCAACAGAATTATCAGCAAACCCCAAATTATGAGCCATGTGTTTCTTGTCATCTACCAGTACTACAGGTTAGTGTAACTGTGGGAACTACAAGTCATGGTTATATGGTTATACGGATGTTTTTTACCATGGAAACAAAGGTATCAGTTGATCTGAAGGAGGGATGACTTATTGACATGATGTCTGTCAGGCAGATTCTGAATGTGATAGACCTAATCTGTTCCAGTAAGGCTCAGTCATTCATGTAGAGTGACATTTAATGATCTCAGTCTTAACCCAAAAAAGACCCAAACATCCACCATCGAACAAAACTGTCTACTGATCTAAAATTACAACACTTGTTGATCCAGTAATCCTATCAATACATGTAAATAATTGGTGTTAAATGCAGCTTGTCATCAGATTTGACCCATTTGGACGTTCAGAGGCTCTATAGTGAACGTGGAAACACTGTCATTTTCTACAACATTGATTCACTGGTAAAACCCACGGAGTTGGACAAATGATGGTGGATGGAGACACTTTTATTTTATTTATTAGTTGTATGTTCAGTTAATGGTGTGTTTTACCAAAAAAAAGGCACTTTTTCTCCAGTTTTCTCTATTTTTGACATAATAACTTTCAACTTCAATCTGAGTTTTTATGTAGGCCTACATCTACATGATCAGTAAATTAAATACAGGAAAATATCAGATTTTCTCTGAAAAAATGCAAAATACAGTGGATCATGTTATAGTAAATGGTGATAAATCACTTAAGAAAGGTTAAATATAGAGAAAAAAAAAACATTTGGGAACTGACATAACAGTAGCACTGGGTCTTTATGGATTAAAGGAGCTTGACATAGCTAGTGTTTCTACATTAAATGATTCAGAAATGACCTAGTGTCATTAGGGTGATTACAAAAAACACATTGTGTGTTACGTCACAGATGATGATGTACTGTATTGCAGAGATATGAACTGAATTTATTCCCAGCCACGGGTCAACGTGTCACTGTGAATGAATGTGTCCACTAGAGGGAGTCACTCTGCCAGTCTCCCATGATTTGAGAACTATTAAGAGACAACTTTCGGAGTAAAAAAAAATAACAAAACAATTAAATAGTGGCACTGCTGTTGTTTTCGCCACTGGACACAGCTCTAAAATAAAAGAATGGCGTTTGAGGCTGAAATCACAGTGATTTTTCTACATGGGTGAGGCTTATGAAGGTTAAGTTATAATGAAAGTTATGATGTGATGTTTCCTGAGTTTGACAGTTTTTGATAAATGGTTCAGACTAAAATGTGACAGTTATAACATTATTTGAACAATTCTGAACTGGCCTTTAGAGCAGCTAGGTTTGTGGTATTTCTGTGGGGGTTTTCTGTCTAAAAACAGCTAAGCTAACATGGATATAATGTAAACTATCAGCTAATGCAGCACAGGAAGATTTTAAGACAGCTTTCTTACTTTGACTGACTGGATTTTCCTTTGAAGAAAAAAACATGACGATACCATAATATAGATGTGTGTAAATAAAGGGCTTGACACTTTATTCATTCATTGATGGTTTTGGTAACCATGACTATGTTCTGGTATGCGGGTTCACTCTGCCATGAATAGCTTGATTAAATCAGTGCTACATACACTATATTTTATTGAGTCAATGTTTAAGTGTGTGTGTGAATTTTAGACACAGAAGTTTTCAGGCCTAAAACAAGCCAGTCTGCATTTATTATATTATCATACAGTATGCCCTTTTGCATGTGCACTTTTTTTGTCATTTACATTCCCATGAGTGGATATTTCCTTCCTCTAACAAAGTCAAGTCACTTATAAAAAAATAAAGGGAAGGTTGAATGATTTTAAAATGTCCATTCTTTAATTAACTGGATATTATGCATTCATCCAACCATCTGCCAATCGATCCTGCGTCTATCTAGCAGTAAATACAACCTTCTGTATCACAGCGCAGGATGTCCTTGGGACTTAATAAACCCTCCAGTACTCAAAGAGGTGCCTGCACATGTTCCCAACCAACTTCATCTCATTAGTCTGCGGATCACTGAAATGTCATTTGTTGAGTAACAAGGTGAGTTTGTTTTCAACAGCCAAGTGATTTTTTTGCTTTTGTATTTCCCCAAAGAGTCCAAGAGAACACATGGGAGAGATTTCAATCATTCATTTTGTATTGGAATTGTTCAACAACTCAGTAACAAGGAGATAATATGTGTAATATGTTCCAATAGTTTCTTTATCAAACACTATTATTACAGACAGGATGACATGGTGATTGGATCTGTGAGTTTCTAAAGTAACACACTCCAAATGGTGTCCTCTCTCTTCTCTACTACTTGAGGCTTTTGTTATTTGAAAAAAATATATATACAGTTGCAGCTGAAAATTGGCAGCTACAACAAACAAATAGATTGGATTTAAGATACATTTGTCATGAAATACCTGCCATTTATCCACCTTATATTTTTAAAACCAGCTCATTACTTTTGTCAGTATATAAGTTGTATTGCATTTGAAGGGAGTTGTCAATTTTTTTTTTATTTTTTTTATTTTGCATCACTGCAGACCTTCCAAACACCAAGACCATTCAATCTAAATCGTTAGGACAATAATATATAAAAAGACTTTATCCACTGGTGCACATCATGCAAAAGAGAGATGGCATAAAAGATGCAAAATGACAAAATGAAACAAAAGACATTACACAAATTAAGGGTCATCACTTTCAGCATGTTTTCTATTTTAGTAATCTTCATATAATAGTATATGATGTGACATTCACTTAGTTTTGAGCTGAAACAACATCTACAAATGTCCTTCAAATGCACATGTTTTACTTTTATACTTTGAGTACACTTCAGAGCCTGGACTTCTTCAGTTGAATTAGTATTATCTTGATATTTTGGGCAGAAGGAGACTCTTGAACCCCATATTCCTGTTTATTACAGGGTTTTGTTGTACTTGATTCTGATTGGTCAGTGATAGCAGTCTACTATCCGTCATTTCTGTGAAACGTGCTGTGGCTACGGGCCAAGTAGTAGTCATACTGTAGAGATCATTTGGAAATCAATAACCTAGTTATGTAATTGATATTTTTGTCAAATTATTGATTTCTTTTAGTAAACAGCCAACAGAGTGGTTAAAGATCCCTCTGTCTCACATGATTCCACATCAGTCGCTTATGGGTTTCATTTTCACCTTGACACAACTAAGCAAAATTTACCGTTGCTTTCTGGATTAGATTGGATTTTTTTCATTTATTTATTCATTACAAACCAAAATGAAAAACACTTAAACCATTCTTGACATTAGAAAAAAAAAAGTTGCTTGTGATGCATTTATTTACAACACAAAGTGCAGTAAAAGGAGTTTTGCTGCACTAGTAAAAATACTGAAACACAGAAGACAAAACTATGACTCAAGAGCAATGACATTTGATTTGGTCTCAGTTTCACAACCGTTACACCCCTAACACAAGCACGTAATTAAAGACCTCCTATTACAGTTAAATTTCTAAAAAATCCTGATCAAACTTAAATTTTTGGTAAAAATCGGCTGAAAGCCTTGCTCTTACAGCGATCTAATTTGTGGTTTCAATGTTTTTCAGCTTGGTGTTAAGTTACTCTTTAAAAATTCACTGGACTAGTTATTATTCAGAAAATCCCTGGTGGGTATAAATCCAATAAAAGAAGGAGTTAACACTTGCATTCTTGGAATTCCCCTCCCCTGTAATATTGATGCTTGTATCAAATGACTATTGCTGAGGGAAAAAGACAGAGAGAAGTATGAGTGTGTTAAGAAATGGGAGTGAAGTAAACAGACACTCCTCACCATGAGCTAAAGAAACACCAGATAGGAAACATTATACAAACCCGGCAAAGACAGGAGGAGGATGAGGAGAAAGATTTAGGTTCAACGTGTGCAAAATGAAACCTGAATATACAGTAAACGCACAAACACACCTCTGCTGTGTGCCTGCTGACAGATGGAGAGCGAGCGTTCAACACTGTGATGTGATTTTCAGCTTGATGTGTTTTCGCTAGCAGAGTATTTCATGATGGTTTATTACACTATGAGTCTTTTAAATCAAGGAAAACACACACACACACACATATATACACATGCACACATACGGAGGGAGGAGAGGAGCCTTGTAAATCAGTTTTTCTGGCTGGTTCTTATCTGAGAAATGCCAGCTATGAGAGCAGGGCGGTACAGTGAGCTGAAGGCTGTGCAGCTGAGGTTTTTTAAACCCCTTTTAATGACTCGCATGGAGTCGCTGCCTTGTCGAGCAGCAGGAAGGAGGCAGGCAGCTGCCAGGTTTAGGTAGGAGCGGCAACACGGGCTGCAATTAATGACGAAACATTATGAAACAACACTGGATGCTTAAGCAATCTTTGAAAACAGCTCATTCTTTTACATAACAAATGCTGTGGCCCCATAGCTGGTTAGACAGGTTATCTGATTAACGCAGTGCTCTAAACATAGCAGGGTCAGTGTGTGGCCTGCTGATAATGATGGAGTGTTAAGTTGACTGACTGAGTGCATATGTAGTCCAGGACTTGAATACTAACACACTGCTTCTGATCCTACAAAAGACAATGAACAACTTGCAATGAAATAACACCATGAATGCTTCCTCCTTTAAGTGTGCTTAAATGTATAGTGTGGCAGTCTAAGTCTGCATCTGCGAACATCTGGTCACGTTTTGGCCGATTTACTTCCCAGGGCTTCTTGTGACTTCAAAATACCTTTCTTTCAGTACTGCTGTTGGAGAGGCTTTCCCCTTTGGAATAGAGCCATTTTTGAAGCATAACCTAAATTAATACCTGAATTTTTAATAAGTATTTCCTAGAAAACAGAATAAGGAAGGCCTTTGAGAAAAGCTTCACTGAATAATTGTTTTGACTCACTCTCTGTGGGCCCAAAGATAAGCTGGAAAACACTCACTCTGTAATACAACTGTGGTTTACTTATTTTTGCAGCAGTTACAGAGGTTTCCTATTGCAACTACAGCTGAAACTAAAGATGCAAGCAACCCTGTCTCAGATGATATGTGATGCCATTCACATTACATTTGACATGACCAGTGTTTGATTGTGTTGAAGGAAACTTCATTTCTCACTGCAGGGTCTGAGGTGTCTTATGCCTTTCCTCAATGGGTTGGAGGACTGCATCCAAACTTCTACTGGGTTTTTAGGCCTAGGCAATAGAAACACTCTGTTAAGGTCAGGGTTATGAATGAATGAATGAATCTTTGCAGACTTTTTTCTGCCCAACTAAATGCTCTCAATTCCTAAGAAGGGCCATAAAATGTTCAATAATGTCAAAGTCAAAACCTGCAGATGGAAATTACTACTGAGGTGGAACATTGTAGCCACTTTGAAAATTATTTCATTAACACCATTTCATACATATAGTGACAGTTTAGTTTTGTAACTTTATTGAATTTCTATGACAAGTTTGGGGGGAAAAAATCTTTCAGTTATTGCTTTTTGGATGCAGAGGTTTGCTGATATTCTTTCTTTGTTGTTTTTTTTTATTATTATTATTATTGACAACATAGCCTCAGAAACAACATTGGACTTTGGGAAATTGTGTATTTTTTTCTCTTTATTGTTTGTTTTCTATTTTCCATTTAATAGACTAAGCAAATTAACTACTGTTAGATGCTGCCCTAGCCTCAACGCCTTCCTGCAGTATTATGCACCTCTCTTTTGTTAATCCTATTGAATTAGAGGAGGATGGTACACAACCTGTTTAGCGTCAGGGGGAACATCTGAAAGGTGGAGTGCTTTCAGTGTCTTCATCTTCGCTGTAACAAACAGCACTAGACAAAGTCATTCAGACTGTATCATGACTCTACTCTGTGATTTATGCTATACATTTACATGTAGTATCATTAATTTTGTATTATATTTTCATACGGTTATTGCTGCAACACTATATGTCCCCTTTGGGATCAATAAAGTAGATCAGTCAATCAGTCTCCCTACAACAACTCTACAGTCTCATTGTAGCTTTGAAGTTGGATGTACCGACAAAAATGTTGGCAATGTTAAAACAAAATCTCTTTTAAAGCTTTTGTTTTCCGTTTGCCAGCTTTTCCAAATGATCACCTTATCGTAAACACATTATGCAGACATGCCACAGTGGCAGCACACAAACACACACGGTTTGAGGCTGTAATAATCAGTGTTTTTGAATGGAGGATTAATTACTGCTGGTGGTAATGGTTTTCTTCTCTTTAACTAAACATGTTGTGTTGGGATAGAAAAGCCTTTTCCCCTATCAGTGTTAAACTCTCATTCTTCCTTCCATCCTCCATCTGGTTCATACTCTGTTCTCTGAATCTCTCCCTCACAGCCTCACTGTTACTGCTCAAACTGTGTGGCTAATCCACTGTGCCATGGTACAGGCTTCACACAAACACACACACAGGTCTCTGCCTGTAGTGGAAGCCTTGCAGACATGGGATTTCCTTTCACATCCAATTGAGACCAAAGAAACTTGGTGAGAAGAGCATGGAAAGATAAGCTGCAAACACACACACACAAACATCTGTGTAAATATTATACCACTTATGCGCACAAACATCAATAGCCTGAATACAATGTTAACGTGATATAACATGCAGCTTATAAACCCCCCAAAGAGACATCAAGTGCATACACAAAAATGGCCATCCTCCACCCACCATTGATTGTGCACACACATGTGCACACACGTACACACACACAAATACACACACATCCTCCTCTGTAGAACTGCACAGACAGGAATTTGTTGGGACCTAATTACAATGTGGAGTCTGAACTGCATCCGATTAACATCCAGAGGTTTTATGGCAGGCCTTTGAAGAGCTCAGAGTGAAGCAACCTGGTTTAGCAACCCAGACTGTGCACACACACGCACGCACGCACACTTGCATGCACGCACGCACGCGCACGCACACACACACGGCACAGATTAATACCAAATGTGTTGTTTCTTTTTGGTTACAAACACACTAGTTTTCCAATGTCTGCATGCAACAAAAGCAGTTCTTTTAGGAGTCAACTTCCCACAGATCGGATGTATTATGCAGTACAGTAGGGGAGGGCATTACAGAGAAAGTCACAGTCATGCAGTACTGCCACGATATAATGGCATCATGATACACAGCTTATGTAATACAGTAAAGCACAATCATCAGTGTGAGTGATACAAGAGAGAATTATGCATTTATTCTAGTGCTGTCAAATGATTATAACTTTTAATCAGATTAATCACAGGGTTGCTGTGGATTAATTTCGATTAATCATGATTAAATATCATTCATTTTTAATCTGTATTAATCACGTTTCATTTTGCATCAGCAAGCAGACTCAGGAAAGAAGGGAATATATATATGCACATAGCATGTTTATTAAACACCAACAATTTCAACAAATCAACTGTTCCATCTTTGTTTTTTTTGTCCTCATATTTCCATCCAGAGGGCTAATGTGCTGTTTAGCGTCTACCATCTTTATGGGTTCTTTCTGCTGCCTGTCACTGCTGGATTAATTGTCCATTTGTTTATGTGTGACAGTAACTCTACTTGGACAAACTGCCCCAAATGCATTGGCAGAGACGTTCAGAGTCATTCTGTGCTGCAGATGGGTTAATGGCGTTAAAATGTTTAATTAAATTAATCATGTGATAGATTAATCCACGTTAACACATACATTTTGTCAGCCCTACTTTATTCACATCTGCATTATGGTGTTATTTAGGTAACGACGTGCAAAAAAGGGCAGAGGTTTCATTTCGTCCCTTGTTATACACACACCCACACTTATGTCAAATTTCCATCCGTATGTTGTTACAAATTGTGAATTTTCCAAAAACATGCAGGAAAAAATGCTAATTTAGGCAAGCTGGTTCACCATTATCACTGATTACAAAACCTTTGCCTGTCAAATGCACCGTTAGATGTTGTGTAGATGTCATTTACATGGTGAGCTGTGGAATGAGAAGTTGATGAGTGTAAGTGGGTATTTGTCTAAAAACACAAAGCAGCTTTAGCATTTGCCCCTGAGTAGAACCACTGCTTTGGATCATATAACACTGCTATAAATTCTTTTCAGTTTCCCACAGTTTATCAAATTCTAATAGTGTTTCTGCAAATTGTTAAATCAAATAAAAACATCCAGATAGAAATATACCAACTAATTGCATTCCTAAAGTAGTGACTCTGGTTCAGCCTGGTGAGAATCTGTTTAGTCAGCCAGCAGGTTTTGATTAAAAATATCAATATCTGGCACAAGTGCCTTGATAATCTATGGCCGGAGGATTACAATATGATATACTGCTGTATCAATATTGTACCCCACCCCTAATTTACAGCACCATTGTAAACCACACGGAACAATGTTATTGATCAGGAATTAGTAGTTCACAGACTCTGAAATCTTCTCTAGAATGCTTATATTTTCTATAAACTTACTTATGATTAAATGAACAATAATAAAAAGTAAAGTTGGCAAAAGGGAGATTATTTTAGTGGTTTAAGGCCTACAAGGTCTTCTTGTTTAGGACAGTGGGAGGGATCAGAAAATATATGGCTAACAATTATCTGAAAATATAAACAAACAAACCCATAAAAAAGAATTTTAAAAAAATCAATCACAACAATCTATGCGCTCCAGATGTCATCCTTCCACTTACAACCACACCACCATCATCCATCACATGTTGCCAAACTGTAACCTCACATTTTTTCCAGGGCTTTCCCTTTTCCCATACTCTGTGAGGGGAGTGGACGTCCAGAGAAGACGCAAACCAAAGATGATGAAAGAGGGGCCAAACACAAAAATAACCTAAAGATAGAAGCATAACAAAAAAAGGGTATTAAATATTTTTTATGGTTGGACTAACCAGGAGACATAAGGATTTTTTCAGTAAATGTCTTTGGGTTTGGATGGTTGGAGAAAAAAGTACTGATGATGATAACAGAATTACCCAATGCCTTTTCATTTTTAAAAAAAAACATTATATACATTAAATTGACAAAATGAATTTAGCTTAATATCAAGAAAGTACTGAGGTTACTTGGATGTTACTTAAGATTTACTAATATGGTTATATTTTCTCATTTTCTATTGGCCTGATGAATATGCTTTAAGAAAGTGCAAGCATCATATTTCCTTCATCTTACAGTATTTCACATTAACAATATTGACTGTGGCACCCCACCAGTCTATTTTGCTCCAACACAGTCCTATAATGAACCAAAAATATTGTTGAGTGGAAAGTGTTACATAACCGTGGTACTACCAGTGTAAATTCATTTTTGGACAAAACGAAAACTAACCATACATTATTCAATACATAAGCGTGTGCTGGCACATGTGCACAAAATGCATAGTAGAACCAGATCCAGAACCAGCACAAGAGTCACAGCCACAACGAACAAATCAACCAGGGTCAATCAAATAGACTTAGTTTTAATGTTAACAGCAATGTGAAGACACAGCAACAAACCCAATGACATTAATAATGTCTGTCCTTTGAAAAACGAAAATACTGAGTAAAAGCAGATCTTCAGGAAAGCACACACCAGCAGATGTGAAAGTTAACTGGTAACAGGGATGTTCTGTCACTGTGCCGGCACAAAATTAACACCTTAACAGAGAAATGTACATCACATTTGTGTCTTCATAAAAGTATTTTTTTAAAGTATTGTCACTAACTTGCAGTCTTCTTATACGTTCATGGGCATTGTAAAATAATTTTCCACATCTCCAGTATCCTTATCCTGGAGGCATAGAGTAAACTAGAATAACTACTAGAGGTCTAAAACTCTACAGCAGTGGTCTCAAATTCAAGGCCCGGGGGCCAACTGAGTCCCGCAGGATGATGTTTTGTGGCCCCCCTACTTGACATCAAAGTTTAGTGTTAGTGTGGCCCGCACATAGTTCTCAAACACACCTTTTTGCTCAGTCTTATCATGCTTTTATTTTATTTATTTTTATCACTTATGGGCTACCATAGATAGTCTCTGGACAGCTTCCGGCGGCATTTGCTGCCAATGGTTGTCAAGCTAGCGAACCACAAAGTACCTGCGGAAGTATCAACGACGGAATATTTTTTTGTGAAGCACAGAGGCACCCCTTCATGTCTCATCTGAACAGAGAAAGTTGCGGTATATAAGGAATACAACGCCTGACGTCATAACTCAACTAGACATGCTGAGGAGTATACAAAATACCAGGGAGATGAGAGAAAGAATCGGGTCACCAGTCTGAAAAAATGTCTATTGAGGCAACAAGATTTATTCAAGAAAGCAACAAAGAGAATGAAGCAGCAGTCGAAGCTAGCTATGTGGTGAGTGAGATGATTGCTAGGGCCGGAAAGCCATTCAAAAAAGGCAAGTTCATCTAAAAACGCATGTTGCTAGCTGCGAATGAAGTAAAGAAACCCTTTTTTGTGGAATACTTAACGATGCCCTGCCTGACCCAGACTCTACCTCCAGTGGCCCCCAGGTAAGTTGAGTTTGAGATCCCTGCTCTACAGTGACCCTTTAGACTCAGTAAAGACTAACACTTACCGTATTTACACCAGTTGGACATGACATCATGGCTTTTCTCTGATATCTTCTGAAGGCAACAAATTATGTACTCCATCATCTAAACACATTTTGCCATAGTTATAATAGATCACACCTCCCTGCATTCCAACCAGGGAATATTGGAGAATATAAACCACACTCTCACTTTATTGACTTATCAGTAATAAGGGCTCATGTTCACATGAAGGAAGAGAGAGTACATGAGCCGGGAACAAATGTAATTAACTGAGTCAAGAACTTTTAAAAGGGAGCTATTGATTTTCCATGCATGATGCTAAAATCTTTCACAGGTTACGCTTGGAGAGGCAGAAGGGAAAAAATAAATGTGGAAATGAAGCATCTTCCATGAAGAATAATGTGTCAAAACCATCACAGCTTCAATCAATTGCATTCATTTAGATTACAGATTATGTTTAAAATTCTGCCTCTGCATTTGCACACATTTCAATCCATATTTTATTTTTCAAAACTTAAGCAAAGTGCATTAAGAAACATATGGTGATGTAGTGGTTAGCACTTATGCCTCACAGCAGGAAGGTTCTGGGTTCACTCTGTCACACCGGAGCCTTTCTGTGTTGAGTTTACCTGTTCTCTCCACGTCATGTGTGTTTCCTTTGGGTGCTCCGGTTTCCCCCACCATTCAAAGCAGGTGCATATAGGTTAATTCTTCTGTCAGTGCCCATGAAGAAGGTCCCTGAGCGCCTTCAATGGCAGCTCAACTGCTCCTAATATGTACACTATGTGTTCATACTAATTGCTAATGCTGGGTATAGAGTGTGTGTGTGCGCGTGTGTGTGTGCGTGTGCAACATGCAGAGGCAGAATTTTCCTACAGGGATAAAAAAAAAGGGACTTAATCATAACGTTTTGTAATGAAACACCTAATATTCAAGTTCATTTCTTTATGTTTCACTAGCTGGATGTGACATTGGTTGTATTAAATGATAATCTTATCTCATAGTGTTGCACACCAATGTTAAAACAAACTAAATATTTGATAAATACGAAAGCATGTTGACTGAAAGTTAATCAGCAAGTTATTAAATAATTCCAAAAGACATTAGAGCTCATAAAAGAGTAATGAGACTAGTTTGTTTACACTACAACTATGTATGACTTATTGTCAACAACTGACTCTGAGCACAAACCAGACTCCACATAAGAACATATAACACACAAACGTTACACACTGAACCTTGATTTGCAGCCTTATTTGGAGTTTCCACACAGCACCAGAACTAAGAGAAGACAGACAGATCAGTCCTAGAAGTTTAGGCGTGTCTCTCTGAGGAGTGAGAGGCATGATGTGATTAGTTTGCAGAAAGCAGATCACTGGTAAACCACTTCAGATCAATAATACACTTGTGAAAGGGCTTCTTTAATGATTAAGGAACCAAGTCAACATGCCACTGAACACCGTCTGCGTTGGCTGCTGGCAAACAGCTGCATGCCAATGTACAAAGACCACCATCAAAACCTAAAGGGGAGAAACAATGACTTCAGAAAACAAACACATTCCTCTTTCATGCATGGAAACAGAATTGTGAAAGCAGCAATAAGGAGTTGTAAAAACACGATGTCTGACCACCGAGACGCATTTCCTCATGTAGCGCATATTTAGGGCTTCTGACTTGGATTCTACTGTTTCTGGTGTTCTGCATCATCAGGTCCACTGAGAGCACGCAAATCCCATAATCCTCGGACAGAAAAGGCAATAAACAAAGTCACGGTTGGAGCAAACAGCTGAAATGATTCAGCAGAGGTTAGAACCAAAAGAAGGAAATATGTATTATATCTGCTCCATATTTGTTCCTTTTTACACCTAAGAGGCCTGCCCAAACCCATCAGCAGGAGCCATATAGCTGGAGAAGTTAATGCTACTCGGAACTACCAACAAACCTCAGAAGACTGACTTTTTGGTTTGTCTGAAAGATTACAGAAGATCTAAACAAAACAAAAGTGCTATTGGCAAAAAATAAGCAGATTAAATAAGACAACAACAACAACCAGAAAGGAATATAAAAATGCCCTCTCAGTGTTTGATTTGTCTAATGTGTCATTTTAAATACTTCACTCCATTTATGCTAAAAAACAAAAAAACTTGAATCTTACACATTGGTTCTTGAGGAAAGGAAGCAGAAGAAGGTTCCTATGGAGGTCACTTTGCAGTGTTTAAGTAAATGTGTTCTTCATTAACTACGTCATACCAGAGCTACGCAGTATTCCTCAGCGAACACAGGGGCTTTCCCATTTCCCATGAACCGCTAGAGGAGTGGACATGCAGACGACACGCAAACCAAACATGAAGAAAGAACCAGAGGACGACCAAGCACTTCAGTAACAACAATGACGTAAAGATGGAAACTCTCAAAAAGTTGCATTAAATATTACACAAGGTTGACCTTAGTGTGTAAAGTTCAGCTTTTCAGATACATGAAACCCCAACCCTAACCCATTTATAGGTTTTGGGCTGCTGCTTGAATAAAAAATAAATAAATTGTATTTTTTACTATGGGAAATGACAAAGGCCTTTTCTAACTTAACTTTTATAAACTAAATAATTCAATGAAGAGAATTCTAACAATAAAGGAAAGACAATTTTTGGTCCAACTAAATCATGACTTAAACTACAAAAGAGGATGATAATGAACAGCATTTCTAACAATATAACTGCGGTTTCAACTTAATTTAACATCAAATGTTTTGTTCTGTTTGATTTCACCTTCAGTGACGATTCATTTAATTATAAAATAATACAATATAAAATAAAACATCAGATTATGCTGTCAATCAAATAAGTTTATTTGATGAAATATCAACCCAAAGCAATGTGTTCATACTTCCCACTCCAAGTCTCTACCAAAAAAACTTCACTGTCATATGAACAGTGTAATTGTTTGTTGTGCCATTTGTTGATTAATGCCTTCTGATTAAATCAACTAAACTAATCCCTGCAGGTTTGAAGTGTATATCACACCTCAAATAAAGCATCAGTCAAGAGTGTAATAGTTTCTTAATCACTATGTAAATAACTCTGAGTCGGCATCTACATGCAGACAAATCACAAAGACGAACCTCAGTGCACCAGAACTCATTAGAAAACATGCAGAAGTAAAAAGGTGTAACCCATGCCTCCTCATCCTCAGTCCTGTGGAACAAAGAAAGGCACCGAGTGTTTACAAGGGAACACATGTCTGAGCGTTAGCCACAAAACAAAGCTGACATAAAGAAAAGCTGTCAGGGATCAGTCAGGGTCACGGAGCGGTCATGACCCTCAACTTCAACAATTAACTGGCGGACTACTGAAGCAAGGGTCAAAAGTCAACTGACAGGAAAGTCTGGAGTGAGGACGGAGGAGAGCAATGTGGGCTCTTTGTGCTGGAGACCAAACAACAGGAGACGGTGAATACAGACACAAACTTTCACTAAAATCCAGACCTAAATATATGGTGACATGATTCAATGCAGACCAAAGTGGGGGAAGAAAATGCTTATATCACAGAAACAGATGTAATTTAGCAGCATCTGACTTCATTTCTGCTGCAACATAATCTGATTTTTGTTAAAGTAACAGACTAACAAGTAAAATACACCATAAATACCACTTTAATTAGATATAAAGTTAAGCACTATGAACAAGCCCAATAACACTCATAACATTTATTTGATGTTCTTTGCTCGTTTCTAGATAGCTCATTTGTTTCCATAAAATCCTGGTATTAAGCATAGATTAGAGAGCGGTGTGCTGCTGCACCATGTGGTGGAATGCAATGCCTCACACACACACTCACAAAAACACACCTGAATGAAGGGACAAATACATACACAGCAAAGCAATCAGAAATGTAGCCTCTTTCCATAATGAGGTTCAGAAGGTGAAATAAAGTCCCATCTGCTAGCTCTTCATCTCTCTCTCTATTTCTCTGCTGGTGGTCTTATTAAATCCTCTCCATCTCGGCGACCTCATCTTTCCTGCGGCCCGTTCAGAAACTCATTAGACAGCTGGAACTCTCAACATCCCCATTATTTCATTCATGTCTCTGGTTGTCAATCTGTCTCCCAAACAACTGAACTTTTGGAAAACTCTCATTGGACAAATCTAATATCAAATAATCAATCTTGTTCTATCGTGAGTATTGGGAAAGCTTTTAATGAGTTGTGAGCCAACTTCACTGGGTTGGACAGGGAGCAGCCGAATAAATATTAAAGCCTGAATCTCTCTATTGTGTGCTACCTGTACACTTGTGTAATTTTTCCAGACTGCCATCATGAGAGCTATAATTTTTTTTTTGCCTTGTGGTAAAATTAATATGAATAAATCCCAGACTAAAGCTATTTAGCTTAAAGGGTGGAGCTCATTTTTAATTGTTACACACTTCTTATTAACACATATTAGATGCCCACCACTTTTGTGCTGAATCAGATATCCTGCTTAGGATTCTCCAAGCTCAGCTTCAGCTTTGTACCAAATGTTAATTTTACGATTGAGCAGCTCACAGAAAGGGAGACAGAGACGCATCATATTTCATTAAAGCCTGTCATCTATATTTTAAGAGGGCAATAACAAAGATTTCTGCTGCCCCATAGCAGAGAATGACCACAATACATCTTCAGGAGCTGATAGGGTGGTTGATCGATACCAGTGACTCAACCATTACTCGGCCCACTGATAAGATCTTTGGCTTTCGATGCTCCCATTTGAACCTGTTCTCTGTTTTGGAACAAAAATCTACTGGACTTTACAGAAACTCACAAAAGTGATAAATTATTTGGCACCTTTAGCTATAGAAGATCGAGACTAAGTGCATCCAACTTCAAGCCAGGCTGTGGATAAAAGTTTAGAGGAAGACTCAGGACAGATAAATCCTCAACATTTGTCAACACTGAAGGACTCTTCAATCTAAATCTCCACAATTTAGGAACACAGCTGACCTTTAGATCTAATGCAAAATGTTAAGTACAACTGGAAATAATTGCTTTGTCATCAAGTGCAAGACAAATCAACATAATGCTTCCAATTTTTTCAGTGCATCATTAACACTTTTCTTATCCCACAACAGAGTGTAATGTCACACTCTGAATCAAGTTATCACAATCTGTGTTATGATTATGTAATATTAAATTATTGCGATATTAAAGAGACTAAAAAACAGAAATAATATACAGTACTCTGCAGAAGACTAGGCTATGTTCATCTTGCTTTTGCAGGGTTGAAATGAGCATACATATTTATTTAGAATACATAATACACAATATGTGCACAGCCTTAAAAGACACAAAAACCAGAAGTAAATGGGTTCTACAGGTTAAAGTCAGTATTTATTGTGACCTCCAACCCTATGACAAGAAGCAGCACAAACAGTTAGACACATGTGACGTGTTGAATGAAACCTGGTGTAAAATATCAGAAATTTCATGAATAGGCCTAAATCTTTTGTCCAAACAAAAGGGTTAGAGATATATTAAGTGTAAAGGGAGGTCACTGAATGCTACCACTTTGGTTTATAGAAGCTGTTTTTTTTCTCTGACAGTTTTGTTTTTCCTGCTGTACATACTTCACATATATCCAGATTGGATCTTATTACAGAGACTGAGAAATGCACGTGTGGTCATTAGAACTTTACAAAACCAACAAACCTAATGTTGGACTAAGACTTTAGAACAGAAATGTACAGTACAGTTCTGCTCACTAAAAACAAACAAAATTCACTGGTCAACAAATAAAATGCTTAGAGAGTAAAGGTAGTGAAATAAACCAATTTTGGATCACAAATAAAATAAATATAAGTCTGTGCCAGCTGGTCAGAGAGTAAGATACACAATTAGATCAGAATCTGAAATTCTATACATTAATAAGAGAACAGGTAAAAAAAAAACTTAAATTTGTCTCCAAGTTCCAGTTCTAGCTGAGGACATGGTCGGCTCATTAGAAGACATTCCCTTTTCAGAGTCCTTCTACTCTAAGACTTACACACACATATCATTAACCTGTTGCCCAAACAATGGAATAGAATATTTTGACCTTTCTTCATGAAATGATTATGACAATGTGATATATTCTTGATACAGAAAGTGTAACGAGGACTATGTAATCATTGTACCAGGTCAAAGGTGATTACTGATGTGTATAAATAGGAATTAAAAGAGGAATGTGTCTGGAAACAAAAACTTAATGGGCAACAATGTATGTACCAACACTTTATCTAATAAATTAACAACATCAGCGAAGCAGTACATTTGTAATTTGTTTTCCAATTCATCTTCATGTAACATTTAGCACTCTTTATCTCTGAAGCAGATAACTTCAGTGTTATTTTAGTAGATTATGTCTACCAGAGTTAAAATAGTACAAAACTAATTTAAAAAAATATATATATAATCCTGCCGCATTAAATAAAGATGAAAGACGAAAGATGAAAACGTTTAGAAAGAGGAACATGTTTTGGGAGTGATACAGACTATTCTGTATAAAAAGTTTGTGTAAGATTCTTCTGAGAATGTGCACTACATAAAGTAAAACTGTTATTATAAGTTATCAATGGCCAAAACAAAGCCAAATATGAAGAGCTAAATCAGGGTGCTGTTAACTAAACTATAAGAGTCTTCAGTGTTTGAGTCTCTATTTCTGCAGACACAGAACTCACAAGTATGTAATTTTCAGATAAATCACAAGGTATGTGTAGATGATTTTCCTTCCAGTAATTATAGAAGCATCACGATTTCATTTGTCCAAAAACAGTGAATCGATGTTGTTTACAAGAAGCTCTTTTGTTTAGATGCCCGGCGCCTTTCAATTAGATTGCTGCTCTTCTGAGACCACTAAGTTGGCAATTTTCAAACAATTAGAAAAGAAAAAGTACACAGACACAACACACATACATCTGCACTGAAGCACAAGGAGCATAATAACAATGATGGTAAGTATTCTTCCATTTCTCCACAGCACTTTATTTCTTTACTGTTGAATTTTCTGGAGGTTTGTGGGACTAATTCAGTGAATCATCTGTGACAGGAAGTGCCAAATTTTAATCTCATGCCCGCAGCCCTTAACTTAAGCATCAACAAAGGGGTCTGGATTGGACAGAAGCTGCTCATTACTACAGAGAAATCATTACAAACCTTGGTGGTGTTTGGTAAAGAAGTCTGGGTATGCGTCCTTGGTGTGCTCTCTCGTCAATCTGCCTTCATACCAGTAGTCAGTCCAATTCTTTTTTTTTTCCTCAAACATCTTTTTTTCCCAAACCGGATGTTTCAGTGATAAGAAGCGGCTCTGTGGTCTGTATTCAGAGCTCCCTGCTGGTATCAATCACTGTCAAGATGTTTCAAACCCACTTAAACTTGTGTTCTCATGGGCTCTAGAGATCACAAGCCGTAATTCATCGAAGAACAGTATGTGCCTGATAAAGAGCTTTACTGCCTCACTTCATTTCCCAAAACACTGTGATGAGTTTGACAACTACTGCTCCTCAGCATGTGATGCAGTTTTTAAGGAATTTGGTGCCATTAGAAGATTGTATCTTGTGTTAATTACAAGTATTAAGTTTTCCCTGCTGGATCTTATTTTTAGCAGTATATACTGATCAAAACTAAACACCAACTGCTGATCCAGGATGTGCTTTTAATCCTTTTGAAGTAGTGCTAGGTAAGGGTGGCAATACGTAGAATATAATTAGGGTATTGTGGCTTTTCCCATGTGAGATTTAGTTAATGATTTTGTAAACTTACACACTGGCATTATAGAGACACTGCAGAGACTTGGGAATTTGGCTTCTTTGAGCTTCTCCTATGGCTCGATTTATCTCAACTACTTAAATGGGCTGAGCAGCTGGAGAGAACGTTGGGGTTTGTCGTTGCATTAATGTTGCTAGGCTAACATCTATTTGGGCCCATTTATGGAGATTCTTTAGAGTCTGACAACAGTAAAAGTGTTTGATTTGTCTACTTGAACCCACAGGGGTTTGTGTAACGTGTTTTTAGTGGCACTGTAAAGTCACGATGACTCAAAATGAATATGAGCATCTACCAAAATAAACACAGAACATGATGAGCTCAGAAACACAATATGAGATCTGTTAGAGAAAGCGACTCTGAGAAGTGACTCAATATAGTAACTGGGTTTGGGTGTAATATAGATGCACTTGTTAAAGGTCACAGTTTCTGTTATTGGAAGCATGTTCTTTTAGATCCTGTGGGTTTTTTTAAGTTTCCATTTGTCATGTAACGCACTTAGCATGAAATAATAAAAAAAATTATATTGCATATAGTTTAAAATGCTTAACTACCTCATAAAAAGTACATACACTCTGTATATGTGTTTTGTTTTTGTTTTTTTTTCTTTTGGTAGATACATCTGAGCCTTTGTGCTGCATGATTAATACAACCACAAACGTCTGTAAACTAATTAAATAAAAAAATGTGCACATGTAAACATTACAACGTATTTTGTGTTTGTGTGTGGTCTGCTCATTCTCTTTACCTGTAATGAAAGAGTTGAACAATGTGACTGTTTTGGTAGTGCAGCGTGTGCTGTGCATGATCGCATGATTATGGATGCAGGCCAACACTGAATTAGTGCAAACAAAAAAGACAACTTCAGTTATTTGCCAGTATCTTGGATTCTGTGACATTGAAAAGTCATGGCAGAGTCATGACATCATGGCCGTTTCTCTGAGTCAAGGAAGGATCCTTCAAGTATTCATTTACATAAAGCTTCAGACTGTTCTAGTGCACAGATCCTGTGTCCTTCTTTTAAAGAAATTTCAAAGATACACTTATGGATCCTGCACATCCTCTGTGCTGTTAAAATACCCACAATCCTCTGTATGAGCCTTTTAAAACTGTTAGTAAATGAAAAAGAAAAATGCATCTAAATGTAATTATCAGGTGTAAGAGAATGGGTTTATTTGCAATAGATCAATTATGTATGTATGTATGTATGGATGGATGGATGGATGACTAAAAGGAAAATTTAAAAAAATCTAATTGTATTTAAATAGTGCCAAAGCATAACAAAAGTTATCTCATGACACTTTACATTTAGAGCTGGTTAAAACCAGACTCTTAAACCAATTTACAGAAACCCAACAGAATCCTCCAGGAAAATACTGAGATAAGAAAACAGAAAAGATCAAATCATAATAAAGAAAGTAATAACATCAAGGAATGTTTAACCTGATGAATAGAGGGAACATTCTTCTTGAATTTACCAACAAGTCAATAAAAATTAACCAAGACTTAAAAACAAAACACCACTCTTCATGTGTCTATGATTTGTTTGTTTTTTTTATTTAAACCTATCAATGTTTGTGATAAATGCAACTGAAGTTTATTTCAAGTTACAGCAGAACAGAAATGCTGCTTCACCTTTATTGTTTCCTTTGTAAATATATTTTTCTGCTTTTCTATTAAAGCCTACTGTCTAGTGTGTCAGTCTGTTACTGATGCACTGATTTGAGGGCGGGACCTTTTCTTCTTTTGTTAAGATTGTTCAATTCATGATGGAATGGATCATAAAGAGGGACTCTTGCCTCATACATGCTGAACTTTTACTGGCATTTATCATCACTGTTAAATCCTTATTTCCCCGTTTCTCCATCTCTTCTCCCTATCACCATAATTTTCCTTCCAGTTTATCTTTCAGATCATTTACCATCCAATTTCCTTGTCTCATTTGTGTTTTGCCTCCATATATCTCCAGCCTCCATTTTCTGTCTTCCCTCGTTCTGACACCAGTCAACTTGTATGAATACAACTCTACATTTCTGTTCACATGCTCGCTGACCCTCGAATAAACCAACCCTTTCCCTTCAGTGTGTGTGTGTATGAGGGTATGCTTATATTAGTCCTACAAAATGCAAGTGGATGGATACACACCACTGAGCATGAGGCAGGAGAGAAAGTATGTACTCGGGCTCACACACTGAGTACAACCTAATCTCTTCTGACTTTCATAGACTTCTAGTTTATTCAATAAGCTATGAATTGCTATATGATGGCACTCAACTGGGCTGAAGCCAAGGTGAAGAATAAAAACTATTGTACGTTGCAAAAAAAAGATGAAAGACAGAGATAGAAAGCAGCAAACCACAATGATGATGTAGGCCATAACACAGTCTCCAAGGCCCAACCTGTTTCAGACAGTTGCGTACATCTTGAAATTTGCGGACATGAAAGCAGCTTCTCTTAATCCACCCATCTCTGAGACAGACAATGCATTTCAATGGGAGACTCCAACTGCTAGTCTTTGTTTCTTTTGTGTGAGAAAGAGATAAAAGAGAGGCAGCCCAAATCTGCTGTTTAAATACAAAAGATACTGAAAGAGCAGGGCTGCATGAAAGGTGGTGAGAGAAATGCATTCTGTTATCAGACGATGCAAGTTTTACTTCATGCATTTAACACAATATCCATTTATGCTCAGTCTCATTAATGATGTGATCATACACAGCGCATGCTTAAATGCTCAAACGCAGACCTATTGATGATCTCTTTATTATGGGTGGAGAAGACGTAGACTGCAAACACAGGAGGAAGACGTGGGGATGAGGTATTCAAGTTTTGGTGTAAAGTGGCTAAAAACGTGGAATGAAATTGAGGAAAAAACCCTTAAGGCAAGAATGGCTACTAAAATGAACAGCTGGTGACCTCTAAACTTACTTTACTGACATCAGTTTAAGATATACTGTTATTTCCATGCAGTGCATATCTCCCTTTTTTGTATCATACCTGTTTTTTGGAGGAACATTCAACTCCAATTTGTCAAGAGTGGCTTTCTGAAACGAGAGCTATCAGCTGCTTTCATTTGTCATTTCATCTAGTGAGAAAAATAATTCACTGCCATGATCTTGATGAGGAGTCAAAACATTTCCACATCTCTAATGTGCATAGCATATTGTATCCATACTACAGGGTGTCCCAAAAAATTTGACATCATTTCATCACCTAATTATTTGTTTAAAATTTGTTTGCTCTTTTTGCTCAAAAAAGTGTAATCATTTTTATTGTTCTGCTTTCAGGAATAGACATGCCGTTTACTGCAACAGATGAGGCATTCTGTGTATTGAAGTACACCCAAACTCAGTCAAATGTGAAAGTGCAACGTGACTTTGTCATAAAAATTTCATAAACAAGCACCAACAGGAAAGTAGATTTCGACGTGGCATAAGAAGTTTCAAGAAGAAGGCTGTTTGTGTTGGAAAAAAGGACCTGGACAGCTGGCAGTTTCAGAAGCATTAGAAAACCAGTTTGGGAAACGTTTAGTCGGAATCCACATTGAACATCTGTAATAAGTATGGGAAAAAAATGACCATCCCCCAGCATTTTTTGCTTGAAATTTGTAGAATAAAACATTTTGTCCAAAATAAATCCTATTAAGTATCATTTCTCCTGACCATGTAGTCACTCCAAGATGGACATCTCAAATGATGTCAGTTTTTTGGACACCCTGTGTATGTGTGTGTATATATATATATATATATATATATATATATCCTTGAATATTAGTCCTGTAGCACTACAACATAAAGTAACCAAACAGGTGTATTTACTGAAGAGTTCATCGAAGATTAAGTACTGAAATGACAGAGGAGGGCACAGACATTCATCAGTCGTCTATGTCCTTTGATTCTTTGCAGGGTTGCAGATGGCTGGAGTCACTGCTCGCCATAGTCATGCAAGAGGAAGAGTGGAAACTACAGAGGTTACCAGTTTACACAGACTACACACCTAGATTTGATACCCACAGACAGTTTATTTATCACTTCATCTGATCTGTATGAGGATTACTGAGCAGACTAACAGTAAGTAAGTAATGTAAATCTGCACTCACACTGAAGTCCACAGATATTCATTCTTTTTTTTATATCCATTGGTCCGTAAAAATATACCTGCTTGTTTGCTCGTGTTCAC
Organism: Apogon hyalosoma; assembly: GCA_037367295.1. NCBI lineage: Eukaryota > Metazoa > Chordata > Actinopteri > Kurtiformes > Apogonidae > Apogon > Apogon hyalosoma. The sequence goes on along the minus strand of JAPQRP010000005.1, from coordinate 22,371,981 downwards.
TGACTCTTACTTCAGCAACTGTTTCATAACAGAAAGAATAAATAGCCCTTACAATAAGAAAAGAATTTCTGCAAACACTTTGTGGTCTGATAAATGACTAATGCTGGAGGTTAATGGGAATTCACCAAACAACACACTCTAGAGGTTAATAGGAATTTGCCAAAATGACTGAGCCTCAAGGTTAATGGGGATCCCAGTTCAGAGCTGCAAACAGCTGAGAGAATAAATTGGGAAATTTGCTACGGAGGAAATTAGAGATCTAAAGGCACTGAACCGAGGCTGTTTTTAATATCACCTGGGAATGAATTTTAAGAGCAATTTAACAACAGAAAAGATCAAAACAAAGCTGCTGTTTCCCTATTGAAGATAACTAATGACTGTAATTGTAACAAAAACTATTCAGGGAAACTGAGTCCAAGTGTGTTTACACAAGCAACATGATCCATATTAGTTCTGCAACTTTTTGTTGTTATTATTAGAGTGATATGAAGAGAGCATATTCAGTTCAGTTTGGATTATATATTGTTTGTTTTAGACTCATATAAGGGCATGTTTAAATGCTACTTTGCAAAAAATGAAATGGCACAAATAGATGCTAAACACCAGCATTTCACACACACTGACACTATAAAGTCTTATCTGACAGCTGACACATACACATTAATCGGTGTCAAATGCTTCCACCTGTTCCCAGTTTAACTTGTCAGATAAAAAAATAAAAATTCTCCAACAAATGTCAGCACACACACACAAATCTGTACATTGGAGTGTGAGCATGCACGTAAACCACCTCAGGAGGGTTTCTCATCCAACTGACAGCCTGACAGATGCCGAGACACACAGAGTCTTTGTAATCAAAGTACTGAGAGAAACTGTGGGCTTGTGGGAATCGTACTACAGGTAAACAGCTGAGTGACACGCAACTGGCAAGATTTCAACCACAACTTGGCTGACACAGAATTTTAAAAGCTGATAAATATCTTATACTTTGCCCTGAATGGAGTGCTGCTGAAAGTCAACACAGAAATGAGCAAGCATTTTGACCTTTACTGTTCTCCCAAAGTCAATGGGGTTTTAGTTCTGCATGAAATAATGTGTGAGATTTTCAGTTTTACACCTCGCATGAGAATGTTGTGTAGCTTTAAAAAGGCCATTGCTGAAAAACAAGAGGCCATCAACAATATCACATCATATTGTTTTATCGCTCTTTTCTTTTTACTAGCTTGTCCTGTCCATTGTGATGTCCGCTTTCATTTCATTATGAACACTAGGTTTTGTGACATCCAGACAATACCACCAGGTAATTTCTGGTGTATCTTTTTAACTCAAGCTCTTAATAGGGTAGCGGCAAGGGGCAAGGACCTCAGCTCCAAAATGCAGCCACTGCATACGTATCTTAAAGTTTTAATTCCACTGACACAGTTAGATCTTAGTTACACTAAGGCTAGCTTCAGACAGCAGGTCTTAAGTCTTTCCCCCATAGAGACGACATTTGACAACCCCCCCATCCTTAATGACAAGTTTTGACACCTCCGTCATATCACTAAAGATGTGATTTGACAACCCTTAGAACAGGTTCAGGTTTTTCAAATGTAACAGAGGCTGTGATAGGTGGAGGTGACCACAACCTACACTAAGCCAACCAATAGGATTAAAGGATACATTTTTGCTGGTTTTTCCCGAAGTTTGCCGAAGTGGTGACGATTCTAGACAACGGAAAAAGAAATGACGCAACAGAAAAACAACACGCGTAATGGCGGCGTGCAGGTTTAGAAGCGGAGCGGAACGGGCTTTCTTTATGGATAACTTTGGAGAAAGTGACTGACTTATATGATTTGTGTAGATTTCAAAGTGATGATGAATTTGATTACCCAGTGGAAAACAGTGATAGCGACGGAATACCAGAGTGAAACTACCGAAGATGACTATGCCGGCCGGTAAAGCGTCTTCATGGAGCCGTGTAATATCTGATCAAACTATCATGGACTTTACACTGGATTGTAGACCTAATTTACCCTGAAATTTGAATGTTGCCGAGGCTAGTCCACTGAAATATTAATTTTTTTCCAAGATACTATCTGTGACAGAACTGCTACAGAAACGCTAATGCGGAGCTCCACGAACGAGGAAGTGAACATAACAGGTACAATACAGAGCAGGTACAAACAGGTGTTAACAGGTCTATACTGTATCTGGTGACATGAAATCTATCTCAATACTTTGATAAATACAGGTGTAGTTTTGTTTATGAAAACAGTGCTCAGAACATGCATGTATCAGATGCCGAATGAATTTTTTGTTTTCTATTTAGCACCTGACCAGGTAAACTTTAATTTTCAGTGAGCTGTTATATACCTGCAAATGAGCTGAATCCCATTGAAATCCCATAAATGGATAATCCAGAGTCTCAGGTTTCCAGAGATATATGTCTATATTTCAAAGTTAATAAGTGTGAAAGTCTTTTATAACCATTTGTGGAGGTTTGTTTCTTTTATGCAAATATGTTCCATGGGTAGGTCTTGTAACATATATATGGATTGTTCCTATTAGGCATCCAAGGGGGAGAGAGTTTAATGCACAATGCGGATGTATTGGTGAAATCTCATTTTTTGTGTGAGTGTTCATTCATATTACACATTAAATACAACTTCTATCACTTCTGAGTATGAACTGAATGTGACCCTGAAGTGACGTGCATACACAAAAGAGGTCCTGATGTAATACGTGACCACGCAGGCACTCGCTGCGTTTACCGAAGTAAATATATTTTTCCCGCAGCTCCTCCTCCTGGGACACAGAATTGTGACGTTTGTTTCAATGACGTAAAGGTCAGATAAATATGACCTGGCCATTCAGACTGAAGTCACATTGTAAAATATCACAAACGTATCAGATTTGGGACCACATATGAAAGCGGCCTGGGTCAGATTTGAAAAAAATCTGATTTGTGATGTTCAAACAGTCTTTAACAAATCGGATACAGATCATATAAGGGCAAAAAAATTGGATTTGGGCCACATTTGCCTGCAGTCTGAACGAAGCCTTAGATAGTCAGAATACATCTCTGACAATATCAGAGTTTTGTCCGACTGTATTGAGGTCAACAGCATGAACAGCCGCCATCTTTCAACCTCTTCCACTGCTTTTTCCACCACAACCAAAACACATACAGTGTACATTTGTGGATTTAGACCCAACCTTTTCTCAAGAAGCAGGAAGAACAAAAACTACAATTACATAACATTGAAAGAAATGTTCTAATTTTCTATTTTTTGTTGTTTTAGTGTTTTATTATTTTTAAACTCATAAGAGTGAGGGTACTTGATATTTTCCAAAACTTGGGTGAAAAATCTCTTGACTTTACATAGCTGTAGTTTGTTCTCAGATATACTAAATCCTAAAACATATTCCTGAAACACAGTGCTCTGAACAATGATTCCTGATAGCCTTAATGAAAATCAGATATCACTTTACTCTAACTGTAACACCACTCAGCACAACTCTTTCCATCTGACAGCCTACATGTCTTCTAATTAACATCAATGCCTTATCTGTCAGCAACACCCATGGACGAGAGACATCGACTGTCAGAAAGACAATAGGCAGGAGGAAGAGAGTGAGGAGAGCGCTGTGTTTCAGCTCCACGGGCTCTATCTTTAAACTACTGATAGTGGCTCTGTAGATAATACTCTATAGTTAAAACCAGCAAGCGGCAACAGATGCCTGTCGTCCAAACTCAGTGTGAATGTGTATGCCCTGTCTGGGTCTTTCAAAGGAATTTCATTTCCAATATACAGACTGTTGAAGGTCCAATTTCCTGACCAGTGTAGCAGAGCGCTCTGTCTGAGTTGTGTGTTGAGTGCATAGATCTGTGTCCAAACCTCTGCAAGAGAAACCAGGCAGGAGGTGAACATCGCCAGGAAAAGGAGATGGAAAAAAGCTGAACAAATCAGACAGTGAAGGAGGCAGAGAGAGGAAAGGTTAAAGAAGGGGTGGGAGAGATAAAATGGGCGGTATGAGAGAGCGAGAGAGAGCGAGGGCGAGATGTGAGGTGAGAATAAAAATGAGAACAGCATGTGTAATGGAAGTGACAGAGCAAAACAACATCACCTACAAATAACTGGACACACACACATGCTTTCTAGTCCATCAAGTATTAATGAACTTTTAAGTTGCTATTTCTGCAGGATGATAAAACTTTTCTGCATCATCTCATCGACAACAGGATTCAAACACACAGTGAATGTAGGACTTTTACCAAAGCAATAAAGCTTCTGAGAAGGAATGCAAACCTGAACGGAGAAAAAAAAAGCAAGAAAAACCTCCATGTCTTGTACAGGGCACCATTTTATTAACTGTAAGGTTAGATGTATCCAAGTCAAATAGTTGCTAGATATTCACTCTGTCAACACAATTACAGGTGTTTTCATATAGATCACTTCATTAATTTCTTAGTATATGAAGTGTCTCATTACCTTGAACCAAGCACATTGACTCTTTAATATCTTCACATACCAACTCAACCTGAACTAACAACTGTCGGCAAATACCAGCAAATCATGTTTTGAATCAATTTGCTCCCTCTGTTGAAAGACCTAAAAATGACTTTATCAATATTCCCATAGAGTATATATGTATTTTTTTTCTGTTGTTTTGCAGATATATTGAGCAGAATGAGCCAAAATGGAAGAATTTGCTAATAATTCAAAGCTTAAGTTTAGGTCTTAAATTTGACATTTTTCACGATTGATAGCTCCCACTTATTAGCCGTGAAAAATTAAATCTGAGTCAAATTTAGGAGCAACAACGCAACAAAACTTTGTCAAAAATGTCTTAAACTGACTGTTTAAGCTCATTACTATTCAAGTAATATATCTTAGCAGATCTCACACTGAACTGATTATAGAGGTGACATTCCATCCTTTCCTGTGAGCTCCATGAGACATTCCTTACTTTGGGGAAAAAAAAAAAAAAAAAAACTATGGTCAGCGATGAGAAAAAAAATTTGTTTTTTGAACCCGTTTTGTGTTATATGTTGTCTATCTATTTAAAATGTAATGTTATGTGTCAAAAAAGTCACAGTTTGTGATAAAGACAGTGAGGTAGCATCTAGTTGTTTGTTTGTTTTTTTTGTGAAACTTTTTTGTGGACTGTACCTCTAGTCGCACATGATAAATGTCACCAAAGCCAAAGTGGCCGTTACTTCAGCATGTTTCACCTTTTGAGAGGTAGGTGAAAATCAATACTGGTCATGTTGAAGCTGTAGAAACATTTTTAGCTGCTGAACAGATTGTGCAGAAACAAAGTTATCATGAAGCCGCCTCCACAGAGTAGATATTCCATTGCTGTATTTTAAGTGTGATATTTATACCGTTTTACAACAAACTGCATCTTTCTTGTAGAAATATATTGCAAACTGACAAAGATCAAATGTGCAAATGGTGGTAGGATTCAAACGAGATTTAAAAATGACTTTTGTTTGCTTTTGACTGTGATACAATTTTCTGGTCTCATGGGGGCACCTCTCTATTGTAAATACACACCCTTTTCTTTCTTCAGTATTTATAGCCAGTATTTATAGTTACTCAGCTAGATAAACTTTCCAGACATTTTCCTATCAGTAAAAATCTGATTCAGTGTTATTGTTGAAATATTAAAGTGAGGGTATGCTTCGTAAAACTTGGCACTGTGAAGATTTATGTCAGAAAGATAAGGGCGAATAAATCAAAAAAGGTAAACCAGAGTAAATGTAAAAACACAATAAGTTAGTTGAATCTACAGGAGCTTAAACTACAGGGGACTGTCCAAATCCAAAAACTAAATATAAATAAAGATGAACCCATGTCAGTAAATCCTGCTTTGGAAAACTGAAACCAAAATATCACACTTACGGAATCCTCCACTTATGCAGAGTTGCATCGAACAGAATCTGAGCAGTACCTGGTAATTAATGCTGTTACTCATGTATTCAACCACCCTCACCTCTCTGAAAACAACTATGACCTGACAAAACCTTGACCCTTGATGCAGCTTTTCTACAGGAATGAAAACAGAGTGAAGATGACGAAAATAAACCCATTTTTTCACATCTGATTAAGGTCCAAACACTAGCATATAAACAGCAGTAATCTGCAGATCATTAAACTCTTGATTTGATGTAGTAACCAGATTATTTATTGAAGCTTTTCTCATTTAGAAAAGACGACAGCTCCCATTCAAAACCTCCAGTGTGAAACCTCTTATCAACAGGAAAAAAATCTCCTCTCTGTGACCTAATCGGTTTCCTTTCTTACCTTTCCGTTTCACTTTCGCTATGCTTTTAACTTGTCCTCAAACGTCCTTTCTCTCATCACAACTCTTCTGCCCATGACTGCTCTGATCTGTTTGCGGCAAAGTTTGGCATTAACAGTACATCAAATATTTGATGGAAATACACGAGACACTTGGTGATCCATCGTCATCGCTGTCTGCAAAGATAAATCACACCAGGATTGGAAAGATATGGGTTTTTAAAGTGATACAAATATTATATGTATTGTTTTTCGTTTTTTTGGAATGGCAATATTTTTTACAGATTGAGAATTTCAACCATTTCAATCCCTTAAAAAATCATTTTATTTTATCTAAATGTCAAGCAGAAGTATTTACTCTGTTGCCTAGCACTGTATTTTCCCATTAAATTGAACTTTTAGCTGCATTCCCCTCTGCCAAGGACTGAATTTTGTATTTAACACTTTTTAAGTTGTTGAATATTGGTACTAAATGTTACTGAATGCCACTGGCCTCAAAACTGCCTGAAATTAGTTTATATGCGACCCTTAAAGTTGCCCATTTCACAGATTTGCAGACTTTTCTCAAGATGTAAAGAAGTGTCTCTCTCTCGGTAACATATAGGACATCTGCATAGCCTCACGCTGATATGAGACACACAGCAGTGAGTGATGTGTACATCAGCGTCCTTGAGAAATAACCCCGAAGCGAGTGTGTTTCTCTGTTGTTGGCATTGATGTCCTCCTGTTTGGCAGTTCTCTCAGCTGTTAATGAGATGCAGCTTTAGTATGCCATGTCTGCCTCCTGTGGAGCTACGCACATGCTTCCAGAGGTGATCACACACACATATTTCCATTTCAAACCCACTAACATTCACAGAACCTTGAACTGGTACCCTTTAAATGACCTTAAATTCTTCATTATCTTTGAAAATGGCAGCTTTTGATTATTTTGGTGCCAGTCACCCTTTAAATGTTACTACAAAACAGCTGCTCCACACCTTGTTTAACTAGGAAAGCACAGAGGGAAGAGCCAAGGCCATCATTTAATTACAATATTGCAATCTGAAGACAACATAAGGCTTCTACTGATGGAGTTGAAAATAAAGTGGACATTTCTAAAAGCTACAGACTTGGCAAACTTGTATTTTGCATTGTGAAATACGAAAAGAAAAATGCAATCAACACAGTTAACATGGGAGAAATATTTTACAATCATTAGTGCTATACCTGAATGTTCGTCTATATCCTCCTGAGACCCAGGAAAGCAAAAGTTTTGGCTTTTTTTACATTAAATAATTGCCTTGATGATGATGATTGGAAACAGTATGATGCCACAGATTTTCAAATACTTTTTTTTTTTTAAGTAAAGCTGTGAAACTCTCAAATATGCATTGCTGGGTCTCAGGAGGATATAAATATTAATTCGGCAGGAGGACATTTTCAGTTAATTAACCATTTACACTGGTTTACTTTTTAATCAATTATTGCCTATTAATAATCTAATATTTGCTTCTTTCCCCAACTGATCAAAAAGGTAAGGCTAAAGAAGTCACCACGAAACTAGCTACTTTTAAATATCTGTCACTCACTACCTATTTTTGTTAAGGCAGAGGTAATTTTCAACCTGCTAACACAGCATGACTATAATTAGGTCAGACTCTTTATTTCAGTCTGTTTCCACTGATTATTTAGAGTCTGTCAGCACAAAAAGTGTTGAGTTCATACACATCAACCAGCAGATTTATGTTAAATGTTTGCTGATGCTGTTAAGCAGTGAAGTCAGACTTAAACCACATTCAGACTGTGTGCAGCTGCAGATGCCTGTGAGAGACCAGCTGACCTTTGGTAAGTCCAGATCTTCAGTGGCCATGTCATGTGTTATTTCAACATCCTGTATGTTGGGCTGTTGAAGCCGTGACATCACACTTGTGGTGCTGAGATAAATACGAGCCTACAAATAATCAAATATAAGCGTGTGCAGATTATGCGTCACTGTCTTAATGAGACATATATAATGTGAAAACTTTAAATTTATATCACTGTGAAGCTTCAGATATTCATTGTCAATGACTGATGAAGCACCAGAGACATGAAAGGGCTATTTACTCCAGTCAGAGCAACTATTCATTCAACCATTTTAATTCTGCTATTTTATTAAAAGATCAATCAGAAAAACTTCCTGTGTTGCCCAGAGCTATATTTTATATTTTTCCATTAAACTGAACTTTTATCTTCTCTGCCTTGCAATTATTTATTCATTTAATAGTTATTTAAAGATGATTAAGTGGTGCAAAATTCCGACCAATATGCCCGCACACTCGCTTCCATTCATTCACAGTCAAAATAGCATGTGAATCACATCATGGAAGTAGTAGCTTTTCATGCTGCTCAACAATCAGGTGTATTCAGTTACTGCTGGAGGCAGCTCATTAACATTGGGCTGATTTTTCAACCTTTTGACATGAATTTTAATACAAATGAAATAATTGGGGCTGACCACTGTTGCCTTGGCTTGTACAATTTCCCACCATCTGACCGAGCAGGAGGAGGCCTATAACCACAAACTGACACACACCAGCTTCTTCAGCATTGGTTTACTGAAAATCCAATCACTTCTCATAGTACCGCTTGGTTTTTTTGTTGTTTTTGTTTTTATTTTGCCTGATTTTCAGTTAAACCATTTTTTCATTACCTCAGCCAAACATCTAATGTGATCACTCCTGTTTGTCCATCTGGCAATACAATTACGCAAACACTACTGCACTGATTTCCACAATTTATTGAAAGGTTAGGATGAAGAACAACAACTATTTGTCTGATCTGAACAGCTGAGGGTCAGATATTCAGATAAACTTATAGTATATTACTGCAGGCAAAGCGGTAATGCCACTAAGCCAGTCTTATTATTTTATGAAGGCAAGTTTATTTATTGAGCCAATATCATATACAAATCAAGTCGATCTGTTTTACATGGAGCATCCAGAGGGAAACAAAATACTTAATCAATAAGACATTCATATATATATATATATATATATATATACACACACACACACACGATAGAAAAGAATCTACATTCAAATGGTTAATAGACTATACAGTCCTCCAGACCGACAGCAATTACAAGGTTATCAAGATCATTCAAAGGCTCAAGAAAAGCTAAATGTTTTCAACCTGGAATTAAAAATGTCTACATCTGGGGCAAATCTTAGCTCTTCTGGCAGTTTGTTCCAGTTGTTTGTTTCCAGTTGTTTTAAATGCTACTTTTCCATGTTTATCTAAATGTTGGGCTTTAATAGCTGACCTGAGATCATCCCTAATCCTATGAAGCCTACTCTTCCTTAAACATATCACTAATGTATCCTGGCCTAAACCATTCAGTAATTTGTAAACTAGTAGCTATGAAATGATAGCTGTGTCCATCTCTAGTAGGTAACATTTATTAATCATTCTTTCCACATTGTTTTCCATCTTTGTATACTGAAGTCATGGTCCATCTGCCGTGGTCAATTGTTATTGAACGCCATTATATTATTAACAAACGGCAAACAGAAATGTAATTCATTTCCTTGTATTAACATTCTGCGCAAGTAAATGTCTCTGCATTGTAAGGTATGTGTGCATTATTAAACTGTTATGAGACGCATACTACAGTGGTGGCATAAAGTTAACAGAATAGAGAATAGTATAGTTAATTGCAATTATCCGTTTGACAATTATCATTAACTGTAATTTCAGTATTGTGACAGCTCTTCCTGCAACCCCAGTGTAAATAAGATTGTTTCTTTAATCTTATAATAAGCCTTGCCTTCTTTGCAGCAGTTCATTCCAGGAAGAAAAATACTCAACACTTGAGTTTGGACAGTGAATTTCTAATGTAATGTAGATAAATCTTGTTCCTTATACACAGTTGTTTGAACCTTATTAGTCAGTGAGTTTACCAAGCTCCACATAACTGTGTGGTACGATGCGTGTGTTATGATAAGTGCTGTTGTTTGGCTTTATATGACCTGTAATTCCTGTTATCTGACACCAACATGACAGAGACGTCCTTACATTCCTCCATAATCAGACCTGTAGCCATGAAATATAAACACTCACCCAGCCGCTGTCTAGAAATGGGTGCTTATCTCCTTCTCTAACCACCAGACTCCCTCTCCAAGCGACACAATATTTAGCTTGTTCAAGTGCAAGATGCATGTGGAATATTTATAATAGTGGACAACAAACAACCACTAGTACATCAGAACATGTTTTTTTTTTATTCCAGATAATTGCATTTAATAGTTATTTGACTATTTATTAGAATTAATTCAACATCTATTTTCATTCATTTACAGCTGAGTTGCTGAGTTTGAGGATGTTTTCTTCATTAGCTAGGAGGAGCCGAGTCATTTTATCATCGTCTATAATTGGGGGGGGTCACATTAAAAGGGAAGTGATAAGTAGAAGACAAGACAAAATAAAAAGTGATGATACGGAGGTTGAAAAGGAAAAAAGAAGATGAGTAGGAATAACTGGAAAGAGATCAATATAAACAGTGGAAAAGGCAATGTGAAGAAGTGCAACTAAAAAAAAAAAAAGGTAACAGGAGAGGAAAAAGGAAAAGCGAGAGGAGAAAAGCAAAAAAAAAAAAAAAAAAAGAGCAAAAGCAGAAAATTACAGAAAAAGGGGCGAGGGGAGAGAAGAAAGTTTGGAAGCTGAGAGAGGGGCGTTTCTGGCAGCAAGCAGTTTCCATTACTGGCAAAATAAACCGATACCATATGAGTAATCACCTCATAACTGGAGCAGGAATTTACTACAGCATGTACACAGAGAAAGAGGGAGAGAGAGAGAGAGAGAGAGAGAGAGAGAGAGAGGAGGGGAAAGAGAAAGAAAGAGAGAAAGAGGGGGGAGGGGCGATATATAGCAAATAACAGCAAGTAGAGAGGAAATGGGAAAAGAGGTCAAAATGGAGAGAATAAAATAAATAAGGAATAGAGGACCAGACTCATTCATTCCAAGCAAACAAACCTCCAGGAAATACCTACTGATCAGAGGAGTCACAACAACACAACAGGAAATAACAGCTGGACTAGAACAGCTTCTAACTGCTGCTGAGAACAAAAACAGCTTATAGGAATACACCAGCCATCTGTCAGTTTAACCAAATGAATACCATCAAACTCAACACTTCGACCTTTGTATACAATGATTGTACAAGACGTCAAGTCATAACAGCATTAAATTAATAGCAATCTGTGTCATAAGAAGGAGAAAGCTGCTCCTGTGGAAATCTTCACCCAACACCACTGTCATCATGCGACTTCACATCCTGTAAGCTGAAATTAAAGCTGGGTTTTCATTTAAAGTAAGTATGCTTTATTACTATAGCACATTTCACACATAAAATAGAAAAGTGCATTACAATAAAAGTGCAGCGTGACATAAAACAAAAATAGGGCAATTAAAACCCTAATTTAACACCAAAAGTCTGTGTGAGCTGGGACAGACATTACAAGCTAAAGCTATACTAGCCGCTGCCAGCCATTGATACAAATTCCAGTTGATAATAAAGCTTTATACTGTGTTTTGGAAAGATGCAGTGAAACATTCAAGTTGGACATTACCGCACATACAAATGATTTCATGCACAAAACAGACAGAAAGAAGAGCAAACTGAAGTTTTGTTTCTGCAGATTTCGCAACTGTAATGGCAGCCATTTTGAACCCTGGATTCAGTGCTTTGCTCCAGATATGGCGCCATAAGCTACACTATACACAGCTGTAATAAAAAAAGAGCAGAAGTTGACATTTCTATTATTTCCAAAAGTCCACAAAATTAAGTGCAAGTATGTTAAAGTGTAAAACCACTGACAGCCACTGGGCGCTGCTTCCAAAAAGGCCTGACCTTCAAAGACTGACACTCAACTTCTGTGGAAACACAAAGTTAATATGCTTTTCTAAGACTCATTCTGGTCTTATTTGTATTATTTGGTAGAATTTGGTGGACCAGTTGGTCCCAGAGTACCTTCAATGGCAGCTCACTGCTCCTGTGTGCTATGTGCTAATGCTAATGCTAAAGCTAAGTACTGTGTATGTATTAGGATGGGTAAAATACATAGACCAAACTTCCCTCCAGGGTCAATAAAACAAACTAACCTTCAAAAACATTTAATTTAACATCCTTATCAGTTAATTCCACCTATTGCGACTAGCAGTAATGTGTTCATTTGAGCAAAAACACTTGATCACTCACATGAGAAAAATGTTTGCTTTGTTTGCGATTCCATTAAGCACATGATGCAATTTCTAAAGTTTTATTTTTCATTTTACTGCTGTCATTAACTTTTCTAATGTCAGGATTCAAAATGTACATACTGAAACATGATTTGAAAGTTTTTAAATTGTGCATTGTCCTATTCACCTCTCCCCATTTTTAGATAAGGCTATAAATGTCAACTCTTATAACAAATAGCAAAGAGGAAACATTCTGGTAATTTCATTTATTGGCTTTGTTTTAATTTTCTATTTACATTTAATTAAAATGTCTAGAACATTTTAGGTTGGAAGCCAACTCTACCTTGCCCTAAATTTGGCATGGAAACATTGCCAAATAAAATGAGCAACCAATTAACTCAGAAACTACACTGTAATACATTATAAAATATGGCCAATGATATTGCAGCTTAATGCCCAGTGACAGATAGCAGGATTAATCTGTAAGAGAGGAGACGAATGTCCTGACCTTCCCACAGCCTTCCTGTCTGTTGCTGCTTGTAATTACAGCTGACGAGCCTAAATGACCAAATGCACAAACACACATACACACTCCACAACATACACAGAAACAAACAAAAGACAAGTGGGTTTAACCGGCTGCAGAGACCCCACCAGATCAAAGTGTTGGAAACTTTCATGGTTACATGAAGACTGAGCCAGCACATGGCATAAGCAGTTTGGAATACAACTGTGTGCAACAAAAAAAAACTGCCATTTGGTTTCATTTAGTAGCAACAATGGGGCTGCGAATAAGTGCAGCTTGTTTATTCCTTTAAACGGGCAAAAAGGACAAAAAGGAACAGGAAAAACTGGAAAGAATGCACATCTGCAAACCAAAAGCAGCATTTTGCATAAATGTTTCAGTCATGTAGAGTATATGCATGTAAGCTTGTGCTTTTAAATATGACAGTACAGTTGTTGAAAACAAAATAGCTGAAAAATATTTGTACTGGACAAGCTAGTTCATTTATGGTTTTAGGTTTAAGTAAATTCTCTTAAACATAATGTCTTTATCCTCTACAGAGCAGCATCAAAAATATAACTTACTCAAGCTGTGTTTAAGTGCATGTGAGCAAAAACCTGATTGGTAATGTTTTATTCTTTAATGTGGAAATGCAAACAGGAGTTCAAGTTGGAGGGGAAAAAGAAAAAAAAAGGTCAGAAAGGAGAGTAGAGCCAGAGAGTCAGCTCACGCACAGTCAAACAGGCAACAGGCCAACATGCAGGAAATGAAGCACAAGAAAACACACACAATACAACAACCCAAACTGTAATCATTACTTTCAGGCTAAATCTAAAGATGCATACACAAAACCAGAACAAGTATATTCTCTAAGTAATACTTACACCGAATGCTGGCAAGCTAAATATATAAACAATGGTTAAAACACACACACACACACTCACACACACACACACACACACAGCTTTAATGGTGTTCATGTGACCCTGATGCATTCTGTATGACTCAGAAACCAAGAACACAATTTCTGCAAGTTAGTCAGGATCTGAAGTCACCTCCCGAAACCAACACTTAAGCATGAAGACAGTTCCAGGAAGGATTTGTGATATATGAAGAGGAGCCGGTCCACATTACTGGCTTAAAAAGGAAGCAAACAGCTATTAGTGTATCTTAAATCACCAACTATGGGGGCTTCATCTGAGGGCTGAGGAACCCACTGAAAGCATAGAAACACGAAGCTGGTTATTATAAGAGTATTTTTTGTTAGTTTTTTTTTTCCACTATGTAGAATACACTGTCATATTGATTTATAGTTTCTAAAGGCACACCAGGAACTAAGTTTGTTTACAATCCAAGTCTATTTTTCCTATGAAACACAAATCTTATGCTGTTTATATGTTGTGAATGAGGCTGAAATGCTTTAGGCTTGTATAAACTTCCAGACATTCAGTTTCCACAAACTCCTGAGAAAAATATGTGGCTCTTCAGCTGCTATCTTCCACTCCCTCTATAAGCAACATATCATCACACAACAACAATCCAAAAGAAGTAGAAAAATAACCAATATTGTTAAAGTTTTGTTTTCTTAAACTCTGTTGTATTTTCCTTGGAAAAAAATAAGCATGCTCAAGAGTCACATCATAGCTTTTATTGCAAAAGTCCAGTGTGACAAACCTGTTTCTGTTAAAATCGTCAAACATCTAAATAGCCACTGGCAACCAAAAGCACATACTGATCTAAAATGTTCAATAACCTTTGGGCAGCTTTTCAGCAGCCTCAGATATGACTCATTTGGGTGTTCAGTGGCTCTGTAGTAAATGTGAAAACACATATCTTTTACAAAAGTGATTCACCGATAAAGCTAATGTAATTTGACAAATGACTGATAGTAGATATTCATATATTTTGCCAAAAAAGTTATTTTTCCTACAGTTTTCTTGATACTCTTTGATACAATAACTCAGAATTTACTCTGAGCTTTGATGAAACTCTACATGATCAGTAAACTAAATATAAAAAAATACCTGATTATAGCTGATAAATGCAAAATACCAAGGACAAAATAACCAACGGTGACAAATCACTTAGGAAAGGTTAAGCTAGAGAAGATTCATTTGGAAGTTGTCACACTGCAAAAAATTATTTCTAATGCTGCATTTCCACTGTGGAACCGGCCCGACTTGACTCGGCTGGACTCGACTCAGGTACCAGGTACTATTCCTGGAGACCATTTCCATTACAGGATACTACCAACTTTAGAGTACCTGGACGTCATAGTGACGCAGCGCATAACTTCCGTGTTGTCTGCTCAGAGAGTTGCTGATAAACTCACTTGTTGTGTGTTGTGTTGTCCTGTCAAGCTCACAATGAATTTTTTTGTCGGCCACCAAGGACAGAAATGTCTAAACCTCCTCGACCGACTACAGTGTAGTTTTGCAGGCTGCCATCAAGTGGATTAACCTACCGGTATATTTACTGTAAACTTCCACATTTCTTTTTTAAAAATGGTGGGTCGTCGCACACTGATAACGCAATGATGCAGAGACAACTCTCTGACCAGTCAGTGGTCTGCAGTGTTTACACATCATGTTTTAGTATCTCTTGGAACCTCTGCGAAGTAGACACCAAAAAAATAGTACTGGGTACCAGATTCCAGGTCCTTTTACATAATGGAAATGCAAAAAGGCCGAGCTGAGTCGAGCCGGTACCATGTAGTGGAAACGCAGGATTATAAAGTGAAAAAAGCCTTATGTCTAGAACATTTGTCTTGGAAAAAAATCGAAATGGAAAAAAAAAGCTTGACAAGAAATTTTTACATAAGAAAAATATATCAACTTTTTCTTAATAAGATTTTGCAGCTAATATCAAGCCGAATTTTACTAGTAACAAGGTATGGCAATATTTTGCAAATTAGGCTATCCCACCGAAGGATCCAGTTTGTTTTCCTTATTTTAAGACTGAAATCACTTGCACAACTTCTCGATTCAAGAATCTTAAGAAATGACAGCAATTAACTTTTTAAAAATTATTTACTGTTATTTACAGGCTTAAAACATAGCAAAAAGGATAACACATTTTAACATGACCCTTGACTCATTTGACAAATGACTCTAAGGCATTCCTGCTGGCCGTAGGAATTTTTCAGACCTGAAATGAAAGCCAAATTTTTTGTCTCACTCACTCCCTTGTTAAATTTCTGTCACTAACATGTTTGACAAACTCCACAGTCCCATAATCACTGCTTATTCAGTTCTGACTTTTTTCCCCACATATTAGGCTATACATCGATGCATGAATTTTGGAGATTGGATGTATGGTTATGGATTAATATCATTGTGTTTGAGAGGTAGTTTCTTAGTCTGTTTAACATGGACACCCATGTCTCCTCCATAAGGAAGAGCTAATTGGTCACATGACCTTGCAGTGGGTGTTTAGCTCAGTAGGTAACATATGGGACTCCAATGTGGAAGCCCTGGGTCGATTCCTGGTTGAAGCAGTCATTTTCATCTCAATCAAGAGAATCAAATGCTTATTTTAAGAATTTTGTTCCACTTTTTCCTCTTATTTTCAGACTTCAATTCTTATAGCCAGCTCAGTCAGAGACTAAAATTCTTCATTCACAGTAATTCTGTCTTGAATGAATGTGATTTTATTTCTTGTACTAAGCACTGTTTGCTAAAATTCTAGCATTTTTGTCTAGTTTTAAGGCACATTATGGTTTTTTTAGTTAAGAAACTTTTCGTTTTAAGACTTCTAGCCAAGGATTTTTTTTTCTTACCACACTGGCAGATTTTTTTTTGCTCAGTATAAGCCAATTTGACCAGATTTAGGAATACTAGGCTTATTCCTAGCAGGGTATTTTTTGCAGTGCACAAAAAAAGTTGTAGGTCTTTTACCACTTAAGCAGTTCCATCTGTGTTGCCACGGTAATGCTACATGATGCTTGTAGCATTCACGTAACCAGAATTATATCGGGTAAAAACTCAACAAAACCAATTGTCAGAAAACAGAACACTACTCAAACAACAAGCACTCAGATGGGCAAATATCTAAAACAAGCTAATATTCCCAGACCAGTGTATGTCATGAATAATTTCATAAAACAACAGACCAATGTGACAAACTTTACAGCACAAAGCTAACACTAAACAGATCCAAAAGTACAAGTATTATTTCTCTATGCTAAAACTCACTGAATGAGACAAAGAAGAGCAAAACTACAGGTTGCACTGTGAAAAGATGATTACAGATTTTGTCTTACCTTTGTTGTTTTCTGATCATAACTTGGTTTTATGAATGAAGCTTCTGCTACCAGCTAATCCATTGTTTTGTGCTACACTGAAATGATTCTGAATAGAAACAAATGATGCAGGGCTTAATAGGTTAAAGGTTAAATAACTTAAAGATAAAACAGTTAATCTGCACTGATAGAACATTGTACAAACTATCAGTATCTGCAGTTTGTCTCAGACAGTCATCAGTGACTAATATCAGGCTTCCAAGAGTAAATATTGACTATACGGGAAAATAATACTTTAAAAAGGTGAAAACCTCCTGAATTTTTATTGTGTAGTTTGCTGTTCACACATCTTTTCAGTGTAAGAACCAATCATTATTATATCAGCTGACTGACATCCACTACTGGTTGACCTTTAGAATAAACTACAGAATATTTTTCGAGTATCCTTTAAAGGTGATGTTAGTGGCAGCAAGGCACAGCAACCTGAGATGACTGGAAGAAAAATATGAAAAAAAAAACCTCAAACAGGAGGGTTAGCAGGTAACTGTCTGCACTGGAAAACGACAGCTGTCAGGGAAGACTCTAAATGAACAAATGGTTAATGGCCTGGGACCACACACACACATACACTCATAAAGAGCCACACCTAACTTGCAATGTGTCAACAGCTACAGCTACAGCAGGTCTGTTAAACTGGTTTATTCATGAGTAATGCTGTGTCACATCTAGTGGCAAGTACTGACTGTCACTGATTAGATTGTGTTTGCGTGTGTGTTGCCAAATGGAAATCACCTGACAAACATTACAGAGACCTTCGACAGTAAAACGATCCATTCTACATCGACTCTCCTTTGCCCAAAAAACCCTCCCTTTTCTTTAACCCTGTTAACTTTTATCTAAACCCAGTGAGACTCAGACTGTTTTCCAGAAATCAGACACAGACAACAGCATGGAGACAGACAGAGATAGGCTAAATAACAGCATTTACTGGAGTAACTGACTGATTCAGTGAAACAAAATGATGGGACAAGTAGAATAGTAAAGTATATGCATAAATTATCTGTAATATTGTCATATGAAAGATTGGTTTACAAACAAATATAACACAGTGCATTTCTATTTGGCTCAGACTTCTGCATGTTTTGAACTGGGCAAAGTATAAGATAAAGCACTTCAGATTTTAGATTTTCATTTGCCCTGATCACTACAGCAGGACTCAGCAGTTGTCATTGCCGTTTTCACAAGAGTTGAAATCTGTATGTTACAGTTGGCATTATGCACTTCTAAACTGTGTCAGGGCGACTGAAAATGTGTCAAAACCTGAACAATGAAACTACTGTTGAATTCAAAGATCAGATTTTTAGAAGTTAACTAAAAAAGGCCTGTTGCTAAAACCATCGTCTTTGATCACTGTTGTTTTCAGCATCTTAGCCTGCTCATCAAGTCAGTGTCTGCAGACAGCATTAATGTTTCAGACAATTTGAACACGATGTCTGCCCTCAGGAAAAAGAGGCCAAAAAAAAAAAAATCAACTGGGGATGATGTATTTTAACTCTGCAATCTAAATAACTGTCAACAGTGTTTTAATTCAGAAACACACAAGTGTAAAAAGGCACCTCCACTCATAAAGTAGATGCAATGTATTACAGTTAAAGCCTAAGGTCTCACTTCCCAGCGTTTTTTATCTTTTTCGAGTTAAAGGATAAAACCCAATATTGGGAGACATAAAGATTTGGATCACACTTCCCCCTTCAAGAGAAGATCAGAACAAAAAGTGCTACAAAACAGCTAAAATCTGAATGAAAAGCCATCTCTATCATACTTTTGAACCCTGCAGGTTTACAATGAGAGCATGTTTGAGATGAAGGTTGAGGCCTCACAAAAAGAGCAAAACCTTGGCAAATACACAACAAGTCACAATGCAGCAGAAATATGTTGCAAAAGGTGCCTCAAGGTGTCTTTTGGAGTTAAAATTTATGGAAGAACACAAGCTCCAATCCTATACTAAGATTACTTTTCTGTTCATATATGCAGTAATATTGAATTAACATGGACCAGATATCATTCCTCTATCATTCCTATTTGTAAATCCAGTCTTTGGCACATTTTATTGTCCAAACCTTCCATAAAAATAAACCCATCATCATATGTAAAGACAAAACAAAAAACAAACAACTTGCTTGATTGCCACTTAAAAATGTGCATGCTCCAACTGTAATCAGCATCCACCATCACGGCTTGAACCGAGGCATGGTGATTGTATGATAAAGACGACAAAGCAGACAATCTGAGGATAGAGTGGCAAAAATAAAGCTTACACATTTGTACTTTTCATCCTGTATGAAAAAATGTACCCCATTTTGATAGAAATATTTGCAAGTTGGTAAGTAAAAAAGAATCATAAGAGTGCTAAATTGATTTAAAAATACGACTGAAAAGCAAGATGTGTGGGAAAGCTCAGAAACTGACATAGAAAAGATAAAATGCTGGAAGAAAGGCCTGTGGTTTTGGGTTTCCTGTGTCGGAGACCAAGGGACAACAACCATGGCTTGAAACTTAAGCCAATGCGGAAGTATCTTAAATCGTAATGCCACTGACCGCTAGATGCTGACTCCAAAAACTCCTGGCTCTAACGGATGGACTTTGAACTTATGTCTAGAAATACTAAGTCCATTTTTTTTCCAGCAGTCATTATGGTCTCATTTGCTTTATCTGGAGCCTCTAATAAGTGTACTGGTGTTCCATCTTTAAATGATTTCTCCATTTATAAAGACATTACAGTTAATAGAGTAGGCTATGATCAACAGGTTCAAGGAGTCCTTCTATTAGTCAAATAAAACTTTTCTTTCCAGACAAGCAGCTCTATTGTAGCTGTGGTTAGGAAGTTGCACTAACTATACTGTCAGGGGATTTTGTTACATAGTGTTATAATAAAACTGAAGCCCTGAAACTTCCACTGTGCCCCGTGGGAACTTTGGAAAAAATATGAATGCTGGTCAATGGAGACAAATTAAGCCAGAAATGTCACAGTTTGTGGTAAAGATAGTACAGAAACATTTAGTTTGTGTTAAACTGCTCAGTAGACCGCTTTTTTTGTTACAAATGATACACAATAATGTCAAAATGGCTGCTGCCTTCAATTCAATTCAACTTTATTTCTCATTTAAAAACAACTTCTGTTGACCAAAGTGCTCTCCAGAAATGCATCAATGAAAATCAGTAATAAACAACAGCATATCAAATAGGTACAACATAACACACTAGTATACAAACTAATAGCCTACAGAAAGTGAACCAAGACATCCTGCCTTCCTAGTTTTTGAATGCCAGGGTGAAGAGGTAGGTTTTCAGTCTCGACTTAAATTGTCCTAAAGACTGAGAGGACCTAACAGACAGAGGGAGGATATTTCACTGTCTCTGGGCGCTGCCACAGAAATCGCTCTGCCTCCTCTAGATTTGAGCCTGGCTTTAGACACAGCCAACAAGAGCTGGTCAGCTGATCTCAGGGCCCTGGACGGGGTGTAAGGCTGCAACAGCTCAGTCAAATAGGATGGGCCTATATGGTATAGACTTTTAAAAACAATCAACAAGATCTTAAATTGCACACAAAAGTTGACAGGAAGCTAGTGTAGGTTACACAGAACAGGGGTAATGTGCTCACGCCATTTTGTTTTTGTAAGGAGACGGGCTGCAGCATTTTGGACACTGTAGTCTCTGAAGAGAGCCCTGGTCTGACCCGATGTACAAAGAATTACAGCAGTCAAAGTGTGAGGTCAGAAATGCATGTACTGCCCTTTCAAAATAAACGTGAGGAAAATATGGTTTTATTTTGGCCGAAAGTCTCAAATGAGAAAAGCTGGACTTTGTGACAGCACTGATCTGTTTAATTTGAACAAAGGATCTACAATCACTCCAAGATCTATCAAGGAGGGGCTGCAGTAGGACAAAGGACCAATCACGCTGTCCTGTCCATGTAAAGGGTTAGTTCAGTGTTTTTCAACCTTGGGGTTGGGACCCCACATGGGGTCACCCGGATTTCAAATGGGGTCGCCTGAAATTTCTAGTAATTGATAAAAAATAAAAATAATAACTTACTAATAAAAAACATACGGTGAGATGACAGAGACAATCCCAATCCATAAAAGCCATGACAAACTGTGAAGCTGAAGCACTGTGGTACTGTTTATCTGTCAAATGTTCACTGTGGTCAGTTTCAGATGCTGCAGTTTTTTCATAATTCATAGTTTAGTTTTTGTTTGTTCAGTATTAATTGTCAGCCTTGTAAATCCAAGCTGGACTGACTGTA
>JAPQRP010000005.1:22331415-22350339 GCA_037367295.1 Apogon hyalosoma | reverse complement strand
AAATCAAATTCTCACTTTGTGCAGTAATCTACACCTGGCTTTTCTGCCTCCATCCATAATAATATACATTATATAGATTAAATGTCACCTAAAATTAACATTTATTTGCAACATAGTATAGCAAACTATTACATGATCAAAAACAAATTAAGTTTAGCAAAAAAATGTCTCCGTTTTGAATGTTTGGGGTCGCCAGAAATTTGTGATGTTAAAATGGGGTCAAGAGCAAAAAAAGGTTGGGAACCACTTGGTTAGTTTATCCAAAGACCACAAGCTCCATTTTATCTTTATTTAAAGTTTAGGAAGTTAGTGTACATCCATGACTGCCCATCTCTGAGACAGTCCTGCTGTGTTTTTATTGTGAACAGGCTGTCACTGGCAGATACAGGCAGATATACCTGAATATCATCTGCAAAGCAATGAAAAGCAATACTGTGTTTTTTAAAAACAGAGCCCAGTGGAAGCATATATAAGGCAAAAAGAACAGGCACTAAAATGGAACCATGGAACCCTGGATCCCTGGGGAACACTGTAGTTCAAGTGGAGACACAGAGGAAGAAGGCCAAGATTTATAGAAAACTTCTGTTTGACAAATAAGAATTGAACCACTGAAGTGCAGTATACCCACATATGTCTCAAGGATGCTGTGATCCACTGTGTCAAAGGCTGCAGACAAATCTAAAAGCAGTAAGATGGCAGATTTCCCTGAGTCTGAAATCAAGAGCAGGTCATTAAAAATCTTTAAAAGGGCAGTCTCTGTGCTATGTCTTGATTTAAAACCATACTGAAACGTTTCACCAATTGCATTAGAATAAAGGTAGGCCTGCAGTTGGTCGTAGGCAACCTTCTCTAAAACCTTGGACACAAAGGGCAGCTTTGATATTGGTCTAAAATTAAACAGCACATTAGGGTCAAGATTACTCTTTTTAATGAGGGGCGCACCACAGCATGCTTGAAGGCAGTGGGAAAACAACCAGTTATCAGAGGAGTTCACTATTTGGACAGTACAAGGACTGGTACAATCAAAAACATCTTTCAACAACCGGGTTGGAATAATGTCTAATGAACATGAAGAGGGCTTTAATTGTATAACAATCTTTGTCAAATCAGGGAGAGACACTGGCTCAAAACATTCAAAGGCAGTGTGACAAACTGAGGGGGCCACGGGGTCCACAACAGAGAAAGGTAACAATCTAAGAGCAAAATGTTTATTTCTGAAAAACCTAAGGAACTTTTCACCAGTACTGAAGAGGGCACAACAATGTTTGAATCACATGGACTTCAGAGATTTCAAAGTGTTAAAAAGCACCTGAGGTTTATGGCAATTTGTAGACACAAGTAGTGATGTCCTGATCTGGATTTTTTTGCGTCCAATCCGATTTTTTTTATGATTAATTTTGCTGACACCAAGCCAATACCAATCCAATACTGATACTCTTTACTATAAAATTCTGATTTAAATTTGGAGTCATTATTAATAGGTTATTATCTTATTATTTTACTTGACATCAGAATTGGGCTTAATGTGGAACCTGAACTAAAACAAGTATGATACCTTTGACTCTTAATAACTTGAGTATAATTTTTGCACTTTCCAAATTCGTACTGTGGACCAAATTAGAATCTTTGGTGGGCCGGTTTTGGCCTGCAGGCCATTTGTTTGCCACCCCTCCTACAGTGCATCTATGGATAAGTCCATCTAGGGGTTAGACGGGGTCTGTTCTGCGCCATATGTACCTCACAATGAGTACAAGCATATCATATGACCGTACAAACTGAAAGTGAAACTTACAGACGCTTTACTAATTCCTTAAAGGACCCCACAGAGTCGGGCACACTGTGCATGTACTGTGACCAGCATAGACTCCACAGATGTTTGAGGTTTCATAGTCGAGCATACCAATTTCCTACATTTACATCATCCTACATTGTGTGACACCGAGCACATGTACGCAGTCGTAAAAACTGAGCTTTGCACGGACGTGTCCAGCAGACATCTGCTTTGGGTTCGAGTACAGGTGGACAACCGGATCGGCCCGGTCTCAAGACTAAATCTGATCCGATCTTAAAAATGCCAGATTGGCAGCTGATACTGATCTTTAGATCAGATCGGGACATCCCTAGAAACAAGATTCAACAAAAAGTTACATTTTGCAGCTTTAACTGCCCTCTGATATTCTGCAAGACTGTTTCAATATTTGTAAAGAGACTTCACGACAGGTTTTCTTCCATTGCCTCTCAGCATGTCTACACGAGTGTCTGAGCACACAGGTAGTCTCATTTAGCCATGGCTGTGTCATAGGCTTAATGCATTTAAGCCTAAATGAGGCCACTGAGTCCAAAACCTCCATGCAAGCCTTGTTAAAACGACAGAGCAGTCCCTCTGGAGTGGAGTCATGCGAATCGCTTCTACGCATAGCCTAACTTCAGACACGCTAAAAGCTCCGGAAAATGAAGAGGCAGTCTGGGAATTTATTGTGCACATACGGCGTGCCGGGATCACGGACTGACCAGACTCTGAGACAGTGTAACAGAAAACAGTACAGCAAAATGATCAGAGAAATGTGTTTCATATATCTCAGTCAGATTTAATTTAGACCAAATGACAACACCAGGCATATTTCACACCAATCTTTGAGAGCGAGTTGGTAAAGTATTAAAAGATGTGAAAATACGGTCATGCTGAAACTACAAAGACATCTTCAGTGACACTGAATGATCGAGGAGAGAGAGACTGTTACGATGACGTTACCTCCATCACTTTCTGGTGTGTAGTCATATTACATATTCTCAGTCTATAGCCTAACAGTTTTACCACAAACTGCAACTTTCTTGACTTGTAAAATAATTTTTTAAATGGACAAACACAAAGGTATAATTCCATTGTGATCATAAAATCATTATAGTTAACATTTTTTTTCCTACTGCAGGTCCCGTGGGCTACAACTGGAAGGGACAGAACTTTGGCTCTCTATACCTGGCCAGTTAGCATCTGGAATAGCTAATATTAGCATTATCATACTTCTACACTACATGAAGGTGATTTTACTGTTATCAAACTTAAATGTAAGCGTTACCATTTTACAAACAGTTTAAAATACATGATATTTAATGTAACATTTCCTCGTCAGCGTTGTTATTAGTAAGTTAGTGTCATAGGAGCATCGACAAAGACTTGAGAGTCTGGTTTCAACCAGCTTACATGTAAAGTGTCATGAAATAACTTTTGTTATGATTTGACGCTATATAAATAAAATTTGGTTGATCAATCGATCGATTGATTGATTGACATTAGCTTGGCAAGATTCACCTAAATAGTGATTTAACTAAAGGGATACACGATGGTGAAAATGTAAGGACTAGTCTGCTGTTAATTAGCTTTAACTATCATCATGTGCATCATTGTGAACTGTGATGTTATAGGTGCCATGTTTTTGCATAGTCCAACTGCTTTTTAAGTCTGACCTCATGGTACTGTCAAACTCTTTCCAGAGGCTGTATACTTGTTTGACTAAATTACTTAACTCAACTAAGATGATTTGTAATGGCGTTCCATAGTCAGTGTTGTATTTGCAGTAAGTCACAATTTTAAGTATCTTAACAACTGTTTAATCTTCTGGTCCATTACAAAAGAGCATCATATCACTTTATGCTCAGCTATGTACTGACACAAATAATTCCTTTTTTTTTTTTTTTAAACCTTCCCCAGGCTGGACATGACAGATAAAGGTTTGACAAAAGAAATATGAAGTGTGCAGATATGAAATACCTAATAAAAGCCTTACTCTATAGAGTATCAGTAAAGATTCAGTTTGACAGGCGCAGTGGGAGCTAACGTAGTTGGGTAACATTAGCTCCCACTGAACTTTTCTTTTGTCATTTTTAAGTTTATAAATTTACTTAACTTCATCCACTTCCTCTTTTTATCATCACATAAAAAGTGGTAGAATGACAGCTGAATGTGTTTTATGTAGTCAGGGACACAATACAGCAGACTGAATACAGAGGACTGAACAGAAGTGGACCTGGAAACAGGAAATGAGCTCAAGAATTGATTAAGGGAAACAAACATCACACATGCACACATCCATCTATCTTCACCAAGGTTTATTTCAGTTGTTATATGGCAGATAAACTGAGAGGCAGGAAATAAAAGTATACTATAAACTATATTGTATTAGGAGCACAAAAATGCAATCATCATCTATGGCTCAAATACCAGCTGAGTATCAGTATTAGTTCGTATTAGATGACGGCTAAACGTAAACACCTAAGACACACTCACACACACATTCACAATGTTCTCGTCCCATACAGGTCTTCCATGTGTGAGAATGTCTGGAAATATTTGTGCTCCTCACACTCACATTAGGTTTTGCGTTAGATGTTCACATACACATACCTTAATAAACCAGTGTCAATGAGATGCTGAAGCGCCTGCAGACAGAGCTCAGGGTGTGATCACACTCTGAGGCTGCATCAGCGGTGACGCAGATAACTCTAAAAATGCTGCTTCTTATCTCCATTTGGGCTTATCTATTTGATCATAACATTTTCTCTAGTTTTTCAGAAACACATCTAATAATTCTAAGATTTAAAATTACAATTAACTGCAATTGAATTATATGAAAATCGCTGTTAGTAGAAAGAACTTCTGTTTCTTCTTTTATTGATTATAATAACTTTCTATTTTAACAGCTAAGAGAGATGTATAAGCAAGAAACACATAAGGAAAAACCTGTCAACAAACCTTGTAAAATCACCTTAACCCTCAAAAACCTTAACACCAACATAAACAGCAACCAAAACCATCTACTGATCTAAAATGTTTAGTACCATCTGAATTAATAATCCTATTAATATATGTAAATAATTCAAGTAAAATGCAGTTTGTCATCTTTTTATGGTTATCAGATATGATCCATTTGCACGTTCAGAGGCTCCGTAGTGAATGTCAAAACACTGTCATCTTCTGCAACATTGATTCACTAATAAAACCATGTAGTTTGACAAATAACAGTGATTGGCGACACTTGTTTTTAATTTCAATTAATTATATATATTCACTGAAAAGTCACTTTTCCTTCAGTTTCCTCTGTTTCGATATAGTAACCTTTAAATTTATTATGAACTTCTGAGAATATCTAGGCTACATGGTCAGTGAATTAAATATAGAAAAATACCTGATTTTCACTGAAACATACAAAGGATAATATTAGAATAAATGGTGATACATCACTTCTGAAAGGCTAAATGTTGAGAAAAATTGGAAGTCAGAACAAAAAAGTTGTAGGTATTTGAGGGTTAATAACCGTTAAGTTTTAACAACAAATATGGTTGTAAGACTTCACATGGCAACAGTCACTTAGACCATTACTTTTCAGCTACATTTAGCAAGTTGATATTGACACTGCATCTTTCATTTGTAATAATTTTGCACATTCTTGTAATTAATCATTAAATAGATGACCCAAAATGTTAGCTGCACATTTACTACTCAAGGGAAAAGTGATTTAACTCTTTGGTTCAATACTTGTGTGTTAGCTACCTTAATGAACACAGTCTTCAAAGTAGAAAGATCTGCTACTGATTATTACAGTTTAGATGGTGTTTAAAGTTTATTTAAAAAAAAAGCAAACCAGTCCAAGAAATCAACAAAGTGTTGGCTTTGTCCAACAAAATAAGACACAAAGCACTGCCACATTCTCCTAAAAAGGATGCATTAGCTAAATAAATACATACAGGTGCACATTACTCACTAAATTATTAGGGCTGGCAAAATTAATGCATTAACGCGAATTAATCTATCAGCATGATTAATCTGATTACAAATTTTAGTATATTTAATCCATCTGTAGCACAGAATGGCACAGAATGACTTTGAACATCTCTGCCAACGCATTTCAGGCAGTTTGTCCAAGTAGAGTTACCACTGCACGCAAATGGGCAGTTGATCCAGTAGTGACAGGCAGCAGAACCAACCCATAAAGATGGAAGACACTAAACAGCACGTTGGCCCTCTGGAAAAAACAAACAAGTCGGAACAGTCGAGTGACATAAAGTATCATGCACACTCTACAGGGAGGAGTTTTCTTTTCATCGAAGCACTTCCATCTTAAAATACCACATTAACACGAAGCATACGTTAGTCTGGGATTCTGCTAGCACTTCAGCTAATGTGTCACCCAGCTTGCAACAGACACATTAAGTGCACATTCCTTCTTTCTTGAGTCTGATTGCTCATGCAAAATGAAACACAGTTAATATAGATTAAAAATAAATGATATTTAAATGTGATTAATCGAAATGAATCTACAGCAAGCCTGTGATTAATCTGATTAAAAATTGTAATTGTTTGATAGCACTATAAATTATGTCTTAGAATTGTTCTTTGTTCTTATAGTATTTTCTATTCATAAAGTCAGTTAAAACACTTAGCTTACACATATAAAGTTCTTTAGTCAGACAATATCAGTAACTGTCAGGATAAAATGTCTCTGACTTCAAGACTGAGTCATGTTCCTGAATGAAAGTTAAAGAAATTGTCCAATTATGGCATTTAAAGAAAGCACGACAAAAACCTGCTAAACAGCACAACATCACATAAATCTGGACTCAGATCTCAGTTCATGTCCCCTGCTGCACCTTAAACAGTACAACCCGACCAACGCCATCCATTTTATTGTTTTAACTTTCAGTCGAAACGCCGATTAAGAGTGAAGGCAAACATTAAATGACACAAATCTGCTTTGAATATGTGTAAGTGCTGGCAGTCAGATGGTCCACCACATACTTGGAAACCCTCATGTTTCAGAGCTATTTCCTCCTGACAAACTGCGCCACACTTGACGTGACACTCCCGGTGTGAAAGCGCCTTTCAGTGGATGACAAGTGGTTCTAATTACAGCCCACACAGAACCACCATGACTACCCTCAACGCTGACAGTCTGTTGACCTTAATGCATAGTTTATATTTAAAAGAATGGCTGGGATACAGATGGGTTCTCTGTTTGACATCAGCCTATTTTCGAAATAAGTTTTCTCTTTTTGAGTGGTTAGCTTTTCTCCAAAATCTCACTAGCTCAAAGTCACCGCACTATAATCTTGCCACCTCATATCCAAAGACCACCAAAAAAGGCTACAATACATCACTGGAAATTCCCACTGTTGAAGACCGCTCCCCTCTGAGTCCCAGTCTTCCATCAACTCAGAAATCCCCAGTGAAGCCATGAAAGTAAAAGTAAAACCTTCATACCAACAGAGTTACTGTCAGCTTCTGAATCAGTCTGATTATGGTATACATAGGTCATTTATGAGATTTCCCTCCAGTTTTAGACAGACACCAGTGTAAAATTAGATCAAACAGGGTGACAGGACTATTCATTATCTGTTACAAGACATTTTTCATGTTATCTTTGACATGAAAAATTAAGTTAGGAGCATTTTCCGAAAAACCTCTACTGTAGAAGTAGCCGGGAAGTGCTTCAGCTTCACCTTTATCTGCATCACCTGTCTGAACAAACAGAGCGGTCAAGGCCTCAAACACACACACCTGCTACTGTGTCTACAGCAAACACAACCTTTGGACGCTCCCAAGAAGCCAAAACACAGATTACACACGCAGCTGCTAATGGGAAACAAAACAACAGTGCACACAAAGATATGCATTCACTCATAACAGAATCAGATAAATGCTAGCACATGTACATCAGTCGAATTACATAATATCATATGAGGGATCTTTATTGTAGATTGGAGACCGATATCTTCAAAGCATCTGCAGACAAATCTACTTCCATAAAATACATCTCATTCTTATTTGAATGAACCAAAATCTGCAGTAACAGTATAATTCAAGCATCAGCAGAAGGCTCAATTTTTGATTAAAGAATCCTTTTTCCTACTCTGAACTCACTACAAAGCAAGATTAAAGTGATGCAACATCAACCTAAACAGCAGTAACTCTACCTATAATGATTTGACACAAAGCATCCTGTTCCTCACTGCTGGTTATTGAAGAGCCAACGGGTGCAGGGTTTTGTTTTTTTTTTTAAGATTCAGCTACTGATTATATTCAGTGCAAACGCATTGTTTTCAGTTGCAAGTTTCTGCCTTTAAATGAGAATTATTTTATTCATTCAGTTTGTCAAAAAAAAAAAAAAAAAAAAAACCACAAATTAAACTACTATTGAGTTGTAAAAGCCTCAAAATGGAAAGTTTTGACCAGGTCTTGCTGCCGTAAGATCATAAGCCTTGTTCACCATGAAAAGAAAAACACTCCCCCGAACCGAATACCAGTAAGAAAAAAAGTGATGATCTGACAGACAGACAGCCTTTGTGTATAATGAACCCTCAGTACCCCCTATAATAAACCCACACAATGGACTTAAGCAACTAGAATAGCAAGTAATTAAAGGCATTGTATGAAATTAAATGAAAATAGAAAATGCTGGCTAGAATCATTAGACTGAGGGCCATTGTAGCTCTCCTCCCACACTCGTTTTTGTCTTAGTGTCTCTTTTCATGTTTTCTATTCTTTACTAAGCAAGCAGCGGCCTTTTATTCAATTAATGATTAGTCTGTCTTTTTGGAGAGTGACGCCTCACACCTCCGAACAGACTGACTGACGTGACCCTGAATTAACCGACGGAGATGGAGACGACAAGCAATACCACAGTTGCTAAATGCACATCACTCCTCATTTGACAGAGAAAAATCTATCATCGTAAACCAGGATGCGGGACAGAAAGATAGAATGACAAGACGTGTATATGTATCCACAGTCGTGTTGATGAAGTAAAGGGTATCTGGGGTAAAATAAATGATGCCGGATGGCTTTGATGGCCTGCAGACATCACACTCTAGGGAGTTCTGCAAAAGCGTGATTCTGACAAAACTGACTTACAAATTGTTCCATCAGCGAGACAATGTGATCTGACTTAATGTGATGTTTTTTTTTTTTTCTCACCATCAGGCGTCCCTCCCTTGGATTGTAATGTGGAAGGAAGAATGGAGTGGCAACAACAACAATTTGCAAAATGTCTGTGCTGCACGAACAACACCCATTCATATTTCTGTCCTGATAAAAATGTGCATAGATAAAAAGATTAGTCAATCAAACAACGAAGATGCAACCATGCTACAATCAATTTATCACTTGGGTCATTTTTAAGCAGAAATGTCAACAATTTTCAGCCTCCTGCTTCTCAAATGCGAACATTTAATGATTTAATTCATTGTCTTCTCAAAAAGAGAAAATGTTCAGGGTTTGGACAAAGTATTGAACAACAAGTGGACAATCATTTTGGCATTTCTATAGTATTTTTGTGATTTTCTGACATTTTTATCATCAGATTAAAGAAAAATTACTTACATGTGTCTTTTTCAACTAACCAATGAATGTATCACCTGCATAACTGTCAAAATGATTGACAGGATAATAATATATTGCGGTTAACAGCACAAGCTGACACAGAAAAATGGATATCCAAGTCCACATCAAGACATCTTCAAGGTTTAGTGACTTTTTCGCTCCTAAAATGTGCAAGGAGTTCCATTTAAAAGAGGGGATTGTCTGGTACGTCTACCAGATTGATATTCATACACAATTGGAAAGACAGTAAAACCGTCTTATAAGGGGTCGGACTGCTCTTAGCTACAAACTGGGACATAAACAAATTATGCACATATTTAATGCATTATGCTTATACTGCATTATGTGCTGTGGTTGTAACGGTACAGAGGTCCACAGAGGTCAAGTTTGATCAACAAACCCAACCACAGAGAACAAGTAAAATGTAGTCATTAATCAGGGTGAAGGTTTCTTTAATTGCAGCTCTTCACTCTGAGCCTCCCAGACAACAGCAGCATAATGAGACCGACACTTTACCAGCTGGACAAACACAACACAGGAAAGCTTGTCTGAATACACAGCATCTTCAATCAGCTGCTCCGGACACACAACCCACTATCAGCCACTTTAAAATCAACCCGTTAGCCTTTTTGGAGTCATTTCTCTAGCTGAAACTTAAAACCAAACCCAATCTGTTGATGCAAATACTTGATCCAATTCTTTACTTCATCAGTTTTGTATAATCATATGATTGCTGATAGAAATAATGAAGTCAGTCATTTTCCAGTTGGTGATTTATTTTGTTAAGATGAAAGTTAACATCGAAATAGGATTTGTTACTGTACAGCTGCTCAGTACTGAAATTATTAAAGTGGATATGCAGCCCTGCTCCCTACACTGTAATTAGACAGGTCTTCTATCCACAATATCAACGACTACTAGGGATGCAATGGTACTTGGGAAAACCGTGTAGTATTCAGTCCGCCCTGCACGGGACAATCTGCCCTTACGGACCGTGGTTTTTTGGTTTTGCAATTGATTTTGTGTTGTCGCATTATATACTGCTGTACAGGCCACTGAGTGTGTGTGCCTGTACAGGCAGGCGAAGACCCGCCCCCCCCAAGTTAACGGCACAACAGTGATTGGAGGGGTTTGGCTTTCGAACTCACACCTGTGTAGTAACTACAAATAGAGATACAGCCATGGCTTTTCTCAATCTCTATCTCTATCTCTCTGTGAGAATGCAGTGCCAGGAAGTCCCGCCCCTCAGTGACAGACAGCGGACAGACAAGCAGCTTTAGACTCAACACACATCCAAGTCCTGCAGAAGTCCACCTTTCCAAACCCGCACCCATCCATAACCACAAAGCTGACTACCGCTACCAGACCCACTACCCACACTTTTTTTTTCAGATCCAATCCACACCTGCGTACATTAGACCCAACACCCAACCCAACCTGTAATTAAACACATTGTCTACACAGTAACTTACTTTTAAGTACCCATGAGTACCCAACCCGGTGCAGCACTCTGACATACAATACTGTGACACAATTTGTTCCTACTGTAAAATTCAGTTTTTGCTGACAAGTAAAATAGAATTATAATTTTTGGGGAGGAAAAAAAAGGTTCTCTTTATGTACAAAACACGTACTGAAACTGAACCAAAACTGTGCCCAAAAACCACAGTACAGACCATACCATAGGCTACCTGTACCATTGCAACCCTAACAACTACTTATTGTTTTATTGTCATTTTTAGACATACAGTAGAAAACTCTTTTTAAAGTCCAATATTTTCTTTTTGTTCATTTTCTTTTTGTTTCCTATAAGACTAAACACAAGTGAAGCAATGACTTCATCACAAAACAGATTTAACAGACACTTATATGAATAACTAACAACAGGTGTTTAGGAAATACTTGAAGTTTGAGGAAAATTACTAAAAAGATAAAGATAAAAACAGCCCCATATAGACGTGATGGCGCAGTTGTAATTAAAGATGTAATACAAGACACTGAACAAAGCACCTGAAGGACCAACATGCCGACCCTCACACAGCAATGCAAGACGTTGGTGAAAGCCCCCATTTCAACATCACTGGAGCATTAAACAAGACTTCCCAGTAAACTGTTGATGAGTATGTTGTCCTGTTGTTGGCCCAAAAGCCAAGATAATCCCCTCAGAGTGGACAGGCCTGAGGAATCAGATGGCAGAGTTTAAGCCAATGAGGAAAATACTTTGACTGGTGTGACTGTCAGAGGCATGAACTTAAACCTCAACTTTTGGCTATTGTAGTAGCCAAGGAAAGAAAAGTTGTACATTATTGCCTTTAGATTACATTTATTTTTGATTTAAAAAAAAAAAAGAAACAAACAAAACTGCATGGGCTCAGTGTCAGTTTGTTTTCTGTGGAATGAAATATCTTTTTTTTTAATCAGTGAAGTTCCACTATCATGACACCCCCCTTCTTTACCTCTACATTCATCTGCATCACCACTAAAATCGACTTCAGCTCCAAAACAAACACACATCAAAAAGCCACACTTTTACACTCAGTTAGGCAGCATTACTTGTCTTTTTCTTCTTTTTCTTCATTTTCTTTAATAAACAGAGGGGATTGCTAGACTTCTTCAAAACAGCTCTCCAGTCTAATAACCATCATATTTTACATCTTAGAGAAAACTTCTGTCCTCTCCAGAGAATGCACCGTATTTTCATGATATAGGCCTATCATCATTCTTTCTTTTTTTTTTTTTGTTTAGAAGTAAATACATGCACAAACATTGCAAATTTTCAGACTTGTTTTTTTGCCAGAGATGAAATGTTCATGTGTCAGGACTGACAGGAATGAAGTTAAAGCACTGATGTGTTACAGTGTGTATTCATTTAAATATGGGTCTAATTTGCAAGAGTAATACTTGGCAATAATTACTGCATGCCATTCTTGAAAGCTACTCTAACACACAGGTACCTGCATCCTACACAAGTCCTGTGTAAAACAAAAAAGGGACATTTTTTAAGTTTCTAGAGGCAGCTGCATTTTTTAAAAACACTAACAAGACAAAAAACACTCAGAGATAAAAAGATGCACAGTGGGACATGTGAATGTGGAACGCTTTTACCCTGTGCATTTGTGACAGTTTGGTGTTGTTTATTACCAGCAGTCTGCACAAGTGAGTGTCCTCATTATAATGTAAAGGAAATCTGGGAAAACACATCAACAGTGAGGAAAAATCAAGGAACAACCAACACAACCAATACTCTCTACATGATAGCAGCAATGTTATCAATAATAGCAGGCAAACAACATGCATGCATGCTGTATACATAACAACAAAAAAAATCCATCTGTATAAGGGGTGTGTGATATGACAATATTAGATCGTGAAGGATTAGAACGTTTCGACGATCCAACAAAGCAGAGAGATCATGGAATCGGGGGGTTTATACTGGGGTGTGTTCAGTACCACACAAACCCCACAATAAGTACGCGCAGTGAAAGTGAAACTTAAAATGGCAGGAAGTCTATCATAACTTAAGACTTGGCCCAACAGAGTCGGCCGCACTTGACTCCGTGGACGTCCATGCTCATCAACCTGTTTTTGAATGTGAAATTGGTACAATCCATTGAAACCTCCAACAGCCACGGACAGTGTGCACGGACAGTGCACACGGAAGACACACCACTCACACGAGCACAGTATGTCCAACTGTAGGAGCCTCTAGAGCAGGGGTCTCAAACTCAACTTACCTGGGGGCCGCTGAAGGTACAGTCTGGGTCAAGCTGGGCCGCATTAAGTATTCGACAAAAAAATAGTTTCTGTACTTGCAGCTAGTAACATGCACTTTTTGATTAACTTGCCTTCTTTGAATGGCTTTCCAGCCCTTAGCATGTCTAGCTGAGTAAAGACGTCAGATGTCAGCACATTTTGAGAGACATGACTGGAACTGGGTGATGGCAGATATGTTCCGTCCACTTGGTGTCACTGTGGAATATGTTTCAACTAAGTGACTAACATTCATACTTCCCCTGGTACTTCGCAGTTGGCTAGTTTGACAACCGTTGACAATAAATGTCGCCAGAAGCTGTCACGAGACTATATATGGTAGTCCATAAGTGATAAAGATAAATAAAATAAAAGCATCACAAGACTCAGCAAAAAGGTGCGTTTGAGAACTACGCGTGGGCCGCACTAACACTAAACTTTGATGTCAAGTAGGGGGGCCACAAAATATCATCTCACAGGCCACAATTGGCCCCCGGGCCACAATTTTGAGACCCCTGCTCTAGAGGCTCCTGCTGTTGTTCAGCTAATTTTCCTTAAACCTATCTGCAGAAACTTTAATCTGAGGGGCAGGACGTGAGTCCTCCATGTCCTCCACATACAGGTCTGTCGCATTATACTCTTAGAATAATGTATGTCAACACTACAAACCTGTTCAATCAGCTGAAGAGACAGCATCCAAACAGTATGTGCGTTTTTTTTTTTTGGTTTTTTTTTAACTTTTCATGTTTATTGAAAGCTACCTCAAAAACCAAGTGCAGTTTACTTGTTATGTTCAAGAGTGCACTTAATCAGAGTGCTGTTGTTCACACTTTAGTTTGTTTATATTCTTGGCACATGTTGGCAAAACTGCACAAACAAAATTAAAAATGTTCTGGAAGGTTCTTTGGGCTAAATTATTTTTTTCTTTTAGGGCTATGTTTTACATCAGGAAATTGTTTGGTTGCACTGTTCAGAAACTTACAAATTAGTCTCAAAGAGCAGTGTAAAGAATTGTGATAAAATCAAGATTGTGATTTTATTTTTTTTAAATCGTGATATGATATTTTTGCCATATCGCCCACCCCAATCTGTATTAGTGAATCTAGCACTATACAATATCACAGAGAAGAGAAAGGGATGAAAAGATAGTGCAGAAAAGTTTCTGAGTGGAAAGTGTATGGTTTGTTATTCTATACATCAACATTTTGCCCAATTTTAGATCATACAAAGTAGGGCTCGGCAATTAAATGATAACAATATATACATCACGATATAACTTTTCCTTGATAGAAATATGAGACACACTTGATACAATTTCAATAGAATTCATTCATCCGTGTTTTGACAGACATAAGAACAGCCAATCATAATTAAGTAGCGCTGCACCGAACCAATCAAGCTAGAGCCACATCAAGTTAGGTTGACACACACAGCACAGGTGTAAGAGCAGCTGCAGCACACACGCTAATGTTTGGGCTGCAGCGGGAGGTAATGAGTGTTCCCTCGGGAGAAAATTGGACCGAAAGCTCAGGCGACCGGTTTACTGAAAAGCAGGGTGCGAACCATTTCGGTTAAGGGCCTTCAATACAATACAGAGGTGAACCGAAAGAATACATGTAGCCTATGTGAAGAATGCAAACACACTCCTTTCCACACAAAGCTTGAAGCGGACCACACACGGTATGAACAGGTTAAGTTTCGGTTTACACCGCTTATGTAGTTATGGAACGCACCCCCGTGAAGGGGGTTTGTTTTATTTGTGTTCCCTTTTAAAACTTAGAGCTTTTGCCTGCTGGTTAGACTTTTAGTTTTAAATATATATACCTGTTTTATTGATCTGAAACAGTTGTATAATGTTTTTTATCACATCTGTCATGTTCAACTTCTGACAGAAAATAAATCATATTTAAATTAAAAAAAATAACCTTGTGATGTCTTCACATCTAACTTATGACTAATGGAAAATTTAAGCTTGAAAATTGCGATTTAATTTATATCAAGATACATATCGATATTATCTGATATGAAAAAAATTATTGTGATATGATTTTTTTTTCCATTTCGCCCAGCCCTAAAACAAAGTATCTGTTTAAAATCTAAAAGGGCAGAAATTTTCCAGAAAAAAAAATGTGCAAAACATGCCGAAAAATAAAATAAAACTTACTTCAGAGAAAAGTTTGATAAATAACAGTGCAGATGAAAACTTGAGATACATGTGAGCTGATGTTCTGTCAAGTTCCGTCACACTTTGCATCTTATTTTTCTTGTCATTTGTCTAATGTTCAGCATGTGGCATAAGTAGGAGTTTGGGGTCCATGATCCTGGTTCTAATTAACCCCTTTGCAGGTCACTCTAATTTCCTGTCTCTTCCATCTACTTTTTAAGAATAATCCTCCCAGAAGAACTTGGTTTCAAAACTCTTTTTGCGTTTAACGTCAGTCATCTTCCTTTAATGATTCTCTTCATTGATCAGAGCATCAGTTTTCACCATATATTCATTCATATTCACACAACAGCAGTGAATTGAAACTAAACTATTCAGAGATTTTATGAAAACTCATCTTTATCAAAACCTGACTTCTGTCTTAAACCATTCCTTGTGCTGAAAGCCTAAAACTGCCAGACTGCTTTGTCCTGACAGCATGAATGGTTCCACACAAACATGAAAATGAGTGAGTCCAGACAAGAAAATCTCCTGCCAAAGACAAATATACACAACACAAATACACACTTATACTCAAGTCACTCGCTGAATGTCTGTGTGACTCTGCATTCATGATCCCTGCCACTGACTCCTGACACTCTGACCTCTGACCTCCAAAGGCTGCAGCCTCTTCCGGTGTTTAATCACTGCAACAAGGAGAAAGTCTTTTCCCTTCTCTCACTTGTGCTCTCAGCCAAGTTATGAGGAATAATTTAATTTCAGCCTCTAAGTGTAAGCGAGGAAGTTAAGAGACTTAATTTTGGTTTTCAACACAGTTCATTTGGACTAAAATCAACCGCATGGTTCCAATAAAAAAGCATCACACTAATATGGTTTAACGTGGGTTTTTATTTAATATGAGCTCTATAATGCAACAATTTGAGAGGGTTTTGTGTCCACTTCAAGTAAGCAGAGAAATGAATATAAATAAGGTAGGTAATGATGAAGCAGCAAACAAACATTATCTCAGCACAGAAACAACTGTCTAGTCAACAGATAATATTTACTTTCCAGATCCATAAAGTGGCTGAACACATGGTGCACCAGGTCTGAGCAGACAGCCGTCCATCTGTTACACACTGTTCATCTCTAACATTGTGTTTTTCAATTTCACAGCCTATGATCATGGGTTAAAGTAGGTAATGCTGTGTTAGGCAGCCAGGGGAACAGTCTGCTGCACAGCAAACTTTAACCCTCACATATGCTCAACATTTAACGTCATGTGTTGTCGCTGAAAAGTCACTTTAATCAACATTGTACTATACAAAATGACAAAAAAAAAAAATCACTCTCATAAAAATAAATCCTTGTACTTGTCATTAGCTGAGTTGATTTATTGGTTAGCACCAATCAAGCGAATGTGAACATCAGCATGAAAAAGTAAATTTACACACATCATTTATCAAGTGGGCTCATTTTTTAGCTAAACATCTCTATTTTATGGAACTGTTATCCTTTTTAAAATACCACTTACACAGTATAGGAGAAGTTCAGAACCTCCTAGGTTGCATTAAATTAATAAAAAGACATGCAAAAGACTGTCTATTACTTTAAGAAATTAAAATTCTGAGAGATGAAGTTTGTGAATTCATACACTGGTCACATTTAAACAGACTATCTGTGAACTGTTACAGACAAATTAGTCTTTATTTGTAATTTACCTTTATCAGTATGGACCACCACAAGTTGTAAATAACATTGTGTTAGTATTAAATACATTAAATAAAGTATTGTGATTATATCTGGCTTGTTGTTTTAAAAAATAAGGGTGATACATACAATGGTAAAGAGTCGTCCACCATTCCATTGTTGCTATCGTTACTATGGCAACCTGTCCATGTTACCACATTCTCATGTTAATGAAACAGAGACTTTTAAGTATTTTACTCCAAAGTGTATTTTCAGCATAGTAAAGTATAATATCTTAATGATTTTGTTCTGCTTGATATCGATTTCTGTTGAGAACCACGTTTTGAAAGTTTGCATAAAGCTTAAAAAATTGATGTCCATTTCAAGTCCACATGTTACAGAGCAGTAATTTGACATTTTTTACCTAAAATTTTTATCTTGCTAAAATTTTTATCTTGCTAAACGTTGTTACACATAACATTAAAGTGCTTCTAAATACATACTCAAATAGGTATAATCATGCACATAAGTTACTCTGCTTACATGACAGAGACTGTTGAATGTGTCCACATGTTACCGCTTGATCGGACCCTAAAACTAATGAATCAGCCAATTAAATAACTTTATAAAATGTATGGACAAAAAAGTCTCTTTAATTCCAAAATGAGGTCATCTTCAGGGGGAAAAAATGTTCTTATTGATCACAAATCTGGAGCAAAATCAGGAGAAAAAAAATACCAGAATTTCACAAGACATGTTCCCTCTGCAACTCTCTCCTTACAGTCCAAATCAAAAGACTGGAAATAAAGACAGATGGAGCTGACATTGTTTCCTGGTGTTATGGAAAAGGGAAGTTATTTTTCAGAGTTTCCATGGTAAGATACAAAGGCAGCAGTAGAATCACGTCTAGGTCGTCTAGGTGAATCTGATCAGCGACTGGTAAGCACAGCCGTCAGTCGTATATTTAACCTCCCACCTGTCTGAAAACGTCTGTGATTAGATCAAATATGGGTGTCGCAGCATAGATTTTCTACAGCTCGAAAACACCAGAAAGGAGTAGATGCAGACATATCATGTCTTTTCAGACCACTTGAATTACAATACGCTGAAAGGTTATTGTGGAATTTTTGCCCAATGACACTAAAAACACAAATAAAACAATCAGGCACTGCAGCTTTAATCAGTATCTGCATTTATGTCAGCCCACGACTAAAAGAAGAGTCTAGAAATGCTGCAAACACAGTGTGTTGGCTCTGATTAAGAAAACACACTCCTTTACAGCTGGTCACAGAACATGGATAAGTGTATTTTTAACTATAAAACACCCCATTCACCACATTTCTTGTTCTGCATTCTTTCCATAATTAGTTTAAAGTATTTTTATCTGATCTGTTTGGCCCATCTCTGTGTTAAAATGTAATTAATAGACCGTATTTAATCTCAAATACTGAAATTGGACTAAAGGTTTTCAGTATGTGTCAAACTTAAGTTCAGGGAAGAAGAGACAGTTGCATGTCACTAGCTGGGTTTCCAGTACCCTCAGAAATGCGCATAATGTAAATTGTGCAATAGAAAACTGGTAATGGAAACAGAAATGTTGTAAAAACTGTCAAAGATCGCAAATTTTTTTAGGCTCCCATGAGGCGTTTTTTAAAATGTTTTGATATCGAAGTATTGCACAAAAGTGTAATGGAAACACATTTTACGCATTTTCACTAGTTACAGGCATGACAAGTCTGGTGCCACAAGAGGTTCAATAACAAAACAGTTCATTAAATGTTGCCCGGGTCATTTGGAAAATCTGGATCCACAACTCATTGGTGAATTCTGTACAATTCTCTCCCAGAAATCCATTATGCGTGGCTGCTGCCATAAATAAGGACTTTGCTTTGGGATGATCAGGCGCACCTGCAGAGTAAAACTGTGATGTACGCACAGACCACCCCCCCACCCCACCCCTGTGAGACTT
>JAPQRP010000005.1:22312326-22331315 GCA_037367295.1 Apogon hyalosoma | reverse complement strand
CCCCACCCCTGTGAGACTTTATTAGAATCACACAACAGAAGCCAAACACTGTTCAGTGGAAATGCCTACAAGTACTAATTATACTTTGTCGAAATTGTAGAAATATCGCTTTTATTTTGAAGAAAACTGTAATGGAAACCCAGCTACTGTTAATTACACATTGACACAAATGATACCAATGGTCACAGTGATATCCAACTGTGCAGCATGGAGTAGCTATGTAGACACAGAAACATAATGAAATGTTGTTTGTATCTTTAATCATACTTCTTCTTGTTCTGTAATCACCTTATCAACAATTTGATCATTTTTAATAAAGATTAATATTCTTTTTTTCTAATATCAGATACAGTTCTTCATTGTGCACTAGTGCAAAGTAAGGAAGAATGATGGTGCAAGAGACAACAAATCCTCACTGTATTTGTGATGATCTCTTTCATTCCAGTGTCTTTACTGTCGGCCACAGGGTGCAGCTCAGTGACAACTTTCTGTGCAAAAACAAACAGCTACAGCCGTTTGTCATAGCAGCCCGCCTGCATTCCTCTCAAACTGGTTTCTGATAGACTGACTGAAAAGGCAATTTTAATGTACAGACGCTTCAACTCCTACCTGCAGCTCTATCACTACATAAACTTTTCCCTGAGGTTAAAATATAAGTGGGCGGAGCCAAATGGGACTGGGTTGGTGTGAGATCTAGAGGCTGATTCAGGTCAAAGTTCAACAAGGTGAGACATGATTGTGTATTTGTTTACTTCAATTATAGAAATACATAGCAGACATTGTTTTTCACTTGTGAAGTCCTCCGTCTGTATTAGTTAATACACTGAATATATACTGTATGTCTGTGCAGTTTTTTGCATTTTGTTGTTTTGATAGATATATCAGCTGATCTACATCAGTTCAATGTTATCAGCTCTTACAATGCACTGATTATTTTCTCCGATTAATCATTACAGCTGTATTCTGATCCACCTGAAGGCAAATTTCAGCCATGAAAGCAACCAAAGGATGCACAAACGCATATTTCTGTAAAAGTGTGGTGAAATGTTCATGTGTAGTATTGTTTATTCTAGAATCGTTTGACTCATAAGCTGCTGATCTGCACATATGAGAAAATTAAGTATAAAAATGGTGTTTCAGAAGCTTTCACACCTATAGCATTGAGTCTGAATCAAACAGTATTTAGCTTTCTGCTCTGGTGGTGTACTTGCTCTTGTACATGATCTACAAACTACCAGGAGACACTACAAGAGCAAACTAAATGACTCCTGTAGCCAAATGTGCTTTGCATTCTGGGATAAGACAAAATCTACACCAGTCAAGAATGCAGAATGTCTTTACTTTCTTGCTCCAGACACATCAAACCAATAAGCAGACTGAATGTTTCACACAGTTTGCACTGATGCGTTTAGGTGCACTCTTAAGTCGAAACCACACCAAGTTTTCACACTCATCAGATTCAGACTAAAGCAAACTGACAGAAACTATCCAGTTTGGTCCAGCTGAGTTGGACTCAGGTGCATTTTTGTCCTTGGTTCAATTTGTTTGGAAAGCTGCAACGATGCATTTCATAACTCATCCAGTGATTCAGACCCAAGTAAACAAACTCAGGACTGAAAATGCCCTAAAGTAGCTAGTTTTTATCCTGCTCATCCCATTAGGTTAAAGTCCATTTAAAGAGAGAGATAAGAGTATAGAGAGCTAATCGTATGCAGTCTGTACTCTGTTACTGAATGCAAAACATCCAGTCTAGCTGAATTCATCCAAAATATCTAGTTAACCTGCTGACCCTAGAAGATTTTGAGTAGTGTGAATACTTAAAAAAATAGGTCACAGCCCTTACATTTGCCTTCCTCTCTCTGTGTTGAGCTAAAAGTAAGCGTTCAAATTATGTCTGCCCAATAAGCAACCAAGGAGATGTATTTCTTCCTCCAACAGATATCTGTATGATCTTCAAGGAAATGCATCCTACAAGTCTGAAGATGATGTAAACAAGAGGAGATAGAGTCTTTATTGCCTTTATTGTTTTGTGTGAAGAGGCATGTGCAGAATGGGCTTTAGGAGAAACATCCTGGCTCCTGGCAAAAAAGGATTTACTGAAGAGCGTATTCAAAAGGACACTTTTTCGATTGCTTTGGGAACACATAAGAAGCGTTATTTCCTTGGAACAAGCGAGTGAGATGTGCGCCGAGACACATTTTCATCATTTATACTGACAGAGTGAGCCGAAGCCTGCACTTCAGTGGAAGTTTTGTATTAGAAAATATTCTTATCTATCATTTTTCATAGATTTCAACCTAGGGAGAGATCCTGTACTTATGAGATATTCCTACACCAGAGCAAACATGTCCAAACCTCCCACCAGAGACTACAGTGAACAGGGGGATGCTCGTAACCACTCCAGAACTCTTTATGAAGCCTTGAGAAGATATGCTTGACTGATTGAGCGTCACATAAGCGATAACATCAAACAACCGGAGTCAAAACATAGCAGTGTCGGTGCAGCTATAATGGTTTTATGGCTTTGGGGTTCAAGGTGCAGTGTGGAGGCTTTTCTAATCCATTAACTGACAACATGGACAATTACCTCCCCATCATGTAGCTACAGGAAAGCTTAGGCCACAAGCACAATGATTTTTAGAGATGCACGGCTGTATACGTGCACGACTTTTGTGACCTTTGGAGTCTAATATCTGACCAACATTC
Organism: Apogon hyalosoma; assembly: GCA_037367295.1. Classification (NCBI taxonomy): domain Eukaryota; kingdom Metazoa; phylum Chordata; class Actinopteri; order Kurtiformes; family Apogonidae; genus Apogon; species Apogon hyalosoma. Next base: position 22,328,609 of record JAPQRP010000005.1, on the reverse strand, counting down.
ATGACCTGTTGGGCTGCTGAGATGTTCACTGACCTCTCTCTAATGCTGGAATAAGGAGATGTGCCTTTACATCATAATGGGTTATAAAATGGTACGAGAGCTCAGAGCACGTTCCTTTTCCAGTTATCACTCTGACATATTAGAGTAAATCTGTAAAATATTAACCGGTGCCTGTGTAAAGCTGAACACTGGGATTCATCCAAGTAGTGTCATCGTATCATGAACAGGATCAGCCCACTAGCTGAGGCTCCAGATGTTCTGTGTATCCGTTAGTCCCAACACATTCCACTGTGTCCCATTTGTTCAGACGGTCACAAACAAAACCTGATTCAAAGTCCTGCAACAATGATCAGATTCTCTTTCGCTTTCGACCAAAAAAAACATCAGAGTAGGTTTAAAGTTTTACATAATTCCGCACTCACTCGCACCAATCTCCCTTAACAAACGCCGCTAATATACAACTCAATGATAACGCAGCTCCATTGGAGTTAATGGCGTACAACGAAAAACAATTTGGAAGTTTTATCACTTACAGTTGCAGGATGGTAAAAACCATCTAAGCCGAATTCATCACAGCTCGTTCTTAGTTGTACTACATCCCAGGAGACCTTGAACAACACGCTTGCTTCTTCTCCAATAATCGATCAATCTTTTAATTATAGGTTTTTTAAGTGGAGTTTAGTGTGGCGTTCTCTTAAACTGACGAGGACGCATCGGCGACGCACTGATAAGAAATCACGAGTCCCTCACAAATATTAACAATCCCCTAAAGCTTCCCCTGTTGCGAGAGGCTTGTTGGAGTTTGTTGAAGAGGGAAAAGGAAAGAAACTTCAAGTAAAAGGAGTTAAAGCGTTAAATAATTCATGTGAAACTCAAAGTGGAAACAGTCATGCTGCTTACCCCTGGATGCGCCGCCGGGCTCTCTATCAATGAACCGTCTTGTTTTTCTTATATATTCCTCAAAGATTTTAAAAGTCCTCTTCTGTGTCAGCTCTCGACCCAAAAAAAAAAAAAGTTCCTAAATCTTACATCCTGATAAGAGGAAACCGCTTTTAATGGATCAACCCGGAGCGGAATAAGAGTCCAGTTGCGCAGACGCAGCTGAAGTTTACTTCAACAATATTCCCACGACAAATAAGTAGACAAGCTGCTTTCTTCGTCCTTTCCACGCCCAGGAACCCGGTTAACTAAGCACATGCCCGGCTCAGGTATAATTCATGACACACACACACTCACACACTTCCAGCTGAGTGTGTGTTTTGTCAGTCCAGTGCGAACACCGTGCGCAAACACAGTCCGCTCTGCAGCCGCTGGAAACGGCGCGATACGCAACGAAACTGACGAGTATCGGGATGTGGGCTTTTCTTCCTCCTCCTCTTCTTTCCAATAACCCCCAATGCCTGTTAGTTCTCACACGTTTCCGTCAACGCACAGATATTTAGCTCATGTACCAACAGGACTGAGGCCGGTTTCTTTTCAAAATAAAAGCTGATGGAAGACGAAAGTAAAATGGAGCTGGTCTCTTTCGGTTTTCAAAAAGTCACTCAAAGCCAGTCAAACATCCTTCTTGAATGGGTGGAACTTGATTTGGTCAAAGAGTTCAAGAGTCAGGTTAACCTTGGACTCAAGATTAACATTTAAAAGATAAGATAGTACTTTATTTGTTCCACAAGGGGAAATTCCAGATTTACAGCAGCAATAGTGAAGCGCAAACAAAGCACAGGAGAGTGAAAAACAGCAAAATCAAATGTAAAGACAAATCAAAAAAAGCTATAAATGCTATTTACAGTTGTGCACATGCTGATCATGTCACAAGTTAGATAGAGGAGATACTCATGCGTACACCTATACACACATGTCTACACACATAATTATATATATAGACTTGTATACAGATTGTACATATGACTATGGTTAATTGCACAGAAATGTCACAGAATTATTTGGAGTAGTTTCTGTTGTGAAGTCTGACAGCTGCAGGACTGAAAGACCTGCAGTACCTCTCCTTCACACACTTCAGGTGTATCATCCTGCCACTGATGGAGTGTGTGTTGGAAGGGGTGGGTGGGAGTCTTTGTCCAAAAAACACATAAAGTGACTTAAAAAGACAGTAAATTTTTATGTGCCAAATTTTAAACAAGTCAGACCTTTTTTGACCCTATATGCTGCTAAGTAGTTTTTATACATTATGATTTTCTCTCACATTGAATACTATATAACTTCCTGGTCACGTGCTGCTGGCACAACGCTCCAACCCTTAGAAACACTTAAAAAAAAAAGCCATAAAAATCATTGACAAAAACACATTGTTTCCAACATTGCATTGATTTAGATAAATATAAATGTCTTAATTTTAATAATTTTGTGAATTTCAGAAATGCTCACCAGTCTTGCATGGACTTGTCCCTCCTCCCTTGACAGATTTGATCCAGTCCCGGTCTGTCAGTGGGATGGCCACCAGCGCCACAGCTCCAGGAGAATGTGAGGTGCCATGCAGGTGCACTACTGTGGACAGACTACATTTTCAGTCACTGGAACTAAATATTGGAGTTTACCACTCAACATAAGAGACTCACAGTCATATGCCTCCTTCAAATCCCAGCTTAAACATTAGATTTAAGTTACTGGTGGTATTTTAGATGTATGTTTTTAAGATTATGTTTTATGTATGTTTTACCACTGACTTTTATTCTGTACATTTTATTTATGTATGTTTTTAGTCTGGATGTATGCGTGAATTATTTATTTTCTCTAACTTCTGCTACTGCTGCTGTCTTGGCCAGGTCTCCCCTGCAAAAGAGGTTTCTGATCTCAGTGGGGCTTTCTGGTTGAATAAAGGTAAATGGGCTAAATAAATCAGATACGACCCATCTGGATGTTCAGAGGCCCCATAGTGAACATGGAAAGACTGTAATGTTCTGCAACATTGATTCACCACTAAAACCCATGTAGTCTGATTAATTACAGTGGTTTTAGACACTTGTTTTCGTATTTACTTAACTATGTTTTTCTGAAAAAGTCACTTTTTTGTCAATAACTTTTGATTTCACTCCCAAGCTTTTATGAACATCTACATCAGCACTAAATGAAATATAGGAAAATACCTGGTATTCATGAAAAATTGCAAAATGCAGAGGATAATATTATAATAAATGGTGATAACTTGCAGAAGAAATCCTAAATGCACAGGGGAAAAAATAATTTTGAAGTCACCACAAAAGTAATTCTATGTATTTAAGGGTTTAGATTACATAGACACAGATTTACCTTACATTTCACTAATTTCACCAGGTATCCATTCAGTCTTATAATATTCCCATGCCAAATACATGTTGGGCACTTTTATTTAGTCTTGAACAAAATTTGACTTTAAAAGACCAGTGAGGTCTGACAGTGCAGATACATTTCATTTGCACGTATGTTTCTTCTTTTGCATCAAATTTTAATCCATCTTTTCAATAAATAATATAATTAGTTGTTGTTTGGTTGCTACCAGTGCTACAGATCACATTAAAATACACATTGCTCATGTTCTGCAATGTTTTGCATTTCAACTTGTCCCCTAAGGATCAGTCTATATCATATTTTCTTCTGTTCTTCTTATAATACAGCAGGTCTGTTGCATCACAGCTTCTGCCCCACTGATGTAAATTAAGGTCATGGCTCAGTTATAAATAACTAAATTGAACTTAGTATTATTTTGTTTTATTATTTAGTTTTCTTTAGAACTTTGTTACTTTTTTTTTTTTTTTAGCATCCATGCATCCTCGTACTTGATGCCAAAATTATTTTATTTTGAAAGTCCTGTCAACACAGATTGCTCTTAACTTCTCCTAACTTGACACTGGCAGATTAAAGTGAGTCCCACTGAGGGCCATTAAGGAAAGCTAAATACCCCCTTAAAAAGAAAAGTAATAACACATTTTGTTCAGACTTAAATACGTGAAAGGTCAAACCTAAAAACATTTAATCTCACAAAAAAATAAGCCTTTATTTCATTGCACAATACACATGACAGATGTTGTAGGTGCTGCAGCTTAATCCACTCTGTAGATTGAGACCCATTTTTATTATGAATAGATTATGCAAATCTTATTTCCATATACATCATGTATTTAAACCACAGAAACATAATTGGATACATTTTTAATTTCATGTGATTAAGCTGTGTATTTTCTTTTACATTTTGCTTTTTTAATTTTCTTGACATTTCTGATTGAAGCAATCTGAGCAAATCTTCTGAGTGATCTGGGAGAGCGGTCGGCCTGTCAAGCCCAGTTAAGCGTGCAGTTTCCCCCACTGCTAATTCAAGGGCTTGGTGGAGCACAATGGAAGCTTTGTTGTGGGAGAATTTGTCTGAGAAGTAATCCTTGACACTGGGCCATTCGGGGGCCTAACCTTTTGTTTCATAAGTCTCCTGAATGTTACAGTAGGCATCAGTGCACTAGAACAACTTAAAGTGCTGCACATCGCCTGGTATGGCAGGAATGATTTGTGTAGTGGTGAGTAAGCTGTAAGTGTGAATTTATATGAGTGTGTGTGTGTCTGCTCAAAGGTCAGGAACGACAGTTTGTTTCTCAAAGGTTCAATTCAGTCTTATGGGAATCCAGGTTTCTCTTACTGTCATTAAATCCTATAAAACAGTATTATGATTCATGGTTCTCAGTGAGACAATTTGCTGCAAACCTCTTTTAGAAAAGGTTTGTTACGCTAACTGATCGATGTAAATCTTAATGTCAGTGTGCTATACTTAATTCTGTGTCTGTGTATGTCAGTGCATTCCCTCAGAGGAAGCTAGGGTAGGCTCCAACACCTCTACGACGCTCTCAAGGACTCAAAAAATATGTGGATGGATGGAAAAAGTTTCACCTAAAACCACGTCCTTTCCAACTCAACTCAATTCAACTTTATTTATAAAGTACTTTAAAAACAATAGTTGGCCAAAGTGCTGTACACAGACATAAGATCAAATAAAACACATAAAAGAATGAATAAGAACAATAAAAGTATCCTAATAAATAAATAAAAATAGAAAGTATGCTATAACAAGCACTTTTATATCATCATCATCGAGGACCTTTTCAATTTTCTGTCCATACACTAACCTGAAAGTGTTAGCACAAGCATGCAACTGAAAATTAGCTCACTTTCTAAGGTATTCCTGTCCCTAAGAATCATGGGAGCTGTAGTTCTTGAACAGTATCAGAACAGAACAAACAGGGCGTGATTACCAGCATGTGTCAGTCATGTTGCTCTGACAGACTCATTAAGGGTCTTACTCACCAGTCAACTCACATACTAGTTGTCTGTCTGATCTGTCCAGATGACAAACTGCTTCCTGATTGGCTGACAAACTGTCTGTTGGTTTGACTGTGTGTGTTCTGTCCACTCAACTGACAACGTTACTAGTCTGCAGCGCTGACTGCATGACTAGTGTGTTATTAAACACGAGCATATGTAAATACCAATGTACAGCACAATGCAGTCACCATTAGGTTTGTTATTTGAGCAAAGTTATAATGACCATGCACATGATTTTGCCAGTTGTTGTCAAGGTGGAGGACGATATTCAATAAATTTGTAAATGTATGTGACAGTTCAGATATTTCATGTGTCCTCCCTTTGTTCATAGTATCTCTTGAGTGTTTATGGGCAGACAATATGACATTTACTGCATTAATCATCTTATATTTTACTACAGGTTTCATTCAACACAAAGATTTCTTATTTCTACATTTTCTTATAAAATTAGAGGTCACACCAAATACTAACACAAATACTTTTGCCTGTAGATACCATTTAATTAGGATTTTTTTTTTTTTTTAGTACTCTGCACATATATCCTGTATATTCCTGTTATACTGTAATAAAGAGGCTGATCAATAAATATAAATGTTCATCACAGATTTGCCAAAACAACACAGCTGAAAATGTTTTAAGACTTTTGCACAGTGTTATACATGTTTCAGAAATATTCTGAAGCTCAGCACTAAACACTGTTTAGACTTTGGTTTGCACAAAGGAACGCACAAACATACAGACTATTTCCTGTGTTAATTTGACCAAAAGTGCATGAAAAAATTGATGTTAAACACACAACCTGTAGTTTTTCCTGTATACTTCCCAAGCCCTTATTTTCAAATGCAGTACCACTGTTTCTCTGAACTCTATTTTCTCACTTTACCACACAGTGTCTAATCTACTAATAATATAACAGAAGAACAGGGAGAAGAAAGGGTTACGCTTTTTCAAAGTACTACAGTAAGTCATGCTGCCAGCAAACATTCACTCCCTTAAAGATGTGAAAGATTCATGTCAGAGTCAGAGTTTGGTCCATTCTGGGTCTTTCAGTTAAGAGGATATTGATTCTGGTCTGCATTAAAATACAGTTGGTGACAGTAATGTACTTTAACACTGGATGCCACAAAAGACAAAAGAAGGAATTTGACTCATTCCAAGCTAATGAAAACACTACAATTAATATTTTCAAACAATAAAACAGAATTGTGAAAGTTACATTACATTTCTGAAATTAAATCTGTCTTTGTTTTTAATGTGTTTAATGTGTTTGATTTCTGTTTTTATCTGTATGTAAAGTGTCTTTGAGTTCCATGAAAACACTTTACAAATAAAATGTATTATTATTATTATTATTATTATTATAAAATCTTTAACAAAGTGCCCATGCTTTGATGGCTTTTATAAGTTTCCGTATCACATGTACAACTTACACATTTGGTCAAGATCAAGGTAACTTTATTTGTACCCATGGGTAGATTTGTTCTGCAGTAACAGGAGAGAGTATCAGCATTATACAACATTAAAACAAAACAAAACAGACACAGAGGACAATACAAATACATTTGGGCAACTACTCAGAGTCTCACTGATCTGGACTCAGATAAAAATAAAACATAAAATGAAATAAGATATCAGAACAAAGAAAATGTCAGTGTAGTCACTAAAAGACTTCAGTATAAGTTTATAAGGTTAAAAAAAAGGGCACAAAGACTTAACATTTAAAAAACAAACAGCAGCGTCAAACTGAAGAGAAAACATCAATATATAATGTAATAAATAAGATGATAATAAGATCTTGATTGGCTCCAAAATATATGCGATACCACCGCACATGCTTGCACTCTATGCAGAGAAAGTTTCCTTCTTCAGCAGATAAATTTGAAAGCATCATGACAGTCTTAAACTCTGCATCATCAAAATTAAGGAAAATAATACATGAAAAAAATATTTAAATGAGCTGGACATACATTTTTTTAAATTTTTTTTATAAAAGACCTGATTGTGAATTTGAAATAGCTTTAAAATATACTTTTTTGATTGTTATAAATATCAGGTTCTGAGAACTATTTGAAAGTTTGATGTTTCAAAAAACACACATTTGTCTTCTTTTTTTTAAATGCTCTGTTTTCTCTCTCTAGTTTGTTAATTACAATATGTTATTATGGGTTAAATCTTATATTTTAAAAGGGAAGTGGACTCTGTTTGTGTGTCTGTTTGTGTGTGTCTTGGACATCACACAAAATCTGAAAAGAGCTGACTGCTGCAGTTTGGCATACTTATATATTTTTGGTCGAGAAAGAGACTATCAAAAATGGCAAGTTAATAGGACCAATGTTTTGGGATATATTAGTAATTTTAGAATTCAATAGCCTACAATCACGTTGTTGTGCCTACACTTAGAACAATGGGGTAGTGCTACACTTTGGTGGTGACTGCTGAACAAATGCTGTACAGCATGTATGAATACACAACAAATATCCATGCCGTGGGACTGGGATGTTGCCCCTCAGGTTTGGGATGTGGATTTTAAAAACACCCCCCTTTTTGCATCCCACCCTCAGTACTGACAACAATAAAGTCTAGGAGGTGGAAGATCTTTTCCCAAAAGTCAGCTCTCCCCAGTATAAAATTGACCACATCTAGAACCCATGGTTCTCAGTGGGTCAATGCAGTAATTAGTTATATTGGTTCTACTCATCATAGTAAAACTGGTTAAAAACTGAACTTATGCAAAAATTTCAGGTTATAAACACCTGAGATGATACAACTAAACTTCACTTCTACATAGTTTACCAAATTGTAGATGACGTTTAGGAGACAGATTTACGGGACTATTCCAGAGCAAACATATGTAAACTATCAGATATACTCACCACCAAAAAATATAACTATAAACCTGTGAAAAACACACGCTGCTGTCTAATCAAAAGTGGAAAAAATGATGCCTCTGTTATTATATCTTCATGTTCAAACTTTGCTTTGTTGTTTTGATATTCCTTCAGATGTCTTTTTTCTCTGTCCTTCATCCATGCAGCATTGAGGCCATATGCACTCACTCAAAGCCTAATGTTGACCCATGACCTTTGACCCTATACATCTGATGACCTTTCCACATGCCATCATGTCTGATCATTCATCCATGGGTAACACATTCCTGTCAGCTGTGTGTCTCCCTGTTTCTGGGTGTGAAGGCTGGGCAAAACAACACAGTAACAATATAAACAGTGTAGACAACCCAACAACCAAGACTCACTGTGATGGTCAGTATCTACTGAGGGAAAACGAACCGCAGGATGATCAGTAACAAGAGTTACAGAAGCAAAATTACAAAAAACATGCCAAAGAAAACTGGTAAAAATTGAAGTCACAAGTCTGAGCTCAGAAATAACAATAAGGAGATACAACAGCATAGTTGTTCATTTGTAATCAATACAAAAATCACACTAAATACCACAAAATTGGACCGATTCCTCAAAAATAATTCAATGTCAGCTATGTCTGAACCACTGGCAGGACCACTGGTGCTGACCTGCCAGATCTTGATATCTTGTACAGATCTAGGCTTCTGTCCCGTGCCTTAGGTATTGTAAATGACCCTACTGGTCACCCTGACGCTGGTCTTTTTGTTCTTCTTCCATTTGGCAGACGCTATCGTTCTGTCAAATGTTCTACTTCTTGAGCTGCCAATAGTCTCTTTCCCAGTGCTGTACGTAGCCTTAACAACTCCATATCATATACTTAACAATGTATGGTGTATGTTTTGTTTTTTTGTACTTGTGTATAAATACACTTTATATTCATGCACTTTATCCAAGTGAGTGTCGGCCGATCCATGGGGGTACCTGTCTTTTTTATTACTCTTATTCCTGTAATTTTTTATTGTTTAAGTGTTTTTATGTAATTTTTAATGATCTTTTTATCTTGTTTACTGTCTTTCATGCACCTTTTGCTGAGCTCTTGCAACCTCTTTCCAATGCCGTTTTTTTCTGCAAATGGCAAATAAATACTTCATTCTGAAATCCAGACTGCTAATGTTATAAACCACATAAATACAATAATACAATTATGCTCAGAGCAAACTCAACCCTGCCTGATAATTCAGTTACTTAAAATGTTACTTGAAATGTAAGAGCATACTTTTCAATTATTTACTCAATATATTGTCTGATTTCAGTAGCCGCTGTGTGTGAGTGTTAAAATGCATCATTTCAAGTGCCAAATGAGAACTTTGCAAGTTGGTGAATTTTCCACAACATGTTTTCGTTGTATGTTGTACAACAAAAGCCTTGTTGAGAAATGACTCAGTTCTACAGAAACACTACAGGGCTTTTACAGAGTTTAGCAGAGGAAGCTGTTTTTGTTCACTGTGTGGTTATTTGTGAAGCTAGAAGTTCTATACATTCTGTCGTAATAGAGTCATAATACACAACAAGTCTCATGTCGATCAGTGTATCCCTTTGTGAGTCACTTTATTCACACAAACACATATAGTCGCACAGATGGACATGAGTGAAAACAATACTCTGCTTGTTTACAGTTTTCTCCCAGCATGCTCCACTTATTCGTGTACTGTATGTGTTGCTCAAAACTTATCACCATTAGTCATCAAGTGGAACTCTGGCGTGCACTCCTGTCTTTTCTCTTTTTTCATTTATGGTATGCAGAGATGGATAATCCCGGTTCCATAGACTAAAAGTCCTGCCATGTATTTGTTCCGACCACACATTGAACCAGCCCATTTTGATGAGCACAACTCCTCATCCAGGTCGATGGGATCATTAGTGGAATCACCTGTGTTAAGTGAACAGATAGAACCAATACATAGCAGGACTTTTACTGTGTGGAACTGGGATTACCCACCTCTGATGGTATGTTATTTTAAGCTGAGTGTGTTGTTTCTTATGAATAAAGAATTACCCATCAAGTTGACTGTTTTTTTTCCCAAACTTAGAGTCAGGACCCAAAATTGGTTGTGGAGCTGTTTTTATTGGGTAAAATATTGTATATAGCAATAATAACATATGTGAATTCATTTTCTTAAACTGAAACAGAGGAAAAGTGATCTGTGAAAAATTTTATAAATGTTGACTTCACCAAAGCCTTATGAAATGCAGAGGGTAGGTTATAAAATATATAAAAAAAAAAAACAACAACATAAAAGAAACAACACAAAAACTAGAAAAGCACTCAGAGAGCGCAGACCTCCAACAAGGCAAGTTTGGTTGGTTTTATAGAACATGTCATTTCATGAGTGGATTGTATCTCACTGATCTAGTTATTCTTAGTGGAAGATGGTGTTTTAGCTTTAGAGGTCTGAGCCTACTTTGGCTCTTTTTAAGAACTTTTGATTTTGCCTACAAATAATACATAAAAAACTGTAAACCATACCAATGTTTTCTATAGTTTTTCAGCACTAGTTCACCCATATGATCCGATAATTCTTTTACACTTTATCTTACTTTATTAACATAATGAACTTAAAAATAATAGAATACAATTTAAAAAAATATACTCTTTACTACAATGAAATCCATAATCATGGTCAATAAAATTTGGAAGTTGAAAGAGTAAAACAAGTAGCAAGTATTAACATATAAAGTTATCTATCTATTAATCATGTCTCCTGTTTTACATGGTCAATCAATGCCAAACAAAAACTTTTTTTCATAGTGCTTCGATCACCCTGGAGGGTTAAAGATGAAACATTTCTCAAGGCATTCACTACAAACTATCGACTTAGAAACTGTAGATTTAGTGTTTAAGTGTAAACTCATGAACAAGGAAGTAGTTAACTGATCCTAGTGTAATAGTTGTAAAACCTTTTCCAACACTAAGCAAGAACTGTGTCCTTACATGATGCTTTTTGTAAAATTTTCTGTGGTGTAAGCCCTCACAGGTTGGAATACGTCATTAAGGTTCAGTTCATTTGGAGATACGTTAGACAGAAACGGAAGGAAAAACTGCAGTCTGAAAAGTAACTTTGAAATGTCTGACTAAGAAGTAGAGTAACAGAGAGGAAGTATAAAGTTGTATACAATGGAAATACTCAAATAACTCAAAAATATATGATATGTGATACTTATGTTATAGCTATGTTAGTTATGTTTGATAGTTAAGTACTTTGTTCTGTTTCACTACTGGTTTTACAAAAGAGAAAACTAATTTGTGGAAGGAACCTGCTGAAAATCTTAACTGAGTTATTCCAAGAGATGACTAACTGTATGTATAGAATAACTGTATGTACTGGATAATTTGTGGAAATAATGATTCTACTGGTGTTCTGGCAGCTTTACGATGAGGAGATACCTCTACATGTGTTAACATGGTAGAGTTCCATATAGAATGGAAGTTGACCGAAATTCTAGCTCCGATTATCTTTTTATATGTTGTAGGTTTGTTAGACTGTGTTGTATTGGAGTTTTGTGGTCTTTGTATTGTTTATGATCATTTACAAATACATTCACATGTAAACAACTTCATTTACACATGGGCATTTCCTGCAATGACATAATAATGACTTGATTTGTTCTGTAGTTTATAAAAAATTATATGCTGTCACAAGATATCGGTATATAAAAGTTAAATGTTTTCCAGGTAGTGATACACATTTAAATAGCTTTTTACATTATTCATCAGAAACTACAGTCATTTTGCGAGACCAAGCCAACTTGTGGCCAGGCATTTACAAAGTGACACTGGAGATCAAGGATCAGCAGGGAAAGATCAGCACAGCTGATCAGACCATGGATGTGACTGTGATGAATTTTTTCTTCCTGGTTGTTTCAAAGGGAATCATTAAATTTGTACAGCTGCCTCACTGACATGTTGTGGCATGGTAGCAATTATTAATGGGTGAAGGTGTTAGCTTTAGCTTTGTTGTGCATTAAGCATTTAAGTTTGCGCGTGTATACAGCAACTACATTACCTGACATTATTTGATTTGAGCAAAATATTTTTAAAAGAATTTCACCAATGTTTGTTTTAATATGTATATGTAAATGTAATGTGTGTTTTCGACAGTGATTCCTCTTCTCCTGTTGTTTGGACTGTGTGGAGGTGCAGCAGCTATGGGAGATTTCAAGGCCATCCCATTTGATACTAAACAACAGCTAATCTTATATCACACTGAGGGGCAAGGAGAGGACAAGGTACTTTACTGAGAACAGCCTAGATTTAGGCAAAGACAACAGAAAACATTCATAGCTGTCATTTACATGTGGGGTTTCAATCTCTGTCACAGGAGCTTCCTCTTCTACATGCAGCTGAAGTTGATGGCGGCACATTGATAACCAAAGACATCAACACTGTCTCAGGGAGGGGTTTCCAGGGACTGGTTGAATCTGGAGGGATGGCTCTAGGAGGCGGAGCCTTCGGTGGTGGCCTTAACACATCCACCTGGGCTGAGAACATGGAGCAATACAATCAGTATTCTCACTACAGTGGGCAGGAGAACATGGGCTACATGCACAGAGGAACCCTGACAGAACAAGACCACTACTACTCCATATCAAGTCTTCCACCTCCACCCACACTCACGTCCATACTCACACAGAAACACTCTGGGACAGGGATCGTATCAGTAGCAACATAGTCAACATGTCTAATGTAGCATCTGGATCATCCAACGTCATCCAGGAGGAGCGAATCACTGAGAAGGCCCGAAGGTCAGCTGCCGCTCCAAAGGTACATGTCCAGGATAAGACAGTGATTCCCACACAGACCCTGCTCATACGGCAGCCTGCTATGTACTACACTGCTGCGCCCATGTACGTGGTTGATCTCAAACCCCATATCATCCTTGTGGCAGGGGGCGCCCAGCAAGCAGTGGGTCAAGTGGCTCAAGTCAGGCTAAGTCAAGGGTAGTGCAGGTTGAGGGCCTCCAAGGCTCTCAGGGTGTGGTCCTTGTAGATAAGCAAATAGGAAGGGGAGCAGTAGCAGCAGCAGGAGGGCAGGTGGTGCAGGGCCTTTCACAAGGAGCTGCGTCCAGGTCCAGGCAGGTGATAGTGGTGGAGAAGGGGTCTGCAGGTTGAGAGCAGGAAACACACCTCCAACACGGTCTTATTCAGACTGGACAGGGGTCAGTGGCACAAGGCATGGAGGTCAAAGGTCAAGGTGTACAAGTCAAAAGTCAAAGCTTTTCAGTGGGTTCAGCCCCTTTTGCGGGGTCGAATTAGGACTTTGCGCTGATGATCCTCTCTGGATGGACCTCCTCACACCCACCTGTCTCATCTGACTAGATGGACCCCCTCATGTGCCCCCGCCCTACTGTATCCTTACAGACTGGAACTACACAAATGGACGTCCATCAGTCCTGGTGCATCTACAGCCTGTCCATCCACTGGGGTGGATCTCTCCTTCACTGTGGTTCTCCCCGAGGTTACTCTTTTCCCACAGGTTTTTTGGACTTTTTCTTTGCCGAGAAGGAGGGTCTAAGGATGGAGGATGCCCAGGACATTAATTCATTTCCTTCATCTGCTGTTAATTTGACTGTTATTTGTTTATATCCAACTAACTCTGTGAAGCCCTGTGAGACAACCTTGTTGTGATATAGGGCTCTACAAATAAAATTGAATTGAACTGAACTGAATGACCACACCCAAGATGCAAGGGAGCCAAAGAGCAATTGTGCAACATAAGAAAGACTCAGTCACTGAAAGAAATGTTGACTCTAGTACGAGAGCATAAAGCAACTCATATGCACAATGTTAGCAAATGTCCTGCTTGCCATGATTTACTCTGGAATTTCAGTTTGGATTTTATACTAGAAATTCAGTTTAATGCAATTTAATTCACTACATAACTCTCAAGGCAATAGATTACATTTAATTTCCATTCAAAGACTATTTAGTAAAGAGTTTTTAATGTTTTTGTTACCAAAAATTGTAATTTTTTAATGTATGTATTGAAAGAAACTGCCAATTTTTTTTTTGACAATGTATATATCATGGCATTAGTGCAATGTTTAAATCTAACAGCAACAAATTTAACAAAGCAATAAATTGCGGGTTACCCTGCCCAGGCTCTGTTGTTACAACTCACTGGAGGGAAGAACTTTGCTAAACATAAGTCTTCACTTTTTTTTTCAATAAGACCAGATAGACAAAGAATGACAGCCAGAGGCACATAGAGGCGACGGACTTAGGAAGTACAAAAAAACAGAACAAATCAGTCAGACATATGATATAATATTAAATAGTTAGCTTGGTTAAGCACATTTTGAACCTTAGACCTACCTGTGTAGCCAAATAGACCAGTGCAAACAAAACGGATTTCCTACCTGTACTTATCATCATTTAATATCTGCACGTCAACTACATCATTTAGAATATGCACCTCCCAGCCTGGAGTTGGAATGAAACCACTGGTCTGGTTACAGCATACCTTAATCCACAAGAGGCTACATTTGAGAACTGGTCAGGAGGTACAAATCCCTTCAAAGTGAATCTATAGTGCAATCAAAGCTCCCCTACTGTGGTTCTTTACTCCTAGTAAGAACAACAGAAGAGAAAAGCAAAAACAATAAATGGAATAGAAAAAGTAGCCTTTAAACCTGTGTTTAAACTTACACTCAAACAATAGTTTTTATATAGTGACATAGAAAGATAAATAGCGAAGCATGTTAATAATTTGCAATAATCAAACTAAAATAGTGGTTCGTGTGAGTTATTACATTTTCTCCCAGTTTGAAAACATGCACTTATATGTAGCAACTAATGCAGATGATGAAAGTTTTATTTAATTTTGTTGTGTTTTTATGCATGCACTGTTCATATTCTAGGTTAACTGTACCACTGTATAGGTGGTCTGGTGTAAATATATAGACGCAAGATTTGTCAGATTTAAGCTTCATACCAAGCTGTTCCACTAACCCTGGGTTTGTTACTTATATGTGACTAATCAGAGCTGTTGAATGGGTGTGTTCTGCCCCTTGCATCTGTCTGGAACATGAATAATTATTGCTTGTAAAGTACAAGTGATGAAGGCAGAGTCTGCTGGTATCAAGTAAGTTTCTAATGAAATGTACAGTGGGAATGATATTTGCTTTTACTTGAGTTTAAAGCAAGAAAGAAAAGTACAAATAATCTCTATGGTATTTTTATATTATAGGTATTGTCAAATTCTGTTGCACTCTTTTATTAGTTCTGTGGGTTTTAGTGCTGCACTTCTTTAAATTACCAGGTACAGTTTGCATTTGTTGTTTTTTGTATATATGTATTTGTGTTTGTTTGGATATTTGTGTACATAATTAAGATTAATTAGGAGTGGCTACAAGAATTTTGTGGATTTTTTTTTTTGTGGTAATGATGTATTTTAATGTTCAACTGCTAACTAATTGGCTTTAAACAATGTCATAATAGAGCAGTAGTATTTGATTTGACATTGTGACCATGTTTTCATTTCTTTTTTAAAGTTCGCATCCTGTGTTACAATAAAACTGAATTTAAAACATGACGTGTTATTGACTGTATTATATTCAGAGCCATTGCTTGACACTGTTGGGACCCTAGGCAAGAAGGGATCATTGGGTCCCTAAATGCTTTGGGAATCCCACCCTGAACTCCAAACAAATAGGCATGCACCATGATGATTATATAAGCTACCGCTTTATTACCCCGCCCCCCCAAAGGGGATGCAAGGGGTATTGTTTTTGGTTCATTTTTTTTATTTGTCTGTCAGTTCGTTTGTCTGTCTGTCTGTTTGTCAGCAACTTTATGCAAAAACTACAGGACCAATTTCCATTAAACTTTCGGGAAAAGTGTGAGGTGGTCCAGAATAGATCCCATTAAATGTTGGTGAATGTAGGTCAAAGGCCAAGGTCAAGGTCACCAAAAAAATCTGTTTTTGCAATGATAAGAGATAAAGTAAATCAGGAATTTCCTTTTCATTCCTGTATACTCAGTTTTACATATAACTTCTTTTTGCTCTCACTGTTGATGTGCATTGACATCAGAACCTTGAAGGCCAAATTTGAAGACTCTAGG
>JAPQRP010000005.1:22256493-22267038 GCA_037367295.1 Apogon hyalosoma | reverse complement strand
GTAGCTGGGATAGGCTCCAGCGACCCCCGTGACCCTAGTGAGGATAAAGCGGGCTCAGAAAATGGATGGATGGATGTGGTGGCCAAATGCTGCCCTGAAGAAAAAAAAACAATTGCACATGATGGTCAATGCTGGACACTTGGAAGAGCCCTGTTGATTTAACATCTGTTTAAAGACACTGGTTTGATTTGTATGTACTTGCATGATGGCATAGGAGAAGTATAGATATATTTTTATTTGTCTGGACTTTCTTTCTCAGGCTTCATTCTGTAGAGGCATAACTCAAATTCATGTCTGTTTCTGTTTCTGTTTCTGCATCCAGCTTAAAAAAAAAAGTATTTTAGCTAAACAAATTTGGTAAAATATGTGGCAGGCAGTAGGTAATCTTTTGCCTTAAGGAAGGTCTCATAATGAGTATGTGGCATGGTGTTTTGACCTGAGAATACCAAACTGAGCCATGACTAAATAAGGAAGTAGATAAATATGAGATGCTGTGTCACCAAATGTTCAGTTGGTAAATCTGAGTAGGGAACATGGAGGAAACCTGATTGGAGTGAAGAGAAACTCTAAACTCCCCAGAGATTTCTAGAATATTTGTATATTGTGACAATCATACATATTGATGGTCGTGTTCATTTGTGTGTTTCTTTAGTGTCCAGAAGCTGGGTGAGTTTCTCCAGAGTGATGAAATTGGAGACGACAGCTGGAGAAATGGAGACATGTCTATGTGCTTTGAGGCTGTGAAAAAACATATGGGGACAGTGAGTATGGCTGACTCAAGATCAGTGAACATGAAGTGCTTATAGACTTAATTTTTTTTCCTTTTTATCATCTGAATTATGTGAAATTTTTTGACTTCCCATTAAATGGTGTCTGCGTAATATTAATCCAAACATTTATCCTGCATTTAAAGCAGATGGTATCAAAGAGCATAATGAAGGTGCAAGGAAATAATTTTAGGAGGCTGAATGTATCCTTTTTATTCCTAGACAAGCTTTAAAACAATTGGATGTTCCCCTCCAGGTAAAGGGTGTCCTTTCCATTGTGGAGACTTGTCTTTTCTACAAAAGTAATGCACAGATCCTCCTTGAAATTTTTGCAGTGAAGGGAATACAGTGCATGAGAAACAAAAAGTCTCATGCATTTCTTGAGTCTTATTAATTTTGTAATATAATATATCTTAGTTGTTCTGGTTATGCTTAAAAAAAGTCAACTTAAAAAAACTTTTACAGAAAAATTAATAAATGAGAGGACAGTCAGAGAGTGAATAATGGTGGTCATGCAAATTAAGTGATTGTGCCTCATGGATACATGGTGGGCAGTGACTGTGTCAAGATGGTGGGGAATGAATGAACTCAATGGCTTGGTGCTGAAGGGAAAACGGATTTATTTAAACAAAAACACATGATGTACAGAAACAAACGTAACACCTGAGAAGTCAGTCAGAGTCCGTAGATGGGTGATGATGTAAGTCTGGGTTATGGCAAGGTGTGGAAGACAAAGACAGATAACAGAAGACAATGATCCTGCACTGCACGGCTGCAGAACCTGACCTTAAATAAGGTTGGTTCTAATGAGCTGCAGCTGTGCAGCATGCAACAGGTGAGTCTGATGGGGTGAAGTGGAGTGGAGGGGGAGGAGCTGGCGGTGCGACCAAAGCTGGCGGCGCGCCCAGAGCAGATCGTGACAGATTGAATCAAAATACTGAATACCATCTACACACACGATATTTAGCAGAATTAACTAGGGTTGGGTATTATGGCCAATTTCCTTAATCAATTCAATTTCGATTCATAAGGTTTTGAATCAGTTAATCACAGTTTGATTCAATTCAATCCAATTTGATCTGATATCGATTTAATTCAGTATTGATTGATTCAGATTCCTTTAGTGATACCAAAGTACAATTTTGAGCTGTAACCTGATTTTTTGACTACTGCAGCCATTTAACACAATACTGTTATCAATATTGATATTAGAAAGGAAATAAATATGACATTTCAGCAGTAAATAGATGAATCTGCTCTTAAATAATGAATGGGACAGAAACACTGCCATGTTTCTACAGTGGGGGGTGGTGGTAGCAGTCCGTCATTGTGGCTCTACTTTTCATCTAACTCCACACTCAGCCATAGATGATACTATCACCTGTACTATAGGTTATAGGTTCATATTCCTAGAACAACCGGCTTCCATGATCTGCCTCTGAGCGCCTCAGGACACCCAGTTCCTCCACACTGTGGGACCACCACCTCCCGTGGAGGGGTTTCCCCCACCCTTCCTCCTCGTCCCTCCAGCACCAGAACCGTCGCAAGCAAGATCGAGATGCCCCGTGTTCCCTAGGGGCTTGCACTAGTGGTACCTGGGTCAGGTACTCAAGGTCCTGCTCTGAAAAATGTATCTCATCCACTATTAATCAATTACGCAAAATTAAAACGAAATCGGTCTAAAATCGATCAAATCTGGTTTTTTTTACCCAGTCCTGGAATTAACCATCAGATCCTTTGTACATAATGGTTCAACTGTTCATAACTGATCAAAGCTTACAGTGATATAAAGTATTTTGTAATTCTAAGCGTTGTTTGAATCATATCTTGGGTTTCCCAAGGACTAAGTATTATTTTTCTAAAGCTGTAGGGAGTATACCTAACATGACCACTCAGTAAATGTAGGCCAGTTTTAGGTATTGACTGTCTGAGTTTTCAGGCGACTGTGTCACATGGTGTTTATTATGTTGCAGAGGGATTATCACCGTTGTGTCTAAGTTGGACTGCAGGGCAGAGTGACTCAGAGAACTATGTAAAACTTAAGTGCCTTTTAAATAGGGCTGCCAGGTGTAATGACTCAAAGCTACATACCCACTTTTTGTGAGGTAGTCCTTTAAATATATCATTGGTATCCATTTTTTGCTAAAACATTTCTCATTTCTATCCATTTTCTAACAGCAGCATTATGTCCCTTAATAACACCATTACACAAAGTGGTTTGTACAAAATGATCATTTTTCTACGTGCTAAGTGGTGCTACTTTTCCAGCAAAAATCTACTGACAATTCACTGCAAACCGAAACACATGATGCAAAAAACAGGACTTTTCACAAAATACACACACACGTCCTTTAGGGTATATCAGAGTAAACTCCGACTTGTCTTTCTCCCCAAGGAATCAAAGCGGATGGAGGAAAGCCTTAAGTTTATTGGTTAATGCTAACTGCCTTCACATCTCTGTTTGTTCTCTCCTCACTCCCATCTCTCCCTCATCCTCTTTCTTCCTCCCTGAAGACCAAAGCCATCAACAGGAAGCAGCCAATGCGCTACCAAATGGACAACTATGAGCAGCCGACCAGGCGACAGATGAGACCCACAGAGACAGAGGAAGTGGCTGTAAAGGTCAGAGTCAAAGTTCACATGTTGAGGACCGGTTAAAGGGCATAAAGGTTGTCACAGAATCCAAGAGTATCAAAGCACAAGGTTAAAAGTTTAAAGGCTAAACACAGAGGCAAGTCATAGATAACAGAATAAGGCATTTTAGAAAATATGAGTTAAAGATAACAAAAGAAACTGGGTCTCAATGTGTGGAAATACAGTAGGTGGTCAGTGACAGCACATTCAGCAGCATTCATGAACTGTATTATGTGTCCCAAGCTGTGTGGTGCATCCTAGACTTCTGTCTGGTGTCTTTACAGTCCCCCGTAGATTAAATATGTGTTTGGGGGAAGATAAGTCAACGTTTGGGTTGCCCGAGGCCCTGATTAAATAATAATAAACTCTCCAATTAATCTGAACTACAATTGATTCTGATATTTTGTAGTATTACCTATACAGAAAGAAAGCAACTGAAGCTTTCAGATGTAATTATCACATGACTTTATAGTTTTTGTGTTGAGGTTTGTAAGATCACATCAAGCACGACTATTTTCATGAATATTAAGTGTGAATTCATTTAACGGATGTGATACCCACATGTGCTTGATATACAACCATGTTCAACTTTTGGAAAAATCACAAAAGCTAATTAGTGTTGAGTTGAATGGCGCTGGTATGATACAGTGAAAAAACACAATTATTATACCGATTGTGTGATGAATTTGAACACGTAAGTCGTTTTTTTCATTTGGGATCATTTTCACTTGCGTAGACACATAATATCACCAATTATTTAACGCTGCTCCACATCTGTTTCATATTGTGACTGTTAGTGTATCACTGAGTCCTTTGTGTGTGTGTGTGTGTGTGTGTGTGTGTGCGTGTGTGCGCGTGTGCGTGTGTGTGTGTGTGTGTGTGTGTGTGTGTGTGTGTATGTGGAATCATACGTGTTCTGTATCTGTGTGTATGTGTGCATGAGTGCTTTGTCTTCACAGGATATGTAGGATTCACACGAGAATTCATTGCCCCTTAAAGGGCCCTGTGAACATTTTCTCAGCCCCTCTGTGAAGGCTGCTCTTCCTGTTCCATCCCCATGGAGTGATACTACTGACTAGACAGTGGTCTCCTAATTACAACTTGGCTTGTTAGTGAAGTTAAGAGTAGGTTTAAGCACTTCTTTGATTCACTGCATGAGTAAAAATTATGTGGACACTCGAATATGCTTAATGAAGCCATTAATGTTTTAAAATTAGGGCTCTGAGCAGGACTGTCCTCCTTTATGGTATGTGTCCATTGGTGGGTCCTTTATTATGTTTAAATAGGATATTGTAGGTTGGCAGAATGTGACAAAATTTGGTACCCATTCTTACTTGCCGAAAAGATTTTGGTGGACAAAGGTCAAAAATTAATGTCACTGGGATGTAGTCTCTTGATTCTTGTGAGCACATTATCTCATGAATGTCTTGAATATATTCAAGAATATCTTCAAATTAATTAAAAGATCAATTGATTAGATTTTGGTGGTCAAAGGTTGGAGGCCAAGGTCATTGTGACTTTGCAAAATGCATTTTTGGTCATAACAGCTAGTCATTGAGAGAACTGCATGAATACATTACTATGCACAAATAGCTGATGCAGCTGATGTTGTAAATATTACCAGTAGAACCAAACTAAATGTATATAACTCAACACAATTGGTTGTAGTTTGTATATATTTTCACAAATTTGTTGTAGATTTGTCCAGGTCATTTACTTGTGTTTAAAGAATGTTTGATTCATTGTGGTGCTTAAAAATAACTAATAAAGAACAGCCTTTTATTTTCATGAGCTTCAGGCATTTTGAAAGAACTTATCTTTATTTAAATGAACCCTTAAAACACTCCCAGATTTCTTTATTTCCACGTTTGACTCACCTTTTTATATTCCTCTCCGTTTGGATACTATGTGATCTAGCTTGGTTTTTCTGCTTTCTCAACTCTCACATAAATCTGTCTTTTCTGATTTATTTATTAATTATGAGGCTAATGTACAAGTACTTTTATTTGCATTTTAAGAGTATTTACTTAAATCAGTACAAGAAAGATATTGTGAAAGTGTTAAAACAGGTTTAGTGATATGCTCATAATTTTATGCTGTTTCCTCTCAGTCCATGTTGTCTAAACCAAACAAAATAATAAGATCCTCTAGACTTAAAGCATTTATGAAGGAAC
Source organism: Apogon hyalosoma (assembly GCA_037367295.1). Taxonomy (NCBI): domain Eukaryota; kingdom Metazoa; phylum Chordata; class Actinopteri; order Kurtiformes; family Apogonidae; genus Apogon; species Apogon hyalosoma. The sequence continues at coordinate 22,261,463 of JAPQRP010000005.1, read as the reverse complement.
AGATATTCTTTTATCTCTAAGATGCGTTTTGGCATCTGTGGGGAGAGAAGAGAAGTGTGGAGGAAAGGCTGGGGGGTTTGTTAGATTAAAAAAATATAAAACAAACAAATAATGCAACAGATGGGAGGAATGTAAACATAGGCCTAGCAGGAAGCCGGGTGATAGATCACTAAACAGGGATTAGATATGAAGCACTGTTGTGTTTCTCTGCTGTGCTTTTTTTCCACACATTCACTTTTACTACAGTAACAATGTCTTATGTTTTTTAAGCTTTTTATTTTAGCCTATAATCATACTTTTTACTAGCAAAGAAACCCGCAGAAAATAACACACAATAGCATATATTTGTTTTTATCAGTGAAGCCTATAGCTGTGCATCAGTTCTCTATATTGCTGTAAAATAGTCTGCCTGCTTCTACATGTTAGTACTAGTAGTGACTTCTGTTTCACAAAAAGTAACCTTTTATGAAATTCCTTCAAATTGCGAAAACATTATTTATTTATTTCTACTGTCGTGTTATGAGCTATAACCCTGTGCTGTATATTTTAGGATGTGGAACATATGAACTAAACCTAAGCAGAGAATCTTAGTGATCCTCAAGTAAATAGAAAGTATAAAGTGATTAGAACTGTGGGGAAAATAAAATGTAACAGAGCTTTGAGAGCATTTCTGTTACTGTGGTCATAGGAATTAGTTAACAAACCACTGAAATACAGGGACAAACATTTTAACTGCTATTAAAATTCTTCTGTCTTACATTTTTTAAAACATATGTGATTTTGATCCAAAGCATTGCTATAACCGTATGAAGCCTGACCTAACAAATATAGAACCATAACACCTGTCCCTCTTGTGCAATGATGTTTTATTTGTCAGAGTCATTAAATAAAGTTTCCACATCCTGAGAATTACATGATTGGATGACATTTGACCTGCAGTCACACATACGATGAACACAGTATGTGTTCTTTCTTGTGTAATATAGTTGTCTCAGGGACATTAGAAAGTTTGTGTTCTCCTCTGGTTGCTCGATACATAACAAGAAGGCAGCACGTACTCTTGTGTTGCATAAGAGCTTTTTTTTTTTTTTTGTGGGAACAGCTAAGAATTAAACATCAGCAATACTTCAAACATATCATCATCTACAAAAAAATAGCAATACTACAACTTCTGTATTATCTTTTTTATTTTGTTTAGGTGACCAATGGATGCTTCACATGGGGAAGCAACCTGTCGACACTGTCAGATATCAACATCCGCATCCCTACAGGTCAGCCTATATATCACACAATAAATAATCTTCTCAGAACCAGCTTCAACATCAAGATTCATCAAAAGTGTTATAATATCATTGAATAATCAGACACATGGGAGAAATAAGTCTTCTTTCAATCTAGATATCCCGTAAATACAGCTTTTGAAGAGTGTTTTTTTAAGATTTGTCATGATTAATATTATTGTTGTGATATGAATCTATAGTAGAATTATTTATTAATGAAGATGTGTGGGCTTGATTACAATTGATGCATGTGACTGTTGAGTCAAAATAAAGTAGATTTTTGTCAAGGTGATGACATGATGCTCAGCCAAAAATTGTCACACACACACACACACACACACACACACACACACACACTCATGCAAACAAGTCCAGTAATTTTTTGTTGGACTTGTACTGTGGACCTTTAGCTTTGATTATGAGGTGCATTCACCATAGTATCATTTATCCCCTGCAGGGCTTACTGTGTGCATAATAAATGTAATGTCATTCATTTTCACCCATATTTGCATTCATTTTATAGCCATGGTCTTTTATTGATGGGAGACTTGGACCACTTCATAAAGTTTTCTCCAGTAGATCCCAGCAACACTCTTTTTGCTCTCTAGCAAATTGTGGATCAGTGTTAAAGAAGTTGTTGCAGCTGAAACAAACTAATCACTGCAGTAATTATCCAGTGGATGGCTCTTACCATTTTTGCTAGGAAAAATCCAGGTGGTGACTCTTTTGGCTAAACAGAGTGTTAATGCTAACGTTAGCTCTACCCAAATAAACCAAATGAAAATAGATTAATATAACATGTAAATAGAATTATATTAGGTCTTAACACTAAATGCTGTCTTTTTACAACCATTTCCTTTAGTGGTAAATTGCTAAAAAAAAATGTAATGATTGACTATTTTTCTGATATTGTAATTTGCCAGGGAAAGAGCATCAACTGTGCAGGCAAATTAATAGAATATGTTTGTTAGTCAGCTTTCATTTGAGATTTAAATAAAAAAAACAGTCATGAACAGTAGACTTACAGGCATCTAAAACTGTGGCAGCTAAGTGTTGTAATTTTAGAAACATAATCAGCTGTTCTCTTCTGGTGTTGCAAAGACTACCAGTATGAGTGCCAGAGTTATTATAATGTATATTAATCACTGTGACTTGGTAGGTTGAGTCAGAAAGTTAGAAATTTTCTTTCCAAGACAATTTCAGAAGTCTTATAACTAAGAATCACTCGTAGACTCTCAGAGACTTTCTGGAAATGTGAATGAAACAGATACGTGAGATTATTACAGTTGTGCTGCACTACGTCAGTGAAATACCAAGTGTCAGGGAAGGGAGTCGTGTTGAAGACGCTGCCAGCAGATGGGTCGTGTAATGTATCATGCATACACTTGCAACTTCCCTTGGGAAGTGACTTCCTTGGTATCCCAGTTACACTACTACTAAGATAAACAGGATCTGTTGTTCTGCCAAGCTCTGATGGCTGACTTTTTTCAGAGAAATGGGAGTGTGTCTGTGTTTCTCTCTTTATGTGAACCAGGACCTAATCTTTTAGGTCTTTCATTGGAAACATTTTTTTTGGCTGACCATTCTTATGGACCATTTTAGTGTTTCATATGACTAGGGTTTAGAGTAAAGTCACAGTGGGGTCAAGTGCACTGTCCTTTGTTGGCTTGGCTTGGCTTTATGATTAACCCAAACCTCTCTGTCTGTTCAGGTCAGCTGACAATGATTGTCGGCCAGGTGGGTTGTGGGAAATCTTCCCTGTTGCTGGCCATGCTGGGAGAGATGCAGGCCATGGATGGAAAAGTCTTCTGGAGCAAGTAAGATGTGATAAAAAAAACTCAAGCAAGAATTTGCACTGCTAAACAGTAGATTTCAATAGGTTTCAGACCAGTTGAATAATACAGTATAGTAATATAATTTACGTCACCTGCTAGTATTTCTAAGATACTCAATATTTATGTAAGTTTGCAAGTTAATGTTTGTTTACACTTAATACTTTCATATATAGATACATTCATTATGGAACTGAAAGTATTTTTCAGTTGTGGCATTTGATCTTTTTCCATATATTTGTACAATATATATTTGATCTAATATGTGTATCTTGGAGATCTGGTGACTCGTCCAGGTTGTACCCCACCTTTGTCCATAGGTAGCTGGGATAGGCTCCAGCACCCCCTGCGACCCTAGTGAGGATAAAGCGGGTTCAGAAGATGAATGAATGAATGTTTACCTTGAAAATGTCTTTGTATTTCTTAGGCAGTAATCCCATATGTTTCTGCTTTTGCTGAAAGAGGCTTGGGCAATACTGCCTGACAGGAACAAATAATGTGTCAATTTGCATCAGTTGTTCGTGAACAATATGATTTAATTTCCTGCTCTGATAGTTATAATAGAATTAAATGACTGTTTTGATAATTTAATCAATTTTCTGCCTCACTCCAAAGGCTTTAATTCATATAGTTACTGATGAAGAACTCAAAGTCATATTTTTGACATTTGTAAAGAAGATATTTTGTCTGAGTTGAATGCTCCTCAGTTACTTATAATTGGACTTTTGAACCAGAAGTTGTAGATTATTCATTTTCATATATTTTTACAGCTATGTTTACTATCCATTTAAAATCTCAACACAATATAAAATTAGATTTCTGCTGCAGGAAATACCAGTAGTTATTTATCATACTATGTGTAGGCAGTTCCAGTCAAAGGTTTAGACACTCCCGAACTCAACTGAACTCATCAAAACTGGGATGTTAAAAATTCAGTTCTTCAAAGTAGCCACCTTCTACCTTGAAAACATTTTCATACAGTCTTGACTGGAAACCATAATAGTTTGATCTTAACATTTAATGGACTTGATGACTGCGCTTAGTGAATCTTTCAGACATTGCACAGTTTTCTGGATTGACGACCCATTGATCCTCTGGAAATAGTTTAGCTATTTGTGCTGTAATGTGGATTAATGTAGTAGTCAAAAAGGACTGTTTGCTGTATACTGACAGTCAGTATACATCAGTTCAACACAACTCACAAGTGATGTGTCTCAAGTGTATTTAGAAAGTAAAATATTCCACCAAATGGCTTTTGACAAGACACCTGTCAATTGAAAACTTTTAATCATGAAGTTTTAAAGAAAAGCACAGTAGTGTGCAAGTATTTTAATCACTGTATAATTCAATATGTGCTTTTCCACATTGTTGATGTCTTCAATATAGTTCAACATAGTTGAAAACTGAAACAATGAAATGTATTGTTTGTTGTTAAAAGATTAAGTTCTTATTGTTCCATGTACTGTAAGCTGACTTTTTGAACTATTTATTGAATACTTTTTGAAGGTGCCACAATTAGCTAGATGCATGGTGAAGGTACGGATATCTGTGTTGCTCACAGCTGTTTTATGTCACGCTAAAACACTGAACCTTTTATGATAACAAAGAGGCACTTAAAAAGACTGTGGTACTGGAGATGAGCAGTACTCTAAGAAACTCATAAGTGCTGCACACTAACCTTTGCTGTGTATGTGTGTTTGTGAGCACGTCTGGACCTCTTCTTGTGTGACTGCTTATAAACACGGATGTACCGGTGTGTGTGTGTGTGTGTGTGTGCGTGCGTGTGTGTGTGTGTGTGTGCGCGTGTGTGTGTGTGTGTGGTATCTTTTTCTTTACTTCATGCTTTCTTGCCACATCA
>JAPQRP010000005.1:22219769-22239018 GCA_037367295.1 Apogon hyalosoma | reverse complement strand
TCTCTCTCTCTCTCTCTCTCTCTCTCTCTCTCTCTCTCTCTCTCTCTCTCTCTCTCTCTCTCTCTCTCCTTTTTTTTGGCTTCAGTGTTTTACTGTCAGTATACTTTCCTGGAGTAGCTCTTGACCTATGTCATTTTGTCTTTGAATTGCCATGTTCATCTCTAGTCACTTTTTCTGATCCACAGAAAAGACAGATGAGACATAGGAGTCTTTATTAATTGTTTTTTCCTTATAATAAATCTAAAACATTTGAGATCCAGCTGGTTCAACAGTCCTGGTTACTACATGATTATTTGTTTCATTTTTCATTTTACTGAGTAATTGCACCTTGAATTTCACTCCATTTGTGCCTTCAATCTTTCCAATCAGCCAATGACATGTGGGAAGTTACTTTGTGAGTTAGACAGTTAGTGCTTTGAGGCTTATTTGCATAGAAAGATATCAATTTTGCATCAAATACATGAATATTTCCTAGTTTACATCCATGCAGAGGTGCACCATGCTGCTTCTTGCTTGACAGTACATTGTAAATTATATGCTATATTTTTCTCATTTGCACCAGCTTAGTGTAAGTAATGTTCAGCTGATCGTAATTGTGTAGACAACATATAGCTCTGATTCGTGGTGAACTTTGTCACTCAGTGAGTTGTTTTTCGGTCACTGAGATGGTGGATTTGCAGCAACTTGTGTAATGTCACATGCAAAACATCTTTATGACGGAGGACAGAATAAATATAGTACATAAAATAGAAAAGTACAATTTTAAAAATCAGAATTTGGTATAATATTTTTAGATTTTACGTCAGTTTTAAAAAAACAAAAAGCAGATGTAAAAAACATTCCCACCATATTAACTTCTTCTGTAAAGATGGAGGAAGTTCAGGAATCAGCAGGTTTTCTGGGCAATCTCCTCTTCTAATTAGAAGCACTGGTTCTAGGAATACCTGTTGCATGAGACTGAATTGTTTCACTTAATTACACTAAGATATCATGACAGATGGGTGCTTGTAATGTTTATTTCTGCTACATGTAGACCTTTTCACTCTAAACACAATCACAGTCTCAGCTTACAGTACCTCTTGAAGTCCAAAAGTTGTAATCATAAACCATTTGAGCTTGAAAACCAAACTGTCTGGCTCCTCATTGTTAAAACAAGGGCATTACTGATGTCACTCATTCATCTGTTTGACTCACAAAATGTTTAGTTTCTCACCTATACGTTAAGAAACATGAGGCTGAGCTGTTTAGTCTTCAGTTCTGATCCTGGCTGAGTGACTTAACATTTTAGCAGCTTGTTCCAACTCTGGTTATGGGTGAAGTTTTACATACACCCTTTTGATTAAAATTGTATCTACCCTTTAAACCAAATGAGTTAATCGCAGAGGCAAAAGACACTGAGATATCATGGTAGATGTGCGTCACTTCTAAACCGTCCCCTTCCTCTCTGGATTATACTAGTGTATATTTATCTTGGAGACAGTGTGTTTATTGAAATGTCCCTCCTGCTTTTCAGGTCTTTTTAAACACTTGTGCAGGTCTCTCTTTAGTGGCTGAAGTGGGAACCAGTAGAAGCTGTTGTTCTTTTATATTCTTATTGTGAGCACCCAAAGTAGACCCGACTATCGATGAAAAAAACAAGTACATTCCACCCATGAAGTCGAAGTCATATAACTGTATTTGTAGCTTAATGGATTTTGAAAGGAAGTTGTAATCATATTATTCTGTTTTTACTCTGGACCATGATGGCTGCTCCTGACAAATTATTTAGGCAAAGATGGGATTACACAGTCACTTTTTCCATACACACACACACATACACACACACACACTCACACACACACACACACACACACACATACACATACACACACACACACACACACACACATACACACACAGTAACACACAGCTGGGCAGAGTTTTTATTCAACGGTAAATTAAGACATTTGTGTCAGCAGCATTTCCTTATAAAGCAGTGAAATAAAACCAGAGCAGCATCCCGGTGATAGTAACTCATCTGAGCAGAACATTTTTATCTAAATTCTTGGAAAAAAATGGAGATTTGGACAAATTTCATAGATGCTTTTACGTAACTAAAATAGTACAAATGTAAGCAACAACTGTGTTGTTTTAGACTTTACATATTCAGAACAGAAGTTCTTATGGGGTCACTGATATATACTGATACTGATATATCATATACAAATGACTAAATTAATGAGATTTCAGGACCTCAGGAGCCCTCCTACGTGTTACACAGAGTGATGCATACTTCATCTGTGAGGTCTCTGAAATGTAAATCTCAAGCCGAAAGTACAAATGTCTAAGCAGTGTTATTGCTGCAGTATTTAGTCTGGGTAAGCACTACATGGACTCCTGACGTTGGTATTGGTTTCTGTTTTAATATCTGCCTTTCTCTATCGTCACAAAGTGAGTTTAATGGTTACTACTGTTTGGATTATCAGATCATTTTAGCTCAGTGAGAAATGATGACTGACCTTGATGGCTTTCAAGTAGGGCTGAAAACATGAGTCAAATGCAGTCCTACTTATCGGCAATAATAATATTGTTAACCCTTTAACCCCTGAGACATTATTCCAGGTAAATGTGCTGCTGTGAATTGTTGTGTCTGTTTCAGTGTCATAAAAACTGCTCTGAGTATGTGCTTGTGTTCCTTTTCTTCAGTGGTTTTGCTTTACTGTGTGGTTTAGGGTCAAAACAGGTGGAATAACAGAAAAAGACAAAGAGAGGAACTGAAGTTTGACAGGTTTTTACTAAAGAAAACATTCAGAATGTACATCATTAAGAGATTTAGGATGCTGAACATGAGCTGTGAACTGGAACACACTGAACAACAAGGATTGGACTTTTGTTCCAGTAGTTTTTGTTTGGGGCTCTTTTTTTTCTAAGTCAGTCCAGCTGCTTTTTGACACCTGGTTGAACTCCAAAAAAGCAGTTACATGGTCAAAACTCGGTAAAAACACAGTTAAAAAAAATAAAGGAAAATCACAACACTGCAAACAACATTGAAAACAAAAAACGCCAAGGAAAACATTGTAAAAAAAAAAAAAATTCAAACTGTCTTTTTTTTTTTAGCAAGTTGGTCTCACTCACTGCCCTGTGTTTTACCCCCATTACACAGGTGGTGGGGGTGCAGTGAGCATGCTCAGATGTCTTTGGAAAGAACAAGGTTTAATTTATCAGCATGTTTTGAAAGTTTTCCTTTTGAACAAATGGTTGAATTTTTATGAATATTTAAAATAAATCATACATTCAGAATGCTCACCACAGACACGTCAAGGGTTAAAGAGTTAATATCTCATAAGTTGAACATCGTGATCATCTAACATTATGGTGGCTCAACTGACGATTGCGGTGGCCCCTCTCAGCGAATAATTGCATTCTAGTCACAGATTGAGGAACAAAATCTCATTCTCTTGTGTATGTAAGTGCACAGTGAAAATGACAATAAAAATCCTTGAATCTCACTCACTTTTTTTCCCAGTACTATTGGTGGTGTTATACTAAACACACATGCACTGTCAGTCTGACTATACATGGGTTTTATGATGACCGGTTATAGGATATAGATATTGAATATCCTTTAATTAAAATCCTGATTGAACTGCAATACATATTTCAATTGATGCAACTGTTAGTGTATGCTTTAAAGTACCATTTGTTTTCACATTGGATAGAATTACGTCAGTGATGATTAATGTGGAGTAAACATGCATAGGGTCTGTGTAAAATTACAGATGTGAGCATATGTTTGTTTGAATGCAGGGAAGATCATCATAGACGGCATCGACATCTGTAAGCTGCCTCTGCAGACTCTCAGGTCACGACTCTCCATCATACTCCAGGATCCAGTGTTATTTAGTGGCTCAATCAGGTAATGAAACAAACAATCTTTCTGTAGTAGTATAATGAGAGCTTTGAATTACTTTATATACACATTATCCATTCATCAGTACTACTCACAGCTGTCTGTTTATTGTCATCTTTGAGTCATCAACCATAACACTGGCACATGGATTGTAAATAGTAATGAATCAGACTCTCAGACCATAATAAACCTGAGTGGATGAGTGTGTGTTTGTGTGTGTGTGGGGGGTGGTAGGTACTTTGTCTGCTAATGTTCCAATTGTTCTGGCATGGTGGCTTTTTATGCTTTCATGTTGTTGTGTATCAAGCACCACAGACAAGCTGATCCTGGTTTTGCATGTTCTCCCCTTGTCTGTGTGGTTCTCTTCAGCTTCCTCCAACCGTCCATCGACATGCACTTTGATAGGTCAAATGATCAATCTGAATCACCCATTGGTGTGAATGAGAGAGTGAATGGTTGTTCATCTGTATATTTCAGTCTTGTGATAAACTGGTCTAGGGTGTATCCCACCTTCGCCTGTTAGCATCCAGGATAGATTTCGGTACCCTCATGACTTCAGGTTTAAAGGGTCTATAACATGAATGTTGCGCATTGTCCGAGTTTATGTGTCCTTTGACAATGTGCAAAGAGGCTTATATTACTAAGCTTTATTTGTTTTAGGCCAGTTAAGTCTATTTTCAATAAAAGTCACAGATTTAAAGAGGCCACAGTAAACACATATATAATGTGCATTTGAAAGTGTTGGAAATGACACAATATGAAAACAAAACTATCAGCATTTCACAGAGTTAAAGCACTTAATGGAGGTGGCAACACTGTTTGAATAAATTCTGATGTGGGAAACGTTTAACTCAGGGGATCCCTGTCATCTTCCTACATATTCTCATAAGCACACGAACAAAGCCGGTTTTAGAAAAAAAAGCACAATTTATATAGTTTGACAGACAAGATGAAACATTTTATTTACAGCCTAGTTTATTCGCTCTAAAACAGTTAATGTTTTTTTCTTTTCTGACACTTCTCAAATTTACTTGTCATTTTATGGAAACACCAATAAAAGGCTTACACTGGCATAGGATTTAGCAATAAATCCTATTTGCCTTTATCCACAGGATTGCTGAAGCAGTCAACCTGTCTATGTTACACTATGGGGATGTTATTTGTAGGCAGCCAGCCAGTTCAGCTTTTAAAACTATCAAGACATTAAGATTTGTCACAGGTAAAAGGTAGCTGTTACGGTAACTCTCGGTGTATCATCAGCATCTTGAAGAAGCAAAAGATACAGAGTTAGGAAAATCTGTGTTTAGTTACTCTGCTCCACATACCTGGAATAGGCTTCAGCAAAACTTAAAGTTGACCTCAGTGATACCACTGAAACATTTCTGTACTATCTTATGGTCCATTCCTGCAATTAACTTTTAGCATTTTATAGAACTGCCAACTTTTGTAATTGGTAGGGCCTGTGTTTTTATTGCAATGTGGATAAAGATGTGTCTGTATTTACCTTATGTACTTTGAAAATTGGGGTCTCTTTTGAAGGTGTTTTCTGAGGGTATAGATAAATGTTTTAAAAATTATCCAAAAAATCCTCTAAAACAAATAAAGAAACAATAGTAAGCAATCAAAAAGAAGACAAAATAATGTGAACATCTGTCCAAATGTAAACATTCAAACTTTTACCATGGCCATTCAAAGCCAAGTACACCTGTACATTTATATTTGAGTAAGTCTTTTCCCCACATAAATACTGAACTACCCAACATTAATTAAGACTTCAGTTCTGTACCGGAACCTTTCTAGTCCTAGTTCGGGTGTTCTGTCTTGACCGATGTGTGTTACATGACGACACTAAGTCCCAGCTGTGGGGTTAGCGGTTGAAATCACAGTGGGAAATCTGGCAGAGACCTACTCTGACATTTGTCACGGACGTCATACACTGGAGAGGTCGCTGAAGGCACGAAGGACCCTGCATCAGTGTCCTCATCCTCCTCCTCTGGCATACACACTCAAGCTCTCTTGTTTATGTTACCAGATGATAAAGTGACTGTGTGTTTGTTATAAAAGACAAAGAGCATGTGCTGTTTGTTTGGACAGATATGCCGCTCTAGACAACTGTGTGTGTGCTTATGTATAAGAGATGAAGAGTGTGTGTCTTGGCATTTCCACTGGTGCTTGTTTATGTGAACGTAAGCCTGGGGTGAATGGTCGACAGTAACTGCTTCACACTGTTATCTTAGATGTTGCTGTTTGACTTCACCCCACACATTCAATAAAAACACTCAAATGGTTTGTCACATAATGTTTTGTGTGGTTAATATGTCTAAAAAATTAATTTTGGAAGCAACATTTTACATATAGGTAATATAGAAATAAAAACCTAGTAACAGGCCATGAGTAGCACATCAGAATAACAGCAGCATCATCGCAGCCCACAAGAAGCATAAAATAGCATAGCACCATCATCTTTCAATTTAAAAAGTGAGATAGAAAGAAGACTTTGTTTGACGAAAACCATAACAATCTTTGTGACATAAAACAACATTCATTTTTCATGACTTAAGTTTTCATTCATCCTTTTTATCTCCATCTCTCCAAACTTGAAATGCTGGTTTACCAGGTAACCAGGTAACTTCCACAACTCAGAATCCATTAAAAATGGTTTATTTGGACAATTTGAGGTCACCCAGGCTTTCAGTCTGTAACTGTTGTGTCTGATGCCAGAAACTTAGACAACAAACCAGTTAGTTAGTACTATTAATTCTTCTCTCACCTCTCTTAAAATACTTTGAATTACTATTTTGTAATGATACAGAAAATGCTGTGTTTCCTCAAGAATCTGGAATAGATATTTCAGAAACTGGGCGACACGGTGCTGCAGTGGATAGCACTGTTGCCTCACAGACCAAGAAGGTCCTGGGTTCAATTCCAACCAGTGTGCATGTTCTCCTAGTGTTTGCGTGGTGTCTCCAGGTACTCCGGCTTCCTCCCACCATCCAAAGACATGCACTGATGGGTTAATCTGAATTGCCCATAGGGGTGAATGTGAGAGTTATTGGTTGTTTGTCTCTATATGTCAGCCCTGCGATGAAGTGGCGACTCGTCCAGGGTATACCCTGCCTTCACCCATAAGTAGCTGGGATAGGCTCCAGCGACCCTCGTGACCCTAATGAGGATAAAGTGGGTTCAGAAGATGAATGAATGAATGAATGAATGAATGAATGAATGAATTTCACAAACTGCAGTGGAGAAACCATGGGTTTATTTAGATAATGTAATAATTCTGATGTTCTGATTCCAAAACACTGAAACAAACACAAACATCTTACATCTGCACTGACCCTTCCAAAAATGATCACTTGGCTGCACCTGTTCTATATTCTCTTTTATATAGGATAATATTTATCAGAACAGACAGAAAGAATATGGTGTGGACCAAAAACAGGATACATTTTTGACTTGTCAATAATGTTGCTTGTTCACTCTTAAATGAATCAAGTGATAAGTGGCTGCTGATTACTGCAGGTTTTATGTCATTTCTGCTTAAAAACATGTGGACACGCCTGCTCAGCACGAACAAATGAAGTAAGTGTAATGTGTCACCTGTTGCAGGTTGAATCTGGACCCAGAAAAGACGTGCACTGATGATCGACTGTGGGAGGCTTTGGAGATTGCTCAGCTAAAGAACATGGTGAAGGCTCTGCCTGGAGGACTGGGTACACATCTGACATCCTCATCAACAATGACATGTTTTTAAATTGTGTTTTAAAGACCAGAAATTGCAGTGTAGTTCAATGTTCTGTGTTCGTGTCCAGATGCTGTTGTGACAGAAGGAGGAGAGAACTTCAGCGTTGGTCAGAGGCAGCTGTTCTGTTTGGCCCGAGCATTTGTCAGAAAGAGCAGCATCCTCATCATGGATGAAGCCACTGCATCTATAGACATGGCCACGGTCAGTTTGGAAATGAGATCAGAGAACAAAGCACCTAGATACAACTTCTGTAAAGAAATTATGCATTTCCTACTCAATCTTTAACTACTTTGTATTTTGTTATGTAATGTTTTGATGCATTAATGACTTTATCTTGTTAGAAAGAAATTAAAATCCCATGGAAAGTGCATTCCAGGCTGTACAAATAATTATCACAGACTACATTTATGTAAGTGATTAAAGATAATATTGCAGACTAAATCTAGGAAACTGAAAGGAAAAACATCATCAGACTTGTTTTCTGGAATAGACATGTCCTCCACTCTGAAGTCTAATATTATTAGTTATTTTAATTACATATCTTCTTATCAAACATTAACTTTATTTTCACTTTTTTTGTCTTCAATTGCAGGAGAATATCTTACAGAAAGTTGTGATGACCGCATTTGCAGACAGAACAGTCGTCACCATCGCAGTAAGTTTTTTAGTCTTATTACATTTTTCTCTTGAAGTAATGTTTATCTGGTGTCGGATCAGATGGGTTTGTGCATCTTACAGTGTTAATGAACATTTGCTCTGGCAGATGCATCTGGTTCCCAGGCCAGTCTAGAAACACACAACGCAAACAGTCGACTGGCACTTAAAAGTAGCGCTGCCTTCCCTGTGGTTACACCAAAGATAGAATACTGTACACTTTATGTATATATAAAATATCCAGCACTGAGCTTGTGAAGCAATACTGGTCTGAGCTTTTAGTGTACAACACTGTATCACACAATATCTGGGTTTCCCCTTGAATCTGTTTCCTTGTACATTATGAGAGGATTATTGAACAGATTATTGAACAGCTAAAACAAACTGGTAAAAGTCATTTCCTGTCCTCTCTGCTGTCATGGAAGTGTTCTTTTGTCATTGGATTTAATGTCTTAAATTTCATTGTACCGTAGTCACGCCTTCTGTAAATGCTGAAGGACTGTATGACTACAAACAATGAACAAAATATGAAACAGTTCAACCTTGGCCAGCGCCATTATTAACATGAAACAGGATCGATACATTATCAGTGCCATTATTAACATGAAACAGGATCGATACATTATCTCATTAATCATCAAATGCATTGTCTCATGGGCGTACTAGAAAAACAGGATTCTTAGCATTTATGTCAGAAAATCTCTGGCAACAGTTTTGGAAATTATTTTTCATAATTAACTCTGTCTCAAAGTGTTGGATGCATTAATGAAAAAAAAAAAAAAAAAAAGGTCCTTTCAGATATCATTACCATGTCTTTTAAAGCATTTTGTTATAAACCACTTTGTGAATCTGTCACTAAACGTTCTCTTGAGGATGTTTTATGCATCCATTTCCTGCTTTTCCCTTTTCACAGTAACAATTTTAGTTTCTGTTTAAGTCCTCTTGGCTAATTCTTTCACTTATCGGATGCTTTCCTTTTCTCTGACGTCTTTATTGACCCTGTGTTTGTATGTGTATATGTTTGTTTTCTTTTTCTTTCTTTTCTTTTCACTTGTCTTTTCTTTTCTATTTTCTTTTCCCTTTTTCTTTTCTTTTCTCTTCTTTAATTTTCTTTTCCTTCCTTTTTTCTTTTCTCTTTAATTTTCCTTCCTTTTCTTTTTTCTTTTCTTTCTCTTCTCTTCTCCTTTTCTTTTCTTTTCTTTCCTTTCCTTTTCTCTTCTTCCTTGCTCACATTGTTCTTTTGCCACTCTGTAATTTTAATCCAATCCTCCCTCCCTCTGTGCTTCCTGTTCCTCCCTCTCTGTCCTTTGTCCTTTCCTTATCCCTACCCTCTTCTACCAGCATCGAGTGTCCTCTATCTTGGACGCCGAGCAGGTGTTGGTCTTCTCCTCAGGGATTTTGGTGGAATGTGATTCAGGTCCCAACCTGCTCACACAGGAGGAGAGCCTCTTCAGTGTGTTAGTGAGGACTCACAAGTAGACCCGGCCTGGCCCAGCTGACTTTGGCTCTGCCCGACTCTCTTCCATCTTTCCTCCTGCATCTGTTTTTTCCACGTGTTTCTGTTTTTTGCTTTCCCGGCGGAGTCAGAGCTGAGTCTGAGTCTGGGTCTGCTGAAGCCTTACTGCCACTGACAGCCTGGTTCGTACCCAAACTGAGCTACTGCATGCTTTTACTTTTTCTTCTACTTCAGTTTGACGGTAGAGTTAGACAAAAGCAGCTGTTTCTTCAGGTGTTTTCTGACCGGTGGTCCATTTACTTTGGTTTAAATCAGTGGATCATCTCGGAAACAGATGTGTTTTCCTTTCTGTTTGGCTTCACTAAAAAACAATCAAGATTAAATGAATCGAATGTTATGTGAAAACATTTGTCTCTTATCTCATTGGTTAAATGCTTTTGGGCCCAAATTACAACAAATGACCAGTTAGTCGGTGAACAGTGTACTTTACCAGACTGAAGAAGCAAAAAGGAAACAGTAGACCTTATCAATATTTTCATATTCTTATCACAAATTTTGTGAAGCTTCATGAAGTTTGTTGATATGAACAGTGCAGGTCTGATTTAACAAAATTATAATAAATATTCCAATGTATTTGGGCTACACTGAGGAGAAATGAAAGGTGATATTTTAAGAATCAGGTCATAATATTTAGAGGAAAAAATGCATGATACAAGAATATGGTCATTTTAACTGCTGCAATGACTTCACACAAAAATACAACTTGTTCTTGTATTCTCAAAATACCCCATTCTTACAATATAATGATTTTTTTCTTACACTTCATATTTTGTTGACCCCCACAGTGTAGCCCTGGTACTCTTGTAGAAATGAATACATAAAATATATCAGGCCAAACTACAGGCTGCTAAACTTTTTTTAGCTCAAGACCCAAAACAGATATTTGGTGTCTCTCTGGAATTCAAACTTATAAAACAGCTTCGTTTTTTTACAGGCTGTTCCACAGAAAGTAATGTTAGCTAGCAACACAGTTGTCACCAACAAACAGACAAATAAATCTTCCATTTAATTTTATTTTCAGGTTGAGGTTTATGAGAAGAGACACAAAGCATCGGAACTGAAGAGTGTAAAAAAGACCCCGCTTATTCTATTTTAATCAGGAAAATGAGCTGCATAAACAGCATTGTTATACATTTTATTTGCCAATTATTGACCCAACCTGATGTGAAAACTTGAAAAGGCAGGTCTGTAGCACTGTATGTGTACAAGTAACCAGAGTGTGTGCGTGTGTGTGTCCGCGCGCTGTGATGCATTTGTTGCGTTTTTTTCCCTAATCCATCGTTGTGTCTGTCCTCCCTGTGTCTCCAGCATCGTGTTCACACCATCCTCACAGCCGACCTGGTCATCGTGATGAAGCGAGGAAACATTTTGGAATACGACAAACCTGAGACTCTGTTGGAGCAGGAAGATGGGATGTTTGCTTCATTTGTCCGAGCCGACATGTAGACACAGCTTCTGACAAATCCATCAGTTCTATTTTTTACTCAGTTGCTTTCTTGTTGAAGAAAACTGGCCTCTGTGCCACCGAAAACACTCATATGAAGCCAATAACACACTTTTTTCTTAAACAAGAAGAGAAGAAGAAAAGGAAATATCTATCATCATGTATTTTATATCATGTTATGACTGAAGTTCATAAACAACACTACTGCCTTTTTTGGAAATGATAAATGAAACTGTCTACAGCTGCAACTACAGATTATTTTCATTATCAGTCCATTTGTTGAGTTTTGATCAAGAATTATTTTAATTATTTTAACGATCCATTCTATAAAAATGCCATAAAATAGAATATAATGCCTTCTATAGTTACATTTTGAATGGCCTTTTTATTCAACAAGCAAACCAACCCAAAGATACTTTTTTTTTATCAGATATGATGAAGACAAAGGTCAAATTCTTACATGTAAGAAGTGGCAGATCAGTGAGTAAAAGCTGCAGTTCTACAGTAGATAAACTCCTCATCATCCAGACCGTACATCAGTCAATTTATCACTTAAAACTGGTAACAGGCCATTTGGGCATTTTCTGAGTCAGTAGTAGTGAATACAACACTGAGTCCACACTGGGCTATGAACAGATGAAACAACTTTTTACTGAAAAATTTTGTTGATTATTAGAATAATATAATATGAAAGTTTTAAAATGACAACTCTTTTTATATGTATGAATAATTGTTGATTGATTACATTTTTAGTGCTGTTTATATTGATGTGAAGGCACAAATCTCAGTGACAGATTATAAAAAATATATATATAAACAACTAATACCAAAATGATCTGCATGGCTTGAGATGAGACCTAAGTGGTGAAGTTTGGTTTGTAGGTAAATAACTGCTCTCTGACTTAACCTAATTTTGCCCAAAGGCTGTTTGTAGCCCTTGTAGTTTTCTAGCGATTTAAAACCGAGTCATGAATAAGCATATCAGCTGAAATCACAGGTCAGCTAAAGGGTAGGGCTTGAAATATTCTGAGGGTTTTTTTTATTGTCAGCAAATCCCATAAAGAACCCAAACCATAATTGAACTGACTGTGTGCTTCCTCTGAGCTCCATTGTTGTCCAGGAACGATTAAGAACACATCATTTATCAACTGCGCTGTACAGGATGACATGTCCCTTCATCAATGTGAACACAATCACTGTATTTTAGTTACATTTTTACCCCAAATACAGCATCCTGGTCCAAAAATATCACCGTTATAGAATAATCCACCACTGAAAATAGTCCCTTTGCTCATGTGTCTTTTGAGCAGTTGTTGACTGTGGGTTTGGTCTTTTCATGGGATTTGTTGACAGTAATAATAATGCCAGCCCTCTCCAGTTAAGTGAATCTAGAAAGAGTAGTTCAATTGTTTGTCAATTTTTTATTTTAGTGAAAACGGCACAATTTCAGAGTGTGTCCAGTCGTATCTGATGACTTACTCGTTAATGGAGTAGTTCATTTGACTATTGACTATTTTTAAAATCTGTCTTATTTTATACTAATAGATTACAAAAGTCTTTAACTATCTTGTGTAAAACCGCTGTTATGAGATTATGCACCGCACCCATTTTATCACTTTTTTAGCACTTGCATTAAGCAATAATTAAACAGAGGGGTTGTATTTACAATCCCTGTATCATTAGTGAATGTTGGCTTTGGCTGGTGTGTGTGTGCGTGCGTGCGTACGTGCGTGCGTACATGTGTGTGTGTGTGTGTGTGTGTGTGTGTGTGGGTGTGTGTGTGTGTGTGCACCAACAGCAGAGTGCAGACCTTCACTCTGAGGGGTCTGTTTTCGACCTGCTTTAGTTTGTGTTACATTTAATGTCATAGACATGAAGTGGTAGAGATGACTTTGCTGTAGTGGTGCTAAATGTTGAGGGAGTTTTGTAGTGACCAGATGCTGTCGACATATGAAGTTACAAGTTCAGGGTGAAAGAAGAACTTTACTTCAGCTAAAACCAGTCAGGTCTCAAAGATAAGGACAGAAAGGCAGTTTCTATCAACTTGTACAGTTTCTTTGGCAAAAGAAATCAGCGATGCATTTACTGCCAAATGTTCTACATGTGTGGAACCTGTAATGCCATTAAGAGTCAACTGAATTTAAAGGTAGAGTAAGTAATTCAGCTCTGGAGCTTAAATAGAATGAAAACCTAATGTATGAGCCCCTTTTCCAACACATTCCCAGGAACTTTCATCTGTTGACCTGCTCATCAAGAGTCTGGTCTGTAAAGTGTCATGAGAATAACTTTTGGTATGATTTAGGGCTATATAAATAAAATTTGATTTGATTTGATCTGGGAAAAAGAATTCCTGGTAATGTGTGTGCTTTGTGTTTCCACCGCACCTCAGAGTTCCTGGAAATGTGTTCAGATCAGGCTCAGTCACTGATCCAAAGTCTCCCTGAACTTCTTTTGATCATCTTTGGCAAATACATTTGATGCGACTCATGCTCTTTTGGGGTATATTTGCCAAATACGCTCTTAAGCATATTCAAATGGACAGACTGATGATTATAATGCCCTTGTAGGAGCCTGACAAATGCTCTCAAAAGCTCAGAACAGTGTTTTCAGATGGACACTGTCTTCTGTCCATTTCTCGTGGCTTCTCTTCTTTTGCTCCATTTTCAGCACACAGCCCCGCCCCTCAAGAATTCTGGGGAATCTGAAAAGTCCTACCCCCCACCAGGAACTTTTTGTCAGGGAAAATTTGGGGCCAAGGGAAACTTTTTTTTGCCTGGATTATTTTGGTGGAAACATGCTAACACTGAACAGATCCAACAGTACCAGTATTATTTCTCTACCACTAAAACTCACCGAACGAGACAGAAGAGTAAAAATAAAGGTCACATTATGAATCACATTGTGATTCTGCGTTTTGTCTGACCTTTACTGTTTTCTGATCCTAACTTGGTTTTGTATCCATGAACCTTCTGCTATCAGCTAATCCATTGTTTTGTGTCACACTGAAATGAATCCAACTAGAAACAAACAGCCCAGAGTTGAACAGGTTCAAATATCAACAATCTTTGAATTACTTACTCCACCTTTAAAGCCTCTTCTTCTTACTAGAATTTTTTTTTTTTTTTTCCAGTCACCTTAAACCTTTTACCATATACCTGATATCAGTTTTGGGGTCAGCGTGGCACAGACAAAATACACATGGTGTGTTATGTGTTTGGAGGCAAATAATCCAGAAACAAAATCCCGTCTTGGTCGCTCACACTTCAAAATATTTGAGCTGAAGTCATGAATATAGCATTTGGTGAAGCATAAGATGCTGCGTTTACTTCCCTTTGCTCTCATTCATGATGAATTAGTTATAAGATGAACTGAAATATGAAAAGCTTTGTCACATAATAGACATCATTTTGCAAACTGTGACTGCAGATGGACTCTTCTATGGGGTGGATTTTGTTTCTGCTTCACTGCTTCCATCCCTGTCCGCTCTGCCACAGCAGGTACACAAATGTCTGTTCTATCGGTCGTATTTCTATGCCTTCGTTTTCTAGTGCAAACACTGTAGGGCGTCTGGGCTCGGTCTGCAGCCCGTGAACCCGCTGTCTGTCTGCAGTCATGCTTTGCTGAACCTATTATTATGGGACAACAGACACTGAGCTGTAACTCCCATTATTAGCCTGAGAGATGTTGAAAAATTACAATGTAACAGTGAGGAGCTGTGAAGCTGAACCCATAAACACCTACATTTATTCAGAATCACAGCTGAATTATCTCCAGTCATTTACAACTTACCTTTAACTTTGAATTATTTTAATCATACTTTTTGTGTATAGACTCAATCACGTAGTCAGATGTATTGTATGGAGAGGTTATTTGTATCCCAGATTAGGTTTGGTCGATTTACTTTCACATTTCAGTAGAGATACGACTGAAGATTATTGAAATTATAGAAAAAAGTTTTGATGAAAGTATTAAAAGTGCTTTGATAATTGGTGCATGAAGCATTTCTATGATAAACTGTGAAATAAAAACACGACAAAACAGTAAAAGTGGTGTTTACAAATTGCCTTCAGCAAAGCAAAACCTAAAGATATATTCATAAACAAGATTATCACATCAAAATACCAACAGATTCCACTTCTAATCTGTTCATTCTGCCCTTCACTTAATTCTATATTTACAGTTTAAATAAAACTTATGTAAACGTAATCTATCTCTGGGAATCTATCTCTGATTTTTGTCCTGTTTTTTTTTTATTAATGCATTTATAAGATATTGACACGTACAGACTGAAAGCCAAATAGATAATTATGCTTTACTTTTTTTTCCCCTTGTTTTTAAAGTTTATCTCAGATATTTCATCTCATTTAATTTTGCAGATTTCCTTTCTTACCCAACTAATATTCTGCAATTTTTCATCCTTGTGCCACTTGATTTGGAGGCTCACTTTATATTTTGTTCCTTCAGTTGCATGATTCTCCTTGATTCGACTTCTTCTTTTTCCACTATTCTTTAGTTTTTATTTTGCACTCTGTTTCCTCTGTTTATATGGAAACTGTTTTCATCTTCTTTCATTGTCATTCAGCTGCCAAAAGACTTTTTACGAAAGAGGATTAAGGGCCACTGGAAAAAAAAAAAAAAAAATTAAGGTCCAATCATTTTTAAAATTATTATTCTGAGAAAAAAGTCAAAATTCTGACTTTAATCTCAGAATTCTGACTTTTTTCTCAGAATAATAATTTAAAAAATATATAGGAACTTTTTTTTTTCTTGGAGACCTAATCCTCTTCCATAGACTTTTGCCTTGTGTGTGTATGCAAAAATACGTAACTTTCTTAGATCAAAAGGTGGATGTTAGGTCTCAGTGGAAGGACTTTTACTCTAATTAGTTCAATGGGAAGCATGACAGGGTTCAGCTGTAATAAATACTCCATTTACAGGTGGTTATTTATAAACTTAACTGACCATTTTTGCCATTTTAACACCGATCATCACCTGTATGAACATCTTTCCCATTTCCATGATACACTTACTGTTTCTTATTATGACATGAGCAATTCAATGACTGTTAAATAATTCAGCTGCATTTCTCACTATTTTCACTTATTCATTGTATTTTTTATTTGATGTATGAAAGTGTACACTGTGTATGTAGTAGCCTGTATATCCATTCATTTATAAACCTATAGCAAAGCATTATTATGTGTGCCTAATTTTTTTACACTTTGAAATTCTATTAAAATGGTTTTGAGTGAAATGAGTGTCTCCTTGTCCACTTTTCTACTTTGTCATCGACTGCGTTGCGTCAAAGATGCACAATGTGCTGCTAAATGGCACCACCTACTGACGTTTATTTGACTGTTATCTGGTGCGTAAAAGTTACTGCATGTGGGTTTATATTTGGGACATTATTACATTATACTTTAAATTATTTTAGCTATAAAATACACTGATTATTTAGCTGCACAACACATGTAAACATGAAAATAAATAGTGATGTTTGTGTTATAGACGGTTAAATTATCTAGTTTTTAGTTTCTAATTTATTTTTCAGCTTTACCTTAGACAAGCTATTTACGTTTTGAAACCAGTGAAAGAAAAAAAAATAGTTTCAAGTCAAATGTAGAAAATATTTGAGAAATACATAGACTATAGTTTTGTAAGGAAAATACATTTTTACTTTATATATTTTTGTGTTTTTGTTTTTTTTCATGGATAAAGACATGATTAAAACTTTAGGGGACGTTGTATTTATTTTGTGATTCCTTCAATTCCGACGGTTGTTGGACAGTCTTTGAAGGCAGCATTACCCAGGTCAGACCCGGTCTCGACTCTGGAAGCTGGACTACGTCAATAGCAGAGTGGAACCCGTCCCAGTCCTCACAGGAGCTGAGCAGAGGCGGCGCGCTGCGTCTCCGGAGCATCTCCAAACGTCCACACAGTCCTGCGGGGTTTGCCTCCATGTGGCCATGGTGTAGCCGCGCGTAAAGACGCACCGGAGTTCAAACTAAAAGTAGTGGTTGAGTTTTTTTCTTGTCCACCAACTGCAGCAAGAGATGTTGGCGAGAAAAAGCATCATTCCGGAGGAGTTCGGTTTGCCGGGACTCGTCTCTCGGATGCCCCGCAAACCAGTGTTCAGGGACCGCGTCAACAAAGCGCGTTTCATCGCCAAAAACGGTTCTTGCAATTTGGCGCACAAGAACATCCGCGAACAGGGCAGATTCCTGCAGGACGTCTTCACCACGCTGGTGGACCTCAAATGGCGTTTCACCCTGGTCATCTTCACCACCACCTTTGTGAGCAGCTGGCTCTTTTTCGCCATGAACTGGTGGCTCGTGGCGTTTGCGCACGGAGACCTGGACCCGGGTCGGCAGAACAAGACCCACTGCGTCACGGACGTCAAGTAAGAACAGATTACCAGAGTGTGGAGTTTATAATAGTGAAAGTGGACCGTCAGAGTGTGTTTAATCAGACAACTGATGTGCAGTAAACAGAGTCTGGTCTCATCCATTTTATTAGACTTTATTCAAACTTAGAATTTACACTGTTTTTTATAGAAACAGAAGATCAGTGACACATGTGAATGAAATCAACCAAAATATACTCAGAGGAAATAATGTAAAAAAAAAAAAAAAAAAAATCAGACTGGAGTCTTGGGAGTGAAGAGCGTCCCTCTCTCTTTTCTCTGTCTTCTCTTCTCCTAATCTACTGTGTTACCTCCTTTCCCATCAGGACTCTTCTTCTCATCTTTTATTCTCCCCTTTCTTCTCAAACTGGAGTTAAGGATGCAACAGGGCAAAGAAAAACACACTTCCGTCAATATTGCAAACACCTGCAGAGATTTAGAAATGTTTTGTGTACACTGCAAAAAAGGGGTGTCTAAAAACAAGATAAAAACACTAAATCTGAGGACAAAGGTGCTCAAAACAAGTGAAATATCTGTCCATGCAGCAAGATAATTTCACTGGACAAGATTTCTTGAATTAAGATGATTAAATCTAGAAATAAGCATGTCTACATGTATGAACACTTAAAATAAGAAATTAACAAGATAAATTATCTAACACTTCTAAATCTAAGTTTTGTAATCTTGGTAAGAGCTAAATAATTTGCCGTGTAAATTTGGTTATTTCTTGGGTGCTGTTTGTGCACATGTAAACACCATGATCCCCTAAAAGGATGAAGAGTAAAACATGATTAAGCATCTCAAATCATTTCTTTTTACCAAGTCCTTTGACCTCAGACCCCCATTCCCCTTTTCCCCCCCTCCTTTTTTTTTGTCAAGTGATCTTGGGTACCATGAAATAAGTCCAAGTTATTATTATTATGATTATTATTATCATTATTAAAACAAATACCTGAAAATTTGCTAGAGTGGATGTTTTGCTAGAATGATAAGCTGAACCAGGGATGATGAGGACTTCTGTCAAATGCCAAATAAACCATGTGACCTTCTCTGCAGGTCGTTTACCTCAGCCTTCCTGTTCTCCATCGAGGTTCAAGTGACCATCGGCTTTGGAGGACGGATGATCACAGAACAATGTGCTGCTGCAATCACTGTTCTCATCATGCAGAACATAGTGGGGCTCATCATCAACGCTGTCATGCTCGGTGAGACTCAGAAACAGGCTTTAAAAACATCAGCATCAGCTCATAGAAGGGATGAGAACAGAGTCGTTGTCTTCCACCACTAGAGCAATTTGTGATTTTTGTCCAGTGTGACAGGAAATTGACAGACATACTAAGACAGATCCCAGACCATAATTACAGTGTCTCCTTAGAGCAGTGTTTTTCAACCTTGGGATCACCTGGAATTCAAATGGGGTCACATGGAATTTTTAGTAACTGATAAAAATGAAAATAAAAACTTACTAATAAAATATATATGGTGAGTTGAGAGACAATCACAATCCATAAGACATGACAGACTGTGAAGCTGAAACTGAAGCACTGTGGTACTGTTTATCTGTCAAATGTTCAAACTGAAGCACTGTGGTACTGTTT
>JAPQRP010000005.1:22199877-22210419 GCA_037367295.1 Apogon hyalosoma | reverse complement strand
CTTTCTTTCTTTCTTTCTTTCTTTCTTTCTTTCTTTCTTTCTTTCTTTCTTTCTTTCTTTCTTTCTTTCTTTCCATGCAGTTTATGCTTCTACTTAACATCTCAGAGACAAATATTGTACTTTTTTACTCCACTACATTTATCTATGCTTTATTTCTTTTCTACAGTTTTTTCATCCCTCCTTGTCTATTAAAACCATATATCTACAAATGTGATCTTTTTTGCTCCATTGCTCTACTATGGGCTGAATTCCTCCTCCTCCATAAGCTAAATAAACTCTTTGAAAACCTTAGTGTATTATCTGAAAGTAGCCTGCTCCTCTGAACTCATGTGAAGTTGACTTTTTAGAGATAAGTGGTTGTCATGAGACAGCAATGCTACAAACATATGATGATCTTATTGATTATGATGTATCGATGTAGTTACATTTACTGATTGTTTATAAATTTGGTGAAATGAGCTCTAAGTTAGACATGTACCGTAGTAAAATGAACCTTACACATTAATGCTGCAATAACACGACTCAAAACCATCATATATAATGGTACAGTACTGACCTTTATTTATTTGTTTATTTATTTATTTACTGACCTTTATAGGATTTGAATGAATAACTCACTTGTAGTGGACTGTTTTCATATGACTGAGAGTTACTTACCACAAAAAATATCACCCTTAACCATTAAAAATATGGCAAAACTCCAACTGGTAAAACTACATTTCCTGTCACATAGTTGTTTATCAACATGTTGTTTTCCTCACTGTCCATTATAGACAAATGGCTCAAGGTCGAGATGCAGCGTACGCCACCGCCTCCAAGGTGATGGTCGACAACCTGGCACTAAGAGACGGACAGGAGGGGATCCGAGCCTTCATCGAGAAACGCAAACCAGTGTGGAGTCATGAAGTCGAGAAAGCCCATGACTGATGGAGGTCAGTGCAGATCAGCTGATGACTGATTCACTTCACTGCTTCTACCTTTCCTGTGTGGAATGATCGCCACTGATCCACAGCCAGTGTTCGGACTGTTCGAAAGGTGACATACAGGTGGAATTTGGTAGCTCACAGGAAGTGAAGAATGATTAGATGACTGTCTTCCCTGAGGATTGTTGAGACAAGTAGCTGAATCATTGTGTGCCTTAAAGTGTGAAGATGATGATTTCTGAGCGTTGACAACATAATGGACACTTTAAGCTAAATAATGCTCCTCTAATGTAATAAGTAGAGATACAGTATGTATGACTTTTAATATCCAAGATCCAAAAGGTGTTTATTTTCTTGTTAGAAAATATCAGGTGTTGTAAGTGTTGTACAGCATATTATGAATACAAACCAAGCTATTTGCTCTTGGTTAATCTTGAATAAATAATTTTACAAGTCAAGAGTGGGTGTGAAAACACAATTATTCCAACTTTATGGGAAACAGTGTATGTTCCTTAACTATAACATTTAAAAAATATATCTTTTTTTCCATTGTGGTGAAGCAGTGAATGAATCCCTGCCCACCTGGTGTGTAGATCTGATGGAAATTAACAGCAAACCTTATTTACAGTATGTTTGGAGCAAATATAAGAAACAAGGATAATTTGACTTTAATTGTGAAACTTATCATACAAGGTTTTGAATTTTGAAAGTTTGTGAGTCCTAGAATTTAGGAAAATGTATTTATTTACTCCAACGCCTTGATTCCCACTGTTCCAAGTCATTTCTCACCAGGGGCTGGAAAGTTAGTGATAACTGGTTCCTGATTTCAATATAAATTTTTGGGTTGGAACAAACATTATTTTCTTTCTAGTTTGGACACATTTAAACACAATACAGTAAACAACTCTATAGAAACATAACTTAAGACCAATCCTATCAACCCTGTGTTATGGTCATCACCTAACTCTGTCCACTAGAGGGCAGTGTTTCCTTATAAGTGGTAAAACAAGCAGGAGAAAACAGTGGCGTTCTTCACCTTTTACCAGTGTGTTCAGTAAGACTGTAATTAATGACAACTCAGCTGTTTCAGTTTCACCCGCTTTTTTTTTTTTTATTAAGCAAAGTATCAGAATGGTCTGCAATTAGTTGTTAAACATAAACAAAGATACGTCAGGGAATGTAATGAACAGTTTGACAATACTGATTGAGACTTTTTGCAACAGAACCAGAGTATGAAAAATAACAGGTGATGTACGATATAAATATCAAATGTGTGATTCGCACATTTATGTCTACATAGTGTGTGCATTTGTGTCTGACTGTACGGAGAGCTGCATTAACTAATCCATTGAGCAGGATACAGTAGTATAATAATAGCAATATTGAATTATTTTCAGAATCGATTAATCATCTCACTTTGTGCACTGACTTTTGTTTTTTGATTCAGTGAAGCAAAAATGACAAATGTAAATGCACTGTGGTCCCCATCCGTTATTTTTATTTTAATCATCCGTTTTTAGTCATCAATTGCTGGTTGGTGGTCTGATCACATTTCAAGCAACAATTTTTGTTTCTATTTTTGTCTTTTATTAGAGTTAATGATTAATTGAGAAAATGATTGGCAGATTAATCGATAATGAAAGTAACTGTGGGTTGCAGCCCTGTGTGTGTTTGCTGTTGGAGGTGCCAGCAGCTGAGCAGTAGTTGATATGACAGTGTTGAATAATAAGACATACAGTAATCAAGTAAAGAAAGCATCCATTTCTGGCTGCCTGTGCGCAAGATGTAACTACAGTAAAGCCATAAAAAAACATGTTACCTATGGTTACACAGCAAATCAGATGACTTGAAGCCATCAAACCAATATATATGTATACATACATATACGTGTATGTTATTAGCCCTCGAAATTAGCTCTCTATTCCTTGAATGTCTAATCTAATGTCAGAATTTTACCAAAGAACAAGACTGGCCTTGAATGCAAATATCCAAAGAACTGTACTTCACATGTGACAGAAATGCATTTATGTCAGGTTATCAGGAATAAAAAATCTCTCTGAAACTGAACAACCAAAACTTGATGAAAAACGTAGTAAACTACAAACCCTGCTCATGGAGGTGCTTTAGAATTGAAATGAAATCAAACCTTACAGTGACCCATTCTTCAATACTCACTAATTCTATCGTTAAACATATAATTTCTTCTCCTTGAAAAATGACATTCACAAGCATATAGAGTAAATCGATCTCTAATGTAAATATCTGGAAGTAACATAAAAAAATAAAGATGGAATTAAATCCAGGTCCTGGTCTCTCTCTTGAGAGAATTCGACCCATCTACAGATAAAGTTGAACATCTCAGCATATTAACATCAAAATCCACTGTACAGACTAAAAGATTTATACTGTCACCTTGTCATTAATGATTTACATCCAAAAATAAAATAAAATCTTCAGTCAGTTTTGTTTCTCTTTAAACTGATCAGTAAAAACATCAGAGGCTGGTGTGTCCTGCAGTTTGACAGGACGTCAGTATTTCACACATAAAGAACAGAAACTAAAGAGCAGAAACAAAACCAGACTCTTAAAGTGAGCACATCTGCTTGCCTTCACCACAGTGTCATTGACTACTCCTCAGTTCTTACAGTGTCTTGCCGTCTCTGTATCTGGATCACAGGAGCATAGACTCCTGCATGGCAAATGCCTCCTGTGCGTGCCTGTAATGTGGTCCTCCGAACAGCTGGGGGAGCTGTTGCCTTATGACAGGCTGCTGCTCTTGGAACTGTGTCCTGTAGTGAAGCAGGTTCTCTGAGTTATCAGGAAAGGTGAACTCCTGCACCGGGGACATCTGGGCTCGCTGAAAGCTGGGTGATCGGGGCATCCCGCCGGGGGATGGAGGGGGGAACTCGTCCTCCGCCCACGGGAGTTCATCTATAGGGCGCCGCTGCCTTCCCTCTGTCAGGTGGAGTGCGTTCTGCTCGGCTCTGCGATGCCCCTCATACCTATAGTCCATGGGAGCATAGACCTGCGCAGTGGAGGTGAGCTGTTGCAGGTAGATGGGGGTGGAGGTCCCTGAGGGTTCCAGGTGCAGGGAATGCTCCTGGGGGGGCCTAGCACTACGTGGGTTATGGGTGGAGCTGGGTGGGGGCTGTCTGCGGTAGGTGGCAAAGGAATTGTTCATGAGAACCTTTTCTGGGGAAACACTGTTGGGCTGTCGCTGGGTGGTGGCGTATCCCCGATCCCCGTACGTCACCCCGGAGGACGGCGAGAAGCGGGAGGGCATCGCATAGTGTCTGTCCTCCGCTCTGTGATCCAGGTTCACACTGTAGGCGGGGTGGAGGATGGGGACCTCGGTGGTGTTTCTACCTGGAGACTGCTGGTGGGGAGGGCTGTGGTACTGGCTCTGACTGCCAGGGTAGCTGGTCTGGATCCCTGCAGGATTATTGTGTGAAAATGGGTTATGAAGAGGCTGTTTGGCCATCCGAGGCCCCGATGTGATGGAGACCACGCTTCCTGCCAGGCTGGGTCCCCGACTGGGGCTGCCCTGATGCATCGAAGACACGCTGTACGGAGTCTCAGAGCGATGGGGCCTCATTCTGGACGGAGGTCTATCGAGCTCCAGGATCTCAAAATCCTGTTCTGGAAATCCTGGCACGTTGTCGTACTGGGAGGCGTTGGACCCACGATTAGAGCCGGGGACGAAGCCCTTGGAGCGTGGTCGGCGGTGGGTCAGTCCCGTGTCGTCCGGGCTGGAAGGAGCCGGCGATGCTCCTCGACTCAGGTGGACCTCCCGGGCCGCTGCTGCCTTTGCTGCTTCCAGTTTGGTCTCGGAGGGTTTGAACCAGCGGGGGGTGATCTCTCTGCGAGAGCTGGAGGCTGCGTTGGAGTTGTGGTTGGCGGTGGCATTGCTCTGAGTCTTCCCTCCATCCACTGTGGTTGTCTGCTGTACGGGGGTGGGGGCAGACGGCGGTGTCGACCTCTTCTCAGGTGTGGTGGACTGCTTCTGCTGCTCGTTCGGGATCTCTCCTGATCCCCTGGAGCGAGCCTTGAGGTGGCGGATTGGCTTATCCAGTGAGTCTCTGCGTGCCCGACTGGGGGGCCGACTGTCCCGCTGAGGGTCCTGTGCAGGACTTGGTTCTCTGGGAGGCTCGGCCGGCTCAGCGTGGCTCTCTCCATTGGGAAAGTGGTTCACCACAGCTGCTGACTGCTCAGGAGGAAGCTGGCCTAGAGGCTTCTTCGGGAACTCTTCATCTTTACCTGCAGGTTTAAAACAGAAGAAATATGTTAAAATATTATCGCGGGAACACAAGCGGAAAGTGATGGTTGAACACACTGTGGCGCTGATCACATCAGATGAGAAGTCACAACGGGGACATGGATTCATGCAACACCACTGCCATAGAGAGGTCAAAATAAAGGAGAATTACATTCATGACAACACGTGATCACATCTCCACAGGCAAAGAGCAAAGGATAGAAAAAAACATGTAAAATAGTGTTTGATATTAATTTCCATTTTGGTGAAGGGGCTCATTTAGGAAGTGGCACTCCATGGAGGCCTGTAAAATTATGAGCCTTCAATCTACTTCATTAAACTTTACTTAGCTGCCCCAGATCGGCGACTGAAAAGGTCAGAAATAGTTCTTGATTAATGAACCTTATTAAATGTACTAAGACTTGGAACTTGTTTCATTTTAAATCACTAACACAGCTTTCCCCAAAGTGGCCTTTCTACAGCTACTACATGTTAATCCATTTGTACTTTATCTTACCACTTTACAGCAAAAAGAAATAAAATTACAGATGACAAGAACAGCACATACAGGGAAAAAAATGGTGACGCAGGATACACTGGGGACTGTAAGGGAAAGTGTGATCACCGGGCCAGAAGGCAGCAGCTGTAGGAAGAGGAAGTGCTGTAGGAGTGATCCAGGAAGTGAACTTATTGGCACTGAATGCACATGCTAAAGATGACTGTATCCATGACGAGTTTATCCACTGACCTTGCCCAACCCCCATTTTTTTGTAATTGGGTAAAAGAACTAGAACTTGTAGAAAGAAAAAAATTCCACTCCATTTATTGAGAATCAAAGCTGTGTTCAACGATGCAGCACAAACAGAGGTGCACTGACCTTCATGGCACAGAGTATGGGGGTAAAAGAGGTGAAATTCTGTTTCTCTTCTTTTCTTTGTGTTTTTAATCCACTCAGAACTGTCCAGAATGTGGAGATTGTGTGCGCCACAGACAAGCTGGCTTTGTCCCACTGCCCTCTGTGTATTTTAACGAACAACTGAATGATCACATATTCTTAAGTGCTGACTGGAACACGAGTGAGTGTTGAGGTTTGGTTGATCTAAATGTCTTGTTTGGCCTAGTTCCTTATTTATTTATTTACCAGTTCATTCATTATCTTTTAAGACTATCAGATTCAGGGTTCCCACTCTTTCCCTGAAATTATTTTCCAGCACATTTTCAGCCGCTACAGAGACGAGTTATCATATCATACACTAATCCATTCCTCTGCCCCCCCCATTCTTTGGAAGTGTTCTTTTCTACAGTTGGAACTTGCATTTACTCAGATTGTTTCTATGTTTATTACTCAGACATTTGATGTGCAGTCTAAGACTATAATTTACCTATGAAAAATAACTATGGCAAATGTATCATAGAATAATGCAAACACACCCACAGATTATAGCGTAGGGCTTCACTAGCCTGACAAACTGGAGTTACAATGTTCAACTGGACAATTCCCAACTCAACTTTCTCTTCTCTATTACTCTTGAACTTCCTCTAAAAATATTTGCATATTTTCAATATATCACTGAAAAACTATTTCCTTTGTTTCATCTCAGTTTAGGCACACCAGGTCACAAGGCAGGGGGAGGATCAATCATTTTCCGGGATAACTTAAGCGTTTCCAGGACGTTTGGTCTTTTCTCTAATTTTCCATATGTTTTCCATGACTGGAAAATTGGTCAATCATTTTCCAGGTTTTCCAGGACGTGTGGGAACCCTGATATTAGTGGCGGCCAGCAGTTATACACATTGCTGTTTTTTTTGTTTTGTTTTGTTTGTTTGTTTTGCAAAACTGGAAATAGTAATTTTATAGAAGTAGTCCCTCTCTCTGTGTAAAACCTGCCTTTAGCAACTATCAGTGCACACTGACAATAAAAAAGTACCTGACCAGTAAAATCTCTCACTCTTTGTCCCAACACAATAAAAGGTCAAATCTACTGATTAAAAACACAAATTATCAGTTATTATCAGGCTTTGAAAAGCAAAACGCCATATTGGTCTTATTGCACTCTCTTCTGGGTTTTATGTTGAAGGAAAATTAGTCAAGTTTCCCTAAAGTATTGACTTGAATGACCTACAAATGCCTACATTACTCCTCAGTAAATGCACAGGGAATAAAAGCCACTTGAGATCAAAGATTCATCCACTATTAGAACCACAAAATCCCAGTAATTTCTTATCCCTGTGGTCTCTCATTTTAAAAAAGAAAATTAAAGATATATGTGCTCTGACCACCACTGTATGTGGAAGGAGATGGTTGTTAACAGAAATTTTAAAAAAGATTCTGGAAAATTGGCATATTATCCTGTCAGTGGTTCAGGGAATGAACAGACATGGGTAATGTGGGCTTTGGTAGGAAGGAAAGTTCTGGTTGTATCGTCAGCAACAGTATTTTAAGACAAAAATCTACAGGAAAATCTGACTTGTGCAGTAAAAGAGGGATATCTGACTAAGAGAGAATAAGACAAAGTATTCTGTGAAATACTAAATTGCCTTTAGAAACCATTGTAAGGTTTGTTTGCATCTATAACTAAAAACAACTTCTGAACAAGGTGATTCTACAGTAACCACTCTAATATTCAAATGCCAAAAGGATAAAACATTCACCAAAACACACTAATAACACAGGGCAACAAAAAATGAACCCTTTACTTTTGCTACTGGAGGAAAAACATCTGGTCCTGACTAAACCTGGCATGCTGATTCCAAATCTGAAATAAGTATTTTTCTGGTATGTCAGGATTTTGAGCTATGTGAACATGTTAAAAAAATATATTTTCTGATTTTGCACCAACTCTGAGGATAATATCTGCTAAACTGGACAAATTTACTGACTAGACATGAATGTCAAGCCCAATGAAGAATAAACATAAGTAGCAGAGACCATCAGCGTGGCTCAGAATTGTTCAAATATGTTTCAGATACTTGTTCTTGTGGGTTGGGCCAGTTTCCCATGTTAGAAACCTGCAGTAATCGACAGCATGTTTCAGTTGAAGTTTCATTGGTACCTTGTTTCCATTTCAGAAATATCTGGCTGAACTCGTTCACCATGCTCATCACTTACATCACCCATTGTTGCAACACTTGCACATATAAATTCCATGGTGTTAACTCTAGAGAACTGAGCTTTGATACACGATCACCAATGAATTCTCCAATCTGGGCTCCAGTCAAAGTTGTAGCTTTCAGCTTTACAACACTTTGGACAGCACTCATTTTTCTTTCAGTTATTGAAGGTCATCTGAATTTTCATCAATTAGGATTTATAGAAACAAAACACGGGTGTGATATGCTGCTGATGGCTATACATTGACTTGTGCATAAGTGAAAACCCTGATGTGTTGGAAAAATTCTGATTTCAGATTTATGAATTAGTGTATGTGATTTTATCGGTGAATCTGATTCTGTGTATTCTTCTCCAGCTAGCAAGAGTTCTCTTGACCAGTAAGATCAAATAACTCAAGGAAAATCTAAGTGTAATGTTGTGTCTTATGTTGGTCACCAGATGGCACCTTTTGTCATGTAAAGACTCTTTCGGACAGAGACGTCTCACTATGTCAGACACTTCACGATTGAGGCAAGTAGGAAAAGAAACTGAAGATACATAGACATAAGGGGAGCCAGGACTCCAAATGAGCAATAAGCGATGTACCTGAGCTCTGTTAATATATTATGTGTGGGTGGGGACAGTCTGAAGACTAGTTTGTGAAGCAAAAACCCAAGTGCTTCTGGACAGACAAGCGACAGACAGACGAACGGACAGACCAACTGTGGGGACGGATGGACAGAGACATGGAGAGGGGAGACCAGTCAGGATAGCCCACCGATTACTGTTGTAGGAGGGTATGTGGCCCCCACTCACGGCCACACTTTTGTTGTTGTTGGCTAACATTGTTTGGAAGAAGAAGGAGAGAAGGCAGATTAATGAGGAGACAGAGCAAGATCAGCAACACTCACTACCACACATCTACCACTCGACTATGAGCTAACAGACAGCAGGAAGCCGGGTCAGCTGACCTCTGCTGATCCAGCTGGACCAGTGGGTTGGGCTTGTATTTTATTAATTTATGTCATTCTTTGCAAATGCATGTGAAACTGCATATGATGATTCACAGGAAAAGGCCACTAATACTTTTTTTTTCTTATTTCATTTGTGTAACTAAACTGAAAAAATTATTAGTCTAAAGCAGCGCTGTGTTAAAGCTTTTTTCAACTATCATCCCTGTCTCTTCCATTTTTCTTAAATTATAGTCATTAGTACATTTATGGAAAGGTAGCTGATATATGTTATTATGTGTCTGACTCACCTTGGCAGGTAACTATTGAGCAATCAAGTTGTAGTTTTACCAGAGCCACTTGTTGAGTTTTTAGGAAAAGGCCAAGTTAAGAGTATTAGTGAAAAGTAGTAAAGTAGTATTCGAGTCCTTTACTTGAGTAAAAATACCAATACAGCAATGGAAAAATTCAGTTTTACAAGTGAAAGCCCTGCACGAAAAAGAAACAACAGTAAAACTACAGAAGTGGTAGCAGCAAGGTGCAGTTAAAGTATTCAAGTACAAGTACTGCTTATTATACGAGACCTGTTTGAATGATTCATACAGGAGCATCAGTGTTGGTGCAGCCTGTTAGTGTTGGAGCTGCTGGACAAGGAGCTAGTTTAAGGTTTTAAAGCACAGATGTGATTTCACTCTCTGGACTTAATTCTCTAATCGTACACAGATAGAAATAGCGTTTTATTTCAATAAATGTTCAAATACGGCAAAAACGACTAACTGGTGCAGCAGCAACTTCTCACAGACATCTATAATATGAACCTGACTACTTTAAAAGCTTATCATATTATCCATTGTGTGAAATCTTTATCCCAAAATAACTAATAATTTTCCTGTTACAGGTATAAAGCAGTGTAAAATATACATTCCTAAGTACAAGTACCTCGTTGAATATGTGTATGTTAAACATACACCTGTGTTTTAGGTTATGGCTGTATCTCCCCTAAGAATCACCCTTTTGGTTCCCACTGGACTGTGTTGGACTGTGTTTTGTGTGTTGCTGGAGCAGTACCTGGTGCTGGCAGATCCAGCTTGGCCTTCCTGAGCTCTGTCATGGATGCCTGCAGCTGCTCAATCACGATGTCATCGTCTAAAAAGAAATCTTTGGACAAAGTCACCTGCAGAAACTCCACCAGATCCTCCATGGTCAACTTCATTAGGTGCTCTGCAACACACAGGGAAATCAGACCATTCTTAACACTGACAGGAGTGTTGGCTCCAGAGTTAAACTTAAATGGGGAAAAAGAGGAAATAGTATATAATAGTA
>JAPQRP010000005.1:22168702-22189629 GCA_037367295.1 Apogon hyalosoma | reverse complement strand
AATCATCCAAAATCGAATCAGTTCTTCCTCTCCATGATATTCATTGATATGGAAAATATGGAATTTCTAAACCCAATTTTTTCAAGTTATCGCGTTCACACGAACGATATCCAGCGGGGGCGGTCAGACCAAAAATATAATATCCCTGAAACTCCATTTGGGGATTTAATTACAGCAAAAAATATTACTGACCACAAAATTATGTTTTCCCTCACAAATTCTGATTTGTTGCAGCACTACAACTTCCCATGCGGACTAAGGACTAAACTGAGCATGTGCAGAGTAGGTGAGCCCAAAGTTGTTCTTGATTGGAGCAATTGCAAGTGTTACAACTGACTCGTGTGACAACTGTCCCTGGTCTCCCCTACACTATTAATACCCAGGCATACCTGCAGAATGAAATTGTGAGGTAGACAGGAAGTGCATGGATATGGGTGTGTGTGTGTGTGTGTGGGGGGGTTAGACTGCGGGGATTAGTGGTCCATACTTGTCGGAGCACGGGGGTGGGGGGTTGGGTAGCAGTCTGTGACTCCGTGATTGTGTGTGTGTGGGGGGGTGATGATAGCATAATTGTCAGAGCAGAAGTGAAAGTGAAACTGACACCCTTTCCTATTCCTCTAACTCCCCAGGCAGCACACACACACACACACACACACACACACACACACACACACACACACACACACAGGAGCAACAAGTGACAGAATCTCTACAGCAAAAAAAGTTAATAAATCGGCTACACATTGGCCAATGTTGATTAATCGGTGATACGCTATAATCGGCCCAATTAATTGGCTGGCTAATTAATTGGTCGGGCTCTAATACAGACTATGTTATTTTTCCTCTATTTAAAATCCTATCCAGGGTCAGTGTTACTCCTTTTCCCACTAATGTAGTTGAGCCCAACTGAAGTTAAAAAAAGTTATTTTCTGTGTTTTGGTGGCCAAAGAACTGCCTCCAGAGCAGTAATTCACTGTTCTGCAACTAAGATCTGCTGACATCGTGGGCTGGGGATGGGACAATTGTGACCAACAAGACCAGTCAACTTCGAGTCGGTCTAATCCAAGGAAGACAAATATAAAGCATTATCCAAGCTAGAATAGGACTCTCTCACATCAGAGTTACATTTGTCACATTGTATTGATGTGACATCATAGTGCACACACTCAGGGACATAATGTCATGGCTCTGTGGTGGCTCACTCTCATCTGTGAAAAAGCAACCTGGTTCCTACAAGGTTTGCAGTTTTAACCAACACTGGACTGGCATGAACACTGAGTTTGTGCATTGGTGCAAAGGGGTATGAATACCCTCTAACATTGCTTTGAACAATTTAGGGATGCTGATTATAGTAAATGTACCAGAGAGATAACAAAAAATCTGCCTTTTTCTTGCCCTCTGTCCCTCTTTAGATTTCTGTTGTTTTTTCGACTAAAAATTCAGACCATCCAGAATGAGTCATCCTTGTTAAGAGACTTGTTGGAGGAAACTCGCCTTGCCCTGGCCCAGGCCCACGGCTGTGTGCATTTGTTGTGTATTGCAGGGGTAATTAAGGTAATTAGCGCAGGATATCAACATCGTCAACCATCTCCAGGCGAGAGACTGAGTCTATCAAAGGTTGAGATAAATAATGAAACACATAAAAGGCTTTCTCCCAGTGCTGGCTGCTTACAAAGCACATTCAGGTCACATTAAGACGACAATAACAACATCAAGTTTGTTCATCTCTCTTGTGTTTTTTCTCTTTGTGTATTTTAAAGCTATTTTGCTTGTTTGGAATGGTTTATAGGACCAGAGACAATATCATATTTGAAAATCTGCATCTTAGCACTTTTTTAATGACTGTTGTAATTGTTTTCATTTTTCTGTTGATGGTGTTAGATATTATTTGACTATTTACAGCTGAAGAGTTTCAAAGTGCAATATTTATTTTTTGCAATTTTTTTCCAATACGTTTCACCCAGTATAAAAACTATATAATCACCATATACATTAAAATAGGGTGACTCATACTGATGCAAATGCTGAACCCAGCAGTGAGCACATAAATGGCCATAGCTGCTGGTGGGCTTTTCCTGCTGTTACACCACACAGCTCATCAATCATGCTTTCCTCCATTTTCATCACTCACAATCAATCAGATCAACCACCAATACACACACCACACACACCTGTTTGTGTGTGTACAGGTGGCAAAGTGTACAAAGGAAAAGGCAGTAATCGGGTTAAAGCTCTCAGCACTACCCTTCGGCAGAGTCCCCTTAATCCAATCACCCTCCAGTAAATGCCTCACATGTGCTGGGTTGCCCTGGTAACCCAGTCCTAGGCCCTGGTATACAGAGCCACAGCCTCACAACTCTGCAAAGAGAACCAATAGTGGATGTAAATGGTGCTGAATGAGTTAACACCGCTGGCAGGATGAAATCCTGGCTCCCATTCAATCCTTATCAGAGAAGTGAGATAACCAGCAACGAAAACAAGAAACGTTTGAGAGGGTAAAGCTCTCAAGCATGGAGTCCTGATATCACAGAGCACATACATCTAGATGCTAAAGAATAAACTATTTCTGTCTTATGACATTTGACACATCACTTTGGAGCTGACAAGAATTAAAAGTTAAGACAACATAAGTATTTTCATAAATGCTGTCTTTTACACGCCATTAGGCTATGTTGATGTTATCCTTTCTATGAAGTTACTGGTGAGTATCTTTATATTAAAATGCACCCTGGAAGTCCATCTCCGTACCACTAATAATGATCCTGACATTTTAGCTGAGTTCAAATCTTAGTTTATCTAGCGGCTAAATTATTTGTGTATTAGTCAATCAACAACTAATAATTTTAATGGGTTTGGAGCTTTTCTATATTTTGTAATACCAGAGTGTTAATGCCTTTAGGCATAATGTAATTTTTCTCAAATGTCACAGAAAACACTTGGCCAAAAATGTGTGTTAGATGGATGATAGCTGAAAAATATATCACAACAGAATGTTTCATTTTATTTGAAACCAGTCATCACTGACCATTTATAATGGGTTATTTTTGATAAAAGAGAAAAAAAGTTTAATTTAATTTTACCATTTAAAAGTCACATTTATTCTGGCATCTTTGTATCTACAAGCACAAATTGCCTCACTACCTACCAAATCTGCGTCATTACTCTGGATAGATTTTACCGTATTAGCCTCAGTGAGTCCCTCTTGTTTGGTGTTTCACATATTTAGCTGGAAAATGAAAAAAACTGCTTTTAATTTTAATAGAAATGTGATCTTAAAGCCTCTATCCTCTATTTAAAATGGTTTTTGGTGACTGTATTTTATTTTTATTGTAATTTAGCAATTTGTATTTTACATGTTTTATTCCTGATGTTTTATTTATCAAATTATCTTCTCTTATGCTCCCACTTTTTAAGCATTATATTTGAATACATATAGTTAGTATTAGTGATTTACCTTGTGCTACTGCTTTTCATTGTGATATTTCTCTCTTTGTCTTAATTTGACTCAATATAACTGTAAATGAGGGTCACCCCTCAATGATCTTTTGAGTATAAATAAAGGCTGATTGACTGATGAATTGATTCCCTCTGACATTTTCCTCTGCAACACAAAAACTGTGAACACAGCAATCTGTTCAGGCTTGGTGTGTGTGTTTTATTATTTGGTTATTATGACATTCAGTCTGCTGAAACGCAGCTAACAGCTTATGATCTATTTTTTCCATGGTTGTTATAGTTATTGTTTTTATTATCATTATTATTATTATTATCATTATTATTATTATTATTATTATTATTATTATTATTCATACCAGCTTAGACCTATATGGCACATAAAAGTGGCAAGTCATGTTGTCATCATGTGAGCAGCACACCAGCCTTTCCCATTTAATGATAGAAAAACGTACCTTACACATTACAGTGCAAATTGTTACTTTTATTGTTCAACACAATTGCATTTTATTTACTAAAAGCAGTTTTACAGCATAAAAATATGTATTTATAATGATTTGTTTCTATTATCTCCTTAATAACCATAATTTGGAGTTTCTAATTGAATCTGCATCATTACATGTTCATGCAGTTGTCTTATTTCAACTGCATGACCTTTGACCACCAAAATTCCTTCATTTCATTGCTAAATTTTGCAATATTCTGTCATGCTGCTCCTGAGAGATAATGCCACCTAACCAACACAGCTTCCGATATAGATACACTGTGGATGCATCTAAAAATGGTACAAAATCCATTTAAATTTGCCACATGGAAGTGATATTAAACACTACCTGGCATTTTTCTTCTCTCAATAGTATCTACTCCAGTCATTTGGTAGAATAAAAGTACTTAAGTTCAGTACTGAGTCCTAGCAGTTCCAGTCACCTATCTTTTTACCACTTGGGCATACTAAAAACACAGTATGATACATATCTTAAGTTTAAAAGGTCACATGCAAGCATGCTCTTCATAATTTCATTTTGTGTGTTTTTGCAGATTTTTGCTGCACAGTAAATTGTTCAACAGCAAGTGACCACGACCACCTTACAGTGAAAATCATCATCTGTTTTGCTGCAGTGTGTGTGTGCTTGTGTGTGTGATTTTCCACACATGTGCATCCATATAAGACATTAACAGAATATACTGCAGTCTGTCCTGGCTGGGTGACTCACACGCAGCCGACATGTGAGGCAGTGCCATTACAGTCCTACTGACATACAGCAGCACACAGGCAGCAGCACACACATACACCAATATATACTGTAAATGGAACTGATGGAGTGCATATCCAGCTACATTTCCCCTCCCACCATGCACTGCGGTGTGATTGATGAGTGATGAGGTGGCGAGGGTTACAGCACTTGTTCCTGTGCGCCATATGTTTCTGCCATCAGCGGGAAGGAGGGAAAAGCAGGATGAAGGTGCCGAGGAAGGCAACATGTACACCACGCACCATGGTATTAAATCTTTAAAGGTACAATGCTACATTTCTCTGCAATATTACATTTATCATCCAAAAAAACATTTGACTTACATGACCATTTATAAGGTCTTCACAAACCACAGGAAATGGTAAAAACTGGCCCCTTAAATAGCAAATATCTGAGTGACTTTTATAGTTATGCCTCATTAACTATTGCATCTACACAAAATGAACACCAAAAACCACTGCTGTAGTCACCAGACACCATCCACCACAGCTCAGTTTTAAAGCCTCAAACAATCACTGGACACTAGCTCAAAATACAATACCCAAAAGATTTAGTAACTTGGTCTGAAAAACCCCAAGTTCACATTATTAGTTGCCATTATAACTTAAAGTCACATTCTTATATAACCTTGAAAAAGCCATGTAAACACATACAGGAAATGTGAGCAACACCTTCACCCTCAGGTGCTCCTTTCTGGCCAAATACTGATTTTCTGGCTGTAGACCATGGTTTCAAAACGTCAGAATCCTTGGTGCTATGTGTTTCCATTGTCCTTCATATTTGCTATTACAAAGACAACCTGTTACACAAGGATTAGACCTAAGGAAAGTAAAACAAAAACCACTCAATCATTCAAAACCAAACCTCTGAGGAAAAAGTAAAATTAAGAAGGGAGGTACTCACTCATGATGGGAGGCCAGGGGTAGGGGGCAGGGTGCAGCCCAGTACGGGCAGGGCTTTGGACAGGTGAGGTTATTCTCCACTGGATCTTTCCTAGAGGCACTCATGACCTGAAAAGAACACCAAAAAACCATAAGAGATAAGAATCCAGAGCAAGAATCAGAGCAGAAAGGAAAGTTAGGAATAACTCACTTTACCACGAAAAAATGTGCTTTTCCAGGACTATTTGATGGAATTATTTCTTGCTTTTCTCTCATTGTAAACTGAACCTCTTTAAGCTTCTGACTAAATTCATTCATAATTTGTAAAAAGACACAGTTACAAATCAAGTGGTTTCAATTTTCTACCAAAAACCAGAATACTTGTGTATAATAATTGGACGTTGCACACATGTGATTACCGATGTGGGTTTAGCATTAACAGGGACAGAAATGGCATAGAGTGGATGAATGGATTGTCTGTGAGTACATTAGCATCTGTCTGTCCAAATCGGCCTGGTCCATGGATTAAATAGCTGTAATCTGATGACAGTACGCAGTAATAATGTGTAATTTGATCATGCCGCAGATGCTTGCAGGAGGAAGAGGAGGGTAGGCAGGAAGGCAGAGGGGGAAATGATGCAGGTGATGTAGAAATTAAGTCCCCCCCATGTTGCTATGAGCACGACTGCTACTGCAGATGCTAGAGGATCCAATATCCTCCAGGGCTGCGAGTGAAACCAGCTCAGGTCAGCAGAAAGTTTCTCTAGCAGAGAGAATGACAAATAATCAGCAGAGCAACAAACAGTGCACAGATTCATTCATACTGAGAGGGAAAGTGGGCTGATACCACCTAAAGCGCACTGCTATCTCTATCATTATCATTAGCATTGGGTTTATAATTGAGTAGAGATGTCATGAAAACAATTTGGCAAAGTTTAAATGCCACTTCAGTGGGACTGGGCAACCTAGCTAAAAGATCATGTGACCATCAGTTTTATCAACTCGTATAAAATGTAGGCAAGTCTCAACTAAACTGGAAGTTTTCCACCAGTTTCATCTGGTTTCTGGAGGCTTACGCTGTATGTGATGGCTTTTGTTAACATTATCTAACTAGAAACTTATTTTGGGCCAACATTATTATAATATTGACAATATCTAACTCCAGTCAACATTTTCCTGTACAAACAGCTGCAGTGTTTTCAATAATTACACAGAATGTGGCAGAGTAAATTTGTCAGATTTGTGATGAAATTCTAAAAGATTTGTGTAAATCAGACTCATTACACATCAGAGTTCAGAAGCCGAACCAGCTGATGGACTTATGGTAATTCTACATCAATATTTCTTCAGGACCAGCAAAACAACACCTTACCCAAACTCTGCAAGTAAATGCTGACTGAAACTGAACACTTTAGTGCAGAGAGAGGCTCAGGTATCGCCACAAATGGACTGAAATAAACCCACAAGCCTAGCGACCTGTGCCAGTGACATCAATACAATAAACCCATAGGTTAGTGTAATGTCTATGTGTAACCCTATAAAATACCATTTAATACAAAACAAATATGCCTTTTTGGAAAAGATGACCAAAGATATGCATGTGACAGATGTGCTTGCACTCTATTTCTTGGTATTTACTTGGTATTTACTGCAGATCTCATCTGATTTTGGAAGCTAAGCAGGGTTGGAACTGGTTAGTACTTAGATGGGAGACAACCTTGGAATACCAGATGCTGTTTTGTGGGTCAGCCCTGGCCTAGACGGTTGGGAAAGCCAGTTCAATTCCCCGAACCAGAAATTGATGGCTGATATGCCCTTCTGCAACATACTTAACCCCCATTTGCTCCCTGGGTGCCTGACATAGGAGCCCACTGCTCCTAGTGTGGTGTGTTCCTGTATGTTCAGCTAGTGATGGATTAAAAGTAAGCATTCAATTTCAGTGTGAATTTCATGTCCGCATGGCAAAGATTCCTCTTCTCACTTGAAAGACAAATATGGGTATGAGGGCATGGGGGTGCCGTGGTTAGCACTGACAGCAAAGGTCCTGGTTTGAACCCAATAGTGGTCACTTTCCACATTTTCCCTGTGTCTGGCTTCTCTGGCATACCCTGAAGACTGTCCACTCTAAATGCCCCAAAGTGTGAATGTGAGAGTGACTGGTTGTTTTTTCTCAACAATGAACAGCTCTGTAATAAACTGGTGACCCATCAAGGGTGTACCTCACATTTATGTAGTATCAGTTGGGATCTGGTCTAACCTGAGCATCAAGCAGAAAGGATGGCTTATATGTTTAAGCTGCACTAATTGATGGTTTTTTTGTTTATTTTTTGTTTTTTTTGGGGGGGGGGCTGGGGGGGCTCAGTAATGTTTCTGCTCTCTCTGTATGTCATATAGTCAAAGGGATAGGTCTTCAACAAGCTATTTAAATAAAAACAATATATAATATAATTATAATAACTTTGTGGTGCTATCTACACCACAATCTTAATTACCAATATCTTAGAAATTATTTACAAAATGAAAAAAATACACTGTGTTAAGTGAATTAGACTATAATATCCCCTGGGACTGGAAACATCCTTGCTCAGTGATGATGAAATACATGCACAGTAAGTGTGAGGGAGGGAGATCTCTGAAGGTTAGAGGGACACTATAGCTTGGAGGCTGTAACTTGGGATTAGAGCCACCATATGTTAACCTCTGCCCTGAGCTGCAACACCAGCCCGTTGGTGCCACTGACACTAACAGGCCTATACGCCAATAGCCAATCAAATGCCCTATTACCGAAGCTCTCAGGTCAGAGGTCACAGTCAAACTTTTATTACTTTAAATTGAAAATCTTTTCAGTTTTGAGCTACTTTAATACATTCTCTGTATTCAAACCACTTAAATGGTAAATGGACTGCACTTATATGGCACATTTTCTACACCTTCATGGTGCCCAAAGTGCTTTACAAAGCCTTACATTCACCCATTCATGCACACGCTCATACACCAGTAGGCGGCTGCTGCCATGTAAGGCACTGCCAGGCCCTACTGGGAACCGACTGGGTTCAGTGTCTTGCCAAACGACACTTTGACATGTGGACAGTCGGAACCAGGATTAAAACCGCCGACCCTTCCCTTCATTGGATGACCCACTCTACCAACTGAGCCAACACACACTGAGCCAAAAGCCATAGTCACTCAAAATACATACAAGTATATAGAACTACAAGATATACAATTCTGAATATGTAACTCCAGAGAAGGTGCAAAAAGCACATGGAAAGTGGATGCAATGGGAATGTACTCAAGTGGTGCAGCACATCCTCTGGCAATTAAAACAGTTGCTAATAATACTGCTAATGTCTGTACTGGTGTTAAATTGGTGTTAGGTTGTGTGATTAACACAAAAAATGCAGTCAAATTTCTACATTTGTAAGCCAAGTTGAACTTGTGTCAAGAAAACCTGTTCTGTGTTACTGTTTTAGAGTCTGTTCCAACTATGCCAGTCTTATTCAACTTTTTAAATCAGAACTTGCACAAAGCTGTTTGGAAAAGTAATTACAAATTTTACAATCTACTACATGTTTCAGATAAAACTGAGCAAAAAAGAAAACTAATTACTCTTTACTTGTAGCCTTCAGCATACAACACAATATAAAATGATCTTCAGAAACCCACTGCTACTCAGGAAGACAGACTTCTTTTGTTCTGGTGTTGTAAACGCAGCAGGCAAGCAGCTGGGAGGGGTGTGTAATTGCTATTATGGTGTGTTAAAGACTAACCTCAGACTGGTTAGGCCTCTATGAAGTGCATTAACTCTGGCCTAACAGGAAACAGTCCAAACTGAAAGCTGAGTATCATCTCTACAGAGGACTGGCAGCTGGGGGCAGATTGAACCCAAATCATCTGAATTGGCCTTCATAAACTCATACTGGCCAAACAGCAGAGTATACATTGGACAAGAGGTTAGTTAGATCCGATGCAGGGTCGCACACACATACACACACAGGCCAAAGGGCAGCTCAGCATCTGGTGTGTTTTGTGTTGCTGCTCTGAAGCCGGGCATTAAAAGAGAGAGCGGTGCAGTGAGCCAGCAGGGATCAGCAGCCAATAAAGACTGGCAACAGCAGCAGCTCCATGCCAGGGCCTGGACAGCAGTGAGGGAATGCAGAGACCCAGTGTGTGTAGTCTACATCTGGTATGTGGGTGGGCTGCCTGCCCCATGAAGGCTGTTTTCTGCTGTTCTTTATTAAAATCCTTATCAGATTGGGATGACCGGCATATTAAGGGAAGCTGCAGATTTCACAAACAAT
This sequence comes from Apogon hyalosoma, assembly GCA_037367295.1. Taxonomy (NCBI): domain Eukaryota; kingdom Metazoa; phylum Chordata; class Actinopteri; order Kurtiformes; family Apogonidae; genus Apogon; species Apogon hyalosoma. The sequence goes on along the minus strand of JAPQRP010000005.1, from coordinate 22,179,741 downwards.
ATCTAAGACAACAACAATCGTTTTAGCACAAGCTGAAAAGAATTCATCACCTGTTTAACAACCAAAATAACTAAATAAAGCTTAAAAATAACATTATTTATATTGGGAACTCAATAATTCAGCCAACATAAACTTAACTGTCAACAATTTTGACAAATGTGGTTTTCACTTCCCAAATGCAGCTTGTCTTATTTCGTGACATTAACACATCTAGAAAATCTGCACATTTAGTTGGAAAGAGTGTAATGTGAATGTGACTGCATCGACCTACATGTCAGCCAAATGTGAAGGATTTTTTTCAGGCTTTTATTGTGTTTTCTAGAGAAAAAAAAAACAATCAATTAATCCTGAAATAACTGCTGGTTGCAGCTTTAAATTGATAAATCTGATATTTTATTATTTTCATATTTACAATAACTAATTTCATTAATTTATATAGCTTATTTAAATACCTCTAAACATAATAAATGTTCAGCTTGTTTCTGATTTTAGAACTAAAGCTGCCTCTACATGACGATGACACCTGCATATTAAGGAAACACATTTATGGTCATGTTTTCAAGCAACAAGAATAGACATATTGTAGATGAGAGAGAATGAATAACAAAGAGAGACATACGTGGTAAAGCCTCTGTTGCTAAGTTACAGACTTTCAGTGAGACAAAACCTGCATCTGAGTTTGGGAGGCCACCTGATCCCATGTGGCCAAACAAATAAACTGTCCTTTCAACCAGGAAAATATGGATGTTGATGACACTGCCATTCAACTGTTTCTGGAGAGGCTGTGTAGATGCTGTAACAGAGAGGAAGAAAGGGAAGGGAAGAAAAAGATGAACTCATTCATGGCTGCTGACCCTGACAACTGCGGGGCTTTTCCATTTCCTCCCTGTCACTGAGCCACAGATCTGCCAGTAGCCTCCAACTCAGCACTGTGGAACTTTTTATGGATAGACTTGAGATTTTATGTTTTTTTACACAGTTACGAGCATGTCAAGTCTTACATTTTCTAGGCCAGGTATAGGGTCATATGAGCACAAAATGAAAAAATATCACTCCTCGAGCAAGTATCAAATAAAATGATTTGCTGCCTGATCATGTATTTTGTAACTGAATAGTAAGGGTTTTTATACTATGACCCAGGCAAAATACAATGAAGAAAAAAAAACTAAAACAAAGAATTATATGAATACAATACATGTGAATACAGTGATCTGCCTTACAAGCTCTGATTGAGGCACTACTATTGGGCTGGTTATTATTAAAACTGCAAATGTGCCTCACAATCACTGGTCACCAACAATACAAAAAAGTCACTGGGAATATGGAAGTGTTTTTACACACATAAAACTTTGTGTAAAAAGGTCAAGTGTTGATTACAGTGGCAACAGAACAGCATAAAGACAAATTAGACCTGGTAGCTAACAGTTTTCAGCAACAAATGAAGCAGCACCCATTTACTTATATATTCTATAATCTACAATAACGGTGAAATTCATAAATTATTCAGTATTGATTAAAATTCTTAAGTGCTACAGTGTTACTAAGTTTGCAAAGCTACTGTCTTAATTCCGGGAATCTTTTCTAAATCATTCAGTAGTATTATTGTTGTTATTTGTAATGGTGGAGTAGTAGGAGTAGTAGGAGGAGCAGGAGAATCAGCGTTTGCCTTTCCCAGGAATGCTGACTCTACTTAGCTTTTTATTATCTGTATTTTGCATCAGAGCTGGGAAAGGGCTGATCCCAGGAAAGCAACTCAGCTGTACAACAGTGACACAATGGCTCCAAATAAAAGCTGATAAAGCGAATAGTCTGACCCTGACATGCTGCTCATTTCATCATAGCCTGACACAGACCACCGCAGATGTAGCCCTGCAGAGGACAAACCATCAGAAAGCTGAGACATTTTCTGATTTCCGATGTTTTATTATATACACTTGATTTCTCCTTGAGTGTGTGTGTATTTTAATTGATAGCGAAACTTAAAATATACCATCCCTTTAATTAACATCTCTCTCTTTTTGGCGTGCAACACATCACAAGTCTGGGGTCTTAAACCGTCCTTCTGTCGCAGTAGTAGGCATGATACAAATGCCATGTGTTTTCAAACTGTAAAGCCCCTGAATACATTAAGCCGCATTATCCTGAAGCGGGATAGGAAGGATTCTAAGACACACCATTATCAAGCCCAGATAAATCACTTTGACAACATCCTACTGACACTTTCAAAGTAAGATCATGATGGCCTTAGAAACAATATTAATCGACTACAACTTGGTAAAATTATTGTTTGTAAAGCATTTAAGTATTCGTTTAGTATTGCAGAGATTAATGGATGTTCACTTCAGACAAGCTTCTCTTCCCATGCAAGCATCTTAATACACACATGTAATGCATGGTATTCTGTTTAAGCCGTGTGTTAAATAATGTTGCAGTTAATATGATTTTGTATTGTGCTCATTAACAAAGCACTGGGTTGTGCAAAATGTGTTTTACTTGGACATGTTTATTTCACGCATGCTTTTATTTCGAAAACAAAGTCGTCTACAATTGGTTTTTAAAGTGCTTATGTTACTACACGCTTACTACGAAGGTGTACGTGTTATGTGAGTCTGCAAATTATACACAGCATTACTTTATTACTAAAACACTACCATTAAAACTACATTTTAACCCTACATACATCTCATGCTATCCTGACAATTTGCCAAGTAAACAAGTAAACCCCTGGTTTCATTTACACCTTAAAAAACACAGCGGCATCTCCAAGCCCATCAAAGTGACTGACACGTCCTCGTAGCCAATCAGAAGCCAGAAAGCAAGACGCATCAGCCAATGGGAGGCGGTGATTGGTGCTCGGGCCGCATTGATTCGGTTGCGGGTGGCTGCCTGGGGGGCTCCGGCCACGTCAAGTTTCACAACATCAGCCGTAGTACAACCGGAACTAAAGCGATTTGACGATCAAAACGCTAGTATGAGGGGATCCCTGTACCCACATGAGGAAAAAATGAACCAAAACACGAGCTTTCCTCCTATGTTAATGTACACGTGTCCGCCTGTTAGTGTATATTTTATCAAACCTCTAGTGTCTAACCATTTTACGTTAAATAGTCATTTCACATTATTAAAAACAACCAGCTGTTTTCCTGTCTTATGGTTAGCCTCCAATTATTAAAGCAAGTTTAAATGCTACTGCCATTAATATAAATATTACACTCTTACCTTTTTAACATAAACAACATGTATATTAGACGCCTTCTGATAATCACTTTGCTAATGCTAACACTCGATTGCTAATACTATACAGCTTAGCATCAAGTAGCATACGAAAATATCTTACGCGGACACAAATTCGACTTACATCAATCGCCATTTGCTTCATTTATTCACATAATTGGGAGAAAATCTATTAAAGCGGCTGACTAGTTTGTTAGAAAACTGAAGCTTTATTTTGTAGGACCCCACCGGAAATGTCTTTCATGTTCACTGCTAGTTCAACTATGGTGGGTTTGGCTAGGTAGGCCTCGGTGAATACAAATAAGCACAAAGTTTACAGTAACGAAACACAGCCTACGTCCAAATGTAAACGTGAAACAACACGAATAATTTCTCACAGACGCGTAGTAAAGTCCCAAAAAGCCCCGGCGCCGACGTTTCATTTTACTTTGAAAAGCAAACGTTAATGAGCCACCGTCATTCAGCTCCGCAGAAACGCTTCGGTTTGCACTGACAGATGCATTTCAGGAACCGACAAGTTCCATCTGCTCCAACACTGGCCATCAACAACGGGGGGACAAGAAGGGACGCTCACCTTTCGCTCAACTCGACGGTTCCCTCTCGGTTACATCGCTGCGGGTATTTCCCTGGACAAACAGGAGCAGAAAGCGTCCATGGTCCCGTACCAGGAAGTCCAGAGCACTTCACTTCTCCAACTCTTGTGTGGAAAAGCCGTGCAGGATCCCAGCCAGGTAGCAATGCGCCGCCCGCCGGGCTGATCTGATCTCACCGGCTCCTGCTGCGGCTCAGCCCTGCCTGCGACATTCCACACCATTCAGCAGCACATACATAATACCCGGGCCGGGTTCTACCCACCGGGCACTTTGCACTGTGAGCTGCACCGGCCGGTGATGAATCAGATCCGAACATGAGGGTCCCGATGGAAAAGAAAAACACCGAGACCTGCTTCATCACAACAGTCCGATTAACACCGTTTAGAACTTAAACCGGGGGTGCCGACTCCAAATCTGTCGCCCTGTTTTAGTGCAAAAAAAAAAAAAACCCTCAAAATTAACCCAGAAAGACCCAAACATCCACCACCTGGCCAAATCATCTTCTGATCTAAAATGTTTAATAACTGTTAATCCACTAATCCTACTAATGCATGTAAATAGTTGAGGCAAAATGTAGTTTATCATCTTTTCATGACCTATTTGGATGTTTAGAGGCTTCAAAGTGAACATGGAAATAGTCCTTTTCTGTAACTGGATGGAGACACTTGTTTTATGTTCAGTTTAAAAAATAAAAAAAAAAAAGTGAGGATTTTTTCTGATTTTATCCAATAACCTTTAAATTTACTGTGAACTTTTAATGAACAACTACATGATCTATGAATTAGATACAGGTAAATACACAATTTTCACTGAAAAATTCAAAAGATATTATTATTATTATTATTATTATTATTACTATTATTATTATTATTATTATCATAAATGGTGATAAATCACTTGGGAAAGGAAGAAAACCATTAGGAAGTTGTGAAGATAGTTGTGGGTCTTTAAGGGTTAAATTATGAAAACGTTTACAATAATAATACTGTTGTAACTGCACCTATTTTTCTCAAGACACTTCAGGTTGTACATGGCTGTTCAGATTACTCACATTTTCATAAAGTAATTTACTTCACACTAAAACAAGGAAATATTTGTATGATTTGTTATCGCTTTAAATAATTACAACACTTTTTTTTTCTTTTTAAGTGCAAAAAAGTAAACTTACATGATGAAAATGCTTACAGTTAAAACTGTCCTTTCACAAAAAATGTGAATGACCTGAACAACCTTAAATTTTTTGAGAAAAATAAGTGCAGTTTTACCAATATTATCCCTACTGATCACAGTGGATGTAAGGCAACACACAATGCAGAAAACATAGTAAAAGACATCTGGAACTAAATGTTAATTATCCCCGATCTGTATTTTTAGTCAACCTGAAAATTGTTGTAAAATAGCAATAAAAACCCAGCAGAGGGATAGAATTAAATAAATCTACATAAATGTAAATAGGTATGGCCTGAAGAAGAGAGATCTGCCAAATGTCAGAATTTAGTTTGAAATTTTATGTGGAAATACAAAAGAAATACAGCCGAGCATATAAATGACACCTTGAAAGAAAATAAATGAACACTGTTTGGTTTTTTTTTTTTAGAGCTCAATATTGCCTTTATTTTAGTCCTTACAATTACTGAGAAAAAACAACACATATAAACTTTTTGGAGTCTTTCACATGTTAGACTTTGATCAAATGTAGGCCATGAAAATATTTGTCCATGACCTCAAAATTCTGCATATATTCTCCAAACCTTTAATATATCTCTGGAATAAAAGTTGATAATCCTGTAGTTTTGGGATCTATATGCAACAAGCTAAGTTTGACTGAAAAATAGTAACCAAATGAATGAGGCAGGCTTTCAAAAGCTGAGCTGTTTATTGTAAATGTAAAACCGGGAGTTTCTTTGTGCAGATTTATGTGACTTCATCTCAAAGTAACACTTTCATGACACACTGAGTTTATTTTGTGGCTTCCAGTTCCATTTGTAGTCTTATCTGTGTCTGTTGACAAGTGTTAAATGTCTACACCCTCACCACATAGTGGTAACTTCACTTTCATGTTCACGTCAAAGGAATCAGTGATGTTTACATAACATTAAAACTACAGTGGTCGCAACTTGTTCTGTAATATAACATTCAGTGTCTTTTAAATACATCTGCCCAGCAGTAGCATCAACATTACTGTAGTCTGTCATTTGGCTATAGTGTCCTTTGTAAATGACATAATTATCTCACCACAACAAATCCATCTGTCAGTATGTCTGCTGGGCTGAACCTCTAAATCTGAATCTTTTAGTTCATACTGACCTCTGTAGGCAGAACGTGTGTGAGCCACAATACACATCTACTGAAGAAACAGCAGGAGTGAACAGCGTAAGAAAAGGATGAGACAAAACCACAGGAGAGTTGCTACTGACATAAAATGACCTCAGTTCTTGCTTTCATACCTTATTTTTCAAAAAATGAAGGAAAAGGAAAGACAGGACATCATGACATTGTTGCTTTTTTTAACTGTAATTTTTTTTTTTTTTAGTGGATCCCGCAGTCCGTCTAAAAGATGGACTTAATGAAAAAAGAAATGGATAGTAAAGGAGGAGCAGACTTTCAGACAAATTAGTGTTGAAAGATGGTTTACCTTTGGTTGCATAAAAGATGTACAAAAGCACAATAGATGGGGCACGTCATACAACACAGACCCAAGAAGATGCAAAGGTTTTTTTTCTGCCTTTTTCTCTCAAATTATTCTTTTTTACAACTGTTTACATACTTTTTTTGTGGAATTTGGGTCATTGGGTAAAAGCTCTGTACACGACAGACACAACACTTGGAGATAGATATCTCACTTCTATGACAAAGTCAAACTCAGAAGGATCCTTGTCAAAGTGGGGACAACACATTTATGTACAAAACAATATACAACAGTGTACAGTAGTTCCAAAAGTTAAGGGTTTGATGCTTTTGTGTAAGAATATGCCTTTGACAAAAGCTGTTTTCAGTAACACTCTAAGACATTTGGAGTGTTGGAGTTATCTAGTGTTCTTTAACTGAGGGCTGTGGGCAACAACACAGCACAGGGTCACAGCGAATCCATGTTCCGCACAGTTATCTGTTCTCCTGAGCAAGCTGAGCCACGGAACATCCATCTTTTTGAAAGCTTATCTCTCTGCCCAGAAAACAACTACTACCAATGCAGTTCCATAATTGGAATACACATAATTGTTCTTATCTAAAATATAGGAAAATACTGTATAATAGTGACTAATAATGAAAACCAAACATATTACATTCCTTAAAGATAAATGACCTATCTCACAATATAAAGTCATAATATGTACACGGTCCTGCCCTAAATGTGTCTTTCATAAACTGTTAATGGTAACAGCAAGGCTGGGGTGGAATGGCTTTGACAAGGCTGCAGATTTTGGTTTAAAAGGTCTTTAAACTCATAAAAATTAATTTCCTCAACCTTTCACACAACTTAGATTCTGCATGAGAGGAAAAGCAGGATGATCATGTCGGGGCTGTCACCGGCAGACTGCTGTTTAAAAGGTCTTTAAATGTCTTAAAGACTGTCTCTGTAAATCCTGCAGAGTTTTCCTTTCCAGCACAAAGCTGTTCAGCGTTCTCGGTGAACTGCAGCTTAGTTCAGCCAGGCTCAGTCTGCTGGTTTGTGTTGCACTTCTGCTCCAGTTGGCTGGGAGGTCCTGAAGGAGCCTTAAACACACACCCAGAGTGTATAATGAGGCCTGGGTATATGGCTGCAATATTTACTTAGACAGTATACTGTTTATCGAGATGGGTTGTTGAACTCCCCCTGGCAGACCGCATTATTGACTACAGAGCGCTGAGTGGTGACTGGGACTACACCTGAAGCTTTCAAATGCCTCGTGGAGAAATGTGGTGGTAAACAGAAAACGATAGTGCCGTGTGACCTTCAGTCTGTGATCAAACATCCTGCAGAGGTGGAGTGTGGAGTTTGCATGTTCTCCCTAGGTCTGAGCGGGTTCTCTGGGCACTCCGGCTTCCTCCCACCGTCCAAACACACGCACTTCACAGGTGAACTGGTCAATCTAAACCACCCGTAGGTGTGAATATGAGAGTGAATGACTGCTTTTCCAGGAACTTTGAGAAACCTTGGTGCATTTCCACCAAAATTACCCAGGTAAAAAACTGCCTTGAACCCAAACTTTACCTGAAAAAAGTTCCTTGTGGGGGGGTAGAACTTTTCAGATTATCCAGAATTGTGGGGGGTGGGGCTGTGTGGTGAAGAACGCTGATTGGTGGAACACACATTCTGCACTGATGTTCACCCCCTACAGCCAGTGTGTAACTTATTTACTTCATTTGTACAAGCTTCATTTGTTTTGACCATTTGGAGGAAGAAGAGAAGCGACATGAGGTGGATGGACGACAACATCCATTTGAAGAATACACCCTTGAGTGTTTAAAGTGACTTGTATGAGCAAATTCGTCTCACTCCTACAAGTGCAATGCATTAATCTGCCTGTCCATATGAATGCGCTCTGCATAATAAGCCAAGACCTCATGAAACATTGCTGAATACGCTCAAAATAGACTCAGCAAGACTTTGAGTTGGTGACTGAAAATGACAGAGCCTTATTTGGCCAAATTTTCAGGATCTCTGAGGTGCAGTGGAAAGCACGTAGATCACCAATAATTCTTTTATCCAGGTAAATAAATTCCTGATAGTAAAAGTTCATGGGACACTGTTGGAAAATGGGCTAATGGTTGTTCATCTGTATATGTCAGCCCTCTGATGAACTAGCAACACATCCAGGGTAAGCCCCGCCTTCACCTAATGGTAGCAGGGAATAGACTCCAGCACCACCACAACCCTCTAGAGCAGGGGGGTCACCAATTCTGGTCCTCGAGGCCCGGTATCCTGCATGTTTTAGATGTATCCCTCTATCAACACACCTGAATCAAATGATAAGCCTATCATCCAGCTCTGCAGAAGCCTGATAATGACAGTCAGGTGTGCTGGAAGAGGGAAACATCTCAAACATGCAGGATACCGGTCTTCGAGGACCAGGATTGGTGACCCCTGCTCTAGAGGATTAAGAAATTTAGAAAATGAATAAATGAATGATCTCACTTACTTCTTTGGTGGAATGACTGTTGGTTAAAATACAACATTTTATAAAGCATAATATTTTACAAAATACAATATTCCACAGTGCATCGAATCCTCCTCTGTTGTGTTGTGTGAGAATCCTGCAGGCATTTTAGAAATATCGAGCTCCAGTTCCCCTGCTACCAGTCTCCTCAAATATTTGTTAAAGTTTGCATTTTTCATATTTTTTCACTCACGTCACTGCTCAGTTACAGTTCAGTTCATTTTATTTAGTCTAATTGCCAGAAGTCGGATAAGTCACACATGTACAAGCAATAGTCTTAACCTTTTAGTCTCAGTCAAGTGCTAAGTTTCTGATGAAAATCAAGCAACACAAACCAAGTCATTGTTCAGGTGAAACAAGTGACGAGTCAAATCATTCAAACTTCTGATGATGTATCCCACATGAAAAGTTGAGCCTCAATCAGTAGTCTTCCAAATGAGCTGTAATAGTGAGTGGCGCTCTAATAGGCTACTGCATTATTCATTCCTTCTCTGTCTCTTCGAATGGAGGCTGCTTTATGATGACTGATGCATACTGCATTACAAATCACCCATTTGTCTTTAACATATCAAATGTGATTCTCCATGTTCCTGTGCAGGATGACACGTCAAATTACAAGTCTTAAGTCAAGTAGAGGCTTTCATTAGCATGAATCAAGGTCGTCTCAAGTCCTAAAAATTGTGATTTAAGTCCTGCACCTCTGCTAAATGCTGTTAAATGTCTTATTTATATTTTTTGTCAGGGAGAGTGTTTTTTGCCCAATCTGGGCCTTTTGAGTATGAGGAGAATAAACTGATCTACCTGCAAACATAGTTGGCAATGGTTAAGTCTGATTTCATCAACTGTAACCTGAAAAAACGACAGTGTAACATGGTAGCTTGCTCCCTCTTATTCCACGGTATTACTAACTAATGAAAATACAATAATAAATATTATATCCCATTTGCGTAATTAGTTCCTCTTAACCTTTAAGTGTTTTCTCTCATTTTTAAATATATGGTGTATTTGTTCTTTATGGTTGTCAGTTTAGAGGCAAAGGCTTTAGATTAGGTTCCACTATATTTAACAGAAAACACACAAGTAAATAAACCACACTGACACAAACACAGTTTTTGATGGTTAACAATATGTATTTTGCCTTAAAAAAAACCCAGTAAATATCCTTAACATTGCATTAAATCAAGAGAACGTAGGAGATAAAAGGATCAAGGAGACACAATACCATAAAAAGGCCTGTAAACTGAATTAAGTTTGGTTTATCACCATCTGTGCATCAGTAGTAGCTTACTCTACATTTGAGTAGTGGCATTCTGCAGCAATGTCACACTCAATCTAATTCAGGGATTGATTTATTCATTTGCTGCGTGTTGTGTTCTTTTATTGGACATCTCCATCAGCTGTCAAGGACCCACGGTTCAGTAAATAAAAAGGTGAATCTGAGGAAGAGCAAACACACAAACATGAAGTCAGTTTCAATGCAGCTGTGGTGTGATTCATCAAAAAGCCTGAGAGCGGCCCGTCTGTTCTGGGCTTTCAGCTCAGTGGCAGGAAGCAGCATCACAGCCAGCAACTAATCAGGTGATGTAATAGGTCGATGTTTTATAGACCAATATCTGACTGTGCTGCAGACCTGTACCACTTACCTTGTTAGAGGCAGGCGTTACGGCCTATTTGTTATCCTAATGTGTCATGTGACCATGTTAAGAGGGCAACGAGAGGGACACGATTCTGGCTTTGCCCTGCTGCGAGTGTTGATTTCATGGTCTATTAAGCTGGTGATTGTGGCACCACTGTCTGCAACAAATTCTACATCAGTTCCACCTACAAGTCCTTAGCACACTGCACACTGCAGCGACTCTTACACAAACACACAAAGAGCAAAGTGATGAGGTTTAGCAGAGCGGAGCTGGTGTTTCCTGAGAACCTTTAAGTGGAGATGAGTTTAACAGAAAGACCCACACTGCAAAAATCTAAATCTTACCAAGTGTATTTTTCTTATTTCTCATCCAAATATCTCATCACACTTAAAATAAGACATAATCACCTAAAGAGTAACTTTTCAGTGAGATATAAG
>JAPQRP010000005.1:22156952-22168602 GCA_037367295.1 Apogon hyalosoma | reverse complement strand
AAAAATAAGTTCTTATATCTCATTGAAAAGTTACTCTTTAGGTGATTATGTCTTATTTTAAGTGTGATGAGATATTTGGACGAGAAATCACAAAAATACATTTGGTAAGATTTAGATTTTTGCAGTGTAAGCTGATCATTTCCATTCGACCATTAATTTACAGGCAGAAGATGTATACTATATTTAGCTACAAAACATCTCTATATTAAATTATGTCATAATTTTACAATGCCATTTATATGTGGTATATGTACTTCAAATTTACATTTACAGGCTTTTGTATGTTAGTCATTTCTGATGTAATGTGTGCACCTGTGTTAAAGGTACAATATGGAACATACATGAAGAAATCTACATTTATTAATATGTATAGTATGTACTCAGATGTCTACGTAAAGGATTCAAGGTATATTTTTCATGAACATCCATGTGCTCACACACCTTCAATGCCTCTCTTCTGCTCATCAACAACTACAACAGTGTTCAACATTAGCAGCAGTTAGATTAGAAAATGAATTAACAAACAAAAAGCTGAGACCTGTTACAATACAGACACTTCACATCAGCACCAGGGCCTAAGAGACTTTTCAGGATCGGACCTTTAAAGCACCGCAAGAAACATTTGCCGATGTAAGAAGATTCCCCAAAGAAAGCAAACATTTTACTACTGAAATGTGTTTTATTGAATATTTTGGATCCATCAGAATGCAGAATATTACTATTAAATTATGTCCATGTGTGTTTTATGGAATATTCATGTTTTTATTGTTTGAACTTAATTTTATTATTTATCTTTTACCGCTGAGTGTCTTTAAAAGGTGCCTTGTGTAATCTTCCTGTAAACACTCACGGGGTTATGTTTTCATCCAGTCCTAACCATATTTGATTTCAAAAGCTTTTGTCGTCATAAACCATTTACAAAACCTGTGCTTTTACACATTGGACACTCTTTTACCAGCCTTCTTCATTGCTGCATTTGTCTGCTTAATAATTTCTTGGCAGATTCCTACCACCAACTGTTTTATTAGTGGAAATCATTCAACTGCACCGTCATTGTAAGTAGCCTACAGCACTTGAGGATTTTAGTGTACAATTCATAATTTTCAGGCAAATGTAACATTACATGATGATACTTTTATTCATTACTGTTTGTCATTTTCCAGTTTTAATGGGTTGTAACAGCCTCTGTGTATTGTCAGATGGAAATCAACTTCTGTGTCAATGGCCATTATACATGATAAATGCATTAATGAGAATCTGAGGCTTAACATGAAACGTAACATCTACTTTTTTTGGGCTTTGGTTCATCAGGTACAACAGGACGTCCACACACTGCATTGTTTGGCAGTTTGATCCTTTGTTCTCACATTTAATATAAAACAGAACTTTGAAAGTGTAAAGGGTGTTGGCCTAAGTACACCTGCACCAGAACACACACACTCACACCTCCATATGACATTTAGCCAAGATCAAAGTTTACAAGTCTGATCTGAAACCCGGTATGCTTGAACATCACTGAGTAATAACAGGCCTGATGAGGGGCATGGTGTGCAGTACTAATCTCATCAAAGGGCATGACATTTGGAGGCAAAACACACAAGAGCATTATCTTTTCTTCTTTCATATAAAAATCACATTTTTTCCCTTTTCTTTTTTGCTGAAACCTTTATTTAATTGAGAAAAGAACAAAGAAAATATTTTCATTGTTTTCGCAGGTCAAATGAAGAGACAGTTTACCACTGTGTTACATAGCCCTTCTGTTCTATGATAGCTTTCAATTGTTTGGGAACTGGGTATACTAATTACTGGACTTTTGTATGAGGGGCCGTTTGGGACTTTATTCAGAATTACCATTCACACATGCATATGAAATGCATTCACACATGCACGCACACAAACACACACACGTCAAATACTTTATCAAATGTACATTTTTTATTTCAACTGGAAGGCACTTTACTTTAACTGGAAGACAGAGAAGTGGGAACCAGAGGATTAAACTGTTGTTGGTGCTGCCCTGCTCGACTGATGTCAGCAAACGATTTATCTGAAGTAGCGACATTACTTCATAGTTTAGCTTCTACACAGACACTGGCAACTCTGGTAAATGTGTCTACAGACGGCCAGCAATGCCTCCCCACCTTCCAGTTAAAGTAAAAAAATTTATGCTTGAGAAAATATTTCACACGTGTTGTGTGAAGGCATTTCACTAGCGTGTGTGCATTTTCACGTGTGTGTGTGTGTGTGCATTTTCACGTGTGTGTGTGTGTGTGTGTGTGCATTTTCACATGTTTGTGTATGCATTTTCACGTGTGAGTGAATGCATTTCATATGTGTATGTGTGCAACTGCATTTCACATGTGTGTTTGTACATGTTCACGTGTGTGAGTACATTTCATACATGTGTGCGTGTGTGTGAATGCTAATTCTGAATAATGTCCCATAAGGCCCCTCATACTTTTGCAACTAAAATTTTTGCCATCTCTTGCTGCTTACAAGATGTCATCTGCTTGGCAGTCTGTGGTGGTCACTGATTCTCCTCTGTAATATGTCCTTATATTTTCATTTGAAGACAGATATAGACTAGATAGTCAAGGCCAAAGGTTCTGGCAAGGACCAAACCTGACTCTTTGCATGAATGTGACTCATCTGATCATAAAAGCCTTTGAAAGTTCTAACAGTTTAAACTAGTTCTTCAATGTTACTCAGAAACCTGTTGAAAAAAAAATAATTGAAGAAGAAAAACTTGCAAAAACAAACTTTGTGTCACTGCTAAAACTTTTGGCCATGACTGTCCCCAGCACACACACTCCTTACTCTTCATCTTTAGGTACTGAGCTTTCCCCAGACCCCCCCCAATATAAATTTTGTAGATGATAAAAAAAAATCTTTCTTCTAAATTTTTTCCAATTTTGAGCTGAAGGAGTATTCTTTTCAAACTGACTGACAACTTTCTCATGAAGTTCAGCACAAACCGTTTAGTCATAAACCATCAAAGTCAAAGCCTTTGGGGGACATTTCTTTTCTGCTTCATCTGACCCTCACCTGTTGCCAGTTACCCTGGTAAATGTGAACTCTTGTAGAACAATGGTACTTGTACATTCTATAAACTTCTCAATCTTATTTTGCTTTAGTACCAAGTTTTGTTGTTATTAGGGTTTTTTTTTGTTTTTTTTTTATTTGAAATCATTTCTATTTTCTCCTGTCAGTGAAATGGAGGTTCATGAGAATTAATAAATCAGACTTTATTGCATTTTTGAGTGTTCCATCTTCTCTGGACATGGGGTTGTATTTTCAGCAGCTCTCAGTGAAAATCTAATATTTTATTTTGACGAACATTTATGGCATCGATAGTCTGTGCATCAGATTTACATTTGCTCCGTCAGCACAAGATGGCAGCATCGTATCATCCAAATCTGGAGATGACCCGCTTAATGCATATTATCTAGTTAACTGTTTTGACTATCATCCTGCTTCCTACTTCTTCTGTGTACTGCCAACATGCTTAGCAATTGCATAAGCATAACGAGTCTGTGAATATTTTGTCTAACAAAGGGGAATGAGTCACTTCAGTGCTTCAAAGGAATGCAGAGGAAATGGTGGGAAAATGTGAAAAAAGACAACAAAAAAAAAAAGAAAAAAGAAGAAAAAACCTCTCGGAGGCCTGGCTTTGATCAACACTATAATTTAATTACCTGCATACCACAGAGGGCCTTTATTTGGAATTTCAGTCTCAGTCATCCTATTTTCTACACAGCACAGTAAATTCAAGGGGGAATTTTAAAAGTTTGTCTCTTTACTTCTTAAAAGTTGAAACAAATGCTAATGTCAGAATAATCAGGGTTATACAAAGTCTACACACATTGCGAAGTATAATGTACCACAACTAAACAAAGTCACACTTGAAATGATGAACATTAGATGTAATTATTTTGTAACTTATGTATGAGGTTATGCTTTCTTCAAATAAATACATGAAATGTACAGGTCTGCATATTATACCTATTACAATGTTATATTTTAGAAATTTTCAGATATCCTTAAATTTTTTCCTGAACTAGGATTTTTGTTGCACATATTGAATTTTACATGAAACTTTACAGTACATTTTATTTACTGCAGAGTTCCGCTATCAACATTATACTAGAAAAGGTTGTTTCAATTAAAACAAGCATTTTTCTCAGATGAATGCAATTTATTTGATCAACCATTTTCAGTTTATGAATTGAAATGTTAATATTCTTAATTAAACTCAATAAATGGTGAAACCCACATGTTCTGATTTGTTAATACTTGAAGGGGGCAACTGCGTCTGTGATATAGGGTTAAAAAGTCAGTACGTTTGTCTACGTTTTCCTTAATACCCATAAAGTTGACAGGTTTTTTGTATCGGTGACTTTTGCTGTTCTGTCTTTCAGTGGGTTTACACAATTACTACTGCGCCATTTTTCATGAAACCTGGTGAAAAGGTAGGACAGGGGCCAAGGATGAGCCTGTTCACTTTTGAAGAGGATGAACAAAAAGAGCTGGAGCCTGAAATTGTGTTTCACTTTCTCCAACATTGGAGAGTCACAGGCTGACAGATTAGATTAAAAAAAAACTAACCACAGACTGACACCGACAGAAGACTTGGCTCTAGATCCTTTACCATGGCAACAGTTAATTAAACTAACCAGTGGCACCAACTGACAAAACCGAAGAGACGTAATTCATGATTTGTGGTTTAATAATGTCTGAAATGAGAAGAAGGTTGGTCTGTTGGCCTTGGTGGAGTTCTGCACTCTCTAAATGCATTTCTAAAATTGTTAATTAAATCAAGGCAGATGCCATACAAGTCTATATTAGCTCAAATGTAGGTGTAGAATATTCTTAAGTCTGTGTTTATTCCCTTGGATCACCTGTGTCCTTGCAAAAACAACAATAATAAATACACATTAGGTGAATATTAAGGACAAGGCCTTTTTTTTTTTTTTTTTTACCGACCCTTTACCACAGAGGCATTGAGAGAAATAAAGCTCATGGAAAAGAGAGTGCTTTACATGCTGCAAATGGCCTAGGAATTTAATTAAATCTGGACTACTGCAGTTCAGCTTCATTGTATGATGTACATAATCTACATTTTACTACAGGTAATGGTGGCTCTGACGCTACATTCTGCTAGAATAAAGCTATGAAACCATGTCAGACTTATAAGAAGAAAACATTTTTTTTTCCTACTGAAGCAACAGACAAACACATCATCTGTCACAGCTTCAGTCTTTCAGTCTTTACTGTGATCCAAATAACTGTGTAATAGAGATGTGAGAAATTTTCCTCACTCTGGATAATATAAGATGCTGACATAAACTATTTCTGCTGACCCTACTATGGTGTTTGAAATGGAAATAAAGTGCTTGTGCTGTGAAAAAGCTCAGCTAATCTGCTGTGACCCGTGACCCTTCTGACAGGTAATATCATCAGCGCGTCCTGCTCTGGCTGAGAGTCAGCCTCTGTTGGCTGTTAATCTTTGTTAGCTCAAATCAAACAGTTCTCTCACTATGATCTGACCAATTTCCTGTTCTCCTTCAGCTATTTAGTGGCGCTGGTGAGTGCAGAGCCTCGCGTCCTCTTCCTCACGGGGAGGAAGCTTCCACATTTCCATCAGGAATGTGGAGGATTGAAGATGTGTGTGTTCTCTACCCCTGCGGCATTTCTTGTTTCTACCTCGTAAAGGCGTGAATAATAGACTAGCTGTGTGGTTTGGTGCTTAAGAGGGTCTTGTATCTTCTAAAAATTTGGAGTGGTAACAGATAGCCTGCTCATCAGCTGCATAATACATTAATCTTCCCCCCTTAACTGCATCCACAGCAAAATGCTCTAAACCGCACTTCAAAACCATCACCACTATCATTTCTTGAAGCAAGACTCCTATTTTCATCAGCGTGAGTCTGTGTTTGGTCTATTGATTCAATATCATTGCTGTCTGTTCACTATAAATAGTCTGCATTGACTCTAGGATTTATTCATGTGTTATTCATTCTATACAACTGAGAGACTTCGTAACAGGTGTTTTTTTTTTTTTGTTTCTTTTAGTATTTCTACTGTCAAGAAACTGGGGTGAAAAGTAAACTGTGTTTGCGAAGGTTACATGGGTAATGTTGGGTAAAAAATTAAATTCTGATGTCTTTATTGTGATTATTATTCTGAGTGGGCTTTCTCTATGAATCAAGTTGTTTTTTTTTCAAAAGCAGAGTTATGAGGGTGCTCAGTCTTAATGCTGTTGCAACTCTAAGACTAAACCTTTGAGGAAATACCAAGACCTTGAAAATGTCTCAGGTTAAAATTGGTGAAATTGACAGAAAATGAGTGCTGCCAGTGACGGTGTTGACCTTCAAGTATCCACGCTTGTGCCATCTTACTTTATCCCCTATATTGTGTCTGATTATGCGGTCCTTACCTTGAATCTTCCAGCATCCTGTGCGATGTCTGATGCACTGGTCATCTTCAGTCCACACTTTTAGCTGCCATTTTAACTTAAAACCTTCACTTCCTGGCTGCTTTTACATTTTAAAAGTGACTTTATGAGAGAGGGAACAAAAGTCAAACAGCAAAAAAACACAGAGAAAAACACTTGGAAAAAAAATCCTGGGCTGCAGACATTTTCTTGAATTACAGGCCTCACGTTGGCAATAATAAAGGTGTAATATTATCTATCCATGGATACGATCCGCAGACTGAGGGCAGTTTATTGTATGCCTTGCCTGAACCTCACAATCAATATTTAATAACAGACTTGGTGGACTGGTGCTGTGATGAAAGAAAAAGGTGCCATAATGTGCCAGAAAGCAGATAATGCACAGCCATGTGGATATTTGTACTCTGAAGTTTTAAAAATAAAAAATAGGGCTCTGCAGGTTACAGTTCTGGATTAAAGAGATGGTTTAAGCTGAAGGGACCTGATCTTTTTTTTTCTTTTCTTTTCTTTTCTTTTTTCTTTTCTTTTCTTTATTTTCTTTTCTCTGAATTTCCTTATTGGAAGACATATTTAAGTAAAAACATAACATTATCACTCTGTAAACACACTCAAAGGTATACCATCAAGGTTAAGCTAAGGTGCAGTATTAGCATTGTCACTTATATGTACAAAAGTGATAAAGAAAAAGTGTTATTTTTACCTAAAATGACCGCCTGGACCTGAGGAAAATTACATATTTTTGCTAAAAAAGAAACGAAAAAGCATAAGTTGAATAAATATGTTGACTTCTATAACTGCATTACTGCATTATGTTATATAATAACATTTACCTTGAAAAATACACAAGCATATACATCTGCATCTAAATACAATACTTTATGGGAGTAATAGTTGAAGGTTTGGAAAGAAAAGCAGATAAATACCTCTTGAATATATTATTCACCACTGCCTTAAAGTCTATAACCGTCCGTTGGATGAAACCAGAACCTCCCTCATGTAATATATGGATTCAAAATGTTTGGGATATTTATCAAATGGAGCAGATTACATTCTTACTAAGGCTTCAGAAAACCGCCTTTACTAAAAGATGGGAACCTATGTTACCTTTGTTCCTGCAATAATATTTATTGGTGATGCAAAACTCCATGTTGTTAAAGTGTTGTCATCCTGCTTCTGACTAAGATTAATATCTACAGCCTTATTTCTGGAAGTGGACATTACTTGTTTGCTGTGATTGTTATTGTTTTAATTTCCATCCTATGTTGCCTGTGGAAGTTTGTAGGAATATACATACAGCTGTGAAAAAGGAAAAGGAACTAACTGAACTGTATTTAACTGTATATATTGTATTGTATTGTATTGTAATGAAAAAAAAAATCTAATAAAAACTAAGTACAAAAAACCCCAATACTTTAGTAAATGTACTTTCTTCAACCTGCATTGTCTAGATCTTTTAAAGGAGAAACCTTGATTCACATTTAAAAACATTTCCATGAGCAGAGTTGACCTTCACTATTTTTGGAAAATATCAAACCCCATTTAATATCTGTGAATGAAAAGTGAAAACTTTGACCTTTGACTTCTCTTTCCTCTCTCTCTCTCTCTCGCTCGCTCTTTCTCTCTCTCTCGCTCTTTCTCTCTCACTCTTTCTCTCTCTCTCTCTACTGGGGATGCAGTTGTGACGGTGAGACAGTACGGGAGTGGACTGGACACAGAGTGAACATACAGTTGACAGGCCTCGCCCAGGACAGCGGACAGCACGGGGAGGGGGTCAACATTGGGGGAGGGGGTCCCCAATGAGGGATCACTGTTTATGTCAGTCAGCAGCTACCTGTTCCCCAATCACTGTTTAGACCCTGATCAAAGGCATCTGCCAATTCTAACAACAGCTGGATAAGCACATTTTAATGATCGCAAAAAATAAAACAGCTTGAGATTCAATTCAATTCAATTCAATTCAATTCAATTCAAATCAATCACCTTCTGCTGCTGAATAATTAAGAATACTGCTGAAATGCTGAGGACTAAATTGGACTTTTCGGGGCTTTGCCAGTGTACAAGTATTAGTCAAATACACGGAATTGCAGTACTCTAAGAAGTATTTCAGTATTTTGGCAACAGAGCACTTACAGACCTTTATTTGACATGAGAATCATCATCATTATCATCATCATCATATCATGTTTGGTGTCTGTAGAGTAAGCAAAGTCCACCCACAAGACCAAATTACCGGGACTTCTTAGAGCACAAAAGTGAAACATGATCCCCGAAATGTTGAACAATTAACAAACTACATTAATTTACCCAAATAAAGTGTCTCTCTTTTTTTAATGGTTAAATTTTTCTTGTGCTTTAACATTGAGGCTGTAAGGTCAATTTTTTGTGATGTCTTATTTACGGACTGTCACGCAGCGACTTGGGCTACACAGTAATATACATACAAACACCTCGATGTATATTTACTATGTTTAGTGAGAACAGCAGAGTGAGTTGTCACTGGGGATGGAGTCGACTTTACTATGTGGTAAAAACAACAAGAAAAAAATCAAACAAACACAAGGGAAAAGGGTAGAATGAGAAAGAGAGAGAGCGAGAGAGAGAGAGAGAGAGAGAGAGAGAAAGAAAGAGAGAGGGAGAGACTATGAAAGAAAGAAGAAAGGGAGAGAATGAGGAGAAGGGAGGTTGTGAAACAGTACAACATCAGACAGCCACTGGAACATAACAACACAGAGAGAGACAAGTATTAGGAAAAATGGTTTAATATAGGAGACAGAAGCAAAAAACTGCATCACACAAGAACATACGTTTACAAAAATAATTCTGACTGCTTCAGCTACACAGTTAGTTCACAGAGAAGGACAGAGAAACTGGAAAAATCTAAACAGCTAAAATCAAAAAAAGTCTAATTAGTTGATCTCTTTATTAAACTAATACATTAATCCACTGAAGGTGACTAAATATTTCTATTCCTTCTTTTTCTATAATTGTCTTATCGTGTAGACGGCACAATACAGAAGTCAAATGAAACTTACCGCTGTTGTATAGACAAACTCGCTAGAACTATTTATAAAGCAAAATGAGAGATTTGACACTCACCTACCCTCTGTTTTTCGGAAAATAAAGAAAAGTCAGAAAGAAAGGTAGAAAGAAAGAAGAACACTCAAGTGAGGAAAAAGAAGTGAAAGAAATAAAGCCAAAGATCTTCTAGAAAATCTTATATCAAAAGCCAACTTTCTGGAGGCCAGCTAGAAATCATACTCGGGGACCAGTCAGGGTCAGGCCACACCACCAGGCCAGACAGCTTTTTTTCTAAGATTTTTTTTTGTTGTATCCTTTAATCTCCAGTATAAAAAATTCCACTGGTACAAA
This sequence comes from Apogon hyalosoma, assembly GCA_037367295.1. NCBI lineage: Eukaryota > Metazoa > Chordata > Actinopteri > Kurtiformes > Apogonidae > Apogon > Apogon hyalosoma. Next base: position 22,158,779 of record JAPQRP010000005.1, on the reverse strand, counting down.
ATGCATAAGTACAATCAGTTGTAGAAATAGGAAAGCCTGCATTTTTTGTACTTTTTAAATCCCATCCAGTGACAGATTTCGAAGTGTTGTCAAACAAACATACATCACGCTTACAGGATCCACTGAAATGCATTGACTTTGGCTTCTCTCAAGACAATAACTACTGAAAACCTTTTTGAGAGTCAAAAAAAACATAAACAAAAAGGAAAGAAAAGAAATTTGATAATTTCTACAGACAACAAGCTCTTTTTACGGCACGGAAAGAGAACACACAAAACATTTTTCCTCAAAAAACTTGACATAAGCCATAATGCAAAGAAACGACAAGTTCATTTTTTTTTTCCTTTCAGTTTTCTTTGTTTGATAAATAGCACTTAAGATAATTAAGAAAGAAGGAGAACAGAGAAGTGAACAGTGACAAGATAGAAAGATTACAACGAGCATCTGCGATGAAAGCCCCTGAGGTGAGCCGCTCGACAGAAACTCTGCGACCCTCTTGTGCTTTGACATTGAAACAAAAAACAAATGCTTCACACTACACGGTGCAACTCGGTGAGATTTGGCAATTTACAACATAGTTTTTGGGACACTTAAAATGCTCTTAACAACGCAGACAGCCGTATAAAATAGAGCGCCGCAGTACACCTCGAGCAGCGCAATAATCCATAGCCTCCACACTGATGAATAAAATGAGCGGTGAATTGTGCAAGAGTGAGGTGAGGATGTAACGTGTGCAATCGCAGGATGCAAAGTTTCCACTTTGACTTTAATTGCAGCGGTTTTTACGACGTGAAACCTGCACACGCTGGTCAGAAAAATGGTCCATTAACACTGACTGCACTGGGACTCCTCCTGTCCAGCTATCATACAGGTAGTTATGGCTGTTTGTGGCACTGCTCATGTACTGCATTTAGGAAAAGTCTCTCTCCTCCTCCATGAGGCCAGATAAAGTTTTGTGTTGGGTTTGGTCTTTGAGAGGATAATGAAAGCTGTATTGCCTTCATCTCGGCTGTGGCTTGTTTTGCCTGTGCGGACCTGCAGACGTGACCCTTCCTTTCCAAGCAACAGCGCTTTTATTTCCCCTGTCGCTATTCCAATAAGACATCTCTCTCCACATAGCCCTGTTTCTAATAACCCCGCTTAGCCTGGGAGACAACGGCCAGACAGAGAGCGGCATCCTTCAAACAGGAGCTTCGTTTTCTCTCCTCTGTCCGTCCTTCCTTCCTTCCTTCCATCCTTCCTTCCATCCTTCCTTCCTTCCTTTTATCCTTCCTTCCTTCCTTCCATCCTTCCATCCTTCCTTCCCCTTCCTTCCACAGCTGCTGCGAGGACTAAACGGCCATTTCAGCCTCCCTGCTCGGGTCGATCTGCCAAAATGGTGGAAGAGGGAAACCCAGACTTTCACAAGTAGGAGGTTAACCATACACAAAAGTGACCCTAGACTTGGCACACATCACTGTCCAGCTATCAAACAGGACTGACAACATCTTGTTCTTTTATAATACTGGTACAACGCTCCCTGGTTAAGGCGACTGGTGAGCTTCTGTAGAAAATAATGCTGCCTTTATTTTGCAGACCGTAAACTAGGCTTTCAGGGAGGGGTAAGGGGGACATTTGAATAGACTGACAACATCGTGCCATGTAAACGGCTTGACCATGAGAATGTCATTAACACACTTTGGCATCTAAACACGATTTTGGCCCATTACACCACAAGACTTTGTGATTATGGAGAAGTCTTAAAAAAGTATCAAATCAAACCAGTAAAAACTTGCTCCAGATCATCCCACCTATATATATATATATATATCTGTGTGTGTATATATA
>JAPQRP010000005.1:22131342-22141838 GCA_037367295.1 Apogon hyalosoma | reverse complement strand
CTGTCTGTCTGTCTGTCTGTCTGTCTGTCTGTCTGTCTGTCTGTCTGTCTGTCGGTCTGTCGGTCTGTCTGTCTGTCAATGTCTGCCATTGATCACATCTGTAGTTATTGATTTTCCTTGACAAGTCCCAATGGAGTGTATCACCAGTGGGATCTTGGTTGATGACCTTGTCAACAAGACCTTCACCAAGTCCATGCTTTGCTATCTCTGTTTAACATGGCAGCACTGAGCTCACAGCACTAGTCTTCTCCACAACCCTCTCCATCCAGAAGAGCTTTAATCTCCCACTGGGCCTCTGGGCGACCCATCCAATACACATTTGCATACATCTGCATATTTCCCATTAGGCTCCACTTGTTGCCTTTTCATGGAAAACTCGTATATGGTGATGATTACCCTCGACGGTAATGGTTCCATCTTTCTCTGCCTCTTTCTGTCTTTCTTTTCACCCTAACTTTTTCATCACCTTTTGATCCTTTGTTTTAGTTCCACTGTCTTTCTGTCTTTCTTTCTCTGCCATAGCTGCAATCAGAAGTCAGTATGGAGGTCTGATCCGGAGACAAAAGCAAAAGCTCCCAGTTAGATCAGCTGCGCAAGCTACAGTAAACCATCTGGGGCCAGTGACAGCCTCCGGCCTGAGACAACACAATAACACAAGAAATGAATTCTGCACACAATGACCACGACTGAACCAGACTAATTAGATTAATATGTGATCAACTATTCAATTAGGCCCATTCAGCAACAGAGCTCTAGAGGTATAGATACATGCAAATGAGATGAGTGAACACAAACTGCAGAAAAATGTCACAAGAGAAGGAAACTGGCAAAATGAGTTAACTCCACACATTCATTTAGTCAGTGAATAGATCGCATGCAGCCATATTAAACATCTTAGAGCAGGAGTGTGTATTTAACTGACAGGTCAGCAATAACATAATGTTTTCTGGGCTGCAGTTTCATCACATTTAGTGCATTATGACCACTGACCTCTCATTTTCCAGTACAATTCAGTGGATCTTCAACCTGAGCATTGGTCTAATGAGTAAGAATGACTGAAAACTGGGTGATTTTATACATCTGTAGGAATTAAGCATGTGAAAGAAATGAATGCACGAGTAAACAGTTCCATGCCAAAGGAAAGGGCACAGACATTTTCAAAAACATTGCTGTATCTGTAGGCCTATGCTTTTGCCTTTTGCCCACACACCATAGAAACTTGGATCACTGAAAATTGGACAACTGTGAAAAAAAAAACAGCAAACATACTATGATCTTATCCAACATCAGTCTTGAGCACAGCAAACAAACAAACAAAAAAAAGTGTGGACAAAGCTTAAATTACAATTTTTAATGCCACCTATTGGAGGACAGTTTGTCAGTAAAAAAAAAAAAAAAAAAAAACAACAAGATTTTATCTATTATTATCAGGCTGTCCAATATTATCAAATGTGCATTAAAGAAGGTTCTATTCACAAAAAGCTCAGCATCACCTTTCTCCGGCTGCTTAATTTTCTGCAGGGTGCTAATCAAGCGCTTGTCTCTGCTCATGAATTTAGAAGGAAACCTCGAGCATTTAAATGTGTATTTAATTGCGTTGGTTGTGGAAGCATCGTTAAGTAAGAGCTGAGAAATACATTTCTTAATGCGACTTAGTGATGCCCAGCAAATCAAAGACCATCAAGCGAATTAATGAGGGTGAGCGGCGAGCGCATTAAGAGTAGAGACGAAGCGCCTCCATAAACAAATACATATCTCTCAACTAGACAGCAGGAACAAAGGGATAATGTGGACGACGTAATAAATAGACTTCCTTGTCAATAGCCATGGTACGCTATCCATTCCAGCACAATTTACCCCACTTTAATAGAGTAAATACACACAGACACACACCTTTTCTTCAGCTATGTTTTTAAAAGGTAGACAGATGCTTCTTTAGTGGCGTTCCTTTGCTCCTGTGAATAGAAGTGAGAAAGCTTCTAAAGAAGAAGAGAGGAGCGGGCAGGAGGTGGGGGAGGCAGCGGTGGTGGTGGTTGGGGGGGGCAGAGATGAAAAAGAGGAGAACTAGAAATATGAAACCTTCCTGGTTATTAAAAGCTGTCTTGCGAGGGCAGCGCTCCTGTCGTTAAGTACTCTTTCAATTATTAACGGTGCCGCCGCTTTCATCCACTGGTGTGTGAATGCCAATACAGCCCCAACACACACTTTTACTGCCTGCCTTCTTCTCTTTTCTTCTTGGTAACAGGCACACACACACAAACACACACAAACACACACACACACACTAGGTATTCAGCTGTAATTGTTACAGAGCTGGTGAGAGGACAGGTCAGTGGTGAGAATTATTATATAAAACCGGATGTTTTGAGACTGTCTGAGGGCTCTACAGAATGAGCAGATGGCCAGAGACAAAGAAAATACATTTATCATAAAGTGGAAAATGTAATAACACAATCATTGGAGCATATTTTAAACCTAAGAAGACTGGCCTCTGGGGGGAGCTGCAGGTATACACTGATGCTAACGGTGCCCAGGTCAGGCCAGATTTGGGACATTTTTCTCAACTGTCAAGTGCTCGTCAAGCTTCAGCAATAAAGGAGAGGAGATAAGGACAGAGATTTCAGATAGTTGGGATTGAGCCGTGAGCAATAAGAGAGGAGCAGGAAGCTTTTAGGGTGTTATCCTGCCTCTCTGTTCGCAGCTCCAAATGTTCCTGTGCGTCTGATGAGACGGGCTCAAATGACAGATTATCAGCACAAATGCTGCTTGAGGAAAAGCTGGCACAGGGGGAGATCCAGACACAACACAGTCAGATATATAGCTGTGTATGTTGGATGGTGTGCAGGGTGTGGGAAAAGAAAGAGAAATGGATGGCCTTTAGTACAATGGCAGAATCACACTGACGTAGCCAAGGGACAAATGCAGTAAGGTGTTTTCTACAATGACAAAAAAAGGACATCGCTCACATAATCATGATCTTATGTTTCTCGGTGAAATACCAGCAAAGGCTCCGCAATCCATAAAAGTATAGACTGCCATTTGTTTTTACAAAGCATGAGTTCTGCTAAGTTTACAATTAACAAGAAAAGCCATGTGCTCAGGTTGTGAATGAATGAAAAAGATGGGTTAATAGGTTAACATTTATTATGTGTTAACTATTGAGCAGAAGTCATAAAATATTCCCTAACAGACTCTTCATGAAAATGTAGCAACAGTCATGTATAATTCAACTGGCAAGACAGTTTGATCAGCAGCTTTACAAGAGTCTAGTTTTAGCCTCAACTGCAGAAGCAGGTTTTAATTTTCCCAATTCACCTGTTAGGACCTATGGTACCTTCATCAGGTCGTCTCTGCTGATAACTGAATCTCCAAAACTTGACTCGCACCAATGAAAATAATCTGTCAGCGTAAACTTATCTACATTTTGAAAAGTTGAACTGGTTGAACTTTGTGAACGTGCATTTACCTGCTTTAAGAGAAGTTACTTCACACTGACTTTTTGTTGTGAGTTTTAATTTTGGAGTTGCTCAAATAAAATTGTAAGGATGGGCATCACGTCTTGAAGCGGGTCCATTCTTTGGCCACTTAGAGAACACATTTTGTTTTAAAGTGAGGTCCAGTCATTCTGCCCATTGAAACTTGGAGCAGGGAATGTTAGACTGACGGGGAGCACTGCTTATCGACCATGGCCGGGCGTGTTTCCACTCTAGAGATGGGACGCGAGGCACCGGGGCGTGCTGACGACCGTCCCCTGAGACTTCTGTCCAATTACAGCTCAAAATGAGCCAGGAGAGCGCTGAGATTGGGCTGGGCGCACCAAGGTGATGATGGAACGAGGGAGGGAGTTGAGAGATGAAAAGTAAGGGGGGGCGAGGATATGAGTAGCACTTGAAATTAATGGGGCAGGGAGGAGTGTGACTCCCAGGGGCGAGCAGAGGGCCTGCTGATGACATTAACTCCGCCCTCAAGCAGCCATTAGGGGGTGAGAGGTTCCAGTAATCTCGGGGCGCTAAAAAAAAATGGGGCTTATAAGGTTCCCGAGAATGCTGTGATGCTGTTGGGCTGAGCTGATGCTGGAACACGGGCTGCGGTGATATACAGTGAGTTAACTGTGCATGACATTATTAGAGGATGCAGGCACTGCTGATGCTCAACACAACTCTGTAATCTCTGAAGCATGATCCCATAACTAAACTGAAAAATATCAGATGGCAATCCAGATTTAATTCACACCCGTGTCACGTAAAAAAAATGACAAATTGAAAGATTTCAGCAAAGATTTTAATAGGTGCCGGCGTTCAGAGGGCTTTTATTTGAAATGTCATATTTGGACGACTCTGCTCCAAGAGCTATTAAGCAGAAATGTGTTCGTCTATAAAAGAGCTCTTCTGTGTGTGATTGCCATTTAATAGCCGGCCATACGTTTATGCTCCAGTCTTGCTTTAATGTTGCAGTGCACCAGGGACAGAGAGCGAGCAACAGGAAAAAAACCCAAGGCCTGGAAATATCTCGTCCAAATTACCGTCATCTTCCAAAGCACTGCATCAAGGGGATGAGATGAAATGTTGTCATGGAGCTCATTGCCTGCACATTCAGAGTGTTTGGCCGTAACCTACTGTATGACACAGAAAGGAATAACACGCTTGATAAATCTATTTTGATTACACAGCCAATGCAAAATTGTTTCATACATGAGTGAGTACCTCTCTGAGGTTCTAATCTATACACATTCATTTTCTACACTGGTATTGATAGACCTCTTCAAGCACATTTTAGTGACGTCTTCCACTTTTGCAAACCCCTAAGACTGCATAAAGATTCCACTTTTCCATTACAGCACTGATGTAGTTAAATCCATCTGCTCATATTAAACACAATACAAAAATAACTTGCTATCAGTTCAATCCTATCATTAACAAAGTGGCACAGACAAGTGCACTTGTATTCTCTGTTTTACACACAAAGAAAACATGACAGACGCAGGGAGGGAGAGGGAGAGAAGGAGAGAAAGAGGAACACATGTAAAGTTTTTGCCGGGAGTCAGCGATGCTTTTAATACATACAGTCACATCAATGGCACATTAAGACTGTGTAACCACGGCAACAGACACCAGGATTATGTCAAAGAGAGGCACACAAAAGATGCTTCGGAGTGGCAACACAGTCCTGAGAGAGAAGAAAAGAAAGAAAAAAAAATACTCTAAGTTGGAAGAATGACAGTAATAATAGACAAATATAAGTGAGGTTTCAAGAAATAAAAGCTTATACAAAAGGCTGCAAGGGCAGGATCTGCAACTAAGGCCGAGTTAGTGTAGTTGTATTAATCACACTGATAATACAATAAACAGGCCCCAACAAACGAAACCTCTAACTATAAACTAAAACCATTCTTTGGGTCAAGGCAGGTCTACGGAAGACTCAATAAATACTACCATTTAGTATCTGATGTATTTATGCATGTCCTCAAAATAACTGAAAACAAACTCCACAGGAAGAGGTCAGGTTTCAGAATCTAACTTTATAGCTGTGTCTTTCAACACAGTCAGTATGAGATGCAATGACCATGATGGCTCCAGGGCTGTTTTCTTCAGTCATCTGACTATGAGCAGAACATTAAGCAACAGTCCACTCCCATAAAGCACACACTGTTTCTGCAGCTGCAGTAACACTGTCTGTCTCCTCCTACTTTTTCTCTACTCATGTTTTCTACATTTCTCTCCTCTTGACATTTCCATCTTGATCCATTTTTTTGTTTTCTACATGAGTGAAATTTAGTCACATCATGCAGAAGTAAGAGCTTATTTTTCCAAACATGACTGGTGTAAAACTTTTCCATTAAGTTATTTTGTGGGGGAAAAAAATTAAGGGATCTTACCTTCAAATGTGTTTAAAGCTAATAAATGAAGTACTTTATATTTAATGCATCATGGTGGTCACTTATGAAGGTGTTTTTATTCTTTTGGAACTATCACTAAACCAACAAACTGTATTAATCCTTCTGATTTCATAAAAGTTTAAAAAAAGAAGATATTTTAGCAATGTAACTTGAAAGAGCAATAAATAATTAAAAAAATAATATGTTTTACCTCAGAGAAAAGAGAGTACAGTTCACATGGCTACGGGCCAGTGAATCAGTACATAGATGAAAAAGAAAAGCCTAATGAGGAGGTTCATGTGTCACAGTGACAGATTTTGTAATATGACTTCTGCTTTATCACTTCCTCCATGGACTAGAAAAGTAATTGGATGACTTTTTGGAACAGTGCTAAAGTAAGTGATGACTTATGGACTAAACAAATGAAACAGTTGGAACAAAACGTAGGACTCCCAACAGATCACAGCCCATTATTAGTCAAAGATAAATTGCTGATTCAATATGATACAGTATCTGTAGAGCACTATCAAGAACAAGAAGCATTCATTTTGATTTTGTAAGATGGGGACTGCCTCGCTTTCACACAAACAGACGACCCAAGTCTGGAGCAAATCAGCTTTGAGCTGTTACATCATACAGTATTCCCGTTAAATGGACTCCACCCTGCAGCGCTGTTCCCCTTTCTTATTATGTGTATGTGATCTCCTTTATAAAATATGCTATATGTAAGAGTTGCTTCAGTCCCATGTTTTTTTACTCTTCTAGTTCTTCTATACCAAGGCACATACAGTCAGAGACTGTTGGATCTGAATGACTATTCGATCTGTATCAACACTTACCTGAAAGGCCAGGCTTTTGTACCAACCCACAATAAAAACTTCCTATTGTACATTTACACCTGTTTCACTTCATTGTTTTCACCCAAAAATATATTCAATGTCTAGACTGTTACATACATGTCCATCAGTTTGTGCTGGCTGCTTTTGCTGTTCCTACATTTAACAGCACTTGATTAGTATGAAAGAAAAATATCAGGGCTTGGATATATACAAAAATAAAAAATAATAAAAAAAAACAAGTTTTCTTGTCCCCAATTAAAATGGTTTTGTTGCCTAAACCTAAAATGTCACATGGATCAGGATGTGAATTTCAGTCTCCAGGCACAAAGTCCTGAATTCTGGAAAATCCACTGTCCACTTCAACCACCTTCTTCCTAATGAAGACCAGTGAAAAAGTTCTCACAACTGTATTAGTTCATGTATTAAAATGTAAATAATACACATATTGAGAAATGTTGATATAATGTTCAAAAATGTAATGGTAGCATACAGAAACACATTTTTTCAGGCAGTGAGTTGTTTACATATAGGAGAGAATGCCTTCATCCTGAATACATTTCATTGGCTACATTAAGTTTATTGCTCAAATGATCAATACGCCATCAGTTATCAATAGATCAATTTGGCAGCCTGTATTGAGGGAATTACTAAACCAGAACCAGTCAATTTGTGTTGACAGTGATCATGTGATAAATGCAGCTGTCAGCGTTCGGCAGTTAATCAGATAAGCTTCCTGCTCTGGTCTGTCCGCACAGTGAAAGAAAAGAAAAAAACAAAAACTAAATAAAAAAGCACTCCCTCTCTTTTTGTGTTTCTCTTGAGCTTGTTCTATTTTTTCTTCCCCTTTTTCCCTCCTTTTGCAACACTCCAGGGTCACCATCTGCATGGCAACACTCGCAGCGTGACACTTCCATAACCCGGGAGGAGGAAGGGAGGGACGGAGCGCCGACCCCTCTCTCTCTATTCACAGGCCACCCATAATTCATTAGCTCCCCCTCTCATCCTCTATATTTTTCTCACTCTGCAGTGTGACCGATGTGGGTTTCTGAAAGCTTGTTCAGATATTTCCTGGAATGAACCTGCTGACAGTCGATATTTTGTATCATCATTCAGCATGTTTAAATTTCACCATTTTCATGCCAAAGCTCATTCAGAAAAAGCTACTTTTTCAACCATGGAACAATAAAATTTCCTGTTGAAGCCAAAAATAGTCTTCATATTTCATAGTATAATCAATTAAAACTAATCCCATCCATCATGTCAATGACAGGAAAGTTTTACTCTAAAGGAAATATAAAAAAGACAGGCACTTTTTGCAAACCTATTCTTACACTATTTGAACCCATAGTCACAGTTCGATCTGACACACTTTTGATCTGACCTGTCACAGTAATCTTTCCAAATTCCAACTCTCCCCATGATTGGATAGTTTTTCATTTGCCTTCTGCTCATACATGCTCTGTTTTCCATCAGTCTCACACACACACACACACGCACACACACACACACACACACAAAAATGTTTATTTCCTTTTTAAATTTTCTTTTTATTATTTTCACCGGGCATGGTGCCAAAGTCGCCCCCCTCCCCCAATGCTCTCCTCCTCCTTCTTAACCCATTCTGCTAAGCTTTCCTTTTCACTTGCGAGGAAATGCTGTTTATTTATTGAGAAAAGATGCATTTCCCCTCTCATCTGCCCTGCTTTCCTGTCTTTCACCCCCTGGTAACAAGATTGTAGAAAATCACGGCAAAAACGTAAAATAAAAGTGGGAGAGAGGGGTGTGAGGGATGTGAAGATAGGTGAAGGAGAGTCCGTCCTGTACTTCATAGGTCTCTTAAAGCGTATGATACAGCGACTGTTGTGTGTCAGTGGGTGGGAAACACTCACAGGTTTAAGGTTGCTTTATGGGCCTGGCTGTCATACACACAAAGGCAGCCCCTTTGAGAATAAAGCCATAATACAGTACAGCACTAAAATACAGCCAGAGGGAATGATTACTGTATTTGTGTGTGCATATAGTGTATGTGTGTGTTTTTGTGAGTGTATGCGTATAATGGAGAGGGAGAAAGCATAAGCAGGAGAGTTAGAGGCAGAGTGCCATGCTCCAGGTGGTGCATTATTAAACAGATTTGTCACTTTGGGCCAATGGTGTTAAATGTGTGTGTGTGTGTGTGTGTGTGTGTGCGTGTGTGTGTGTGTGTGCGTGTGCGTGTGTATGTGTGTGTGCGTGTGTGTGTGTGTGTGTGTAGGTGTGTGTGTGCGCGTGTGTGTGTGTGTGCGTGTGCGTGTGCGTGTGTGTGTGTGTGCGTGCGTGCAGGTGCTAATGTTTAGGTTGTGGTGAGATGTTTGAAGTGAATGAATGAAAGAAAAAAAATAATGTTGTATGTGTTGAAACAACAAGGGAGATAAAAGACAGAGAAAGATGAAAAAATACAGATAGGTATCTCATTGTAAATTGTATTTGTATTTGATATATATTACCCCTTATGCTCACTGGTTATCTGTGTGCACACCGATACACACACACACACACACACACACACGCACACGCACACACACACACACACACACACACACACTCACTCCCAATTCCCTGTGGCTGCTGTTGACAGGACTGATCTCTGCTGAGAAAACCATGTCACTCAACAATCCTTGTTTTAGTCAAAAATAGCATTAAAGATGCAAAATATGTCATCAAATGAGACCTTTGCACCACACGCATTAAAAAGCTGAGGATGATGCGAACAACGACTCAAATCTAGTGTTAAAGACAGATATAATTTTCATCAACATCATCAACATCGATGGTAGAGACACTGTGACGTTGGTGTTGAATTTCCTGATTTGCGGTACAATGTCGACAGTTACTCTGTATTTTACTGTAATTATCTATTGACTGTTTGTTACTGATTGACAACAGATGACAAACAGCCTTGTTGGTTACCTTTGCCTCATGTCCTATTCCGTTGAATAATGAGCACTGTCCCTGTCAGATAAAGCAACGATTAAAATCAAACTAAAATTTCAAACTTTGCTTTTCGGCATTCATCCCTATTACCGGTTCCGGATAATATGACAAAAGAACATCAAACTTTTTAGCAAAACTGTCTTTCTTAATAACACACATCCAGACATGTCTCATCTATACGACGCTCTTTCCTTCTCTCTTTTAATTTACAGTCTTGTTCTAGCTCCTCTGTAGCTTTTCCAGTTCTTTTCCTGCTCTGTCATCTTTCCTCCGTCTCTTTTGTGTTTTGTGGTGCTCTCTTGCCTCGACTATGTAATTATCGCTTGCTGATTCCAGGAGATTTGGAGGAATTCAGCCCTCCCTCTCTTTCTCCTTCCGCCCGCCCCGTCCGCCTCCGTCACTTGGATGCTGAATGCTATATTGTTCTCGACTGCTACAAAGCTTTGATTGACAGCGGTAGGAAGCAAAGACTGAATTTTGCATCCTCCCCAAAGCCCCCGACCTTCCCTTCAACTACTGTCACTTTGATTTACACTTGTCATTGGCATTGTAAAGAGAAGGATGCATAAAAACATTATTAGAATGTCCAGACCACAATTATCACTCAAACACCATTCAAATTCCCTTCTTTATTATACCAGGAAGCACACTGTGGATGTTAAATCCCTAAAGTTATGCCAATAAAAATGTAAGCTAAGTGAGTTAAATTGGAGAATTAACAGTCCACGTACCCGTTCGTTGCTACCAGCTTCAAATTCCTGTTTCTAAATCTTCTCCCACATTCAAGCAAAATGTGCTCTAACACCGTTCTC
>JAPQRP010000005.1:22113416-22127044 GCA_037367295.1 Apogon hyalosoma | reverse complement strand
CTCTCTCTCTCTCTCTCTCTCTCTCTCTCTCTCTCTCTCTCTCTCTCTCTTTCTCTCTCTCTCTCTCTCTCTCTCTCCCTCTCTCTCTCTCTCTCTCTCTCTCCCTCTCTCTCTCTCTCTCTCCCTCCGCCCCCTCTTGTACTAAGCCTGCGCTTTGCAGACGCGTCGCCGAGCTTCCTCCGATCTTTCACAGAAACACTGTTGCTGGAAATGCAAAGATGAGCAAAAGACAACTATAACCCACACTGACACTCGTTCACCTTTATATAAATATAATCAAAACAACTATGGGGGGCAAATTAATTCACGCACATTTTAGGGAGGATACGCTGTAAAAAAAAAAAAAAAAAAATGTGTATACTGCAAAAAATACTCGTCTCGACGTGGAATTTCATTGAAAGCGTCTTGGAGGAGTGATTTTGGACGTGGAGAAAAACAGTATTTCCAGAAGCAGACTACAGCTGCAGCAGAATACACTTACTGTGAGAAGTTGATCTGCATGTTAAAAAAAACAAACAAACAAACAAAAAACATTGTAATGACTTATGAGAGGAAAAAGGAATACTACTGTTAACCTGTTATTGCTGATTAGGACATAATAAACCATTATTAGTGCTAGAACCATCACTGTTTATTCTCTAAAAGGGAAACTGGATCAAAAAGTACAGGATTATTATCACGTTTTCCACCCAAAGAGACCACTGAGTGAAAAAGCTACTGTTTCCCTAATGCCATGTCAAAATTCTGCTGTATTTGATAAAGTCTGTTACATTTTCTAAGTTCAAAGAATCATCTCAGCCTTGCAGAGCATGAGTCAAACCTCTGAGTGCTGACTTCCTGTCTGACACCATCACATCCTGTTGATAACTGGTATTTTTTTTTTTTTTTTTCATTTTTCTTTTACCCTCCCTCGACATAGCAGTAGATGCGTCATGCCTGGCGAAGAATGACAAGACAACGGCCAAATCCCACCTATTCTGAGCTTCTGTCTATTTGCTCATTGGGAAAAAACAGATGCGCCCAATGGAAAAAAAAAGAAGTGAGTGTCAGAACTGTGTCTGTTTCAGATAATTGTCTGGGACAACAGAGTGATACTGGAAGCCTCTGCCAAAGCCATTGTAGTTACAGCACCAATTGGTTTGTTATTTCCAGAGTTATGCTATTCGTCATTTCTCATCACAGTTAATGGTCAGTTTTACAGGAACCATTTCAACCCAGACATTAAAGTTGCCTTTTAAATATGAAACATAACTAGCTTTAATTAGAAGACTGCTTTGCTTCAGCCCAATACTCATTTGTTTTTGGGTTTTTTTTTCTTCTTAATTTTTTCCAGTTGGCTTGTTAAAACCAGTACAATGAGATCCCGCTGCTGACGTTAAAACATAAAATAAAAATCCAGAATTTGGGTTCCAATGCTCTCTGAAACACTGAACTTCAAGGTAATTTGCACTTGACGTTCCACACATCGGAAATGCTACTTCACATGCAAGTGAACAGAGAATTTGAGTTTACTGTAGGTAAGACATAACAGTAATGCAAAGCTACAGCCTGGCGCTCTCAGCATCGACAGCCATACTGCATTGGCTTTAAATAGACTCAATTGGACATCTGCTTCACTGAGGAGGAGGAGGAGGATAGAGAGAGTTGACAGCATCTCTCTCCTCTTCCTCTGTCTCTATTTCTGTCTCATGCGCCCATATAGACATGAATGCTCGCACAAACATACGCACGCACGTCGCAGAGATCAAACAGGGTTTAGCTCTCCTCTGCACACTTCTAATTTCTGCATAATGAACATGTTGGCAGGCCTGACGTCTCAGAGTAGGTGTTGGTGCGCCTGTACAAGTTAGTACTGCGTATATACACCTGTCTGCATGAGAGAATGCTACAGGACACCATTGACTTTAAGGTTTTAATTATCATCTTCACCACTGGTTTCTCTCTATGAAGCTAGATGAACAAGCTGTCAAGCAATGTGTTTTTGTAATTTGTTCTTGTCTATAATTTTGTTTGTTTTCTTAAATTGTTCTTGATTGTCTTTGGCTGAACTTTTTTTTTTTAATTAAGCACAACTCACTAACACTTGCTTCTGTTTATTTTTACAAACCTAGCTTTAGCATCAATTCCTCTTGGGTAAGAAACACAAAAAAGGTGTGACATTCATTTGTGTCAGTACTATATCAAAAATGAATAATTTTATCTTTTAGGAGTACACAGTTTGGGGCTGGTTTATTTAGGCTTTTCTCTTTACTTCAATTAAATATATTTTATATTAAAGGTACATTTTAAGAAACACTTCATGTCATGACATATTCCATTGTGGATGGCAGCAGAATGTGTTATTTACTGAAAAAAATCATCTTGTATTTCCATTGATGAAATATAAAACATCCATATACAAACCATAACAGACACAGAAGTTACATTAATGTCCAGATCTGTTGAGTAATATTTATTTATAGTGAATACCGTTTTAATGTGATTTTGTTATGCATAAATACAGTACTTGTATTTGATTTCCTTCTGGTGAAAAAGAAAAAAGGAGAAAAACAAAACTTGCCACTTGTAATGCCATTTTAAATGAAAGCACCGCCTTATTCTCATTATGTAAACCGTGCAGTACCATTAATTCCAAAACATAATAAGTTAAGAACAGTAAGAAAATGAAGGTTACTCCAGGTTAATCATAAGACCAAATAAACGGGGAAAAAAAAGTCAGTGTGATAACTCCGACAAAATGAGACAACGATGCAACAGCATGACACAAACCAGCATTCACACTCGTGTAATTCTGGGAGCTCAGTATGCAAACGACCTCAGTCAGCTGCTTCTCTGTGAAGACAAACTCTGCACTGTCATTGGCTGTTTCAATTCACCAAGCCCATTATTTAGCACAAGATTAAAAGCCCTTGGAAGCACACACCTAGGAACACACATCTAGAGAGAAAAATATGCACACACACACACACACACACACACACACACGCACACGCACACACACACACACACACACACACACCGCTAAAACAATACCACCATGATAAACAAGTAGTAGTTTGCCCAGTTTCTTTAGTTGACAAAATCAGCCAGATCTGAGGACGAGCTTTGAGGTTTATGTCATCATGCATATGTGATGTGCATTTCAAATCTAAACAAAGTCAGTGTATCTTAAAACCACCCACTGAATACAGATTCCCATTTTACCTCAATCCATTTAGAGGGGGGGTTGGAGATGAGAGAAGAAGAAGAAAAAAAAGCAGAGCAAAGGATGTGGATGAAATAAGTATAGGGGGATTATTTCATAAACGACAGAATTTTCTTTTCTGTGCAAGTCATTTGATCCTGTCAAATATGCCTAAAGCCATACACCCACATGCTCATTGTCTGAAAAATGCTCCGTTTATGAGAATCTCCCCCCGTTTCAAACAAAGAGTGAAGCGGTTGGCTGCTCGGCTCCACATCAGTCTCTGCCTTCAGTGAAACCAGGAGGAGGAAGGCAAATGAGATTTAAATCGGAGGACGCAAAGTGGCATGCACACGCCCAGGAGAATGGCCAGTGAGCATGTTTGTTTGTTTGTCCCATGCTGCAATCAGTGTGCTAAATTGCAGAAGGCCTTTGTGTATTGTATTTACCTCAGGACAGCCGCCATAGATACAGAACAAACACAGCGGCTCTCTCCCATCTGGACTCTGCCTACATGTATCTCTGACACCATCTCAGCGCTCGCTGGAGAGACTGCACTATGTTTTGAGCACGTTTCCTTTTCAATGTACTACTGGGGTTTTATTTCCTGAAACAAATTTATTTGAGCAGCATTTGAAAATATTCTACAGTGGAGTCGAACATGCGGCTGACAAAGGCATATTATTCTCATTTTACATTTCCCATTGTATTTGACTTTGTTTATTGTTAAACAGTGACCACTACATTTTGTACTAAATTGGAAAAGCATTAGGGCATAACATCATATGAAACTTTAATTTTTTCCTCTCATCGGACAAAACTAATAAAACTGAGCCTTGTGTGTGTTACTGCAACGACAAGCTGCCGTTACCATTGTCTGTCTGGGGTAATTGTTTATATATTGTATAGTTATTAAGAAACAGTGTAAGATGTTTAATGACAACTGGTGATGAGAATGGACACAAGGGGGGAAGAAACAGACACACAGGTTTTACTTAAGAAAAAACTATTTATCAAATTATTGTGTGAGTCGGTATGCATCTGATGAGGGATTCATGTCCAGCTGGCCAGTTACACACAGCGTTTCCGACTTGTATGGAAGTGTGAGTTTGTTGAGGGTTTATCCAGGTGAAACACAGCAGAGTCTTAGTGAAAAGATGCAGACTACAGGGGCCTGGAAGTCCAACATCTGAGTGTGTGTGTGTGTGTTTTGATATCCATGCATGTTTCCTCTGGTGTCAATAAAGTCAGGAAATAAAAAATGAGTTGTTCAAGATTCACTAAATGGATACTGCTCTTAATTTCTTTCCAATCGCTTTTTAAATTCGTCAAATGATCAAATGATTTCCAGCGAAACCTTGCAATGCCTCTTTCTTCCTTTTTTGTTTGTTTGACAAATGATATGCTCAGAGCAAGTGGAAAGGAAATGGAAAGAAGAGAGCGCTTGGCAGAGCATCGTCCAGGTGAATCAGGCGAGAGAAAATGTGGAGAATGAGCGATTGAACCAGTGTGGGAGAGCGAGTGGGTGAGCGAGCTAGTGAGAGAGAAGGGGAAGAGACGAAGAGGAAGGAGAAGAAGAAGAGGAGGAGGAGGAGGTGGAGGATATATTTAGAGCTGCTCCTAATCAACTTCTCCGTCAGTTTGCGTCTGTGGGGGCGAAAGGGTGAGCGAGAGAGAGAGAGCCACGCAAGTTCAACACTAAAAATCAATATGCAGCCCACTCGCTCAGTGAAAGCAGCAGGCGAGAGGGGAAGAGAGGAAGAGAAAGTGAAAGGGAGAACAGGAAAACGGCAGGATGAGGCGGAGACGGACGAGGCGGTGAAAGCGGAGGAAAAGCGAGCATTTAATTTCACTGCTGTGGCTATGATCATCCTGCAGTGTCAACATATACTGAGGTCAAGTAAACTCAAAAACCTATCACAATCATGCTATGATCATTTATTATTCATTTAAAAAGGTTAGGCTGGGATTGTTTCTGGGCCCGTGTACACACTGGGTTTAATGCATCCAGTTAAAATGTAACTACACCTACTAAAGTTTAAAGATATCATTAATTTAAGGCTTGTTGCCCTAATGCTCACCTACATTTCCTCATCAGAACTGCTTGGATAAAATCTGACTGAAAGTGATGAAAAACCCACCAAAAAACAGGAGTGATTAAAATTGTGCTAGATCACGTGCCTTATTAATAGGATTGTTCCATAGAGCAAAGACACGGAAACGGGGCACCAGGTGGAGCAGTGTTTAGCTAAATAAAATAAAGACAATTAAGATATTCCTGTTTTAAACCTTGAAGATGGAACATTTACATATCCACCCGGACATGTCGTCATACCATCACAAGGCTGACATTCACAGAGGAACAACTATTCACTCTCCCATTCAAACTAAAAGTGATGGATCAGTTTTTATTCCATTAAGGTGTGTGTCTTCGGACGGTGGGAGGAAGCCAGACTACCAGGAGAAAACCCACGCACACACAGGGAGGACGTGAAAACTCCATTCAGAAAGACCCTCACCAACATTTACATAGATAGCCTCTTTGGTCCACTTGTTCCCGGTACCTGAGGTTACCATGGTGACGCTACATGACACTTGTAGCAATATACACATTCTATACAACCACGTAACCAGAAGAACGTCAGTTAAAAACTCAACAAAACCGACAGTCAGACAACAGGACACAAACCAGACAACACGCACTTAAATGGGCAAATGTCTTAAACTAACTAACAAGCTAACAGAGTCCAGCATATGTCACAAAGTATTTCATAAAACAACAGCCCAACAAGGCAAACTTTCAGTAGAAACCAGATCTCCTTGTGACCGGTGGCTTACTTCTGGTGTCTATGGCACTGCTGCCACAGGTGCCGCGGCTTTGTGCCATGAGTGCCACGGCGCGGTTTCATGTGTCACTCTTTAGATCATTTGTGTATTTCAAAACAAAATGAAAGTGTGAATGAAACCAATAATGACTTCTGACTTTTTTTAACCTGAGATTATTGTTAAGGTACTTGACAGTTACTAAAATGTGTTTTGTCTGAACTAATTAATGTAAACATCATCTTATTAATAATTATAGAAGTGCATGCTGGGTTAACCAATTCCTTACTCAACCTTAATAAAATTATTAACATTTTATTTTCACATGACAGCTTTGACACTGTATCATGATTGAAATCCAACCTCAATTTGTTGATAGGATGAATATTTTCATTAGTTTGTTGCCCAATAACTTGGAGCTTGGTGCATGTCATTTGTGATGTAGATGTAATGATCTTGAAATTAATAGAATTTATCTTATACATATTTAGAATATCTTCTTCTAAACTAATTAATGTAAACATTGATGTACTGGGGGAGGAGTTTATGAAGCATCAAAATCACTGTACAATTGTAGGCTATAGCTCAGTGTTTTGTTTTATTTTTTTTGGGGGGGGGCTTACAGAGATTACCCCTTGCCACCCTCACCAGATGATAAGAAACCATGCTAATTATGCCCAATAGGCTTGTGAGATGAAACATCTTGACGGGGGAGGTGAAACGTCCACATAAGAAAATAAAAACACTTGTCACTACATGAATAAAGTCGTAAAATTTTATGAGAATAAAGTTGGAATATTTTGAGAATAAAGCCAAAATATGAAGAGAATAACGCTGTAGTTAAAAAAAAAAATCTTCATTGAATGAAATTTCTGTTGTTAAATATCTGCTTCACTCAATCTCAACAGTACTCCTTTCAACAAAATCTGCTTTATTCACAAACAAACTTACCTCTGCATTAGTCTGATTCCCATTCCATACCCAACAAATGTTTCTGTGAGATTTACTTCATGCCTGGCTTGAAAGTCTGTATAGTCACCTGGTGCACTAGGCATTGTCCAGTGCTCTTTACCAGTATAACTGTGGCAGCGGTGCCACGGGTGCCACGGCCACCGGAAGTAAGCCACAGGTACCGGCAGGGCTTCAGTATCAGCCTGCTGGCTCTGCTCCATACGTTGCATTGCTAAGCTAACACTAAACAGGTCCAACAGTACAAGTATTATTTCTCTACTGCTAAAACTCACTGAACGAGCCAAAGAAGAGCAAAAATAAATAATAATAAAGGCCACATTTTAAAGCAATGATCATGAATTTTGTCTTACCTTTGCTGTTTTTTGATAATAACTTGGTTTTAATGGATGAAGCTTCTGTCATATATTAATCCATTGTTTTGTGTAATGTTGAAATGATTCCCACGGTAAATGGCCCAGGGTTTAACAGGATAAATGCATAACAATGACTCTATAGGCCTATTATATGTCCCACTTTGGCTTTAGGCTTACATTGTAAAAAGAAGTAGCATTGTGGCATCCATTTTTACATATATTCTATGAGAATGGCCCATTTACAGTCTGCCATGAAGCTGAACCACATGTGCACCTTTATCTCTATCTTGTAACATTGATATCGAAGGTATCAAAAAAACAAAAACAAAAAAGAAAACAAACTCAGTAAGAACACCAGGAATCAGCCACCATGTATTCAAGGCCAAAGAAATATCTCCTGCTATACAAGTACAGCTCTCACAAGCTTTATAACTCACTTTTTTTTATTGGTTTTTCTTTCTTTTCACCCATTACACATTTTCCAGTGATATAACAGACTAGAATTATATTTGTAAAGAAAGAGAAAAAAAACTATATCAATATTATTATTTATTTATTTATTTTTCTTTTTTAACAGCTCTCACAAGCTTTAGGAGATGATTTGTTATGTCAGAGAATCAATATCACTGGCTCAAGGTGATGCATATGACCCAAACTAAAGCTCACAGTTACATATTTATCAGATAAACAGAGGAAGCTGCCAAGATCTCTGCCATTATATGAATATCGGTGGTTAAAATGTGATTATGGGCCACACTGGCTCAGATTTCAATCATACACGTTCTATAAAGTAATTCCTCGGTACAGGTTTTGTGTCTAAAGGAGCAGCTCTAAAAATCTCGGCGCTTCTCTAATGACTCTAAAACCTATTAATGCGATCATTTTTGTCACTGAAAAACAGAAATCCTCTCTCCAGTGCAATTAGCTACTCTAGAATCTCAGAGACAAATTGGAAATAATGTTTACTTTCACTTGCCCCAGTTTACGGTCTTTGTTGAGTACTTTTGGCTCTGTTCAACTGTGCATGCAACAACTGAAAGGGTTCCATCTGCACTGACCTTTTCCTTTATTTTTTATTTAGTTACTTTATTTTAATTGATTGTTATTAATGTTTTATTGATTATGTTTTAACTGTAATTGTGTGTTTTTAACTTGTCTCTTTTCCATTTCTGTAAAGCACTGTGAATTGCCCTGTGTATGAATTGTGCTATACAAATAAACCTTGCCTTGCCTACTTTTATTTGTAAATCTTTACAATTGCGGAAACACTGGTGACGTTACCACAACCAATACAGCAACAATTGCTTCTCACACAATGCACCAAAATTTAAAAAAAATGTTACAAAAGTTGCAAGTCGCTTTGATGGTTCTATTACAGAAAAGCCACATAGTTCTGGACCGTCCGCATAAATACTCACATGTGTGAGCAGATATTGATAGGTCTGACTTAAGGTCAATACTGTGTGGGTTATAATGAAGCTGAGATGCAGGAATGATAGCAACAAGGCCATTTAGGAGGAGGAGGAGGAGGACTAATACAGTATAGCCGTCTTCTAGAAGAACTGGCTTTTTGCCCCACACCCTCCCCCACCCAACATCTCTCATTAGCTGATGATCGATCCCCTCCCTGTGTTGCCCACACAGAAAGAAAACGCAATTAGAGCATTGACCAAACGATTGTGTGAACTGGTGATCGATAGGTAATCATAACCTGAACAGGGCAGGAGGCAGGTTATGGAGGGAAGGGGAGAGTCGGGGCCAAGGGTGAGAGAGGGAGTTAGGGGTGAGGGAACAAAATGGGCAAAATGGGATGGAGGAGTGAAAGGAGAGGGGCCAGTCAATAATAAAGAACAGGGGCTACGACTCCTGTTTCTAAAGCAAAGCTGGTGATTTTTCACTCATATCATCTCAGAAATTAGCCAGTTGACGTCCACTTTAAGGGTCAGGATGAAATGAATTAATCTCACAATTTATACCACTTGAACGGCAAGAATTTAGAGCACACAAGTTCCTATAATGTAAGTTGCACGTTAAAGCAGAACATTCTGAACCTGCCTTCATCAATCGTAGGCCGAGGAACTGCAGTGAACATCAAATGTGAATTAGACAGCAAAGTGCATTTATTCAGCAATGTTTTAACAAATGAAGAGTCAACATAAAATGCAGATGTTAAAGCATTTGTTTGCTTGTTTTTGTGAGTTTGGATCCTGGGCAGAAACTACTTTGTCATTTGGGTCAAAAACCTGAAAAATTAAGCTTTCCAAGATTAACGAGTTGTTTTTAGGCTCACCCTCTCTACCGAACATTAGCCACGCATGTTATCTGTTGTATTTTGCATCTTGTTTCCCGTTGCCTGTAAATCCTAGTCCAGACCAAACATTCACAATGAAATGACCTGTGTGCTCTGTTCTGTAAAGTTCTGAAACCAAGCCAGTTCAGACCAATGCATGGAGATGAGATGGTGCGATAGTAATACACGTTTGTAAACTCTGCACTTCTGTTGGTGTTTCAGTCTTTTTCTATCTATGGATATAATCGGTTTTAAAATACAAATTAAGCCAGATAATTATTTACTAGTTGTTTAGAGCAGTTGGTGTCATTTCTAATCAGCAGCACATACATGGGCTAATGAGACAGGAATGGGTACTGCCAACAAAACCAGCCTTTGACTGTTTGATAAACTAAATCCCTGGTGACCATCAGCCTTCGAAGTCTGGGTCACACCAGTGCAACCACTACGACATTTTCAAACAGCTTTTGTCTCTTTGTGAATTGTTGATTTGAACAGGACTTCAGGGTGCTGATCAATAAAACACTGTTATGGCTCGTATCAGTTTGAAGGACTTGTTTCAATGCGACAACTTGGACCACGTTCACACTGCAGGTTAGAAAAGTCAGATTTGGGCCACTTTTGCCTGTAGTTTGAACATAGCTCCTACATACAGACAAGGAACGACCCAAAAATTATATCAATAGCAGCTACACCGTTAAAACACTCGTGTTTTAACTGTATTTAACTGGTGAATCTTTCTCAAAGCTGTGACAAAAACATAAAGGAGTCCTGCTAAAATGTGTGTGCTTCTGTGTTTTTACTTGTTATTTTTATAATCATCCCGTCATTTGTATAATCTGTAATTTAATGTAATGATTTGTATAATTTCATACTTAAACTGTCTCATATTGATGCCGTGTGCACAGCTATAAGTGCACTCCTAAAAGACAGCTCTTTTATCTCAGTCAGGCTTTCTTGGTTAAATAAAGGCAAAATAAATACAATTACCTTTGAATTGATTTCCTCAAATTCCCCATGTTTTATACAGCCAAATAAACCGTAATAGCAAAGATAACTTAAATGTGAGGAACAGCAATTGAAGCCTCAGTCTGGTCCCTAAGGAGCTCATTCATGTGCTTTGTTCTGTATAGTTACTCAGTTTATGCCAGTTGTACTGTATATCTGAGAGGTTAATGAAAGGATTCTGGAATGGATTTTTTTTGTTTGTTTTTTTTTTTTTTTTTACTATGTTAACTATCTAGAGCAGCCCTCTTTATCACTAAACAGTCATTTATTACTTCTCATTACCATTCAAGCAGTAGCTTCTGCTCATGGTGGTTTTCTTTACACTCCAAAATGTGCTTTTACAGGTCTGCGCTGCTGGCAGCTGATATTGATGCATTTAAAAAAACAACATATCAAGATGACAAAAATGAGCTCTTAATGAAAATTGTGATTTTCACAGGTTACCTGACGAGAACAGGCATTGCTGGAGGTGGCAGAAATCAGTCTGTCACTTCTGTCACCTGCTGCGATTGCTGGAAAGTCGGAAACATCATCATGTAACAGAAAGTAAAGTTTCCACCTCTGAATATTATCAAAACCCTGCACTGAAAGTCCTGCTTGGTTTTCAGAGATCATGCTGTTCTCTCTCGTGTTATGTTCTGTTTTGTTACATTTATGGATGGTCATGAAAGCGGTGAGCACACTTTAACAGGAAGTACCCTCACTCTCACTTCCTCTTTGGAGAGGTGGCCTCATTGTTTCCTGCATAAATCCAGTATCTTTATTCTTCCTGTCTCATTTCCTCCTCTGTTTTCGCTGTCTCTCCCTCCCTCTCTTTCTAACCCCTCTCTATCCCTGCATCTCTGTTTCATGCCGTTCACCCAATTTCCTCTCCATCTCTTTTCTCTGTGTGAATAGCTTAAAAAGCATTATGCACCACACTGATTCACTCATATCATGAATAAAATAACACAACCAGTCACAGAGGGTCTAAACCAGGCTTTGACATGGGGTTTTCAAGGCAGTTACCAATATCAAGATTTTTAAAATACAGCTTCAAGTAACATTACCAATATTTTTGAAACAGTATTCAGTAGTTTTAACTACCTCTGTTTTCACAAAACTGAGACAAAACAGGAAGCTTTGCTTTTCCAGACACGTACTTGTCATGATAGATAAGCCCTGATTCTTTGTAGTATAATAATAAAAATAACCTACATGTCTATATTTTTGTAATATGGGATGGATGTAATCGGAATGAAGATGCTGTCTGGGGGGGGGGTCCTAAAGTTTATTTTCATATATTCAAAAAAGAAGGTGAGTCAACTGACAAAGATATTTTTTTTCTTTTTTTTTTCTCTCTGCACACAGAATATTAACACTAGCAGCTCTGTGAGGTCGGCTGTTGTTCCTTCTCACTATATGTCGCTTTCCTGTCTCAAACAGATTTCTCTCTCATTTCTCTCATCCACCACCCTTCCTCCCTCTCTCTCACTCTATTCCTCTTGGTCTTTCTTTTTCATGACATGTCTCAGAACACCACTATACAGAGCCAGTCTTTTGTTTTTAGATGGTGACATTAATAGAAATATGTTTATGTCAGAGGCCTTTTGCTTGCACAGCATTGCAGCACTGTAAGGAAAACCCATTGGAATAGTGTGGTAGCATGTTGACACAGTCGATAGTAAGTGATTTGGATTGTTTTTATCACTACTACAGCAGTTGTCAGTAATAGAGATCACCGGATTACAGTGAATGTGTCTCAAGTTAATGGAATTTAAAGATACCTGTGTCTGAAACATCCAGTCACTGGTTAATCAGTTCCTGGTTACAACTGCACCATGAATTCAAGAGAACACTACAAGCAGCTCAGAGAAAAGGTTAAAAGTATAAGTCAGGGATTGATACAAAAAACATTCAGAGTCATTTATTATCCAATCGAGTTCAGTTAAATCCATCATTAAGAAACGGAAGGAATATGACACGTGTAGAGCAGGACATCCTCACAAACTGACGATGACTAGTGGGAGGACACCAACACACCTGTGAGTACTCTGACGGAGTTAAAAGCTTCAGCGGCCGAGATGGGACTGACTGTACAGACAACACCTGTTGTCTAGGCTGCTGTTGAATACACCTCAGCTAGGGTTCACCTAAAGGCATGAAGGAGACTCCAAGGTCAACTGGAGGAACGTTCTTTGGCCTAATGAAACCAACTACAAACTAAACACTGCCCACCACCACAAACATACTTCTCTGTAGCAGGCCCAGGAAGACTTGCAAATGTACAGGACAAAATGTAGGGAAATCCTGAAGATGAATATCTGTAGAAGAACTACAGCTTTGGGGAAATAGTGTAAATATAATGAGGTGAATGTTCTGGAGCGTTCGAGTCCAAGCCCAGACCTCAATCCGATAGATATTTGTGGTTGGACTTGGAAAACAGCAGATGATGTCCGATCCCTGTGCATCATGACAGAGTTTGACCAGATAAAAAAAAAAAAAAAAAACTTAAAGGAGATTAATATTTGTGAAATCACTTATTTTACAATACAGATTTTTTAAAATAGATTGATGTCACATTATAGAAATGTATTTTTACATTGACATTACAGAGGTTTTGGTAATTCTTGTCAAATGACACTGACCATGAGTCCAATCAGTCAGAGCTGCTGTTCTGTATACAGTAAGAGATTTGTGTATATGCTGGATGTTGCATGTTGTGTCATCATGTAATCTTGCCTGTGTGCTGGTTGTTAGCAGTAGCTGTGAGGTCAGCCACATATCTTGTGTGTTGTTTACTAGCTGATGACATTAGCAACTAATGGACTTTTAACTTGTATTTCTAAACAGAACTGTTAATTTAAAGTGTGAGTGTGTGATAGAAAAATTCTGTGATATACACTGAGACAAAAGATGGAGTCACTGGATTCTGGAATTAAAAGGTTTTACTTGCAAGGAGTCGAGTACATACAGCGAGATGCAGCAGCTGACTGACTAACACCAGGAAGTCTACGTT
>JAPQRP010000005.1:22095114-22106845 GCA_037367295.1 Apogon hyalosoma | reverse complement strand
CATATCCTGTCATATTCATTCATTGCTTTGTTTAGAGAACCTACTGTGCATTAAAGTCATATTTCACAACACAATATACACTTTAATCTTACCTAGATGTCTGCAAGCAAATTCACTCTTTTTGGAAACTGTTTATTAACATACAACTAAAATAAATAACTAACCCTGAGGTTTAAATGTAGAAGTAGCACACATTTTTTTCTATTTTATAGTAGGCCTACTAGTAGTTCAAACAGGAAATCGTGTGTGTGCATGTAGAATACTTGGTGATCTGTCAAACAAAACACTGTAATGATTCACAAGATGCTGAAACATGTCTGACAGCCAGTATATGCAGTAAAATGTATCTACACACACCAGTTAGGTATAGGCCTACTTTGTGTGATTCACTTAATCACTGGCTGTGTTCAGTATGCAAACATTTGTGCACAAGCACCACCCACTGGAGTAAATGTCACATCCCGAAAAGAATGAGGACAAGGAGACAGCAAATAGGCTAGCAGCATGAGTGGTGTATAGCTCAGTAGGTAATGCTTTCTACTGCACATTTTCAAACGGGGGGGGCACATCAAGGGCACCAGTAGGTAAATCCACCACTGAAGTCAGTTCACTATCTTGTTAGTGTAACCAAATAAACACAACTACCTTGGAGCTATCTGTCAGGAAAAAAAATGTGTTTCATTAAATAAACAGAAACTACACTAATCCAACCTGGCAGGCAAGCAAACTGTCACACAGACCTGTCAGTTAAAGCTGACATGGCAGTCTTCAAAGTTTTCTAGACATAAAATCTGAGGAAATATTTAGATGGACCACCAAAATGGATGAGACCAGAATGAGTACTGAAAAAAAAAGACTTAGTACTGTTAGAGATACATTCGGTGTAAATCTATGGGTGTCAGGGCTTTTTGGAGTGAACCCTAGTGGCTGTCAGTGGCATTACATCTGTAAGCTATCTTTCATTTAGAACCGTACTCCTTTTTGCCCCTTGGTTCAGACTTAACTTTTTCATACCTGGGCTCCTTTAAAGTTTACCACTAGCCTATCGTCTGTGCTGAGCAGCAGTAGGGTTACAGGCACAAGAGTTATAGATCGATTCTCACATAGTTCTGAATATCTCCTTTTGCGCTATTGGTCTCTTTCAAAACATCCTTTCTTATCTTCATGCCTACAAGACTCAGATCTAAGGCCACCACTGTTTCTTTGTGATCATTTTTAATCATCCCATTCAGTTATATGCAGATGATACTGTGATTTATGCTTCCAGTGCTTACACCTCTTGTTTGCAGTATACTTCAGAAGCTGATTTTGATGCCACTCAATAGTTTTCTTTTAATAAACATCTGCTTAATAAAAACATATTTAGCATTATATATTATTTTTTTCACATAATCATTTGATAAGTGACATCATTTGAGCAAAATAAGGACCTTAATAGTGAGGTTCTTGACTCGAATCCCACATTTGTTTTAAGCTCAATACAGACACAGTTATAAGGGAAATAAATTATAACCTGAGAACACCCTACAGGTTAGGACAGTAATTATCTCACAGATACTGTTACACATAGTGAATTATGTAACTAGTACACATCTGACCAAATTAAGACATGTCTCACCTCTCGTTATAGTTTTTAATAGTCTCTGCAGATTTGTTTTGAAGAAACCTTGAAGAACAAAACCTTGTTTTATGTATGAGCCATTAAACATAAACACCTTAATCACAAAGTCATTTTCAGTGGTTACAATTTATCTTTGAATGTATTTTTAACTACCCTTGTTACATCCAACATTAAAACAAAAACATGACAACATTAATAAGATGGTCAAATATAGGTATTAAAGTGGTGCCAAGGCCGAATTGTGTGTGCTTGCTTATCTTAGTGTGGGTTTGTTAATATTTACTAACTAAATTCAGCTTACAGCTTAATCTTAAATTCTTCGGTGTTTGTTTTTGCTTCTCCAACTGTGCGATGGTGTGCAACACAAGGTACTGTTTAGAAATACTGAATCTCTTTACATGAAAAATTATAAGAAATAAACACAAAACTAGCTATATCTAGCTCTTTAATTTTCTTAGATTTGCATTTAGATTTGGACCAAGAGAGTTAAAATGATATTAAAGGGAGATATAATTCATGTGCTTAGTGTTAATGTGCATGTACAAATCGGTTTGAATGTATTCATCAAGGTGTTAAAACTGCTTTTAAATATGTTTTAGATTATATCTCTTTTCTTATGCGTTGTAATGTATTCAACTGTTATATCACACTGTTTGAAAATTGAGAAGTTTTTTCCAAGTTGATGGACTTATATTTCTAAATAAACACTGCCTGGTGTGATATATCAAAAAGCCTCTATGAAATGTGTCATGCTTATGAAAGGGGAAATTTAAAGTCTTGCTGGAATATACACAAATTCCTGAGGGCGATATAATTAAAAGCAGTTCTATCAAATATGTGGCACACTAAGAATAGGTTGTAATAAAATGTGAACATTTATGAGCAGTATCAGCTGTTTGACTAACATGAGCGCAGAAAACGATGAAAGGAGGGGCTGGTACTGGTATGTATGGGGGTGGGACTGCTACAGGCTGTAGTATACATCAGGGAAGAGGGAGGGTAGAAGGGAGGAGGGGGAGGTTGGGACGGAATGGAGTCCAAAGCCGAGCTGTCAGTATCCTCCGGGTCAGTGCTCCACGGAGAAAAAAAGAAAAAGAAAAACACAAACTCAGCTTTTGCGTCCAGCGAGTCCTGCATAATTACATCACCATACTGTCAATACTCCCTCCGGTGACAGATTGCATAAACAGCATTTTTTTTAATTTTTTTTTTACTTGTCACACATGTTGTGTGTGTTCACAAGTCAAACAAGGTGACATGTGAAGGAATCAGTGAGACGTCAGCATACCTCTGCACGGCTGCATTTGCAAAACACGGATTTCATAAAGTCTGTCAAAATTTCCAGGATGCCGCCGCTGCCAGATTGTCGGGAGGAAGTTTTCCCCAAGCCTTTACATGTGTTTACCAAGCATTTGAGAAATATTCCACAAAGCTTTTTACCCCTACAGTGTGGACTACATCTGACATTCTATGAAAGTGCAAAGGGAGTGAGAGACCGTTGGATGTTTCACACATGCATTGAGCTGGAGTCAGTCATCTGAACCTTTTGATGTTTATATCCTCCAAACATTTACAGGGATCTACCAGAGGCTTCGTAACCCCCTCCAATAGCATTTACAGAGTAGCAAAATAAGCTTGTGTTGCTCTTGAAATCAACAGGAAAGACATTCAGAGACATGACAGAAGAGATAACACAGAGAGAACAAGGGGGAAAAATCGTGTTACTTCATGTTTAGGCCTGTCTCTGTTTTGGTAAGTGAGGTCATGAGAAGAAGGTGAAGAGTCTGCCTCCTCCTTCAAAGACAGACTCTCCTCTGTCTTCCCTTACCTCGCTTTGTTTTTAAAGTCCATCAGTATCACATGATAAACGTGGTGCTTTTAAGAGCTTTTAGAAGTAAAAAGAAAGACCTTGTCTCTTCCCCTCTTGTTCTTTCTCTGCACTTTGCCTTCTCTCCCTTCCCCCCTACATAAGCGTGAGCAATCATATGCTTGGTATTCTCTATGCGTGCTTTTATGCCCCATATTGGATTTGCTGATAAAAATAGAGGGGAAAATGAAAAGAATATTGTGAGCTAACAATTTTGACGTAGATATTCAAATGTGTTTCTGTGTTGTGGAGAGAAATGAGGGCTGCTCTGAGGTCAGCTCCAATACCGCGGGCCTAGATCAACATAAAAGGGGAACTGGCTTCTCATGCCTGATCCAGAGTCAGTTCATCAAATATTAATGCTGTGTGTGAAATTCCTGGGAGCGTAGCCCGACCCGAATACAATTACAAGCAATAAACAGTAGTTCTGCTTTAATCACAAGAGCAACGTTTACATGATTAATGCAATAAACTCCAATCTCATATCGCTGTTATGAGCTCAAGCTGAGAGCATAGTGCCAGCGTTGTGATTATGCACATGATTATGTTGATTTTTTATATTACCTCTTTTCATTTGCCTTTATCATGGACTCTTGAATTTTCAGTGTAGATGACATGGTGTGGATCTGCAGAGAGCTTGCCGAAAGCCACCTAGTTTGGAGATGAATTCACTGATTCGTGTAACAAATCTGCAAGAAAAAAATCCAACACGTGCCACTCATTTACTGTCTAATTTCTGTATTGAAGAAGACCCTCCTCCAAATCTCTCTGTCTCAAATTTTTCTAATTTTGTCTCTATTCCACTGTGATTTCTTAAAAATCGCTCAACACAAGGGTCAGGCAGAGGTAAGGAATGATTAGTTAAGGCAGGATCATGTTCTTCCAACAACTTATTAGAGTTCTTGACCGCATTGAGAAACTACAGATGACTTTTACTGGCAAACAAGAACAGACACAGCTGGAGCCTTACAGAGGTTTATAGAGCTGTTTCGAAATGCAAATGAACAGAACAAAAGGGAAAGAGGCAGCAACCGAACATGACAAAGAGTTTGCAGTATGTACTATAGAAAGAAATCCACTCCTGATTAGTCAAACCCACTCCTGATTAGGCAGAATCAGTAAGTTAAGGACAGCATCAGTGTGATTGGAGGTGGCAGTTTGAGGAGAGTGCAACAGTAAAGAGGCTCTCAACGCTGATGGCTGGTCTGACTGCTACTCTGCTTGCTATCACAGACCTTTGTAACAAGACCCCATAACCCACTCACCCCTACCACCACACATGTGAATCGCAGTCACTACCTACACCTTGACCATTTGATATCCAGACCTTTGCTTGCAGACATACTACAAGAAGGTCTTCGCAAGCAGCATTCAATCACTTGAATGTTTACATTTATCGATGTTTAGATGTAGCAAGATTAGTAAACACCAGATGCATCAGTGGTGACTTCAATATTTTGGTCTGGATCAACAAAAGCATTTCATGGCTTTTGGGCCAACTAAAATCATGCAAATGAAACAGAAAATATAGCATCTAATTCAAAAAAGACAAAAAAAGAAGAACAAAATTTACAAACAAAACTCTAAACTGCAATGTCACGCCTCTAGCATCATGCTGGTCAGGTGTCATTTGCATCCGCAGATAATTACCTCTGCCAAGGAGGTTATGGTTTCATAGAGGTTTGTCTGTCTGTCTGTTAGCAAGATAAGTCAAAAAGTTATGGAAGGATTTTGATGAAATTTTCAGCAAATGTTGATATTGGCACAAGGAACAAATGGATTGGGGGGGGGGGTGTCTGCCTCTCCAGTGCTTTTCTAGTTGTTATTAAGAGTAGGGCTGGGAATCTCTGGGTACCACACAATATGATATGATATGCAATACATGGCTCACAATAAGGACAATATCTCGATATGGCAATACTGCGATTATCAGTATATTGTTCTTCATAACCTACCATATACCCGTGTGTGTATGGGGTGTATACGTGGGGGTGCATTCCGTAACTGCTGTAACTACCATAACTGGAGTAAACCAAAAATTAAACTTAACACAAACGTCCAGCTCCCAGCTTCTGTACCTGTGTTGTATGCCGGAGCTTGCATGAAATTTTTACACTTCTAACCTATATGCACTGGGGCCCATCCACTGCTCTATGTGCCCCCCAGGGAATGCTGAGCCCCATGAATTTGTCATGTTTATGGCGCCCTAGCGTGACATACAACGCCGTTTCATGAGATCAGTCTTATTTTAAACTCATTAAGTAAACATGACCTCTCATGTCTCTCACATGTGTGTGTTTGTCGTGCCGCCCGTGTATTGTATTTGTTATGTACTGCAAAGTCCTTATCCAGATTTGTCCCATTCACACTATAAAAGCTCAAGTGAGTCCACGCCTTTGATTTAAATGATGCCAGTGGATCTTTCAGTTTATCTTCACTGCTCCAGTCCTCCATATTAGCACTGTTGTTTTTTTTTTTTCTTCTGTGGCCCAATTTTCAGCCACTTGCACGAGGAGCACCCCCTGGATGACATGGAAAACTGTGACTCGACTCACTAAGGAGGAAGCAAAGTAAAAGTGTAAGAAGTTTATAGAGGGTATATTTTAATAATAATAATACAATTTTAAAAAACAGAAACGCAGCGAGAGCGTATCAATAATCCATCGTAAGAATAAAAATCATGATAGTTCGCCATATCAATATTGTGTCTCACTACTAATTAAGAGCATGCAAACTCTTTACTCACTTTCATTCTGTCTCTATCTTTGTCTTCAACTATATAGGATTATGACATATTAAGATGTTAATCAAAGTCATATGGTTTTCCAACAACTGTATGTACTAGAATTACCAACACATTTATTGAGTATTGAATATGCAATTATGGAAAGTCTATTAAGCCTCTTGTTTAATTAAGATTAATGGATATTTTATAATGCATTTACAAGCACTTAACTATGCACTTACTGACAATTAACTATAATTGTTGCAGCTAATACTTCTAAACTGAATGAAAGTTTTACGTATTTAGTATTCAATTTAACAAATCCATTATTATGCACCTTAAAATTCTCCTTAATGCCCTCTTAACACTTATTATAAGGCACACTAATATGAAGTATTACTGAATTCCCTCTATTAATCAGACACAGTCCTATACTGCCCTATCCACATGCACATTGCTTTGTTATTATTACCCCCTCGAAGGGGTGGCAAAGGGTATTGTTTTTGGTTCAGTTTGTTTCTTTGTTTGTTAACACTCTAGCAGAAAAACTACTGGTTGAATTTATGCCAAATTTGGTTTATAGATTGCTGGTGAGCAAGAATAGATCTCATTACATTTTGGGAACAGTAGGTCCAAGTTAAATTTTTTTAAAAAGAATTTTCTACATCTTTTTTTGCAAGATTTCACATCTATAAAAACATCAATTTTGTTTCAATTTACCTCAAACTTGGCACATATATAGAGGCAATTGATATGCTGACATCAGCACATGCATAAACATGATGACATCAGCTGGATCGACACCAAAATAAGCTACAATACATGTAAGGGGTGGGGTTTGTTGTGCCTGGCACCACTTGTTAGAAGGAACACTTGTTTTCTTCACTTAATTAAAGCCATACCAATAGTTCTGTAGTTATACGAGGGGATATCAGAAAGACATATGTGTTTTCTCATCATGACTTTCACAAGGAAAGTCTAGATTGAGCCCAGTCAGGCAATTTTTATAAGATGTTAGAGAGAACACTTATCCAAGTAAACTGCAAATTATGATTCTGGAATATGTGCTCACTTATCTCATCTCTCATACATCTTTATTTCTGTTCCCCACCCTATTCACTTCTCCGAGCATATGTAAGACTTTCTGGTGTAAAAAGGGGGAAATACTGATTACCACTTCACTGATAGTTGCCAAAAAGCATCTGTTAGGCTTTGTTCAGTGCTGTAATTTGGTTTCCTTTATCTGGGCAAAAGTAAAATAAGATGAATCGGTCCTTTATGTCCAGTTTCTTCTAAGTCGCTTGGACTGACAGATAACTCATTTATGTATTGGGCAGTTTCACTGAGCGGTCATCTTTCATCATGAGAGCTACAGCACCAAAGACTGAGTGTAAAAACTCAAGTTATGTAGAACTTAAAAGCATCTAATGGCTGCGTTTATGGCCTCTCGTAGTCTCGAGGAACTTAAACTTGTATTGCAACATGAGACAGTGAACACAAACACATGAATGAGTATTACAAACAAAATAAGACAAAACAAATAAATAAATAAATGGGCATATCCGCAAAATAAGCCTTTTATACTTCTATCTCTCGTTTACAACTTTCCTAGAATACCTCTTAACCGGTTAACTGGGTTTCATTTGATGAACTGCATAATCAAACATCACAAAAATGTTTGATTGAATTGTTAGCATGTAAAAAAAAAAAAAAAAAAAAGAGCTAAATTGTTACTTTTAGGTACATAATTGTGCCAACGTGTAACAAGGGTAGAGAGGGGAATGATCCAAATAGCTCGTTAGTTAATCACTAGGTTGAAAGTGTTCAGTATTCATTGTTTAACCATTGAAAACCTGATGGGCTTTAATTGTTTAGTTGATAAATAGCAGGTGTTTTGGACTAAGGCGCAATATTCAGGAACGCTCCAAGCCCAGCCCTGTAGAGTAATATACTGTTTTAACCAGCACTATATGTTTGTAGATATTTGAACAAATATTTGACAGATTACAATTTTGTCAGTTCAGCTAAGATAAGACTATGTTCAGACAGCAGATGTCAAAGCACAATTCAGATTTTTCGGCAAAATCTGTTTTTTTGTGTGTGCTCGTTCATATTACACATTAAATGTGACTTCTATCAGTTTTGTGTATGAACTTAATGCAACCCTGAAGTAACCCACATGCGCAAAAGAGGTCCTGATGTAATAGGTGACCACGCAGGCACGCACTGTGTTTACTGTGTAAGTATGTTTTTTCCACCACTCCTCCTCCTGGGACGCAGAATTGAGACGTTTGTCACATTTCAATGATGTAAAGGTCAGATAAATGCGACCTGGCTGTTCAGACTGAAGACAAATTGCAAAATATCAGAAACATATCAGATTTAAGACCAAATATGAAAATGGCTTGGGCTGGATTTGAAAATAAAAAATCAGATTTGTGCTGTTCAAACTGTCTTTAACGCATCAGATACAGGTCACATAAGGGCAAAAAAAATCAGATTCCAACCACATTTACCTGCAGTCTGAATGTAACCTAAAAGGGAAAGTTGTGATTTACTTTATATTTATATTGTTTTTTTCATTTGTGTATTATATGTGCTGAGCCTTAAACACCTGAACAGCCACAAGCAACAAAAAAAAATCTACTGATCTGAAATATTTAACTTTTGGACTACTAATCCTATCAAAACATTAAATAATTCAATAAATTACACTTTCTCCACTTTTCGGTGGTATCAGATGTTTCTTTTTTGGGCATTCAGAGACTCTGTTTTCAATGTGGAAACCCCATTATCTGCAACATTGATTCACCAATAAAACCCATGTAGTCTGACAAATGACAGCAGGTGGAAACACTTATTTTATGTTCTGTTAATGACACGCAGCACTGTGTCTGAGGCTAATGTTAGGTTTGTTGATTTAGTAAAGTTCTAATGACCAAACATATGCATTTCTCAGTCTCTGTATTAAGATCCAATCTGGATATGTATGTGAAGTATGCATAAAAGGAAAAACTAAAGTTTCAAGGGGAAAAAAGCAGCTTATATAAACCAAAGTGGTGGTATGTAGTGTGACGTCCCTTTACACTTAACATGTCTTTAACTTTTTTTCAGATAATATGAGATTTACTGCATTCATTTTCTAATGTTTTACACCAGGCTTCATTCGACACGTCAGATGTTTCTAACGGTTTGTGCTACTTCTTGTCATGGGGTCAAGGGTCACATTAAATACTGACTTTAACCTTTACTACACAGTTAGTTCAGGTTTTTCTGTCTTTTAAGGTTGTGCACATAATTCATGTATTTTGTTGTTGTATCTGAAGAAAATATGTATGCTCAATACAACCCTGCAAAAAAAGCTAAAGGTCTCCACAGTTCACTTTTTCTTCAGTTTTCTCTGTTTTGATATAATAACCTTTGAATTGACTCAGAGCTTTTATGAACATCTACATGATCAGTAAATTGAATATAAGAAAATACCAGATTTTCACTGAAAAAGCAAAATGAAAAGGATAATGTTTTAATAAATGGTGATGATTGCTGAAAAAATATTCCATATACAGATAAATTAATTTATAAGTCTCCACAGAAATAGTTCTGGGTCTTAAGGTCTTCAGATTGCTTTCTGAGTTCTTCAATCAAAATTTACACCAGTCAAAGGTATATTAATTACATTAGCCAAATTTTTGTGATGGCATTCATACATGAATATTTAGACATGTAACACAAAACAACATTTTATTCAAATAGCTACAGAAATAGGCCTGTGTGTATGTTAAGAGTAAGAGTTTGACTGGAAATATTTCGGTTATAAAAATATCATTCTCGGCCAGTTAGCAACGTATTTCATCACTACATTACTCAGGAAACTATCAAAGGAAGTAGGCAATATAAAAAAAAAAAAAACATTAGGAAATATAAATCAATCACTTGGAAAAAATATGACCTTGGAAGCACATTGATGTAAGCTTTTCCTAAAAAAGACAGATACATAGAGAAAGATTCAGCATAATTACTTCTTTTGATATAAATAATCTTTCAGAAGTCATCAGGTTGATAGTTATATTTTAAGAATCTAGGGTGCAGTGTTCAGCTGTAATGTATGCAGTGTGGTGTGAGGTGTAATTTTTTATTTTTTTTAAACTTGTTAGGATTTTTAAAGTCCTGTCGTCTGTCCCCAGGCTAATACACCTGAGCAGCTCCCATTCCCTCCCTGCTGCCTGCTGTTTCATCCTTTCATCCCTTCCCGTCCATTTTCGTCATGAGTTGGAAAGGAAAACTGTGT
Source organism: Apogon hyalosoma (assembly GCA_037367295.1). NCBI lineage: Eukaryota > Metazoa > Chordata > Actinopteri > Kurtiformes > Apogonidae > Apogon > Apogon hyalosoma. Next base: position 22,096,344 of record JAPQRP010000005.1, on the reverse strand, counting down.
TCCATCTGAACTGCCAAACATCCACTTTGAAATATAGCCACCTCCTCCATTGAATCCATCACAAATTCACACGTGTCTTTATTTCTACTCTTCTGTCCATCTTTTCCCTTCCTTCCCTCCCGTGGGTGTAGATTAAACTCTCCTCTCTGGTAGATTTTTTTTTTGTGGACATGGAGATTTGCGAACGTGTCCTGGTTCTGTTCCTCGGCTCAATGCCCCATCATAAATCTCCACTTTCTGAGTCTAGGTCCAGATCTGGATCTCTCCATGCAGCTCTCTTTCCCAAAAAGAAAACCATAAAATCCTCTGGCCTATAAACTGGTCGATCGCTGGAACATACATCACCCCCTCCGTGCTGTGTATGGTTACATCTTATCTTTGTACTGTATATAGAAGCCTCTGACAACTCACCGTCATGATAAACAACAAGATAATTAAGAGCAATAAAAAGGTGGATAAAAGGTACAGTGTGTCATGGAGAGGATGTCAGATGTTGAGCCCTTTTGCCTCTCAGCCTGATAAGATGACAATGACTTAACTGAGGTGGAATAACTCCTCATAAAACACACCTTGGTGCTATTTTTTAAAAGTGACATTTCAGTAAAAACACGAGTCACATGAATCACAATGAGAAAATTCCACTTCTTTAGTATGAGTTTTTCACTTTTATTCTTATGGTCTATGGCCAGTTAAACTGTAATGCTGCAATTAAGCCAAATCTCTTGAGAGAGGATGCACTGTACAAACACACTGGATTTTAACCAAAAAGGATGTAATATACAGTACTATGTAAAAGTCTAATAAAACCTTTATCTTTGCTTTTTTTTTTTTTTTTTGCAGGGTTGGTAATATAATGTATGTCTATGTAAAAAGAAATGCAGGAAATATGTGCACAATTACATACACAACACACAGACAAATTAAAAACTAAATCACTTCGATAGTTGTGCTCATAAGTTTCCATACCCTGACTGAATGTGTACGGGACGGTCTTGAATATTCCAACATGACAATGACCCAAAACATAAGGCCGAGTCGCCCTGTCATTGGCTACAGCAGAAAAAAGTGAAGGTGAAGGAGTGTCCATCTGAGTCTGCTGAACCCAATATCACTGATCCACTTTGGGGACGAGTCAAACATGCAGTTCATGCACGAAAACCCAAAATCTGAAAGGAACTGAAGGTGTTTTTCCAAGAAGAATGGGCAGCTTTACCATCTGAGAAAATAAAG
>JAPQRP010000005.1:22060406-22074077 GCA_037367295.1 Apogon hyalosoma | reverse complement strand
GACTGTGACCGTACTTGTGTATTCGTGTGTGTGTGTGTGTGTGTGTGTGCGTGTGTGTGTGTGTGTGTGTGTGTGTGGGGGGGTACGGGGTGAGTTGGGATTGGGCCATAGTCTCAGTGCAGTTTGTCACTGAAGGATCTCCTACTGATGTGGATGGTTTTAAGACCAGTACTTTGTGAGCAGAACCTGGGATTTCCATCACAAGGTTTTAGTTTAAAACTGCTCTGAATAGGGTAAAGAAAATGTAATGGTTTGGTTTCACTGTTACTCATGTTGTTAATTAAAGGATTTGATTGAAGATCATTTTTTGCACAGTTTTCTGAGCTTAATCATGACTAATTGCTATTTTTTTCTACTCAGGACTAAAAGTGGTGTTTAAATGTAAAATAAGAGAAATCATGTTGAATCAAGTAAACATTTAAATATAAATACTGTTTTGATTTTGTATGAACTATATTTGTAATGAAACCATTAAGGACATAAACATTGATTGTCTGTTTCAAAAGTGTATTTTCTAAAAGCCCTCAAGCATAAAAATAGAAAACTAGACCTATATCATAGAGTACCATTTCAATTTCCAAAACATCAAAGTCATTAAAATTAGATCTAATCAATGAAGTCAATAATTTTTTCTAGATCAGTTTGTAGGAGAGAACACAGAGATGGATTTTTTGTTTTGTTTTGTTTTTTTTGTTCCAAGCAACCTAGTCCTTTTACATTCTGACAATAACTGAGATGGACTGGTCTGTTTAATTATCAGCGACCAACAACTGGATTCCTGTCACTGTCACACAGTAGTCCCTCCATCATCAGATCCATGTCTGTGTATCTCATGCTCATCCTTTGTTCATTCCAGAATCACAGCAGAAACTGTAAGTGTGCTTGATCTAAACTTAGAGAAGGTTGGGAAGATGTTGGTTGTGTGAACACTACCATACAACTCAGTCAATAAAAGTTTGTTGTTACTGATGAGTGAGTTGATTCAGAAAACGCCAATGTTACTGCCTTGCTGCTGAAAAATGTAGTTATTGTAAAACTGCAACTTGAAGTGATGCTAATGCCCAACACGAGGTAAGGCAGCTCAAGATGTTATTTAGGAAAGTTTTTGGTTGATGTATTTATCCTTTTATTTATTTTATGAAATGATTCTTATGTGTTTTATTGCACCCATTTTATGTACAGCACTTGGTGATTTTTATCTGTGAAAAGTGCTTTAAAAATAAACTTGACTTACTTACCAGTGACGTGAACAGTACAGTCTACTTCTACATTAAAGCCTGGTATCTTTTCTTAAGCCTAAACCTAACCATAAAAATCATTAGTTACACATGAACATTCATTTCTGAGTGACCCAGGTGGGCGGTTAAAGTAACTGATATGTTAATGCATGCAGAATTCTGAGTAAGATACAAAGTTTTGGGTCAATAATTTTAGGAATCTATGTATGGTTTGCAAAAACATATACAATAACAATTTTTTTCTGCAAGCTGGATTGAAATGCGTAACATGCAAAAACAAATACATGTAATCGATCTTTGCTATGTACCGAAATTGCATCTAAAACAGGCTTAGTCTGGATGTGTTTCCTGAATACATTATACTACATGCATAATAATGCACTGTGTATGTTCACAGTGAGTGGGCTACACACTGATATGGCCATTTACAGACAGAATCTATTGTATCATCACATCAGAGGCGGAAAAACACTGTCTGTGTGACATGTGATTCTTATTCAATGGACAACTGAGATATTGGTCTGTAACCCCAGTTTGACACTCTGCATGTGTGTGTGCGTTTGAGAGTCATGTGATCCACTGTTGCCCTGCGTGAGAAGAGAGACAGCAGAGGCATACTGAGTCAGTGTTCAACCATGCAGCCTTCTCAGAGACACACTCACACTGCAGACTTTTCCAACAAACACACAGACACACACACCAAACTAAAGGAGGCCATTGTCCTGTAGAGGAATACAGACAGACAGGCCAGAGGCAATTTTCACAGGAATCTTCTACAGAGGGTTGACTTTAATACACACTAGCACATGCAAACTGGAAATACATATATGACTGCTCCTTCATTGCTAAATGCTGCAGCTCAAAACAGCAACCCATAAAATCTTTTATTCAGTGGGTGCTTTTGGTCATATGAGCAGCACTGATGATGTTAGCCAGCAGCGTCAGAGGTCAGTCTTAGGATTCTAAGGTCACTGCAACAGTGTGGGCAGACACTGTGCTGTCCACTGTAAGTCTCTCAGAGAAAAAATCCCACTGAGTCTTATGAATATTACATGAAGGCCCTGCCATGACAGGATGGAGAGGAAAACAAAAGGGCAAGATTTCATCTAAGTGAGAGGGAGAGGAGGGAAAAGAAGGATGGAGGCGGGATAAAGAGGGTCCTGTGAGGCCCAACAAAGACACTTTATTCATGGTTTCCCCCTACACACTGAGAGGAGCTCCCTTAGGACCCTTTAAAGCCAACGAGGTGTGTATACATATGTGTGTGTGTTTATAGTTTTTCCTTGCATAGTGTACAGACGTGGGACAACCTTTATGCCCAAATGTCCACACTCTCCTGTTCACCACGACAATCACACTGCACAAAGGGCTTGGAATTGTGTATGTTGGTTGTGTCTGTTTTCTATCATTTTTATAGCCCAAAGCTACTTATCATCCCATGAGCCTAGCAGGGCAGTTATGCGCTTGCTATTTCCTTAAGGCTTATAGTTTGTGCATTGTTCTGACTGGGATGAGGCTCGCAGCAGATGTTTGGACTGCAGCGGCCTGCCAGTGTTGGGGACATTCCTCAGCGGCTCACACTGGCAAGAAATGACTGCATGTTCTTGAGCGCAGCCAAAAGAGTCCATATTTAACAGGACACGTAGCAGTACAGGAAATCACATTGCTTTTTTCTTGAATGTGTGCTGCACACTTCTGAAATCTAGCCCAACGTTACTGAGCCCAGGAATGGGGAGGAAGCAGAAGAGTGGATGGTGGCTTTACTAAGCAAGGCCCACAGGTCATGGTTAAAACTACAGAGAAGGATGCAAAACTGGGTCATTCTTAAAATAATTTTATCTCAAGGCATCAAGTCCAGCTACCCAATGCAAAACTGTGTTATTTGATAAAACATTAGCATCTGAGAAACCAAACCATGGAATTAAAATTAATTAAAATCTTCCAAAAAGAAGGCTTAAGGTTTTTGCAGACAGAACTACACTATCCTTAAAAAAAAAAAAAAAGAAGAAGTATACACATGCATTTAAAGGTGCTGTATGTAGGAATTATGTTCCCAGTTATCATAAAATGGCCCTGACTGTCACCAGACATTAAGGAATCATGTTCATTTTAAATACCGATATCACTGACAGTAGTAGTCCAGCCAGAATATTCACATTTGAAAAGCTCAGTGTCAGCCCCTAAATGTTAATGTTGTCATTTTGTGTTTTGGTTGATGCTCCGCCCATCACCTATCTACCAGTCACTGAGTCAGTAGCGTTTCAGGAACATTTCTGATTATAAATGTCTGACGTTTATCCATTGTAGTGTTTATTTTATCCATAATTTTATTGATAAATCCCTGAAACATGTCTTTCTGTTGTGTTAACAGTTGTTCAAACATTTCCTTTTGAAGCAATTCAGTTACCTGTGCAAGTCCACTCATCCTCAGGTTTAGCTTCGGCTCTATTCCTTGGTGGCAGACGCGCCAAAAGCAGCACTTTGTCCCAGCAGTAGCACAGTGGAAGCAGCAGCAGCACTTTCTCCATGGTTCCCAGTGCTTGCATCTCACCCAGCTGTGGTGGTATCCCGGCCAGCTGTGATTGTAATCTGCCTAGCCATGATGCTGTCCTGACTATCTATGATTGTTGCACAGCTAGTTGTGGTACTGTCACTACTAATGGTGGTTGTTGCTCGGCTAATAGTGGTGTTTACAGACTTTTCCATACTTCTGGTTTATTTTCTTTATGTATTGGTTAAGCAAATCACAGTGTCAGCATTATTCTAGCATCCACACCCATGCCAAAAAAAAATGTTTTGGAACCAGACAGTCCCCTGAACTGTTCAGACAGTCCCATAGAGAACAGCTCTGGTTTCAGTCTTCTGGTGTTTTAGACTGAAGTGAAACTTCTAAACCTACGACGTGACTAAACCTAAAAGGCCTCTTATTATTCACAAATACGTTGTGACATAGTGAGAAACAAAACAAGGATATGTATAGGAGATGCTTTTGGAACATGGAACATGGAACATGGAGACGGCTGAAAATGGAGAAGAATTTGAAGACCAACGCCAGCTCTTCCGTGGTCTCACGCAGCCCGAGGTCTGACCGGGTCTGGGTGAGGAGAGAACTGGTCCGGGAGAGGAGACTGTAGGGCTGCGGTTCGGGACCGGGTGATCTCTTTTCCCGGTCCGGGACCAGGTGAAGAGGCGGCCCTGGTATAAATACTGGTGTAGGACTCATTGCTTGCCATGGTACCTCCTTGTACTAGATGCTCATGTTGGATCTGGCAACCCCTAGTCTGGGGGGAGGTGGAGGGGATAACACGCTCTACAGTATTTTAGATGTGACTGCAGTACCAGGTTTGGCCACAATCCTACATACAGCACCTTTAACTAAGCAAAGAGTTTGAATCTTTACACTGAATAATGACAAGAGTGATTAATATGTTTCAGCTGCAACATGTTCTTTAACTCTAACTGGTGCAGTGAGTAGCTGAGTACTGAGTTCCATCAGTTTATTAAAGAGCATGAACATTGGACTGTTTCAATGGAAAAAGGTCATGTGGTCTGATTAGTCCAGATCGACCTTGTCGCTAAGTGACAGACGCATCAGAGTAAGAGAGGTGGATGAAGTAATCACCCATCATGCCTAGCGCCTACAATACAAACCTGTAACCTGTGTTATGATCTGGGGTTGATTCATTCGGTTCTAGGTTCATTAATTTGATGTGTCTAAAACATGATGGAAACATATGTTGTGACATTGCATAAAGTTTACTGAAATTGTCACAATGAACTCATGTCATAATCAACGCTAGAGACTTAGTAAAGCTAAATATTGCATTGTAGGACTGTGTTTTGGCTGTTCACACTGTGCCAGTGCTATAGATAGTTTTGGCACCCTCCATTATTATCCTGGAATAGGGATAAAGTTCTTTGGATTGTTTAGGTAGCTTAGAAGGTTAAAAGGTTAGTCTTCTTTCATGTAGGGAGGGAGACTTTCAAAGCAGTAACATGCAGATAGTGGAAGGGAAGAGAACTCCAATCCTGACACTACATGACTTAAATAACATGACTTAAATAGTGATGCTAGGTGAGAGATGTGTGATGTAACATTTATTGTTAATTATATAAGTAGTAGGTTGCAGACACCACAGCCAGCTGACCACCCTTTGCTTTACCTTACATGTTTATGAGCATAGGATAACCTGGAGTGGCTGCTACAAACATGAAAGCTAGTGAGCAAGTGTTTGGTTTGTCTCCAGTGAGCTATTGTGACAGAGAATACAGCAAATCCATACCCACTAAGGATGACTTGGTATGAATAGGTTTGAAATCTGGATCAAATAATCCTGTAAACAACATCCATATGCAATTTACATCACTCTAATACCACTTTTATTATGTTTACTATTAATTTTATATGATGGGGGGGGGTAATCTCTACTTTGCTAATATAAAACCAGTTTAAACTACATGTAGTACTGTTACGTAGACAGATTAAAATGAACTCAGAGAAAAAGTAAACACATGAACACACAAACAAACTGTCATGACTAAAACTACTTCATGGCATGGACAAACAAACACTGTTATTTGCTTTATGATGATTGCCATTTCCCTTGACATCCCCCTCCCTATTTTCCACTATGTCTAATACGGCTGTAATCACCATTGTAAACCTTGTGTCATTGTGAGGACACATATAATTAAAAGAGGATTAGCAATGGACGGGCCCAGATGCCTTCTGCATGTAATTAACATTCAGACAATGTGGCGGGCATACAGAGAAAACACCTGTGTTTGTGTGTGCGTTGTGTGTGTGTGTATGTGTATGTATGTGGGCGTGTCTGAAGATGTGCATTGGTCTGTGTTAGAGAGGGATTAGCCTCAGGAAATTCAGTCTGACATTAGCCAATCAGGGTCATTCATGGGACTACCCAATCATACACAACAACAGACATGCTGCCAGGAAGTGGTATTAAAATAGGCTTCATATACACAGTGATTGTAGTTAATACTGACAACATGGACTACTGTCATCAACAAAAGGAGCCTGACCAATGTTCTTACACAGTCTTTACTTTTATTAACGAGAGTGCTGGATACTAAGAACAGTATTTGGACGATAGAGATCTGTTTGACCAAGGGGTACAAGTAACAGCTACAAATTGAAACCACTGCAGAGATATCTGAGAGTGTAATACCTTTGGCAGTGGTACAAGACTTAAATCCTGGCTGTAGCTGAATCCCATTAAAAACAAACAAAAAACCTCAATTTCTCTCAAGAAATACCATGTCACAATTTTTGGACCGGAGTCATTATGATCCTGTTTTATTTGAATGCTCTGAAAAGTTTATTACTGTACATTTGTAAAGTAATTCTGTCTAATAATAATTTAGGACTAGTAAAAAGGCTTTGGAATCTTCTGTGAGGACTTGAGAAAATGAATTTGTTCCTGAAGCTTAACTGTAGTTATGGTTAAACGGTTACCCTAACACCAGTGGCGTATACCTACTTATTTTTCAGTCAGCATTGCATATACCCACTTCTAAATCCCCCTGATGTGCACCAGTCAGTAGGATGTGAGCCAAATTGGCCATTTTTCCCTGAGGATGGTGAAGCCAGTTGGCCAGTACGCACTCCATTCACTGATTAGATTGATTAACTTTAGACACGAGGACTGATGAGCCAATCAGAAGCAGAGTAGGGCGGGTCATGCCGAGGAAAATATTGCTAACTAGTGCTGGCCACCTCTGGAACCTGATTGGACACCTCAGGTGACAGTACCACCCCAGTTGATTGACAAGTCACTGCACATCTCACTGAAAGATGTGTGATTATTGGAAATGTGAACGAGAAAGGCAGAATAAAGTCTTTCAAGTGAGTGGCACATATCGAGAGAACCTACTTTCATGGAATACATCATTCAGAGGTCAGTTTTAAGGTGCTTTCCAAATGAGTCACTATTAAACTACTGCCCATATGACTGCACATTTAGAGGAAAAGAGATGTTGTTGCCAATAGTTAAACTGTGTGAGTAGGCTAACGTTACAAAAAGCTAATGTTATCCTGTGTTTGCCTCATGTTGAATACATTTTACATCAGTGTTTTTCAACCTTGGGGTCGCAGCCACACATGGGGTCACCTGGCATTCAAATTAGGTCACCTGAAATTTCTAGTAACTGATTTTAAGAAAAGTACTAATAAAACAGATTTTTTAATGATTCAATGTATATTTCATTAAAATTAGAACACCACACACTTTTCCTAATTAAAATCAAGTTCAGATGAAATGCAGGACATAAAATCTGACAGGGCACATCTTGATTGACCCGATCATGTGACCGCATGTGTTACTACGCTTCAACAAGCCCGGGCACATTTGCAGTCAGAAAACCAGACTGAACAGAGAATGGAAAGATTTCTTCACCTGTATGGCCCTGCTAAGACACCTCCAAGAGAAACTGAGAAGCAGACACCAAAAAGGTGCCTTATGTACATTATATAGCCTAAATGTCATCTAAAATTAACATCTAGGTGCAACATAGTATAGCAAACTATTACATAATCAAAAACAAATAAATTTTAGCAAAAAATTGTCTCTGTTTTGAATGTCTGGGGTCACCAGAAATTTGTGACGTTAAAATGGGGTCATGCGCCAAAAAAGGATGGGAACCACTGTTTTACATTCGTGCAGCTGCTTATGTGACCAGTACTACCTACAAAGTGCTCCTGATCAAGTCATGATAATTTTATAATAGTGAGCAAATTCTACTGACAAATTTTTGGGTAAACTAAATAGAGTAGTCATACATGTCACTGTTTCTAAAACAGGACATTTTTCTGGAGTACTTAAAAAAAAAGGCAAAAATTGAGAGTATACCCACTTCTCCAGGGACCACTACACCACTGCCTAACACTTCTGTCAAAAGGCTTTGTTAGGCAAATGTTTAATTATATTACCATTAACTAACCACCAGATCTGTCATGTCAGCACATATTTACCATATTATCATAGACTGTATAAAATTAGTAAATTGAGGAATCATAATGGTGACCACTGGTTTCTAACCTGCCATTTTGAAGCCAGTAGTTTGCAATTTTGCTATCATTTTGACTTTTTTGGAGATGGTAGTTACCATATTTGGACAAAGGGGACGGGGCTATATGAGGTGTCAGAGATGAGATAATACAAACGCTAGCTCGTTGACTTAAAATGGTAAACTTGTGCAACAAAGTCATTTTACAGTCTTTACACTCCAGGTGTCTGTCAGGAAAAAACACATTTCATTAAAAAATACACGTCTCAGTCTTTTTCTGTTTGGCCTTAGATCTTATTAACAAACAGTCACCAGATCACTTACTAGAAGTATCAAATAAAATGGATGAGACTAGAATGAGTCCTGGAAAAAATACGGACCTAACGTTTCTAGTAAGTCTATAAGAGTCATGGCTTTTTGGTGCCAACTCCAGCAAGTGTTAGTGATTTATTTATTTATTTATTTATTGGCACATCATAAACAGCGAGAGAGAGAGAGAGAGAAAGAAAACAAACAATTTTCAAACAAGTAACCTCATTGTGCAGGAGAGGATAGAAAAAGGCTTACGTGAATACCTCCCCAGAAATAAACAATACACAGGAAGAAAAAAGAAAGAATTAAAAATATGACATAACTGAAATAATAAACTAAAGTAAAAACAATAAAAATACAAATCCAATTACAAATCACCAAATACAAGTCATATGATATACAGCCTTACATTTTTCTGTAAATTAAGAGTCCTTTCCAGATGCTTTTTGAATAATGATAAAGATGTCGACTGAAGTTCAAGACATAGATTATTCCAAAGATGTGGTCCACGATATTTTAGAGAATACTGACTGACAGAAGTATGGAAAATAAAATTTGCTTGAATACCGTGTAGGATAATTGCGAATAACAAAAGACAACATAAAGAAAATTTACAATTTTAAGCCACAGTTCTTGCCCTTTGTATGTTACCCAGTGCTAACATTCATTTAATATTGTTTGTTTGTTTATTTTGAATAAAACATTAAAAAACAAACAAAAACAAATGATATGGTCCATTAGTTGGCCTGCTAATTAGTGTTTTATACATTAGACAGAGTATCATGTGTGAGTTTTGCTGTTACATAGTTATTAATACAACTATACCGCTAACATGGCCAGTGTTTTCACTAAGTTAGCAGTTAGCTGCCCCTTTGCTCATCCCAAGCTCCCCCTCTGTGCCCAAATGCAGTCACTTCTGGACTCAAAAACCCAAAAAGCCAAACGTTAAGCTTTAAAAATGATCTGCAAATCAATGGGTAATTTCACTATACGTAGCTATGTCCACTTCTTGTTTACACTCTATGGGATGGACTAAAAACCTATCAAGACAGAAAAAGAAAAAAAGCATAATTATTCTGTTTAAACTGTAGTTATTTACAAATGTCATTTATTTACAAAAGGCTCCAGACCAAATATCTTGTTTACTAGCTTGCATCAGATGTCCTACGATTGACAAATGTCGTCCACAATATTCCACATCATTGCAGTGAGGAACCACTTATGGGTACGTAGGATGGACTGCTGCAGTGTGATTACACTGTGATGTGACGGTGAGAAGGGGAGGTCGCAGTTGCTCTTTATAGGCCTTGTGACATTAAAAAATGGTTGTCTAATGGAATTGACCTTTCAGCTTTTATCTCCATATCACGCATATATGAAGAGGACACGTTTAGTCTGTGTGCATGTGGGTGTATTTGCAGGTGTGTGTGTGGTGTTTTTTCTCCTGTATAAAAGGATGCATGTCCACCATCTTTGTATTTGCCATCTTGCATACATATCCCTGTGTGTGTGGAGAGATTGGTATACTTATGTGTGTAGTTAATGTCAGTGGGATCATCTAGTATTACCCGAGCGGCCATGAGATGAGGTCATAGAGAAAGGGCACAGTGGAGACGTGAGAGTGTGTCACCCTTGACCTGTGGGCCATTAGCTGATGGGTAAATACTGTCGCCCTGCTGCACTGTGGAACAGAAGCTGAATGGAGTCGCTTCCCATTTTAAGTCTAATATTGTCCTTACACACAGAACTCATATCGCTAAAACTGCACATAATTTGAATGAAAAAGTTTACAACAAAATTTAAAAAAATTGTAGATTTGAATTCTGCTCGATAACCCTGCTGCCATTTTTGTTCAACCTTCAATTCAACTGGTCTCATCCTGAATCAAGATGCTGATGTACTACATGTATATGTGTACTCACTGGCCACTTTATTAGGTACACATTACTAGTACCAGTACCTTTTGGCTTCAGAAATGTCATCATTGTTTGTGGCGCTGCTTCATCAAGGTGCTGTAAACATTCCTCAAAATTCTGGTTCATATTTATCCGAGCTGCACAATATATCATTTGAGCACTGTCATCGCAATGTATGTGTGTGCAGTAGTCACATCACGGGTCCTGCAATGTAGGAGGAGGCAAATGAACTGGACTCGTTCTCATCTACTTTCAACCTGGGTACCTGACACACACTGTGAGCAGCAATCCACCAATCAAAATCCGTCTTCATCAGTTTGCTGAAGCAGACCACGCCCCTGCACATGGAGTGAGTCGCTGGTAACAACATTGAAAAATGAGCAACGAACAAGATGAAATCACTGAAAAAGAAGACTGGATGCCAAAAAGAAAAGCAACATCAGTTATCTGGAATTATTTCGGCTACAAGAAGAATGATATTGACACGTGTTCTGTGTGGACAGTGCCTTGCACCTGTCGCCACAACGAGAGGAAATACAACTAATCTGTTTGACCATTTACGTCGGCGCCACAGCTATTATATCCCCCTGAGTATTTTTTAATGCCGCAACATATACCGTGGGTTAAAGAAAATCGCAATGTCAGTTTTTTTTTCAATATCATGCAGCCCTAATCTTGATATGGTAGCTTCACAGAGTTTCTGTAGATTTGTCTGTACATCCACGACACAAGTTTCCCATTCCGCCACATCCCAGAGGTGTTTTATGGGATTCAGATCTGCTGAGTGTGGCGTCCATGTGTGTTCAGTAAATGCACTGTCATGTTCAAGACACCAGTCTCAGATGACATGAGTGTAGTGACATGGTGCATTATCTTGTTGGATGAAGCTATCTGAAAATGTGTGCAGTTCTAACCCTGCCATCTGAATGTTGCATCTGAAATCTTATTGGAGACTCATCGGCCTTGGTGATCTTCTGTTGTCCAATTTGGAAAGCCCAAGCAAATTTTAGCCTCAGTTTGCTGTTCTTAGCTGATAGCAGTGGCAGTGTGATCTTCTGTTGCTGTAGCCCATCTACTTCAAGGGTCAACATGTTGTGTGTTCAGAGATGCTGCTCTGCATACGTCATACTACATACTGCTGCCTCACTATCGTCTCAGACCAGTCTGACCATTGCCTTCAGACCTCTGGCACAAACAAGGCATCTTCACTCACAGAGCTGCCACTCACTGGATATTTTCTCCTTTTAGAGCTGGTTGTAAGTGAAAATCCAAGTAGATCAGCAGTTTCTGAAACACTCAGAGCAGCCTGTCTGACACCAACATCAAAGTCCCTTAAATCACTCCATTCTGATGATCAGTTGGAGCTTCAGGACATCATCTTGAACATGTTTGGAGTATTGAGTTGCTGCCATGAGATTGGCCTACATGTACCCATTAACCCTTTATCGGACAAGTGACTATTTTTGGTGAGTTTTTCAAATATTAAATATGGGGCCAATCCTGTGCCTCAATGAGGTCCAGAGGCATGTTAGTTTTGTTTTTTTTGTTCGTTTTATAACATTATACAGTGATTCAGAGAGATTTTATAAACATTTTGAAGCTGTAAATACTAATTATGAGTGATTTTTGTCAGTTTATGACCTTATAACAGTTGTTTTATTGCATGTGTTTACTTTTTAGCAGGTGCTGCTCAGATGTTTTAAGGCTAGAGGAGGTAGATGACGATGTCTAATAACACACTAAGGTTGAAATTGTTAATTTCAGAGTATTTCAATGAATGCCCCATAAAGGGTTAAGGACCAATGGAGCCCCCCAACAAATACACAATTCTGAGAATGTGCTTTCAGCAACTTGAACCAAAAATAAGTCTATCACTCAGTTACACTTTCACACAGCATGTATAAAATACACTATTTTACAGAATTAAAAGCAACATAAGAAAACACATTCATTCACATGCTCTTGAAACACAGAAAACTGAGAGGAGGATATTATGAATATTTATTATTGGTTATATTGTTGCAGAATCACACCATTGTATCTCAAAATTAGAGACTCAATTCTAACATTAAACTGGCAGAATATAACAGATACCATAATATTAAGTGTTGCATGTATTAGCAGCTACTGTAAAAGCATAAAGCAGTGATGTCACCGGAAACAGGTGAAAGGAACTTATGTGTTGTTAAGAAACTAATTAGCAGCACTGCTTGGTATCACAGCAACAATATCATGCTGTCTTTGAGAGAACTCGATGACTTTGATCATAGAAGTAAATCCCTCATGAACTGTGATTCTTTTGCTTCAGCGCAGTAAAGAGTTTACAAGCTGCATTATAAAACTGGAAAGAATTGTTACAGTTTGACAATATGTGTATCTTTAACATACCTGTTTGTGTATTTCATTTGAACAAAGACATTTTTTGGGCGATATTTTTTTTATAAAATACAATGCAAAAGCGTACAGACAATACAGATTTAACTCAAGTCTTTGGAGTCTCCGTATGTAAATGTCTTCTGTCTATATTTGCTATGTGTATGTTCTTTTGGGTGTGCACTGACGTCTGTTGTGGAAAATGTTTTGCAGTTACTCTCAGACATTACGACAGACCAAATTCCAATAATGTCTTCCTTGAAATTAGATGACTGACTGGTTGTTTGAAGCCTCTAGTTTCAAGAATCCAAATAAAAAACAGACACATGTTTGGATGCTTGTACTTTAGAGGCAACACTTGAATGTCCCATCCTCTTGTCTGCCACTGGGTGCTGAGTGGTTCTGACTGCTCTAAGAGAGCACTCTGCGTCTCAGGGCTAAATCACTCAGGACTCATAAAGAAAGAACCAGCAGCTCAAATACAGACAATGTTAGCTAAGCAAACAGACACATGGAGTGTGTGTTATGTGTGGCCTGTGTCTCTGCCTTTCCCAGAAAAGCATTGTCATCTCTAATAAACACACACTTTAACAATGAGCAATGGCATCAAGATATATACAACTGTGTAATATTTTTAAATGTATTCATTCATTCTGCATTTGTTTCACAATTATGGTTTTTTGTTTGTTTTTGTACTATAAGACTGTTTTTATTGTAATATTAATATTTACTCATTAATTCACTCAGTGAATGAATGAATGAAGGAAGGAAGGAAGGAAGGAAGGAATATCAATATTACCACACAT
>JAPQRP010000005.1:22030698-22057897 GCA_037367295.1 Apogon hyalosoma | reverse complement strand
TATATTATCATATGTTGCACATCTAATTACAGACAAGTTTAAAGCATTTAGTATTTTGCTGGGAAATTTTTGTAAAGAAACTTTTTCATTTGTGCGACAAATACATAAGTTTATGTGTGTGACTTCCCAAACAACTCACCCATTTTACCTGTTGCTGCACAGTATCATCAAATGAAACAATGAATAAACATCAGTCATTTATATCTCCCCACATGAGCAGCATGCTTCTATTCCTGCAGTGTCTGTCCTCCTAGACTCAGATAGATAGATAGAAAGAACAAGGGGGAGGGACAGAAAGAAGAGAGGAAGAGACGGGGGGAGAGCAAAGGGAGATAGTTAGCTTCAGCCTGTCAGTCAAAGGAAAGATAAAAACATCAAATCCCACCTCGGTGCATCTCGGTCTGGGTGCTGCTGATTCAAAATAACTAAATAACAACAAACAGAGGAACTCTCCGTGTTAGGCAAAATGGTAGAAAACTGTTATGAGATCGATATGTGGGGCTGACTGTGTGATTATTTCTTAAAAAAAAAACCCAAAACAAAACATCAAATTTGACCATCCATCGATGGATTCCCATAGATGCATGTATTTGGATCTAACTCTTCTTCAGGGCAATCAATGGGCAACCACAAGGGGAACTGTGGGAATATGACAAACCTAATTAGCATTCAGAGTACTAGAGGAAAAGAACCTGCCTAAAAAAATAATTGAACCTGGCTCAACTTTTGCTGGTAAAAAATATTACAAGATTGTTGCTAGTTTGCATTAAATGGACAGATGTACTATTCTCCTGTGATTGGTTGTTTCACTGCCAACAAATATTACGTTGTGTTGTTGAAAGCACTATGGAAGCTACACAGTAAATGTAGATATCAGTTGTGAGCCTGACTATGTGTGTTTAACCCCTTTTGCACAGCACTTCTGGGAATATCTCACCTTTATTCCAGAATGACGTCTGTGTAAACAAAATGGTGGGTCACTTGGTCCCACCTCTGTCACAGCTCTGTAACGCCTCTGGAGGTAGATACAGAGCCATGATAAAGGTGGAGTCATGATTCCAGAACGCTTTGTAAAAGGAACGCCTCTCCTCCTGTAACCAAGGTGTGACGTTTTGATGACGTATTGCGTGTGTGACCCCCACGCCGGTTGGGATTTAAAAATGAGGATGGGTTGTGTACAGTAAACAAACATATCAACGCCACCAGAAAGATGTTGAACGGGGGAGACGCAGAGATCCACGAGCTGCTGTCACTTTAAGCGGAGGACTCTATCCATGCTAACATTCGTTTTGAGAGCCAACACCGTTATGCTCAGGGTATTTCCAACATGCAAGTTGATGTCACAGTATAAATTGCGCTACGTCACCACCCCTTTGATTCCGGAACACAGGTCTGCTGTGTAAAAGTCCAGCCTGTCTCACCTCTGTTAGTCCTTTGGCTTGGCTGTGGAAATCGGTCAATGGTGGCAAAAAGGTGGGATCACCATCTTCCCTTTTCTCCAGGATCTCTGTGTAAAAGTGGCTTTTGTTAAATTCTTTGACATGCAGTGAAAGGTGTAAAGTTAAAAGCACAAGGTGCACTGGCAGGTTAGGGTTAAATCTGCACACATCATAGAGGAATATTTGTAAAAATTCAGAAAACAGCATCAGAAAGTGACACAAAAGAATGGCTGATATTACAGAAAGAAAGTGCAGCAAATGCACCCCTTTAAATGGATGAACTCATGAAATTATATTATTTTTATATTACAAATAAGCAGTATTTAACTACTGCGTTATTGTTACAGTTATGGCTGTGTGGGTCAACATGTGTCACTTCATCCACAAACAACAGTGACAAATCCAATTCACCGTCGTTCCTGGTACAGCAAATGGATGGGTTCGCAAATTTTCTCATCTGGCTTTTAACAATAGACAGGAACCAGGTCATCAGAAGACATCTTACTAATCTACTTTCAATGACAATTAAAGTGCATACAATCCAAAGTCCTTGTTGTTTTCAAAAATCTGTGACAATGTACCTACGGATAGACAAGACTTCAGCAGACTTAGTCAAAAGAACTAGATTCAGACTGAGAAAGTTCCTGGTACCAACTTCTTTATTTCTTTTCCTTTTTTCTGAAGTGCTGTTTTCCCTTGTGGGCTGCAGTGAAAGGAAAGTAACAAAAATAGGGTATTAAATATAATTTGACATAATAATCTTAATATATGCACAGATCTGGGCCTGTGGATTTTGTCCTCAACTCCTTACTGTATGATAAAGAGAAACAGTTACAGCAAGCAAGTCCTGTTTCCATATTCATATATGCACCTGAATTTTTTTTTACGACACATTCACGGTCCTTTATCATAAAAAAAAAAAAAAAAAAAAAAAACATCAGCAGACCACCAGTGTGCTCATAGATTCAACTGTTCAAATTCTAATAACATCTGCCACCACAAAAAAAAAAATGAGGGAATACTAACTGATTTAGTCGCAGAATCAGGGAAAGGCAAAGCTTAAAAAAAAGAAAAAAAGAAAAAAAAAGAGACAAATACTCATTCTTTCATTTTGTGATTCTATTTCTGCAAGAGCCCACGAAGCTATCGATCTCATTATGTATAAAAAGTAAGAGAAAGAACCAGACAAGGCGTGGTGGAGTACGAAGATTACAGCAGGACTGCATACACACCCAGAATTACCCTGCCTCCATGGCTCCAATCTATTTCAATTGGACATGGCTGCTGAGTGTGTAGCATCGGCGCTTACACACACTTCTCGCACTGCACGGCCCGTAAACGGAGCGGGGGAATGCATTCAGATTTGACATACACACAGACTCAAACACACACGCGGGCACAGTTATGAAAAGCATAAAGCCTATGTTCCTGTATGTGAACACATGCGCACACATAAGCACAGGGCAGACAGAAATCCAGACTACCCCCCTACACACCAGCTGTTTACTAGTGTCAGGAGTAATAAAAACAACATGAGTCAGTTTGAGAAAAGCATTTGTGAGAGAAATCTAAAACTATGAAACTCCATATGGTCTCTCTGTCTCTGTATGTCTCTCTCCATCAGTTTTTTCGGCTCTACTCTCCTTTTTCTCTGCAGAGAAAATGCAGCGTTGCATGAACTGTGCTGAAAGATGACAGATCATTGTAGACGCTGACAACCTGTATAACACTCACACCTCTGAAATTAGGCTCAAATTTCCAGCTTTGAAGCATTACTTGGGATGAATTAAGGCAAAAGAGAAAGTGAGCCATGGAGGATGACAGAGATGTTTATTGAGTTTTTTTCTTTCATTATGGCATGTCACTTTAGTTATCACAGTATGGTACAAGCTTCAGATACCCCTTCAATTTAGGTTTCGGTCTGTCTTGAAGTGCAATGATTCACAGGGATCAAAATGAAGTAAGAGAACGGAGAAATGTCATGTCATTGAAATGCAAAGTACACATTCATTTTTTCCTCCTTCAGTCCATTCAGCAGTGACGACTTTAAGCAGAACTGCATACCAGCCTGAGCCACAGGAGGAGCAGCAGCAGCAGCACTTGTGCTTGACAGCGAGAGACTGTTACAGAAATGTAACACATTGCCATCTGCAGGCAACTGAAATCGGCAGGCGGAGAGAACACACTCATACATAAACATGTATTTATATACATATGCAGCACAAAAATTATCAATAGTATGTAAAGATTAACACATGCAAGCAAGCAGAGAAAGCAATTGAGAGTGAAAAAAATTGAATTAAAAAAATTAAACTCATCACAGGAAATAAACTGCAAACAAGAGCTGTTTCATTATTCATTTGTTCATTGTTGAGCCTGAACAAGCTACTATTTTACACTGAACATTAATAAATATGAGCTCTGTGTTTGTCATTTAGTGTTGTGATGTTGGACGACCAGCTGCATGGACAGTATACTTAAGTTCCATGTGTTTAGAAACTATTATAAACATGTACCTGAAGTTCAACGTTCATTGACTTTCACTGAAGAAAGTGGTCTGCGCTACAGTTTTACATGACGTAGATAAGGAAGATATCCATAATATATTTAAAAAATACATAATAGAAACATTGGAGATTCATAAAACAGTTATGGGGCTAAATAAACATCCAGCTCACTGCCTAATGACCTGCATAAGAAGGAATTCCTCCTCAAATGAATAACAAATGCTTTATTTAAATGTTTTCAGGCAGGACCTCAAACCTAGACCTAAACACACACCAAATGGAAACGCCTCCAACACGTGGAGACACATTCAGACACACATACTCTTACACAGGATGAAATGAGAGCCATCAGAGGGCCAGTGATGGAAAGCAATGATGACACCAGCCGTCAGCCAACATCAGCCCCGGGAAGATCGCCGTGACAACCACGACATCGACCCCTCCAAGAGATTATCGTCAGCTGCAGCCTCACGGCAAAGAAGTACACTCAAGTTAAAACACACATGCACGCACGCATGCCCACACGCATATACACACTCAGTGTGGTGAATACTCAAGGCCAGAAAAGGCCTCTAAATGAAGGATTACACTCAAATTAATAAAAATAACAAAAGTCCATTGCATGTTTTACTTGTGATGAATACAATGAAGGGAAAGGACACTCACTGTCCAGCATCTGTCAGACACAGACAGAAATACAGTCATTTCATCATGACTGAAAACTGAAGATAAAGAAAGTGAATGTAATGGTTATGAGGATAATAAGGACGATCTGTCTGCTGATGACACAGATAACAGTAGTGCTAATGGTGATGAGTATTATGATAATAATGACGGTTACACCGGTAAAGATAATGTCAGTGATAATTGAAAACACTTATAGTTATCCTGACCATCTAGGTCAAAGTGATCCCTGTAAATGGATGCTTTTTATCATCTACCTTTCAGCCATGGTCAACTACTTGAGTGACGATGAGGTTTCTTTACCATGACCTGTTAATACATATCTGACATGATGATATGTGTACGTGAAAAATTCTTATTATCTCATGAGATGGTGTCTGTGTTTCTTTCTTTGTTCTTTCTGTGTTTGGTGGTTTGATAGCTTGTGGGTATGGTTCAAACATTTGCACATGAATGCAGCATTAGCCTGATTGTTGCCTCAGCTGCCTCATCATGCAGTTTCTTCTTAAATCATTCAAACCAGCCTGAATTAAAGTCGTCTTCTCCCTGGCTTGCTGCCAGTTCTTCTGCTTTTCTCCTCATTAAAGGCCTGATAAAGGGGGCATTATGTGACCGGACATTATCAATCCATTTGATGAAGGTGGTGTCAATTACATATGTTTTCTGTGTGCACTTTTGTTTTCTGTCTTAATCACTGGCATCCATGACTGGCATGCAGCACACACAAGGCAGTCAGAGGAACACCACATTTCACTGCTGTGCTCGTTTTTGGCAGGTTGTCACTTCAAATAGGAAAGGTTTCCCATTTCTTTTTTGTTTTTTTTATCATCATGAGGTCATTGTGCAGTTAGCGTCATGATTTGTTTGCAGGTATGAAAACACCAAATGAATTGTGTAAGCAGATCACTGGATTGTATATAAGCAATGTATACAGGTGTACACTCAGCAGTGTACACCAGTGCTGATAACTGGTAACTTATCTATCTATTTATGTCTGTCTGTCTGTCTGTCTGTTAGTGATGTGCGGATCAATACTGAAATATCCAAAACTCCAATACCAGATCTTTACACTCTTGAATATTGTTACTTTTGATACTTCGGTCATTTGATGTAATGTATATCAGGAACACAGTGGAAAGTAACTAACCTAATGGGATCTGGTCCAAATGATACGTGATTGGTGGGAACTACTTCTTCTTCAGCCTGGGTAGTGTGAACTGTCTCATGCTAAACAAAAACTTGTCAGTGAGGGAAAGTGTCAATATTGGATGCTTTTATTGTTCAGTATTTTCATGTTTCATGTTAACACATTCATGTAACATGAATTAATATGCAAGTTTTCATTTTTATAATACTTCTTAATAATCAAACAGTAATTACTCTCATGTCTTGTACTCTTAATGAAGTTATGATTTGAAATACACTTTTTTTTTTTTTTAGATTTTCCAGACATTAAGTGTATCTGTACAAAGTATCAGTATCACTGATACCAGCCTGAATTTTACTCAGTATCAGATTGGAAAGGAACTCTGTGGTATTGAACATCACTACTGTCTGTCTGTCCATTTAACTAGAAGAAAACCTCCACTAGGACATCTACAACTGGTTCTCAATCTCTCTCCAGTTCACTGTACTCAGGAAACTTAAACTATGTTTGCAGAAGCAGATATTCTACTGGTACCCCCTCCAAAAAACTTGACAACCAGTGCAGGTATGCATGTTTTATAACACAGATTTTCTCCTTCCTTTAAAAAAAAAAAAAAATAATCATCCACATGAAAAGGCAAAAACAAGTGATGTAAAAACAGGCCAGAGCTAATGAAGATAATATGAGCTCTCCTTAAAAACCTGAAAAACAGCTAACGCATTCTAACACCTCTGTTAATCAATATATCAGAAAAGTATTGTTATTTTTATAGTTAAACAGAAAAATGCCTTTTAGCAAGCTGTTAGCCCCATAAATACTATGGCCACATCTACTGTTTCTAAAAGGTTCATTTTCAGTGACCACAAACTACATTTATGTGTGGACAAAAGGCCAAAGAGCATAGATGAAGCTACCTTTTGGAAAATACCCATGCATGTGTGGACTGGGCCTAAAGTGAAGGCCAGTCACCCTGAGGAGAAAACTAATTTCAGCTGCATCCATCCTGATTTTATTCTTTAGCTCACAAGCCAAAGCTCATAGCCAGAGGAGATGATTTGACCATGGAACAACAAGTTTATCAAGAGCTTCTTCTTCCTCCACAGCAGTCTGGTGTAGCTGCCCTTAGTCATAACCAAGACTCTGTCATACATATACTCCAAGAAACTCCCACCCATCTTAGATAGAGCCATCTACCAATGTACCCTGATGTGCTATGGTCTCTGACATAGAGAAAAGGTGGTGGTTGTAACCTGCTGACTATGGATGACCATGACAACCACAATTTTAGAAAGAAAAAAAAAACAGAGTTGATGATACCACTCTCTTCTAGAGGCAGTTTGTGCAAATCACAGTTTTCTCTGCTTGCCCTCTCAAAGTCTATACTCCAGTTTACTCTGCAAGTGATTACACACATCAGGATGTTACAACTACCTCACCATCATCCAGCAATTCATTGAGACTCTGTCGGCATCTGTTTGTGTTGTGTTGTACATCTGCTTATTTACAGTAAAGCCGACTAACGGATCTATAAACTTATATAGATCTTGATATGCGCCACTATAAATATTAGAAAAGTTCTTTGCATATCATTAAAATTAAACATTTATGGTATTCGACAGATTGTACACACGTGGAGTTAAGTAGCTCCAACAAAAGTACTGTATTTGTGAATAAGTTTGACTGTTTGTGCTCACTGTGATGTATTCTTGCACATCAGTCTTTTATGATTGATGATAACACTTTTTATATGCAGTTTTCTTTTGCAGTCAAATGCTATGCTTTCTGAAACTCTGTGAAAATCGTGGTCTCTGTGGCAGTGTCCCTGCAAAACCAGGACGTCCTCAACCGACATGGCATATTTTAGCACTTTTAATATTTGATTTTTGTCTTACTTCATCATATTTGCTTCATTTTCTGTCTCCTCAATAATTAAAATTTTAATAATTCTAAATCTACTGGCATATGTTGTCTGTGGTTATTCTCTCTGACACTAATCCACACTCGTTAATGGACTTTTTTTTTTTTGTATCTGTGGTACGATGGCATCCAAACACAACCTGAGTGCTCATCCAGATGCTGTTGGACTCTCAGTGTGCGTTGTGTGATTTTGGGCTTATGGCAGTGGTCTGTACTGTAAAGAGTGTGAACTGGGAGTGAACTCTGTAGTGTGTGGTGAGAGCCCTCAATGCCTATGGGGAAGAGAACGAGAAAGAGGAGACAGAGAGGCTCCTCTGGAGATAAGACTCACAGAATTAATCCTCTTGATGAAGCCTCAGCCTTAGCCCTGCTCTGTTTATCTACCATTCAAAGGCTCCAACAGCACCGGATGGGAACATGGAAAATAGATTAGGCTTCTCCTGTCTAGACGCCACACACATAGAAACACGAAAATACGCACAATTATAGTGACAAATGTTGACAAGGCAAATGACAAAACACTGTGTCACTGAAAATAAGCAATTTTGAGTGAGAAAAATACCAGTTTTACATCTACTCACATGACTGGGTCAGTCACACGGCCTTAAACACAAATCTTTAACTGATCAACTTACGCTTCAGCTAACATGTCAGTCTCGTAAACCTGAAGCCCATTTTGAATGGATAAACAACTTATGTGCAACTAATGGGTCCACAGTTGCCTTTTCTTTCTTTAGACTTTTCAGAGTACAAGAGTGACAGTATCATACACACAAGGGTTCTGCTGGATTTGGGGTCCTGTGACAAAAACATCACTTTGGCCCCTACCACGTCAATGCCACAACATGCACAAACCCTACAGATATAACACTGTACAGCACAGGTGTCAAGCATACGGCCCGCAGGCCAAATTTGACCCACCAAGGGATCCAACTGGACTAATGGGATGAAACTGTGCAATGCAAAAATTACACTAAAGACACTGGAGAGTGGCTGGGAGGAATGACAGCAAGTTTACTCTTTGAAAGTTGAGGAACAAAGTGATTTTATCTTATCTTAAGTGCAAAAGTTAGTATTTTAACACAATCACAATAGCCATGATAAGATGAACAGGTAAGGCATGGTTCAACCTACAGCTTTCACTTATGGTGTGTATTAAGGATAATAAAAATAGACATAAAAATGTCGATAAACATCGTCCCACACATACATTAACATAAATTCACAAACACAATAACCTTGCTGAACCCCTGCACGTAACACAGAACATAATAGAGCATAATGTCCAATACCCACAATGCAATGCGGCAAGCCCACCACAATAATAACAATCAAGGATGTTAAAATAATTTTAGTCCAGGTTCCACATACAGACCAATATAATCTAAATCGGTCAGACAAGTAAAATTCTATCATAATAACCTATAAATAGGGATGGGTACTGAATTCTGTACTTTTATTGGTACCGGCCGAATTCTGTCGGTACTACCGCGTATTGATTCACGTAAAGTCAAACAGTACCACATTTCAGTACTTGAATGCATCCTTGCATTGTGTGTGTTGTGGAGAGGGTGGAGGAGTGTCTGCCTGACGATTGCATTGGACGCACGAAAGCATGATTAAATCAGTGGCAGATTGATGATAGCAGCAAGCGTGGCGGATAGAAGGTGTTCGAGGGCGTGGCTCTTCTTTGCTAAACTTGATGCAGACTGTGCTCACTGCAATATCTGTGATGGTAAATGTAAAGGCAGCCACGGCAACACCTCAAACCTGAGAAAACACTTAGTCAAACATAATATACACCAGAGGGCTGAGGAATGTACAATATTGGAAAAGCTCAGAGGAGTGCAGGCTACGACTCAGGCACCGTCACTGCACCTGCAGCAGCCGGTGGCTCCTCGCCTACAGCCAGCAACAGGGGAGAAGAAGTGACGTAAAAAAAAAAAAAAAAGTCAGTGTGGAGCGGGCTCGGCTCTCGCCAGAAAAAGTAGAAATGTTGGTGTTCCTGAAAAAGGACTGCTGAACATGTTCAGTACAGTTAATGCTAGAGGGAGTGGTTTGGTTTAGTCTGTAATACTTTAGTTTGAAAAATCTTGCATATGTTATATTTTATTTTTAAGTTATTTGTCCTCCCCCGCATATACTTTTCTCAAGTTTTCTGTTATGTTATTTCACTTGTGATGTTGAGAAATAAATATTCAGAATTCAGAGATTTTTACTATTTTTTTTAAGACAAAATTACTTTAATCACCACACATACACACAAAAAGCACCAAAAACAGGTACTGTTCTATACCGTTACTGGTTCCTCGGAATACCAGCACCGTATCGGTTTAAATATGAAGGGTACTCATCCCTACCTATAAATAATGAAAACTCCAAATTTTTCTCCTTGTTTTAGTGTAAAAAAAAAAGCACAATTACATGAAAATATTTACATTTACAAACTATCCTTTTACAAAGAAATTTGACTAATTGAAGAAATATGACCAACCTGAGATGCCTTAGGAGAAGTAAGTATAATTTTAATGATATTCAGCCTGTTTCTAAATGTTTAGTGTATTTGTAGATCCACTGTGATCTGTCAGCTGTAATGTACATGTGTAAACGATAAACTGAGGCATAATAGTGTTAAAATTGTACTTATTTTTTAAGACATTTCAGGTTGTTCATGTTATTCAGATTTGTGAGGAAACCTTGTTGCAACATTTTCATGCTATAATTTTAC
This sequence comes from Apogon hyalosoma, assembly GCA_037367295.1. Classification (NCBI taxonomy): domain Eukaryota; kingdom Metazoa; phylum Chordata; class Actinopteri; order Kurtiformes; family Apogonidae; genus Apogon; species Apogon hyalosoma. Next base: position 22,047,475 of record JAPQRP010000005.1, on the reverse strand, counting down.
TATTTTCACAGTTTTTTTTTTTGTTTTTTTTTTTAAGATTGATGAGAAAGGTGAAAGTTCTACAGTTTTCTTGGGCACCTATCAGTCATGGGCCCTTAGAACCCCCCACCCCCACCCCACCCCCATGACATCCCTGCATACACAGCACTTTTGAGGAACACTGTTTACGTTCCAGTTCTCAGAATTATTTGACACACATGTGGTGACTCAAGCAATGACTGGTTTGGGAGAAACACTAAGCCATAATACAAAACATGTATAGCTCTGTGGCTTAATCTGAACCAGTCAGCCATAACAGACAAAAACATTTTGTAGTCTGAACCCCATTACACTATCTTTGACACAAAGTTTAAGTATGTGACTGAAAGGCCATGTATTACTGCTCTGATGGATATGCTCTAGATGTTTTGGGTTTTTTTTTAGAATGCAGTAGTAAACATGACTGACTTAAACATTCACTGACCTCCTCTATTAAGTCTGTCCTGTAGCATCATAGAGGTCATTTACACAGAAGAAAAAAGGAAAATTAACACCTAGCATTTAATATTTCTTCATAAATGAAAAGGTTTTTTCAATCTGAAGAGCTGTGTCAGTGATAAAGCATCACACACATTGTATCTACTTGAGAATAAAAGCTATACCTGCCTTGATTAAATGTATTATATATATGATATACCTTGAATGAATGAATGAATGAATGAATTTATTTTGGTTTGTACATCTATCATTGCACTCAGTACAACAATAACAATAAACACAAAAAAACAAAAAAGGAATAGGCTAGAAGCAAAAGCTTGTTTTTTGCCTATCCTTTTCATCTGATACACTCCTTACATCAAATTAAATGTGTACAGCATCGAGCATTCACAACATGAACAGAGAAAGAAAAAAAAATCATCAACAACAAAAACACATCTACCATCTCAATTTAATATTCCTAAATAATTTAAAACTTAAGGCTTTTTTTTTTCCTTTCTTTCCTTTTACCTTGATCCTATTTACAGGCCTATGTGCAATACTATGAAAAATTATTAGTTGACATACACTGATCCAAAAGTATTAGGGCACAAATGGATTGCTTTTTCCTTTGTACAGTTAAGTGCAGACTTTCAGCTTTAATTCAAGGGGTTAAACAAAAAAATACAACAATTTTTCTACGATGTCAGTTCTGCCATAATTCATTTTAGTTGTTGCTCATGATTTTCCAAGTCTTTTGGTGTTGCTGATCTTACCACTGGATTCTTCCTTTTTAAGAATATACCAGGTTTTCACTATGTCCCTGGTAGATGTATTATTTTTTTCAGCCAAATGGGGGCCTCTTTCTATTGCACTGATACCTCTTTGGACCTCGTATTTGGAATCCCAGTGAACAGTTACCAAATGCACTCTGAAAATGGAGGAACTATGTTTAAAATGAATGCAATTCCTAAACGATTAATTCAATATTTAAGTTAAACTTCAATCATATTTTGATTTCTTCATTTCACATCAACCATGGTAGAGTGCAGAGGCAAAATAACAACATTTTGTCAATATTCAAACACTCATGGACTTGACTGTAAGATTAAAAGTTTCCAAACCATATTGTGATGGTTGGCATGGACCTATAACCTGCATGGAGCCTGGACGGATGGAAGAAACCTGATCCTGGACCCTCAGTACATCAGAGCTCTGTCTCTGTGCAGAACATTATGTTCTTCTGTCTCATCTAACATTTGCAACATTATTCTGCTCACTCAAGTTTCTGTGCATATTTATCCCTTTGTAGACTTCAAAAATGCATCATGTCAGGCCTCCGAATGCTGGATGCTTACACATGTATCTTTTAGAGTTATAGAGCTGCTTAAAAGGTGATTGTTTCCATGGACAAAGCCATTCTAATAGACTTGAAGCAGATCCAGACTTCATGCTAAGGTACCTCAAACTCATTTCAGCTCAGATCTTTGCCTAATCATTTGCAGGACTAGCTCAGCATTAATTTGTTTATGTCATTCCTGACTAGAAAACATATAAACTAGTTCTTGAAAAGTTTATGAAGTCAAATTTGAGCTGGAATCCCAAAAACACTAAATAATTCTGAGAACCAACAAGTGTTAAAACCCAAAGTCGTTCAACCCGGTGTATCTGTGTTTCTACTAAAAGGGATTCTTTGAAGTCAGATTGGCATTCCTACAGATACACTCATGCATTTATCACTAATTGCTTGTCATGTTATGGCCCATTCACTGAATCTGAATTTGTGCAATTTCACCCGGTCATGTGTTTTCATTTGTCTGACTGTTCATGGCAATTTACAGAAATACATTTGGGTCAAATTCCACTATTTGCCATCAATTCGGAGGCAATTCTGTCCCAGTAAATGAAAGAGATGGAGGAGGAATGTGTCTATTACAGCTGGGTCGGTGCTGAATGAGCTCTGTATGTATTTACTGTCTGTGTTAGAGTGTGTAAGTATGCAGGTGTGTGTATGCATGCAGTATTCTCATGGATGTAGACGTACACAAATGCTGAAGACGAAAGGAATGAAGACAGAACTGAATACAATGTCTATATGAATATTTGTGTGTGTGTGTGTGTGTGTGTGTGTGTGTGTGTAGATGAGACAGCTGTGTGATGATAAATGGACTGATAGCCGATCTAGCTGAGCTTACACCCTCTAATTAGTTTTTAATTGACAGCCATTAAAGATCCCCATTCCCAATCCTGATTATCTGTTGCGCAGTGTAATGATCTAACTGCCCCTTCCCTTCCTCTCTTATGTATTGTTTCTGGTGCTGATGTGCATCATTCCTCTGTGTTATGACATTATAGAGTTTTTACTATTATGTGTATTTAGCTGACACTTTACTAAAGATGTCAAAGAAGCTTTGGTGAAGAAACAACAGGGTTCTGGGATATTTTTATGAGTAAGATTTAGTACATCTCTAACAGATGACAATTTGCAGGAGAATTTGTCCAGAATTATTTGATAGTGAACACCTTTATTAAATTATAAAAAAAAAAAGGTAAGCAGTGCATGCACACACACACACCTGCCTGTTAAGTTGGATTAATTTTGTTTTCAGACACATTTCTCTTTTTATTCCTATTAATACACATCAGTAATTGCTTTTGACCATGTACAATGATTACATACATACTAATTAAACTTCATCTATCAAGAATAAATCACACTGTCACAATTATTTTATGAGGAAAAAGTAAAAGTATTTTATTCTTACTTTATAGGAAACATTGTACATTTAACCCTTAAAGTCCTCTTCTTAGAATATTATTCTCGGGATTTTGCAACTTTCAGTGAAAATCAGTTTTTTGTTTTTTTTTTTTCTATATTTATTTTGCTGATCATGTGTTCATAAAAGCTCAGAGCAAAACAGAAAAAAAACCAGAACAAAAAGTAACCTTTACAGCTAAATGTATGATTAACTGAACATCAAAACAAGCCTCTATAACCACTGTCATTTCTCTAACTGATGAATCAGTGTTGCAGAAAATGACAGTGTTTCCATGTTCTCTATGCAGCCTTTGAACGTCCAAATGTGTCATAATGGTTAACAGTGGAACAGATGAGTTACTTTATAATCATATAATTAGAAAAATCGGAATACAGTTGGTACTCAAACTATATTATCTTTAAACTCAAACAGTATATTCACATAAATTAAGGATGTGTTTCTTTTTAATTTGCATTATTTGCAATAAAATAAAAAAATAAGGCAACATTTATTTCCCAGATGACCCTGATATAAAACATTGCACAAGAGCGTATCTACCCCAAAGGAGGCTGTGTTTGCACTGTCGACTACATGTCTACACAGGACACAGGGTAGAGCTGACACACAGCCAGAGAAGGAATGCATTTCTGTCTTAGAAATTCAAGGATGTTTCATATTCAGTGTGCAAATGACAAAGGAGGTTGCAATGGTTCATCTTGGGAGAAAAAAAAAAGACTCACTTTAAAGTCATTTTTAGTTTTGTCTTTTGAAACGTGAGTGCTTGCTGATCCAAATGCCAACCTAACAAGTTGTAAACTTATTCAAAGTGATAAGTGATCACTGACTACAGGTCATTTTGTTTGCAGCAAACAGGTCTTCATGTCACTGCTTTTCTGTTTATGCTGGACCTCTACACAATGTGTTAATATCCATATTCAGAGGGACTCACCTTTACACAGCATCACTGCGTGAAAGCCACATTCATTCACACTGTTACATCCAATAATAATGTCAGATAATGGTTTAAACAAGCTAAAGTAGTAAAAAAAAAAAAAGAAATACATGACGGGTGTATTTTATAATCTGAAGTCAAATGCTTTTTAAAAATGACCTTCACCTGTATAATGTGCACATTGTGATTATTTTATTTCTAAGCTCAAACATATATTTATATTGGTTGCCATGGGAAGACTCACCTTCATATGCAAGGAAATGTTTTAGTTATTTTTACACTTCTTTAAACAAACTATGTTTATTTATTACTGAACTGTGCAATGTAATAAAAGCATTAATATGGCAATCATTAAATCTAAAAAAGTGTGTTAATATAAATTACGGTACATTCTTTCAGTGCGATGCAGATCTGCAGTTTGTCTCAAAACACATCTGATCTGTCATATTCAAACTGCATTCAGTGGTGGATCTGTGTTTTCCTCATTCGGAGTTCAGTATAATATAAGTTACAAGATGATAGTATAAATGAATAGTGTTGACCAGCTAAAGCACTCCCACAGATGTTTGCACATCTGTGTCACTGCCTACAGGAGTGTGTGATTGAGTGCACAGCATACAATATTTGATCAGCTATCATCCATGGAGTCTGTGATAATCATCAGACGCTTGATGATTAAAAGAAAGTGAAATATATTTTAGCTTTTGGGTAAATCATTATAACACTGTCAGCTAAATCACCAGTTTTATCCCATTTTATTCATATTATTTCTTCTTTTTTTATTATTTACACTATTCATCATAACATTTTGATAATGACACCAAGTTGTAGGTCGACACACATACACGGATGCTGTTACAGGCATGACCGCATCCTCCTCTACACGGTAAAGGAGTGAGAGGGTCTTCCATTGAGCCACAGGGTATCAAAGCATCCACTTATTGTCTCTCCAGTGTCAGTCAAATAAAAGGTAATATGAACTGTACAGGTTTCCCACAGCCATAACAAAAACCACACCCCACTTGTCACACACATTGTGTACAATAGGTTATACTGTACCATGGTGAATAATCAGGTTGAGGAGTGGGAAATGTACTGAAACAGCAAGGAAGGGAAAGTCAGCTATGGAGAAAGGGGCAAAAAAATGAAAAGGAAAGGGTGTGCAGGGTGCAGGGTTGGGGAAGAGGATATGAAGAAGGTACACAAATAGAAAGGACAAGGGGAAAAAAACCTTAAGCAAAGAGCACTGGAAGTAAGAGATATCTGAAATGATGGAAGGAGTGTTGTTGATGTGTTCACAGGGTGGAGGGCCGACGTTATTAGAGGTCATCTCTGTGGATTACAGAGGCAGAGTTCAGCGCACAACGGCGCCATGCAATTTACCTCCATGAAAAATAGATGCAGCCCAGGAATGAAGTGACACATGCACTTACAGAGAGAGGGACAAGGGGCTGGATAGTTGTGAAAACCAACTAAACTGCCTGGGGAGATGATAATGTGTGTCTGTGTGCATCTAGAGGTAGAATGTACATTGTATATGCAGTTTTGTAATTCAATGGTTTAGGAGTGTTACAGACATACACTATAACCTGTGGATGTTAGACCTGTTCTGAACAGGTTGAGTGTGTATAAAATGGGCCATTTTTAAGTCATGTAGCAGGTATCTGCACTGTGTAAATACACTACCATTTGAGACTGGTTAAATCTGACTGGTTTAACTTTTATTTTTGATTTATCTAATTGTTTTAACAGATATATTTTGCTAAAGTAAAAGCACTAATGTCCCACTGAGAAAACACAATGTATTTTATTTAAATTTATTTTATTTAACCTTTGTTTAACCAGGTAAGTTAGTTGAGAACTGATGCTCATTTTCAATAATGACCTGAACAAGAGGCAGTACACAAACAGAATGAACAAAAGCTAAAAAAAAAAAATATCTGACACATAAAATCATGTATCAATTAAAGTATGCAAGCACTGACTAATCTAAAACATTTTATTTGGGATGACAAAAAGGTGGAAAGAGGTGTTTGCAGGGTTCCATTGGAGGAGAGTATGTGTGAATCCCCATATGTCATCAACAAAAGATGCACAAAAATGGTTGTGAAATATTTATTGCTAAATCAACATACTAACCCCTGTGTTCTTGTTAGTGCACAACAGGAACAAGGCCAGTGCTCAAATGAAACAAGAGTGCAGCTCATAAACACTAACTGTATCAAGAGAAAAAGGAAAACACTGTACTGCAAGTAATGCACTTTTCTGTAAAAAAAAAAACAAAAAACTGCAACAGCTGGAAGGCAAAGTGCACCCCCCCACACACGTATAAATAAAGCATGAAAAGTCAAAGGGCCATTTTGACACACTGTGTCATATTAGAACCATGGGTCAGCTTTTCACTCAGAAAAACAAAGGTATAATGAGTTAAGTGTAGAGTTGGGACAGATACGGCAATATTAACCTCAACCCATGAAAACAGAAACCGTTCATCAATCAATTTATCATAGCCTACATTTTAAAAACACCATGGACACACGGTTTCCACTAGTCAGGAAGCGGATGAAAGCGGTCAGACAAGAAGTGGAGTAAAAATGATAGTTTTTGATGTTGAGCTGTAGTGGAATAGAAGTACAAAGCTCAAAATAGAAATAATCAAGTAAAGCACAAGCATCTCTGAAGTACAGTACTTGAATAAAAGGTCTTGGGTACGCTGCACCGCTGATAGAAATATCCTACATTGAGACCAAAATGTAAATTTAATTCCTCTTAAAGCTGGTTTTGAGCGACTGTCATTAAATGGAAGTGACAGAGCCGAGACCTTACAGTTCGGTGCTCCTTCCTTCAGCCTAAACTGTTTCTCCAAACAGCTCTTGTATCTTATATCACTGACCTTTTTATTACAGCTGGCATCTTTCACTTGAGCTTACAGCAACCCACTGAAATGTGGCATCTCCTCCAAACTAATTTGATTTAAGATGCCATATATTAAGTTGTGGTCATTCTGTGCCACCCACACAAGGACATAATTCTCCTCTTGGGAGACTGGAAGCTTTTGTGGCTCGACAGCTCGGGACATTCTGCTCCATCATAAAACTGTCAAACTCCTGCAGGGCACAACATCAGCTCATAATATATTCCTCTTAATCCAACATGATTTCCAACTGCTTATAAAATTGCAGTGCATCGATAAATAAATAATGAAATCACTTGTGGCCTTCCTTTAAGTGACCTGCACTGGTCAAGCCCTAAAATGCGTGGTAGTGTGTGTCTGTGTATGTGTGACCGCAGGGCTGGCTGAGCCACTGCTTCTCCCTCCTGCTTTGTTGACAGAAGATAATTTGGTTTTGACAGCAGATGCTGCCTGTCCTCTCCTGTGCCCCTATTAGAGGCAGAGAGGTATCGGCTCTGACAAGCACTGGAATGTGGAAAAGCTCCCTTGAACAGACACCATTCTCCATCCTCCTCCCTCCATTCACCGGCCCAGCAGGCAACGCCACAACAGCAGCAAATGAGCAGCCAAGTCCCTCGCATGGCATTTCACTCTCCTGTTATTTTTTTTAACATTAGAATTTTTTTTGTCACTACGACAAAAGGAAATGGGGAATGATGCGATAACACGCCAAGATGTCTCCCGTTTGTGCTATCTACAGCTGTTTAGGAGGTGTCTGTGACAAGATAGTGAGTGGAAGATGCAGCTCCTCAATACAGCTGCTTGGTGCTCATTCAGCGTTAGTGATTGCACCAAAACAGAGCGTTCACATTTTTACTGTCAAGCATTATAGGAAAGCAAAAAAAAAAAAACATGTTCCATTAAGCGACAGAAGTGATAGTTTTCTATTTTATGCTACTGAACATCACTCCCCTTTCAGTCACCTTCACCCAGCCCAATCGCCGGAATCAAATATTTCCACTGTGAACGAAGGGTTTCAGCCTCATTTGTCAATGTGGATTGACTCTCCACCACAGGCAGGAGGTGGTTTGGGTGGATGTGTCCCAGACTGGGTGTCACATCCAGACTCCCACAGTTTTTCATTTGGGCCATGATTTAGTTCAAATAATTCATTGAGTTTGTTGAGTCATCTTTTCAGATGACCTTTTCATGTATTATAACTGAAATTATATGAGTGGAATCATGAATTCTGCCCCTTGCTTGACTCAGTTTACAGAAAACACACTACGTGATGTCAGATTTTGACATGTTTCAAGTGATTTTATTCATATTATGTTAAATATACAGAACTCTGCTGCCCCATGGTTCATCACAGAAGTAACATGGCAGTTCCCATATGTTCACTTTTCCATAATGGTCACAAACCACATCTTATCAACTATACTAAATATGAGGGTGATTTCTGAATGAATGTTAAAACTCTATAGTATTAGTAAAAATATGTGTTGATATGAAATGTATTTGATGATATGAAACTGAGGAAGCAGGTTTCACATTTAAAAACAGGTTTTTTTGTTAAAGCTGAACAAGACTCTTACATATGCTCATACTCACACACTCCCATAGCCAATCCCCAGAGAGAAACGGCTCCTATATCTTTCTGCCTTCTTTTAATATTTCATCCTCTGACTGGATGTCTCATATTTTATTGAGCCACTCACTACCATCGGAGGGGATGTACTACATTATGCACCATTATTTATAAATGACCGCCAATCAGTGTCTAACTTCATACATAACACTCACTAAATAGGTTCGGCTTGTCCCTCTGCATTTGCTGAACACCTTATTCAGCCCAAAAATAATATCATAAGCTCATCTTTTCCCAGCTTAGCTAGATGAGTTGTGTTATGTTTGGCTTAATGAAATACAACATTTTGCAGAAGCAGTGCCTGCATGCCCCTAATTCATACAGACGAAGATTTCAGTTCCCACTGGTTTTCTTTGCTCCTCTTAATGTGCACCTCTGACATAAATATTTTCTTTGTTTTGTTTCTGTACTGCTTTGCTCACACAAGCACATACCAACACGCTCTCTGATGCACACAGACCAAACAACAAATGCACTAAAAACTCAACCCACTGGCAATGAGAATGAGGACCAATGCAACCGAATAATAAAAGTCTACAAAACGTTCCAGCAAATATCTTCTCATCAATAGAAAAGGTAATTTAACTCTTGACAGTTTTGTTTGCTCCAGTTAATGCACACTCTTGTAAAAAGAATTCTTTACCCTGCACCTCCTCCATCACACAACACACACACACTAGTATGTCGACACTAGGTGATGGCACTTTTAGTCTCCATAACTTGGCCCTTGATCACTGTAATCAAATGTAGGCAGCATCCCGTAATTATGGGCTGTTCCATCCCATACATGAGGTGCACACACATACGCGCACACGCACACACACACACACACGCACACACACAAAACACACAGTGGCGTGCATTGGCTAGCACACTAGTAGACAAAAACGTACATACACAAACACTGACATAAGCTTGTGTGTGTGCTCGGCTGCACGCTCTGCACAGACGGAGCCTCGGTAAAGGACACTAATGAGTCCAATGAGACTGAGGGGAAAACAGCTTCTGAAATCTACACCACAGTAAAACACCTCAGAGAGACGGAGGGGGAACAGAGGGAGCTCGGGTGGGGGTGGGGGTGGCTGAGGGGAGTGGGAGGAGCCACAGAAGGCGAAGAGGGAGAAAAGAAAAAAGGAGATAAAGATAGAGAGAAGGAGAGAAAACTGACGACAGTAATGGTGGTGGTGGGTGGTGGGTTGCCAGGGCCCTAGTGGAGCTGTTGCCAGCAGTAGCCATGGTAACAGGTTCCCATGGTGCATGTGTGGTGCAGCCACTGAGTGTCAGGCTGGGGGTGTGGGGTGTTAAGTCTGTGCGGAGGGGGAAGCGGGGTAACATTTCTTTTTTTTCTTTTTTTGGCCAATGTCCCACCTTTATCAGCTGTCCAGCTAAAGACGGCCTTATGTAAGCTCTGTTTTAACGATAACAGCCTAAAAAAGAGCTGTCTGGTTACATAAAGGATCATATTTTTACCAACATGGCCTATAAAACTGGGTTTGTGAATAACAGGCTCATTGGATCACTGTTCCAATGAGCCTACAGCGATTCCCTGGCCTTGCTGAATTAGAGCTCCAGGCCAAAGTTGGTCCAGATTTAAACAAGCCTCGAGCCAATGGCTTGATCTTAACATGTTTCTAGCCAATGAAAAGCCTGGATGATTGCAGCCCTCTGGCCTATTGTAGTCTTACAGTGATGTCAGCAGTTAGTTCAGAGCACTGTTACTACAAGCTGAAGAAATTAATTGGTCTACCACAAACAAACAATACATTCAGATTTCATTAATTATCAGAGCATTGTGACAAAATAAAACCTATGGTAATGCATCAATCAGTGTTTCTAAAACAGGCAGTACAGCACATATTAACTGTACAACCACGTCAGCTGCCATCTTTTCAAAGCTTTCCAAAGCTAGTGTGTTTTTGTGCATATTTCAAAGTACTGCACTACAAAGGTTGATGGAAACAGTAAAATTAAAAATAATTCATTCAACCTCACACATTTTTAAGCAACAAACATAAGTACTCTAGTTTATTAGCTCTGAACCAGTTGACTGGAAGTCTGCCTGATGTGCAATGTCTTTGATAATTTGCTTGACAATTATGAAAACACTCATATTTTTTCTTTATGTTGTATTTTACCTCTGTCCTTCTGCTGCATGTGGAGTATGTTTGCAATGCTCCTTAAAAAAAAAAACTTACTGCAGAGAACCCACCCACTGGGTCTGGGATGCCCATATGACAGACCACTTCACATGGAGGATGGCCAGTATGTCTGGTTCCACTTGCATGCATGACTGTTTATGGACTAAGTCCAGTTTGCATTACAAGGCAGACAATACAGTAAAAGCTGCTGATGGCAAGCAATGATCACCAGGGAAACCAGGGGAGGGAAAACAATTTATTAGCTTCAAAATAGTGTCCATCATGAACATGCTGAGGGAGTGTTTCTTTTGTTATTGGCAGCCTGGGCTTTGTCTACAAATGGGAGGAGAGGAAGCCAAGTGAAATGTTAATTTTCTTTTAAAATGCATGGCTAACAGGGGAAAGATCTTTTTAGCAGCTGTTCTAAAACAACAGAAATCTACCTTTTTAATCCTTCATATAAGGACCAGCTCATTATCTGTGCTTAAAATACAATAATTACTTTTGAATTAAAATAAAAACTTCAGTGCATAGCATGTTTTAGATGAAATTAGTCACAAATTATACAATTACCTTTGAGCATTCTGCAATTCAAGAGGTCTGACAGTAAAAATTTGTCTAACCTGTGATCAGTGTAGACGGATCAGGAGGATTCTATTACAGCTCGTCACAGCGGCAGGAAACAACATCCTATTATATTTAGCCTTTTGAAGAAAGAGATGCAGAAGGTTTGCTGCAGGTTTAAGAACATATGTGGACTTTATACAAAATATCCTAATTTGATCATTTTCTTGGTGTCCATTATTCATTATGTGTAGTAGCTGTATAGTAATGGACTCAGTGAAGCTTAGTTTATCTAATACTATATTTTTAGGCAAATAATTCTACAATAATTTAAAGGTAAAAGAAATTCATGAGATTTCCTTGATGTTTGTGCTTTTATGTACTTAAAATATAAACATTTGCATCAGTCGAATTTGCTTGAAAGAGTTGCGTTAAACAAAAGGAGTTGGAGTTATGCTAAAAACTAATATAATATAAAATAATATTTTTACATTTAAATAAAAACTACACATATAAAATAAGTTTTTATCATCCTCTCTAAAGAGCCTATTTGCTGTGCTTCATAGACAAGTTGCTCCGTCAGTCTAACCCCCTGTACTGTGCCTCGTCCTCAGTGCAGCTACCAGCACCTCCTCGGGCCCTGCTGAGCCTCTGATACAGGGCCCTGATCCCTCTATGTCTGCTGTTGGCTGAGGGTCAAAACAATAGGCCACAGACTGTAGGATAGCACACAGAGGTGAAGGTCACTACTGGGGAATAAGAGGGATAGATTATGTCTCCACTATGGAACACAGCGAGAGACCACAAACACTCACTGACATACACTACCAGGACTACACACGAGCAACCACAGTCCAATTGGACGTGAAGAATGAAATATTAGAGCCCATCTATAACGTCTGGGATGCGCGTGGGTGTTTGCAGCTTGCCGCAGGCATGCTCGTACCTAAGTGTTAAAATGGTTATATATGAGCTGTATTAAGGATGGAGCACAATGTGAACAAAAATATGTAAGAAAACAGCATTTGTGGCAGTTTATGGGTGTATTATAGGGTTTTCTCTATATATAGTATAAAATCAATTCAGTTTGATGACAGATTCTGAATAAACAAAAAGAGGGATTAAAACTAGGCGCTGAAGCATGTACTGCAGAATTTCTTTTTTTCCCCATTTGTAGGGGGACAAAATTTGCATAACTCCAAAAATTTGGAGCAAATCATAGTAGGAAGCCTATATTAGCCCTCGCTGTTTTCAGTGGCTTAAATCTATTTATTTATAAGCTAGCATTAGAATGAGGCATCACACCTAATTTCACAGTGAAATATTCATGAGGTGCTTCTGTATGTAGCATGTTTAATGTCAGCTGTGACTCTTCCTACTGTAAAAAAGAGATAAAAGAGTGACTCACTTTACAGTCAGAGGAGGATGGGGGAATGATGTGGGATAGGTGTTGCTGTGTTAAAAAAAGACTATGGATAGAATGTGATATTATGAATTATAACAATGTTTGCCAGGCGGGGTGGTAACAATTATTGAAGCTCCTTTTGTAAACACATACAGTGATTTTAAATTATTACCAAATAACACAAAGGTGGAGAAGCGCAGAAAAGGATGGAAAAACAGTGAATGCGAGCAGAGAAAAAGATCTCCAGTTGCTATAGTCCTTGATGGCAGATGCACTTTTTGCCAGGATGTAATTTGGGCAGATCCATCAGGTCGCAGTAATGAGGTCTAATGTTAGAGCCCACTGTGTCCTAATGACACATCGGCTGTCCCATCACCAAACCCACTCATTCCAGCTGTAAACCCCTGCTGGGCCTCGGGCAGCTGGGACTTGACATCTGACCTTTAGTGAGACAGCCCCCTTCATCACACGGTAAACCACAGCAACACGGCAAACATGGCTTTATGAGCCGGAATGTGGTGTGGTAGATATCTCAATTACTCGGCAGTGAAGAGGAGCTTCTATTTTTTTCTGCTTTTACACTGGCCATGGAATGATTGATTATGACTATGTATTATGAGACAGCGAAAACAAGAAAAAGGATATAGTGTTAAAGTGAATCCCCAGAATACAGTGTATATTCTCCTATACATATAATACTATCATCATCATAATTGGACTATTGCGCTTTTTTATTCAGTATAAAAATCATGACTTTATCCCAAATATTCTGTTTGATTTATTTTTTGCATTTTTTTAAAATCCAGTTTCATTTTAAATTATCATGGCATTCAATATCACATTTTCATTGTAACAGGGTTTTCAACAGAGTCACTTAATGGAATGTTTGTCCAAAGTATTGAGTTTAAACACTAAAAGAACAGCATTTGTGCCTCTGATCTCTCAAATCCACTCAACAGAATAATAACAATCCTAGTCTTATTTCAACTTTTATGTTTTATTTTAATTATTCTGAATATGTGAGTCTTTCAACTTTGTAGAAATTCAGTTCCATCCATGCGTAAACTGGAGCCATGGTTCCTGTTCTGCAGAAATTATTTTGACAAGAAATCAGGTTCTGCAGTTATTTTGATATTTCAGTGATATTTTCAAGGAAAAAAGTAAATAATGAAACGCATGAATTAACAAAACACAACTGGTTTCAACCTTTAGAATGTGAAGATTTGCTGCCTTTTTGTTTTGTTCATGAAAATCAGTTGAATTTCTTTGGAAATTGAACTGTTGATTAGACAAAACCAACCACTGCCTCACTTGGAGAAATCTGTGTTGTTTCCCTCACTCTTTTTTGATTTCAAGATTTCTGTTAAGATGACTGAGAATATATTAAGCAGATTTTTCAGTGATAGAAATGATGCTTTTGTTGCAGCTTTAGTAAGTCTAGTCTCCCAGTTCTTAGTTTTAGATTAAACATCCATTACACTGGGTAAGCGAGGCTCACTGGAGTCCAGAGCCAGAACCATTTAACAGATATGTCTTTGAACAGTGACACTCCTTAAAACCACCGTTACATAACCGCAACAAGGTGACAAGTGAAACCTGTAAATTTTACCAGAAATTTGCAGGTATGAGGATTAGACTAAAACCTGCTCCAGAGATTTGGAGAATTTCAGACATGTAAAGCACCAGCTAGCCCCGATCTGGCACTCTGCTAAATGCAAGGCTGAGCTCATTAGGACTGGCCCAACATCACACACACTTGCATATACACACACACACACATGCAAACACAGCCCAATCTGTCAGTGTTTTCACATTAAACAAGAAGACACACACACGCGCACACACACAAAAAAAAAAAAAAAGCAGGAGGGAAGAGACAATGGAGAGAGAGCAACCGAGAAATGAGGAGAGCAAGGAAAAAGAGTTGGCAAAACAGCGAGGATCAGACAGGAATGGTGAAGGAGCGATAGAGGGAATGACAGACAGAGATCGAGTGAAAGACGGAGAGAAAGATACAGACAGAGAGATGGAAACAATGAGGGGAGAGACAAAGCAGGTGGCCTGGGTAATTGCCTGGGGAATATAATGAATGAGCCACAGTGCGTCTGACGGAATAGGAAATCGTCTCTATCTTCTCATTCCCCTCGCTCTCTCTCATTATCTCTCGCCCTCTCTTTTTCCACTCTTCCCCTTATCCATCTCCTGTGCACCCTTTTAAACATATCTCCTAACCCTATCTTTCTGCTGCGCCGATTGCCAGCATTTTCTTTCTCTCAGCTACACGGCTCCTACCACCCTTTCTTTCCTCTCAACTCGACTCCCCACTACTTTTCTGTTCCCACCTTTTTAAACATCAAACTTCCGCCTCCGCTCCGTTTCCCGTACTACCTCCGAGGCCTGGACAGAAGCACCTATTCTCGGTTTCTGCCCAATATCTAAGGAAGCTCACAAAATTTCAAACATCCTCACTAAAACAAGAAACTATAAAGGTTTCATGCCATTCTGCCTTGTCCCGAAGGGGATTTTAGCTTCTAGGTATGGGCTCAAATAAAGTGTTTTCACTTTCTTGAGCAATGCACCTTTCCTTTAGCCTCCAAATCCAGAGTGAATTAATATTCTAAGGTTGCTACAGTATATTTTATGTATTTCATCATTTACAGTTTACACCTGACCTACTGTCTTTGGGAGTGAGCTGTCTGCCTAAAGGAAGCCATATTTATTAAAACTGTCAACTTGTCATGTAACTGGTGTAGCAAACAGGACATACAGGAAATCTAGAAAAGAGGGTTTAATGTCTGAAATTCAGCTTGAACCTGAGTTTGGTTTTCTGTCTTCTGAACCCCTTTCAGTGGTCTCTGAGCGGCATTGTGACTGTGTGAATAGGTGGACGGATGCCAGTGGCCACAGGTAGATAGAGGACACAGTCAAGATAGATAGGAAGGGAGGGAACGATGGAAGGATGTGTGGGTGAGATACCAGGAGGAGAGGTTGTGGTGGTAGTGGAGGAGAGACCGATAATGTCACGTCGACTATTCAGGTCCGTTTGACGAGACGCCTCAAACAGCTGAAAAGAGTAAAGATGGGGAGGGTTATAGAGTGAAAGACCCCTTTCATCAGAGCGATTTGTGCCACAGAACCCACCCATTGCCTCCTCCTCCTCCTCATCCCTGCCCTCCTTCTTCCTCTTCCTCAACCCTGACACAAATAGATAAAAAACATTCATCATGTTGGGGGTTGGTGGTCGTCTGTTGAACACACAGAGCAGCGCTGAGACTGAAAAACCTTGGGTAATTCCAGCTGGACTGTATTTTATGATATGTGTAAGCTGGAATCTTTAAGGATAAAGGTAAAATAAACTAACTTTGTAAAACAGTGACTGTAAATAATATTTTGAAATCAACATTATCACACAAAAGAAAGAAAAAACACATTGAGAGTCAGGTGCTTTGCCATGAATTGATTTGGAATGAAGAGACAACGTTGTAAAGACTCGTAGGCAACAGTAGACAAAGCTGCAGCAAACCGAAGAACAAAACAAATAAGATGAAGTTCCTGACATGTACAAGGTTTTTGTCAGTGATGAGATAAGCAATGTTTTTGGAGTTTATGTAACAACTAAGAAGATGTTGCAAGGAGAAACACCGGGGAAACAGCTTCTTTTTCTTTATTTGTGGAAACATCTGTTCAGAGATGTAAGTTAAATGTTCTCTGCATCATAACTTAAGACCCATTAAACAAGTGTTTTTCAACCTTGGGGTCAGGATCCCACGTGGGGGTCGCCTGGAATTCAAATGGGGTCGCCTGAAATTTCTAGTAGTTGAAAAAAATAAAACCATACTAATACAAAAATATATGGTGAGTTGAGAGGGGCAGTCACAGTAGATAAAAGACATGACAAACTGAAGCTGAAACTGAAGCACTGTGGTACTGTTTATCTGTCAAATGTTCAAACTGAAGCA
>JAPQRP010000005.1:21988962-22030598 GCA_037367295.1 Apogon hyalosoma | reverse complement strand
AGGAAAATCAAATTCTCACTTTGTGCAGTAATCTACACCTGGCTTTTCTGCCTCCGTCCAGAATAATATACATTATAAAGGGTAAATGTCATCTAACATTAATGTCTATTTGCATCATAATATAGCAAATTATTACATGATCACAAACAAATTAATTTTAGCAAAAAAAAAAGGTCTCCGTTTTGAATGTCTGGGGTCGCCAAAAATTTGTCATGTTAAAATGGAGTCACAAGTCAAAAAAGGTTGGAAACCAGTGCATTAAACACATTAACTCTTTGTACTAACATGCAATTTTCCCCATAAAATTAAAGGTTTTCACACAACAGAAACAAATTAGCATTTTTGTGTTCTAGCAAATAGTTCTTATCAATAAATCAGCAATACATTGTGGACATAGTTGATTTTTCAATCTTTTTATTACAATAGGACCTTGATTAAAACCAAATACAAGATAGACTGCAACATCTTGCAAAATACTAAATATGGTAGAGTACATTTAAAGGTATTATCCAAAAGGAATTGATTGTGTCAACTAATGGTGCAGCTTTGTGAACACAATAATTTTTGTCCCATCTTTGGCACATCTTTTTTGTGCTAATGATATGCTGGTGCGAACACATCCATATTGTATCACACCAGTATCCAATTTACCCTTGATTTGTATCTGAATTTCTGTTGTTTCAGGTGTTTCTCTGCATGTCAGCACACCACTTAGTCCATAATGATGACCACAAAACATTAAAAAAAAAAAAACAACTTTTTAATGAACACACACACTGAGCTCTCCACAGTGGAAACAACATTCATGCTTCTACGGTATTTCCTGTCAGAACATGAAATTCCATTTGGTGTCATAGCCTCGGAACTCCAAAGGTCACTGTTACAGGAGCTATAACTTCATCAACTCCAGATCAGTGTGAATATAAGATTAACGTTGTGTGTTCTGTAACTGTTACACTCTAGGGTTGTGGGATAGTAAGGATACTCTATATAGAATAAATCAGTCTGATCATTTGTGTTTTTGTCACACATTCTGACATCACCTTTCCAATATCTGATTACAGATTGCCATTGATGTCATTAAGTAATAATTCAATACGCTGAAGCCTCACAAACTCGAAGATTTGGAGAAAGAGAAAGATACAGAAAACCTTTGATTTAGAGGTGGCTTTGTGCTGTTAACACCAGCTTTCTGCAGACAGCATTTGCACAAGCCAAACTGTACTTAGCAATTTGCACAGTCCTTTTTCAATGAAACAGTTTTTGGCAATGAGAGTCACTGACTTAGAGAGCATCTATATTTGCACCAAATGTATGAATATTCCCTCAGTTACATCAATGATATTTGCTAAAATGTGGGTGCTTTCTGCATTTCATACAATATTTGTGTCTTGGTAGCACCAGGTTTCCTGTAACAGCTGCACCGTTTTCTTTATTTTCTTCTTTGAAACCACAATCCTGTATGATGAAAACAAAAATTCACACACTGGTTAAAGAAAACACGAAGATTATATCTCTATCGATGGTTTACGAAAAATCACTACTCATGCAATTCCCTGCTATACTGTACATGTACATATATACAGATCCTGCTGGTTCACTACACTCATCCAAAGTGGAGCTGCCAAACCAGCAGAGGTTGGCACTCTGGGTAATAGCCTGCTGTGGAAGGCCTGTGGTTGAGCCTGTAACCCAGATGATGTTAGCACTGTGGTTAGTGGTCAGATTGGAAGCGTTAGCAGCCTGTGATTCTCACAACAAGTTGAACTATAAGAGGGCAACAGTTACGGTGGAGAAAGGATCCACATGGTTATGCCAGAGGGGATGAACAAATGCAATGATGTGGATGACTGTGATGATTGTTTTTCATAAACTACAACCGAATGTGGCTTGGTATTTGGTCAATTTTATATGCTTACATTTCTGTGAATGTGTTTTCTCTCTCGCTCTCTCACTTACACACACACACACACTGAATTTTTAGACTGGATAATTACATGATTAACAGGCTAATGTGATACTCCAATGCTATTAGATTGTATAAACATGAAGAAATACACAGTTTTATTGAGTTCAGTCACATTGAGCAATGGTAACATTTGCAGCCGGTGAAAGTTCCACTTCAGAATGGATTACAAGACTTATTGATCAATTGTCTTTAAGCACTTTATTTAACACCATTAAATAATTTTGGTTTTGGTGATTTGAGGGACTTATTAGAGCCTCTCCAATCTTAAACAAAAAGGGCCTGCCAAAGGAAAAAGAATCATCATGTGAAACCTGGACAAAGAGTTTTACTAAATCCAAATTCAAAAGTGCTTTTGTAATTTACACAGAGTGAAGGATTTTCTGATTTGACAAATTAAAGCTTGATCCACAGGTTCAAGGACAGGGTGGCAAATATTCCATCATGATCTATTATTACCCATTGTTTTAATTATTTTTAATGACAATAAAGCAAATGTGTTGGATTTCACTAAACGCTGACGCAGTTTAGTTTCAAAAATAGAATAATCATATACAACTATTTAACATTTAGAACCAATTTACAGATTATGCATCGAAAGGCATGGAAAAAGAAGGTGAACAGAGATGATGCCTTCAGGTGAAGGATTTGAAGACACTAAAACACTGCATCCACTGGGGAAAAAAAAGGCAGAATTGAACATTGTAGTTTTATAGATATACACATTTAAAAAAAACTGTTATTAGGCTTTGCATCTTTGTGTTACACAGATCACATCTCATGACCATGTTGAGTTTATTCTGAACGCTGACCCTGTGCTCTTTTACCAAATTGGAAAATGACCAGTCTGGAAACATTCCAGTAACTTCCCTAACATTAAAACTGATCAAAGTTGGCATAACTCTGAATGTTTGATCATTCCCTTCATCAGAGGGATCTCTTGCTGCATGTGCATAAGCACAGCTACAGCCACTATCAGACAAGCCTGCATATTGAAAAATGATGGAATATGAGAACCCAAGAGATGCAGATTATTATTTACCGTGCTGAATGTGAACTACTTCAAGTTAGCCTTGATTGCCCTTAGTTTTCTAATCTGTAAAAATGATACATGGCCTTCAGATTTATCAGTCAAAGGTAAAAAGAAAAAAAAAGGACTTAAAATACTCAATCAACACTCCTCCTGGTGTATAATGTAGACTATATTCATGAGGTGACATAGCTGTAAAATGATCTGGGGGGAAAAAAAAACAGAACTAGAAGTTAATTGGAAGCTGTTCATCAGGCACTGACTTAAAATGACTGAAAGATGAAGTTAAAAGAAAATGTGTTGGATTTCATGTTCCTGAGTCTGAATAAATATGCACACGGTTGTAATTTTTAAATTTCCTTAATGGAATAACATTTTGTTTCACTCTAGTTGTTTTACAGTGCTGCTCCACACATCTGAGTCCATCCTTTTTTTGATAACATGGTGTCTGTTACACATAAATGATTGCTTGAAGCCGTTAGTAACACTGGAAAACTAGTAAAAACTAACTGTATTCCAATCAATCAATCAATCAATCAATCAATCAATCAATCAAGTAGCCTTTTTGCCGCATCACATTCACATTCTGTGTGAAAATACCTCTGACATAAACAAAAGAAACAACTATGTGCAAATTAATCACTGACAAATCAATCAGATCTTAGCGTGGCTGTAAAGGGTTAAAGAGGATTCTAGAAAAAAGTTTAGCAACAGACAACCCAGTTTCCAGATGAATGCTGCTTTTCTATAGTCTTGCAAACCATGGGTACTATGATCTCAATATTTTGTAAAGCAAAAACATAGAGAGACTGAGATGACTTGTTTATTGTTAGGACATGTCAACCATATCTTGGTTTAATACAAAATAAGTTTGCAAATATGTGATAAAAATACCATATTTGAACCAAACCAAACGTTTTCCTGAAGGTGACAAAAGTAATTACTAAACCTCAAAACCAACAGGAGTCTTGTGGTGAACCCCAGTGTCTGTGATCTAAACCATAAACTAAACTAAAAAAGTATTTTATTTACAAATTCCATTGATAATAAGCATATCCAAAATTTGCAGAAATATACAATGACAACATTTAATTCCTGGACTAGGTTAGTACAGAAGCTGTAATGGACTGTACATCAGCAAAACTTAACAAGATCAATAAATACAAAGAATACAGGGAAAAGGGGCACAATGTTACAGTGACAAGAGCCACTGCAAAATATGGGACTCTTTGATAAAAATACACAAAACTACTGAATAGGCAATAGGACACTCAGAGCCTCTCTGTGCTGTTCTTCTGACCCCTCTCTCCTTGATAAAATATGATTCTCCAGTACAGAGTGGGTACAAACAGCCCTCATACAGGGGCACAAACTAATCATTAGTAAATGGAAAGTGCTATCAGCTCTCACAGTAAATGTGTGGCACATCCAGCTTGGCACAATAGCAGCCTAAGATGGGCTGTCATTCTGCCTGATGACTCGACGAGAGAATAGTTTTTATACAAAAGACAGGAGTTTCATATCAGCGAACCTGATTAAATGCAGACAAGTCAAATGAGAAAGACAGGCGACAGAAAAGGCAAATACAGCAGTAGATTCATTAGATTTTAAGTGGTGCAACTGTAATAGTTTTTAAAGTATGATTTATGCCATTATGTATGTGTGTGTGTGTGTGTGTGTGTGTGTGTGTGTGTGTGTGTGTGTGAAGAGCTCTTGTGGTGTTTTTTTACTCTCTTTTAAAGCTCTTTCGTATCTCATCCTGGCTTTGTATCACTTTAGTAATTAATTTGAATAGAACAACATAAAATGTACAATTAACACCGCAAATAACTTTGTGCTTAACCAATCAAGATCAAGAAGATTATTACAAACTTTCCAAATTTAAAAATAGCACTTCCAGTGAATTGACTAACTTAATGTGAGTTTAGAATGGGCTTTATAGATACTAATATTGTCAGCAGAGTGTAGTCAATGTGCAAAATACTGTATGGTTTCAGCAGATGACCCTGTGCTGAAATGAAAACCCCCATAGAACAGCAAACCAATTTACAGCAGACCACTTTAGTTTGTATATTCCTTGACCCTGGTTTTTTGGTTGCGCAAAATTTCATCAGGTACGTGCACTGAGTGAGGCACGTGTGATGGTGCAGCTCTTTGAAAATGCACACCTCATCCTTCAATTTGCAGGCTGCAGATTGAAAGCGCATACCTTTCCTGGCACCCTCAGATAGTTAAAGGGATTTAATCGTTTGAGGGGAAAGGCTAGAATTGCTTTGCAATACTCAAATGTTACTGACACACCCCCTGCTGGACCTTTCCTCCCACTAAAGTTCAGACATCATCTATACCAAGTGTTAGCAGAAAAAAAAAATTGCATAAGTCAGCACATTATTCTGGGGAAAAGCCTTTTCCGCCCCTTAAAAATACACCTGTTATTTATTTTTTTATTAGATGACCTCTTCGACTTCCACATCACCTCTCTGTTAACACTTGTTGGATGTGAAAAAAGCGAGAAAGCTTTGATCCGTGGGTTATAGGAATTCTTTTGTGAAGTCAGTTCTACAACACACTATATAAATAGCATCAGAAAGTGAAGTGAAGAAAATCATTAAATTCAGCATATTACAGCACAATACATGGAGGCTGACCATGTGTGGAGAATACCACCATCTCTGCTCCGCTAATGCCTGCACAGCCCTCGAAGCACGAGAGTGATGACACAGTGAACATAAAAGGTTTCTCCACTCTGGTGTCACTGAATACTTTGTTATTGCATGGCCTACAATGAATTAATCAATATATTAGTCACTGGAGCATCAGATTGATGTCAGACCTTTATTAAGGGAAGAAGTACCTACATCTCTGGAGAGTCCAGATGTACAAGCTGTATTTATTTCTCCATTCATTCACTCGAGTACAGAGCTTTGACTTTTTTCAGTTAATATAATGAGGCATATTCACTTGAAAATTATTCATTCATTTATTTGAGAACCAGCCTCTTGAGTGATGAGGTTGAATATGACATATTCCTCCTACAAAAAATAGGAATTACCTGATATATATATGTGTGTGTGTTTGTGTGTGTGTGTGCGTGTGTGTGGGTGTGTGTGTGTGTTCTTATGAAGATGACTCAATATGTATTTATAGGCAAACCTGCATAAAAGAAGTACACATTTCTTGAGGGCAAACAGTTCCTGTCACCACCATCCTCATCCCCCAACAATGGAGCTTGTTTTGTTATAAATATTGCTTAAAATTTATTAGAATATCTAAGTGGGTTAGTCCAAGATGAAAATTCTTAGAACAATTCAAATAGTCTTAACAAGATAAAGTCTCCATAAGTAAATAAACTTCAAATATATCTAAAATATTATCTTTCAAAATAAATATTCCAAATTCAAGTCAGTGTGGTGCTGTTCTCCAGAAGATGAACCCTTTTCAACTCATAGCACCTGGAGAACAGTGAAAAAAAAAAAAAAATGTTGGTTTTTGAGTACTACAACTTCATATTGCATTTAAATGAAAAAAGATGCTGCTGGAGCAAAAAAAAAAAAGAAAAAAGAAAACAACGAAAGATGATGATCTTATGACCAAACATAAACACTTTTGAGCCACTAGCAAAAAACCACAAAACCACAAACTAATGCACTGTAAGGTCAGAAGTGCAAGCGAGAAAGTCTTGGCAGAAGTTGGTGAGATAAACATGAAGACATGGCTTCACAGCAGCATGAAGGGACATGCACCAAGCTGTAAACAAACTGGGCTTTGTAATTCTTTTTAAACTTAAAAACACATCGAACATCAATCTAAAATTCTCTGTAGATATTTTACCGCCATGATAAAAAACATGTAGCAGCCTGGTGCTGCCCATTTATCATGTTAGCTCTTTGATGGACTCATCATCTTGACATACAGAAGCCTGTAGCTACAGGGAGAGAACAAAACAACACCATCCAACAATTTAATGCAATTCTGTGCAACAGCACTGCAATATAGTTTACCTCTTTGAACCAAATATTGTTAGTCTTTGTTGAATCTGTGTCAGAAACATCTTCTCTGTGACGTCCTTTATTTATTTATTTCCTGAACTCCATCAATTTACAAGTCATTCTTGTTATCCTGTTCACCTTAGAGCAGCGTCTGGGAATATAGCGCACATATCTTTATTTTACCAAAGTACAAATATATGTTTTCATTAATAAAGATGTGTGGTGGTCAAAGGTATTAAACAACAGAAATTAAATAAATGATTAAGACATGATAGAAAAAATAAGAATAAAAAATAAGCGAAAAAGAATACATAATGAAATGAGTAATCAATTGGATAAATACATACACTTATACAATGTAAACATTAAATTTTGCCAGCAATATGACTCAGAATTACTTCGTCACATACTTGTTAGAGGATCCTGCAAGAGGAGGTACTGAATATATGAAGGTAGGAAGGTTTTTTCCTATACTTTAAGCAGTTTGGTAGGTAACAGTTCAATCACCCATTTGTTGAATGGTCCATACCAGTAGCAGAAGTACTGAAGCTAATGCGAAGGTAAGCTAACTTTAGCTGCATGACAGTGCATTTTCTCAATAGATGCTTCTGTTCTAATGTTGTTGAAAATGAGCTTTTTAGCTAAAATAGTGTATTTTTAGCCTGGCTGCTATGTGTCTGTTTTAAAGTTGTATTTACAGTATGAGCCACTGTTCAGGTTTGGGGAACAGAGCGTCTCTTCATCTGAAAGCAAGAGTCCAGAAAAAAACACACACATTTTCAATCCATGTGCAAGACCACACAAACCTGACACTGCTGTGTGGAGGTATGTTGCTGAAAAATGAAAAAAGCCTCATTCAGATATAACGTAGAGATCTCATTTTTCTATCTAGTGCAGCCTCTACTTTGACATGTCCATCACCTCGCTCGCTTAACATTATAATTTAATGATGATTACAGTTATTCAACTTAAGTGTACCACTCTTTCATTACAGAACATCTCCACATCTTAAGCTTGACTTGCTGTGTAGGGAGACAGACTAGTTCTGAACAGACAGAATGACCATCCAGAAACCACATGTACAGGCTTAAGTTAAGACTGAAAGGGCTCCAATGAACATTCATGTCACACCTGTAAACTTGTTTACTGTATTTCTCAAAGCAACATTAAGGTGAATTAACATTTTTAGCAGATAATAAGAATATAATAATTTCATGTATATATGAAACATCCATATCCATGTCAATATCATCCACAGACAACATTCCACAACATGTTAAGTCCTTGTATTTCACCTCACAGCGTTTCTGCTGATAATCCTTGCTGCCACACCATATGTTTGATACAAAACAATCATTGCCATCCCATTAGACTTATTATACATATGTATAATATATAATAGTCCTACTGTTTTTAATAATAATACAGCTCCATGCCGTTGTACAATTTGTGCACACACATGCAACCGCATTCTTTTGGATGAAAACATTTACTAGTGATCCGGTAGTGAAACCCATCGTGTTGAATTTACCCCAGTTATTTATCATTTACTATAGTAAATGTCACTTTCTTTGGATATTCAGCACTACACAGTTAATGGGGTAAAATATTATGGGTGTAAAACTAGCACACTGTACCAAATTTACCCACGTAGTGCACATGTGTGAAAACACAGCAAGTACAAAAATAATACGGGGCTAAACATTATACGTGACTCCGCACCTTTCTAGGACAATCAGAAGATCAGTATGTGAAGGGATTTTTTTTCTACACTGAGCAGCTGCTACAACGAAAGGTGAGTGTTTCAGATAAAATGATCCTAGTGTTAATCTGTGGATTGGACCATAATAGGTGGACCAGCAGCAGCAGAGTTTCCATACAGCAGAGCTCTAGAGTTCTATTAGGAGAAACCAAGAACACTGAGTGTATCATGACTCAATAAGTAATACTAGTTTCATTATTAAATGTTATTATTTAAGTAAAAAAAAAATCTTAAAAATGCCGAACATATACCAACCCTCCCACACCACCACCACCAATGACACACTGCCACACAAAGAGATCAGTTCCACAGGAAACACTGCTGTAGACAACACAAGCACAAACTATTTTCTGTTTCAACTGTTCATCTTCCATTCCTGACATTCAGCTACAACACATCCAAGGCAATTTAGCGCTAATAATGAAATAATGAAATCATGTGATGTAAAACAGGTGATATGAACAAGAAATGGTAATTGTGATCTGGTATAAAAGCAGCATCCAGTGAAGGTTTAGTCGAGTCCTTTAGGAGCAAATGACAAAAGGGTTGAAGATTAAAAAAAAAAAAAAAAGTGAGAAAATTCAAAAACAATGTTAATCAAAGAAAAATAGGAGTGTAAACAAAAACATTATACCTGTCTCAGGGTTTATATTTCAGGACTGTAAAAAAACCTTCCCCATGATGGGGTAAGAGAGCAACAAAAAAGAAAGGTATGTATTTTCAATTTTCATGTTTTTTCCCCCTGATTTCAGCCTCCCTGCAGCTTTAAAGTGTTTTCCTTTTGTAGATAAAGGCAGACTGTGATTCACTCATGAGAGTCTGAACCCCTTGTGAATTTTGTTCATCTGTGTGAAAAAAAACAAGTATGAGAAAAGTGTTGAACGCGCAAAGGCTCTTAAACCATCTGTACATGGCATTTAAGAACAAATGTTTGTATCAGTTGTTTTTGTGTGAGACCCAGGGCTTGATTAACACCTACATGATATGATGACAGTAAGCAAGACATCTTTTATTAGCTCTGAGAAAAGACATGTTTATATGCTGCGTTTGTGTTTTTTGATAATTAGCCAGGATTTAAACTAAGCCAGATGCAAACAAATAATTAATACACATGCTGTTTTTGTAATTTTATGGAAAATAAGTCATTTAATTAGTAACTCATGCAGCCGTGTGACTCCATTGCTGGACACTTATTTAAAGCATATTTCCTCGTACATATCTGGCAGATCAGTCTCCACCCTCTGGCCTTTCAAAGTTCTGCAGATGAAGATAGCAAGGTGACAGCGTGGCCTTGGAGTGAGACAGGAAGCTGAGATGGAGATCAGTTTTTTATAAATCTCATTTCTGCTGCTGATTTATCAGCTTGCCCCAGTCCCTGTCAGCCTCACACATGTGACTGGCATGGCAAAAGACTAACTCATTAGTCTGCCTCATCACAGTGGGAGGTTTTGCAAGCAAGTGCGCACACACAACATACGCACTCACACCTATTTTCTTTCCTCGCCCATTTCCTTTTCTCCATTTTTCCAATCAGTCTTTTTCACCGCTCAATACCTTCCCTCATTTTCATCCCTTTGGTCTTGTGGTCTTTCTGTCTTAGTCTCAGTGTGTGAGTGGTGGCCTCTCCATCCAGGATTTAATTAAAGCAGTTTAAATGGCCAGGGGTGATCCTCATCATGTCATCCCCTTCCCTTTCTCTCTTCCTCTGGAGGTTAATATCAGACTAATCCACTCTTACCCCCCTTAAGCCTTTCCTCAATAATGCATGGCTTTTCCTCGGCCACATAGAGTAGCTGTCTTCGATGCCAGCAAAGCGGACAAGGTTCACATTCATAGTGTCACTAACTGACACACCCTTATCTATGCGTATAAATGTTTGACAGTCCAGGCCTACGGTATGTTGTGATGCTGATAGTGATGACTAGTTTTACTGTCCGGCCTCTGTAATCCAGGTCAGAAAAGCTCTCAATGTATGGATGTATATTAACACACAGTTGTGACCTTTAATTATGGCTTTGCAAGTACAGATGCTGAGATTAAAAAAAAAAAAAAAAAAAATTAAAGGCGAAGATTACCAAGGTACCAATGAGACAATTACAGTCCTGAATAGTTGGATGGAACTTGGCCTGATAGAGCGAACAGAGTAAAGGGCAAACTGTATGTCTTATTGATTGTTGTAGTTCTTGCCTTCTTATCTGTTCTTAAAAAAATGGAAGGAATTAAATGGAATAAAAAAAGAATGTGGTGAGGATAAAATATATTTTTCTTCAAGCACAAGGACCACAACATATTATATGCTATGTCTGGTCAAATGTACCTCCATTATTCCCATTCAGGTCTGTGGCACATTCAAGAATAAATTAGAACAGTGACTAATGAGTCAATTTTAGAACAGGTTTTTTTTTCTATTAAACCAGATCCTGATATCTTTCTCTACCAGATTACTATTGATGTAATTTCTGAAATACATATTTGTTATCATGGTCCCATTCCCTTAAAACATCAGACACACCATGAGTTAAAACACTTCAAAGCTGATATACACATATTACATTTAAAAAAAAAAACTAAACATTTTTTAGGTTCAGAAATATATTACAAATATTTTTCTCTTACTGGAAATATATTCTGATGTCAACATTTTACACCATATTTCACTCTGATGATCAGGGTGCTTCAACGCCTACCATATTTTCTCAAGTGCTTTTCTTATTTTTATATTAGGCTTGCATTATTGCAAAAACTACTTTCATTAAAATGCTTTATTGCCGAGGTCAATTTCCCTAAATTAATAAAAATCAATTAAAACATGCTAAATTCATTCATGAACTCTTGGTGGAATAAGAACCATGTAACTGTGGTTTCATTTTGGTCCTGTTAGACATCCTCGCTGGTGCTAGCAGGCGGCTTACGTAAATGATATGCACAGTTTGTCCTGAATGGAGGTTGGAGCTACAGCTATATGTCACATTTTAGTGAGGGGAGAAAAAGAAGCAGAGAATTCTTATGAGCTCTTAAGCAGCATGTTCTCATAGCCTAAAAGGCTTTAAAAATCCTGTCAGCTGTTGCGCTGTAATTGTTTATTTTAAAAACAGCTCGACTACAGTGCAGGTAGTCACAAAATCTGAATTAAGTGAATGAAAATACCTGTAGGTGCTTTTTCATGTAAGTGTCCGTGGAACAGCGGCGGTTCTGGATGACAATCTGCTATTAAACCAAGCACATCTAATGACCTTTTCACCAATAGCTGAGCCTGTGTATGTGTGCATGTGTGTGGGAGGAGAAGCAGGTAGTCTCGGGCTGCTAATGAAGACAGGGATATACACGACAACTACCAATTAAAGTTGTCAGAGCCACAGTGTTCTCAGGGTTTGACAGTCTCCTCACACAGTCGCTGATTTTCCTGTACATGCCTTGCAGCACAATTAGAGCCTAGTGGGTGTGGTTGTACAGAAATTACCTCACGTGCCATTGTCTTTCCCTCTATTATGGATTTATAGCTGGTATTGTGTGTGTGTAGGCAGCAGCGAACACACCACCCATCAAGCACGTGCTACTGTGGCAAGCGGGAGCCACAGCCACCAATTAAATACACTCTTGGGTTTACATTAATGCCAGCAAGGACACATATGTGCATGAAAAGCACACAGACACACACAATATCACACAGACAGACTTGCACGATTTAGTAGAGGTTATAATCTTTACCCCTGCAGCCCACTCTGCCTCTGGTCTTCTGTAACCATGAATCATCTCCTCTGAGATTAAGAGACGACGGTGAGGTTTCATTTGCTAACCAGCATGGCTAATAGGCGTTTCAGCCATAGCCACAGCCATAAATATTATTTCATGGCTGTTCTACATAATTTATGATGTGCAGTTGATAGGAAGCAATTACCACTTTACCAGGCTGACCTTACCCTAATTAGAGTCTCCGATTCACATTATGAGAATATATGATTAGGGTTAGACTGACACACTGTGCCTATGGTAGAGGAGCAGTAAATCAAAAGACAGAGAAATACACAGCCTGGCCAAAAAAAAACAAAACCCTCCGGTATTTCATCGGACCACCTTTGGCTCTGACAACAGCATGTGTTCACAGTAGCATTCCTACGATAAGCTTAAGCAATCCCAGCATTAAAAACCATAATGTTACTGAATCTAGAGTTGACCAACTGAATCAACCTCAAATTATAACACTAAGCACGATGGGTAATCGCCACATCCACTTCCCTGTCAAAGGACCATTTGAGTCTCTGGACGATGTGAGTCACGCATGCGTAGAAGCATTTATCCCTGTTGGCCATCTTTTACAACTCGCTACAGCAACCTCACTAGGACAAATGACTCGCCACAGTGCTGCGACTACCCTCCACCGCTCAATTTCCCCCAGATTTAGAAGAAAATATTTGTCAGCTGGATAGGTTCTCAGGCTAATGTTAGTAGCATGATGCTAGCAGCTGCAAGATAGAGCCTCAGACCATTGGTCCCTGTACCCACTGTGACCTGTCCACCTAGGTGGCCAGGGGGTTCCTGTCCGCACATCTCAGCTGTGAAAGAAACTGAGAGTAGACATGTAAATTGACACTTGAAATCCCTTCTGATCACTAGAAAGATACTCCTTAAAGGGAAAGTCAAGTCTCTGTACTTTTACACAATTTGACTCATACAGCAGTGATTTAATAATAATAAATGGATTAGATTTATACAGCTCTTTTCTATTAATGCATCCTCAAAGCACATATTATTCATTCACTCACACATTCTCACTCTGGTGGTGGTAAACTACATTCGTAGCCACAGCTGCCCTGGGGCAGACTGTTGCTGCCAATTCACGCCTACAGCCCCCTCCGAACACCACCGAACATTCATACACCAGTGTGAATGGCAGCACTGGAGGCAAGGAGGGTGAAGTGTCTTGCCCAAGGACACAACAGTGACATGACTTGGACAGAGCAGGATTCAAACCGCCAACTCTTCGGTTATTAGACAACCTGCTCTACCTCCTGAGCCACAGCTGCCCCAAGCGAGGCTGCCGTAGCAAGTCATAAAAGATTGGGAGATAAATGCTTCTGCGCATGCGCAACTCACATCGTCCGGAGACTCAAATCGTCCCTTGACACACCCATCACCTTGGAACAGGGTCCGGATCTGGACACATCAGACCACAAGACCCTTTTCCATTGAAACACAGTCTTTCATGGTCACAATGCAGCTCAACCATATTAATCACTGCAGTAATTATCCAACTGTATGATCTTACCTATTTACTGAGATAAATCCAGGAAATACTAACCCCAAGTCAATCTGCCTTTTCACCTGCTTCTAAACTGCAATGGATGGATTTCACTTTCACCTTTTGTATTTATGTATTTTTATATTAAAAATATTATACCATTTGAACATAAAAAAAACATTCATATGCCTATTTCGGTTGCATTCAGACAGTTTTATCACTAACTTGCAGCTTTCTCACATGCATACAACAGCAATGAATAAAGGAAACATTACCATAAATATGGGCCCATAAAATCAAATCAATAAAACTAAATAAACAAAATTCAATAAATAAATCATCTAAAAGTAGTCTATTTTATCTAAAAATGGGTGGATTCCATGTTACAGAGCTTAATAGCAGAAGAAATAAAGGACTTTGTGCAGCGATTTGTTTTACTTTTGAGCACATTATGAAGTTGGCTGGAAGGCAGCAGTACAAACTCAACAGTCAACAGAGTATGGTCTGGATGGCTCATACGATTATTTTGGATCATCAGCCCAATTTTACAAATTCAAAACCCCTACTCGTAAAAAATAAGTAATTGGCTCTTATCCTGCCTATAAAAACTACTGCACTTGTATAAGCACCTATACTTGTGCAGAATTTAAAATCATGTTTAGTGCTTTACATCAAATGTAATAAAGAATATACCATTAGAGCAGAAAAAAAGTATATGTGAAAAAGTTTTTCAATCACAGAAATTATTCTCAAGGTGAAAAACAACTTTCCCTTTCTGTATGGATAAATTAATGGTTTTATAAAGTATGAACTAAGAAGAACTGTACTAAACCTGTGCAACAGAATGACAAGTTCACACAGATTTGCTCAGAGCAGACAAGGATTACTTTTATTCACTGTACTGTTTAGAAAACCTGCTGATCTTAAGGTTTTAACTGTTCTTGTTCACAATGTTCATAGGCAGTAGACATAAGGCTTTTTTAAGGGGTGAAAATAGTGGGCCAGATCTACTAAGACTCAGCTTGCATGTACTAATTTGTGTGCGCCATCTAGAATTTTGTTTGTGGGGTTGAACCGCGGTTTGTGGGCGATTTACTAAGATGGCTTGCACAAATGTCAACAGGTGCAAAATCTTGGAGACCACCCTATGTAAATGATTTTGCATACACTAAACTGCTCTGGGATATGCCAGCATTAATGGCAACAGTGCGGTGAATGATCCAGATACATGGAAGTGTGATGTTGGAGGAGTTTTGTCATAGAAGGTATTGCGTGACTCATTCATTACCCTGCCCCCCGAAAGGGAGGCGAGGGTATTGTTTTTGGTTCAGTTTTTTTGTCTGTTTGTGTCTTTGTTTGTTTGTCAGCAACTTTATGCAAAAACTACTGGACCAATTTCCATGAAATTTTCAGGAAAGGTGCGATGTGGTCCAGAATAGATCCCATTAAATTTTGGTGAATGTAGGTCAAAGGTCAAGGTCACCAAAAATGTGTTTTCGCAATGATAAGAGATAGGGCAAATCAGGTAAAACATTTGCAAGGGACGGGGTTTGTTGTGCCTGGCACCACTTGATCATTAATTTTTCATTTTAAAGGTGGGAGGGGCCGTGGAGGTTGTTGGATTGAATGACATAATTTTGTCACATGGTAGCCTAATATTGGTGCATATTTATAATCACAATCATCAGATCAAGTGGAAAAGAGCCCCGTAAAGTGTGTTTGTGTGTCGGGAGGGTCGCAATTTTTTCCTCCATCATTCCAAAAATGTTCAGACACAAAATATGTTCTCTGCATTTTGTTTCATCATTTTCAATGCCTCTTTCTTGCGACAATAACCACTTCCACGTGTGCACAATTACACATCCAAACTGTTTGCACCTCCTTTGGAGACGTGTTAAATATAGACATAGTTTCTATCAGCAAAATTGCTTTTGGGTTTGATAAATCACTTTGCATGTGCTAAATTAATATATTTACATTTTCTCCTCCCAGCAGATGCACAATTCCATGTAAACGCCTCATATTTCATATTCATTGTGACAAACATACTAACTGACTGCAGACACTGCTATTTTGCACCTTTGACAGAGGCAATCCTTAGTGCGCACTGTTAGTGAATCAGTTTGTACATTTTTTTTGGGGTGTGCAATGAGTTTGCACACGTTTTTATACACACAAACCTTTAAGTAGATCAAGCCCGGTGTTTTTACAGCCAGTTCCATCCACAGCAGAACCATGTTTGTTTCATTGCACTGCAGGTAATACTGACTAAAGGTAAGTGCCTCCAGCAACCCCACTTCAAATAATCCAAATGATCACTTTAAGTTTGCTGTCTTTAATTAGTGATAAAATACCACTTCCATTATGATGCAGTCTATGGAGCTTTGTCTCAGCTGTCAACAAAAAAACACCATTCATTAAATGTCTGTAAAGCTTCAAAATGGTCAGTAACTTAACTATTACATAACCTCTGGGGCCTGAGCAATACAATCAATAGAGCTGCACTTTAGACCTTAAATCTGAGTGTTTTGTTTCAGAAAACTTGGACTGTGCTGCAGAAGTTATCCGAGAATTTTATGGTCTGTCACAGTTTTCAAGAAAGATTTTGCTCAAGGCTATAACAAGGCTTGGTTTATCCCTGTTTGTAAGTATTGTTTGTCTTATTTTCGTTGTTATGACCCTGGTACCCAGTAATGCATTTGAAGGCTTTGCTGGCTTTTCCACAGGAGTGAGAATATCATTCAAATTGAAACAGTCACATTTAAATTCAATGAATTTTTGCAGAGAGTATCAGCAATCCAAGACAAAAACATTCCCCCAGAAAGCCCTACAGTAAAGTAAGAGGCATAGTAAAAAGAAAGAAAAAGGTAAAGGTTGAAATGAAGATGATATAAAGGGTGACTGTGGAAGAATTTAAAGGGGAATAAAAAAGTATGTGGGTCAGGGTGAGCCTAAAATGAGAGTGGAGAAAAAGTGAGAGAACAGGATGAAAAGCTTTCAGCATGTGATTTTGCATAGAGAAAGGAATAGAAATAAAGACAGGATGCTGACTCAAGATGAAAGCATAGCCTTTTGGGAATGAAATAATGGTGACCAATGCATTACCTCTTGGCAGCAAAGACCAGTGTTAAGTACATCTGTGTGTGTGTGTGTGTGTGTGTGTGTGCGTGTGTGTGCGTGTGCGTGTGGGTGTGTGTGTCTTTCTATTGCCCATACACCTGTGTCTTTGAAGTAACACATTTTTAGAAGAATCATTGACTTTTGGCTGCAGCTTTACTAAAACCATAACATTCTGGAGTGAGGTTAAAGGTTGCTTGTAAACTACTTTTTCGATTTAAAGCTGTTATTTATATATATTTTTATCTTAACACAGGAAAAGGGACCTGATTAAAATATTCAATTAAAAAGCTAGTATTTTATAACATATTATATTGCTCATACATCTGTTCATACATCTAAAGATCAACATCAACTTCCATGTTCAAAGTCAAACACATATTCCATATTTCTGGTGCCCGTTCATATAATGCAGTAGCTACAAACTGTGTTTCTTAAAAGAAAATTTGTTGACTGAGGATGTACACCAAGGAGTTCTCCAAGCTTCCATGTTTCTGTAACTTTCCCCTCACAGCCAATAAACTCTCAGAACTTTAAAAAGACACAAAAATATACTGATACTTTACTACATATTGCTTGTAATAAATTGGCAGGAAAGTGCACTCCAACTGTGGCCTCTCTGGCAAAATTTGTGCTGTCTGTCACATAGCCTAGTGTGTAGTGAGCCTCCAAATTGAGTAGCCTGCAATACATTCATTTTCTAATTCATTAATTTAGGATATTTCTACAACAAATCGATCATAAATCCTTGTATAAACCTATTATTAAAAATTTGTCATACCATATTAGTATAAATAAATAAATGAATACAGCATCATATTATAATTAACCCATAAAGACCCAGTGCTACTTTTGTGGCAGTCAAAAAAAGTTTTACTCTCTATATTTAACTTTTCTTAAGTGATTTATCACTATTTATTATAATATTATTCTATGTATTGTGTGTGGTTGTTTTTTGTGTAAATCATGTATTTTCATGTATTTAATTCACTGGTCATGCAGATATTCATAAAAGCTCTGATTATAGTTAAGGGTTATGTCAAAAACAGAGAAAACTGAAAATAAAGTGACTTTTTTCAGCTAAGATATCAATAACTGAACATAAACCCAGTGTCTCCATCCACTGTCATTGATCAGACTTCATGGGTTTTACTGGTGAATCAATGTTGTAGAAGATGACGGTGTTTCCACGTTCACAACAGAGGCTCTGAACGTCCAAATGGGTCATATCTGATGATCATGAAAAGATGACAAACTGCATTTTACACCAATTATTTACATGTATTGATAGGATTAGTAGATCAACAGGTATTAAACAATTTAGATCAGTAGAAGTATTGGTTACCAGTGGCTGTTTGGGTCTTTATGGGTTAAATAACTTTTGAAAAGTTAACTGACTTTCATTACATACAATAAATATTTTAATGTTTAAATGGACGTGCTCTGCAGCTTCTCTGTATGCACGCCAAGAAATTACAGCACTATAATCGGTTTCATTTTGCAACTGTAGGTCTAGTAAAGCTCTAGAAGTTGGTACCAGGCCATTTGTGCAAACTACAACAGACAAAGGAGAAGTGTCAAACCCTGTTAATTTGGCAACAAACCAGTATTCATGTATAGTTTCTTATATAATATCAGTGTGCCCATTAGGGTATCCTGTTGCACCCACTATAGCTTACTTATAACCATGGTGATACTTGTGTCATTATACACTGCCCGGTCCAAAAAAAAAGTCACACATGCAATATCTGACTGCACCACCTTTGGTTTTGATTACAGGAGACATTCACTGTCACATCTTTTTTGCCACATAATGCTTATGTAGTGTCGCAATAAGGTTTAAAATATTTTTTCCATCCATAGTTGTATTCGTTTTTGATTGATAATAGTGAATTCGACCGCTGCCTCAAGTTTTCATCACATCCCAAATGGAAGACCCGGGTGCTACAAGTACTGAAGTCACATTTTTGGACAATTCATGTTGAGCATATAAACATGTTGTATTTGTTTAGCTAAGTCCACCCTATAAATATTTTTAACAGACTTTTTTGTGACTTCAGTACTTTTAGCACCAGGGTCTTCAATTAGAGTCTGGACTTTATGGTGGCTAATCCATGTGTGTAAATGATGTCTCATTCTCCCTGAACCATTCTGTCACAAGCCTGATGACCCTGATCAATCCTGGCATTGTCCAGTCTTATTGATGTTAAAGACATGAGAGGCTACTTACTGCATCAGTTAGAGTTAAATAACCTGTTCCAGCTGAAACATTATGAACCACTGCAGCACTTACTCATGGAAGGATCTGAACTATTTGCTTCGTTAAATCCAGGTATGTACTTGTTTTTGGCCAGGCTGTTTATTTAACTCTAACCATAAAGTCCAGACCCTAATTTAAGATGTGATGAAGACTTGATACAGCAGTCCGATTCTCCATCATCAAAAAACAAAAATGAATGCAACTATGGATGGAAAAAAATATTATGGACCTTATTGTGACACTAGATAAGCATTATGTGGCAAAAAAGATGTGACAGTGAATGTCTCCTGTAATCAAAACCAAAGGTGGATCAGTCAAATATTGCATGTGCAACTGTTTTTTTGGCCAGGCAGTGTATCTACTGTATGTACATTAATAAATACCATAAATGCATAAATAAATACATAACGTGAAGTTATCAGTATTTAAGCTACATGTTAACAATATCTATATATGTATTTACTCTTTTGACATAAAAAAAAGTTGATTTTAACAGTTTACTCACATAATCAAGGACTATGATTTGGGTTTTGGATGATCTATATTTTCATCTAACTTTGTAATTTAATCATTTACACCAAGATTCGACTGCAGCTTTAACGGCTCTCTGAAGTCCTGTGAAGAATATTCATACAAGCCTGCTTGTTTACGTTTGAGTCCCTTCAGGGGAGTTGCACATACACTTGTGTGTTTTTCTGTGTGTGGCTGTCAATGATAATATATGCATAAAATAAATATGTAGTAACATCTGTGAGAACGCTGCAGCACTTGGGTAAATGTAGCACAGTTCACACAGCTAATAACCTCCTTATTTACCCGCTATGGATCCACTGGAGTTGTTCTAACAGTGTCACAACAGTTAAAAGTACACTTTCTTACAGAATGCTAGTATCTTATTCTTAGCCACGTGCATTTAATGTGAAAGTTTCAGTCTTTTGTAGGAAAATCCAGATGGAAATAACTGACTGAAACCATAAGGATTTAAGCTGCTGTACAATGTTATACAATAAAAACAATACATTGTGGTCATGTTTTTTATCTCTTGGTCCACTAAATGTGTACAAGGAAGAGGCGACAGTTTTATGTTGCTCTACTGATAACAGTTGTCAGCTAAGAACAGCAGAAGACACAGACATAGCTGCTCAATGATGTTATCTTGGTTGGTTAAAAAACAAAACAAAAAATCAAACAACAACAAAAACCCACTTTTCTTAAATGTCTACCATGAATGAATGTAATTGAAATGTTTGTTAAACCTCAGAACACAGTGCATTTTGGAAGTAGAAAATGACTTTATCTTGCCTCTAACACTACTTCACCTTCACTTTGTGCTGGAATGCAGAAGTTGTTTTGTAATATTTTCCTTTCCTTGTGCCTTTGTGTGTCCTTTGTATGAGTATAAGATCCAAAAACTTTATCCAACACTTACACCACAACCAAAACCCCATTGCCTGTGGTCCAAGGCCTTGCCAACATTTATCCAACCCCCTACATAAGCTGGAGTGTCTGCGTCAACTCCAGATAAGCAAAGTGAAAACACTGAATGCTGCGCGGCACGAGCACAGGGGCTTAAGACCCCCAGCTAATTTTCTATTTCAATCACAGGATGACTGAATCCTTTCCAAAGTGTTGCACAAACCACCAGAATCCAATACAAACGGGAAGCCAAATTATCTTGCCACTTAACCCACCCAAAGGACTGCAAAAAATCTTTTTCTTATCGTTTTAACACCCACAAACCATACACTGTAATCATTCTTTTGTGGGTTTTTTTTTTTTTCCCCCATAATTACTGGTACTTTACCAGGCCAAAGAGTAACAGTGTATTGTCTGGAAACTACCACGTACAGGACATGATACAAAATGCGAGTCCAAATTCTTGCCTCCAAGGGTTGCTATGACAACCCGGATGATGCTGGCGGTGTGTTTTGTTAGTGGCAGGGGGTATATGGGGTTACGGTTCCCTCCCAAACCTGGGGTACTCAGGATAAACGCAGCCAATCAAAAGGGGATGTGGAGGTAATGAAGACTAAGACACTGAGAGGCAGGGAGCTTTTAGAAGCCGCCGTAATGCTGAGCACTTCAGAGCTGCTCTCTCCGTCTTCCACAGCTCGTCGGATTAGATGGCCTAGTCTCTATGGAAACCTTGCCCCACATAAAAACAAGGAACGCGCACACACATTGTGAAGATTTTTATTTCCCCTCAGTTCAAAAATGAAACAGGATAATTTAAGTGCTACTTGTGATTTCCTGGTTTTTTGACATCGCTTTGCCTCGTGGATGCGGTTATGGAGTCATCAGCTCGACTGAGAGAAAACAGGCCTGACTGCAGCAGATAGGCACATATATAAAGTCTGACTTCTCAGACCTAATGCCTCTCTATTCAGGGTGTTCCACAAACCACTGCTAAAATGTTCTTAGGGTATTTGAGAAACAAGATACCCAGTCGGAGTGTGAATACAGCCTATCAGCTAAGGTATCGCGTTGCAACCAAAATCTACAGGCTCAATTAATTTCTCACCTGAAGGTATACTCTCTCTCCGGGTTGATCCCTGCTCATCCAAGGAACAGTGTAGCCAATAACCTCCGCTTTCCCAGTATAAGCTCTTGCTGAAGGCTGTGGTATCGTTGGAGAGGAAGTGCAGCTATTTGGAGCTGAGCCAGGAGAGAAGAAACCACCCACAAGTTCTGCACCAAAAAACAAATGACACACATAGAAATTAGCAAATACTTATACTGGAATGAAAACAAGTACATGTTTTCTACTGATGTTAACACTTAAACAAGAGACAACATGCATTAAACATCCCAAAGCTTGCACAGAATGCACATGTAGTTTGATTTGACCGCTGAGAGACTTGTCCAAAGCTGGGCTTTTGAAACTGCACTGTGTAAAGCTAGAATAACATGTCAGTTATGTCCATTATGTAAATGCATTGAGTTGTATGGAATGTGCCCATATATAACACTGTTTACATTCATGGCTCCTGCCTCTGATCCTTGTAATCCAAAAAAGCTCAAACCCAATCATCAAACGGTGTGAAATTTTCATTACATCCTTTTTATGTATTATCACAACATTGCAATTACATGACACTACAGAGGTCTTTTAACTTGAAACAATGGATGCAAGAAGTAGAGACATGTGGTGACATCTGGTTGAAGCGACAGGGGCAGAGAAAGGACAGAGAAAAACAGACAAGAGAGAAAGGCAGATGTGGCCAACACCAAGTTTCCTGAGCCACACATTATTTTCTCTGTTAAATGTTTACTTTAACCCTTTATAGTTCACTCACAGAAATACTCTGAAATTAAAATTTTCAACCTTAGATGGTTATTGGAAGACCTAACAAGACTTTAGTGCTTTTGTGAAATTTTTCACAATCTTTTATTATGTAGAAAATCAAGCTCAATGAAGTTACCATATTTGGTTCCTTACCCCTAAGGAGCAAAAGAAAAAAGTAAATACAAAAAATAAAAGAAAAACACATGTAAGGTGAAAAGATCATGTATTTTTAGAACATTAGAACATCACTTTTAAAGCATTACAACAGCATGAATGCTGATCCAGACACATGTCAACATCTACATGATCCCTTTGACCATCATTCCTTACATTAGTACCATTACTTCATGGTACCTAACAAAGCAGGTACACTCACTGTTCATGAAGAGGTGGACCTGACAGACCCTGTAGACCACATCTGAACTGAGATGGTTGCCTCAATGTCCTCACTGGAACTGTTGCTGCCACTGTCTGGTACTGTGCACAGAAATGACTAAAAATAGTCACTTGCCTAATAAAGGGTTAACTATCTGTATGAATGATTGTGAAATGTTTCCAGTTGATTAGGATACAAGTAAAGTATGGATCAACATGTTTCTAGCTTGACTGTATCTTGACATGAATTAGTCTGGTTTGCTTCGTTTTGCTTTCACACTGCAGTTTTAGCAGTGGACCAGTGAGACCTGCCATCATCATCTTCATCTTTACTGACAGGGCTGCATCTGACATTGTCATTTTTGTAAATTCACCTTGCTCTTAACTTCCTTTTTCTCCTTTTGTTCTTCACAAGTTCCTACCATTGGTCCAAAACTTCTCACTGTCCAAAAGTGTTTTCATACTGTGCAAGAACCGATGCATGATTCCATTTGATACGGACCAAGACCACCTGACCTGAAGACTCCTTATTTTAGGGGACACCAGCAAAACCATTTGAATAGTCCAAAAGTCTGGAACAATCATGGTAGATGTGAACATGGAATTAGAACATATGCCTTGAAATTTGTCCTGAGGACAGGAAAGTAATAAAGGAAGTACAGCAACTGCTATTTTCTCTTCAACTGAGTAGGATATCTCCTTCTACTTGTTAAAAAAGACAGTATTGTTGAATTGAATGATGGAATGCATAGTTTTTCTGAGTTGGCCAGTTTCACACATACATTCAACAGCATATGTCTGTTCTTCAGTATAGGAATCCATGCTCCATAAATTAGAAATTATGCACTAAAAGCTTGTTAATATCATCAAATACGCTCACTATTACATCTGCTCAATGATTTGTTAAATTCTCTTCTCATTTCACTCATTTGTTAAGTAACAGCTAAGCTGAATTTAGCAATTACATGAATCAACATAAAAGAGAGAGGGGGATTAAGAGTTAAGAGGAGCAGTGTTAGCTGTACGGCTGTAAACATACAAACACTCTACAATCACAGTGAATATTAGGAAATATTTTTTAAAATCTAAGTCAACAGAAACTATTAAGGTGAAAGGTTGGATTCTTAAGTTAAGGTGAGTTTTTTTTTTAAAGGTCTATCAGAATACAACATACAAATACAAATTAGATTATTAATGAACCTCTTACAAAAAGATGAAAAAAAAACCTGCTTGCTGCAGCTATAGTTCTATAGGTGTATTCAGTTTCCTTCAATACTGCATGAGGCATCACAGGCTTCACAGAGGAGCAGTTTATCTTTGCAAAAGCCATTGTGAAAATTATCAGGATTTATTGATACAAAACTGTACATTTTCCCAACATAAGCTGTTTACACCTAACTCCTTACATCTTAACTATAAACTAGGTGCTTCATTTCTCTCCCATGTGTAATAGATGCATGCCTGTTAAATCACTGCAAGCATTCCTACATGACGTGGCACAACACATCAGAGAACACAAGAGAGGGACGAGGAGAAAGTGGAGTTGTCATCTCTCATGAAGCTTTTAATGTCCTCCAGCAGCTTTTCCAAGTTGCTGAATTGCCTAACATTCCTCATGTCAGCATCTGATCTGATAAAAGCAAGGATACTGAGCAGCTCATCTGTGCAGCTCGCCACGATAAGACTCAACTTCAAAACCTGGTGTGTCTCGATGGAGAAACGTTCAAAAAGGGCAGGTGACATTCCACTCCTTTTTGTCCGTGGTCAGACAGTAAGCTGTGTCTGGCGCACAGTGTGTGGGCCTTTGAGGCTCGGACTCTGGCTTTGACCTCACAGCTATAAGCTTCAGCTGTAAGCAGTCAGAGAGCAGACAGTGGATTGAAGGGGCCAGGTATGGGGCATATGGAGCGAAACACAAAGACAGGATCAAACTGTGTAACATATAGATTACTGTCAGTGCTTTATGCGCTGTTTTCACTGAGGCGCTTACATCTACCTGGTTGATAATCACATCTGCTGCACGGCAAAACATGCCAGAGCTGATGCTGTTGTACTAATTACCTGCATCCCACTATATATTCCATGTTTTAATCCTAGCCAGGCTTTCTATTTCTCTACCACACTGACCCCATCTCCCTTCAAGCATCATTTAAGTTTTATCTAAAATAATCAAATTTAATTAACACTTGAAGTAAAGTCACTTAGTGGCTTGTTACATGCTGTTAAATGCGTTAAATATAGTGGATCCTAAATTAGTGCCAATCCACTTCAGCTTTATCTACTGTAGCTGTCAGTGTCAAATATTTTAACTATCTATTACACAGTGAAAACCGTCACTAAAATTGCACTCAGTTCATCGTATTATATTCACCATGCAGATCCTAATAACAGGGTGCATTACCCAGTCAGAGTAGATTTTTGTAGTTTTTGATTGGTTAAGAAATGCTGACATTCCCCCTCAAATCAGCAGGTGACAGCATCAGTTTAAGCAAATAAGAAACTAAAACTCTAAAAATACAAAATGTCTTTAGAGTGTTTGAAATTATGTTGTGCCGTGATCGATTTTAGTCAAAATAAAACTTTTTCCTAGACTTGACATTTTCAGGCTCTTTACTCTTTGCTCCATGTTTTTCAGCTACTTTCTGATCTAACATTCAGACTTCCACATTGTACTCATCCAGTTGTTTATGTCAAGTGTGCCTGCTTGTGCACACAGCATGACTTTTTTTTTTGTTCTTTGTATCAGTGTTGCAGGCCTCTCTCCACTGCTGGTCCACAGGTTGATCAGTCCATTGGGAAAAGCTTCCTGCTGCTCCAGATGGCTTCCCAGCCCCTGCTGCCAAAGTCTTCACACTACATAGTCATAGCCATCTGGTTTACTGGGTAATGGTAAGGTCAGGGTGCCCAAACGCAGACCTTGTTGTGGTCATGAAGTATAGAGGAACAGCAGTGTTACTGTTGTGCACTGTCAGACATTAGTGCAGGTAACTCAGGGGAACACGTTACTAACACAAACTCCTGACTTGTGACCGAAAAATCCCTTTTGTCCAACATTATCGCAGTCAAACAAAATTGCATTAGTTTGATACAAAACTCAATGGTTTTACCCACTGCTAATATGAGTGTGTCAGGCCCTTCTGTACTCTCCATTTCCTTCGAAGATTAGTTATTACAGCTGGTCAACTGTCAAAGAAACCTTTGCAATGCGATGTCCATAAGGAGACCTGAGCTTACCTGGAGCTATTC
This sequence comes from Apogon hyalosoma, assembly GCA_037367295.1. Taxonomy (NCBI): domain Eukaryota; kingdom Metazoa; phylum Chordata; class Actinopteri; order Kurtiformes; family Apogonidae; genus Apogon; species Apogon hyalosoma. The sequence goes on along the minus strand of JAPQRP010000005.1, from coordinate 22,004,328 downwards.
ATGGCTTAGTATAACCTGAGGAGTGAGACTGACATTTTTATACACATTTTTTCAAACACAATCATTCATGGTTGACCATTTCAATAACTATACTGAAATGCCACATAGTGAACAGTAGAGTACAGTCAGCACAGTCAACAGGTTTCAGCCAAGTACAAAAATGATCTTCTTTCAGTGTGAATGATGGCAGGGAAGCCCAGACAGCCCTCTCCTCAGCCACTTCCACCAGCTCTTCTGGGGGAATCCCAAGGCATTCCCAGGCCAGGAGAGATATAATCTCTCGAGTGTGTCCTGGGTCGGCCCTGAAGTCTCCTCCCAGACAAACATGCCCAGAAGACCTCCCCAGGGAGGCGTCCAGGTGGCATCCTCACTAGATGCCCAAACCATCTCAACTGGCTCCTCATCGTGGAGGAGCAGCAGCCCACTCTGAGTCCCTCCCGGATGTCCCAGCTCCTGTCTCTAAGGCTGAGCCCAGCCACCCTGTGAAGGAAACTAATTTCAGCCCATTGTACTCACTTTTTACCGTTAGTAAAAAAGGTATGCACAGTTAGTAGGGGTCATCTGTCAAAGTACTCTATGCAACACTCTGTAGCACTTCTGGCAGCAAATAATGATATATATTTTTTTGTCGATTGAAGCCTGACAGCTTTCAGCTATGATGTTGCAGCACATGCAAATTTTGCATGGTGTTATCACCAGGTTTACTGGTTCATCTGGCAATACTTTTTGCACACACTGAGACCTCCTCCAGTCCCTTGTATTCTTATGTACTACCACAGTGTAGATATAAGGTGAGGTTCAACTATTAATACGTCACAATTGTAGAAAGAGCAAAAGAATAAGGATACTGTGATTACAGTCTAGGCGTATTTTTGGCCTAAGAATGCAGGATTGAGACTATGATTATGGTGCACCACAGTAATCACTGTTGTAGAAGTGGCAGATGAAATGTTCAGCAGCATGGGGATAAGGTCAGAGTTTCAGTACCATACAGCAGTCATGGTTGTAGGAGTCAAGTATGAAATATCCGACAGTGTTACGGTAGTGCTCCAGGCTTCGACAGAGGAGCTTGGTTCGCTCTGCTGAGGGATCAGGCTCAGCCAATCAGAACCATTCCACATCATTGGCCAGGGCCATCTCTTATCTAGCTGAAGTGGAGAGGCTTTCCCTACTAATGCCACCCAGCTTGCTAGATCCACCATCCTTTGCTTCAGCACTCGCCATCACCCGTTCTCTCCCTCGTTTTTTTTTTTTTTTTTTTTTATCCCTGCTTCTTAACTCTGTCACTTTAGGTCTCTACATTCACTGAAAGTCACTCCTCCACTCCTCTTTTCTCTCATCTACTGCACTTCATCTGCTTTTATCTCTTTTCATTTTTTCAGTCATGCATTTTTTCAGTTATTGGTTACGCATTGCTGAGGTGTGTGATAGGCCCCCATATACTACGCTGGAGAAATAGGCCTGGTCACGCTATACATGTGTGCCGAATTCTAATGAATGTGTGTGCAAGCATATATGTCATGTGATTCAGTATGGGGGGAGACTGACAGATGAAATTAGAATAGCAGGGACATTAAGTGCCTTCGACTGGCTTGATATTATGGACACGGACACAAAGAGGCAAATCATAGAGCTGATGATATATTTTCCTCACTTTTTCCTTAAAAAGGAGGGAAATGGCAGCAGGCGGAAAAGAAAAGAGGAAGCAGGCAATCATGTTACTTCTAATCTGTTAATCTTTTGCTTGGAAAAGAAGGTGGGGGTGTTAAGTGGACAGGGAGGCTGCTGGAATGAAATATATTGCAAATGGGAAAAGACACCAACAAGAGATTGGTGCTCGCAGATGGAGACCCTGCTTAATCAAGACAAATTGCAGATGGGCTTGGATTTTTATTCTCACAGAAAATAGACTAAAGCTGCCATCCGCAACACTACTACAGCAGTCTAAATCAACAACCACACATGGAAGAAGAAAATATAAACACTTCCAGGAAGCCAAAGATGATTGAACTCACATAAAGTACACGGCGCACACATAAACATTTTAATGCATGCAACTCAGAAGCTATTATTGCTTACATAGTTCTAATCTTCTTAAAGGTTAGGGGAGGACAACTTGTGTTTTGAATGTTGAATATCAGTGTAATGTACTCGAGGTATCAAACAGCATATTAAAACAGTGTTCCCAGTCACTCAAAGCTCGCCTTAGGATGTGTATGACTCCATGGGCTGCCACATCCCACCTTCTCTGTTCCTATACGTGAATCAACAACAAATTCCCATTTATTTATTCTTGCATCATCACTGAGGCAAATTGCTTTGTAAATGGCACAGTTCCCTCAGCCTCTTCTGTAAATACAAAGTCATTGGCGATGTTAATAATCCTTTTGTTTGCTTGACCAGGGGCTCTCGAACACTGCCCGTTTCCTTGATTCAATTACTGTGGTTTAGGGAGTGAGGAGAATGAAGGCTGGACCTTAAAGCTGCAAGTGTTAATGACATTCAAATTGATCACTGCCACATGTTGCTATGGTGTGGCCCATTTAAAAGCGAGGGTAATGAAAAGAGGGGCTCTCCATTACAGAGAGCATAACTAAACATGACACCTCCTTGCTGAAATTACAAGACCCGCTTTCACTGTTGCATGCATGTAATTCAGCTCAGATGCTGGCAAGCTGGAGGCAGCTTGGAGATCAGGCAGCTGCAGAAAACATGAAATGTATGGCTGTTTACACAGAGGAAGGTACGTGGCGGTACATGAGGCATAACTCTAATGCCTTTAAACCAAAAGTTTCATAATCGTCTTGCACAAGTTCATCATTTTCACAAATATTTTTGATTTATTACTTCAAGCTATTTTGGTTCTAATGGCATGACATACCCAGTAGCCCCACACACCACTGTGAGACATTAACTGTGCTCTCTGACCAGTCTAATAAGGCTGCACAATTTGCACTAATGGTTGCTGAACCATAGATTTGATTCATCTGTTGTGCATTTCTTACAGCATAATAAATACAAATCTTCACCACAGGATGGACTAAAGGCCTAAAATTGACATCAATGGATTTCAGACATTTAAAGGGAACAGAAACCATACATACACTGTGTACAACAGAGCATCCTGCTGAGTGGAGATGTGCTGCAATAACTTGATCATAAAGCTACATAAAAAGTGTAAGACCAAAAATGCACAGTTGTATAAAATTCTATTTAATGATGTACTCATTGTACTGTGTTGTTTTTACAATGGTAAATGCTGTGTCTTGACCATTATTCTGTAATTAAGGCAGTTGATTTTATTTGAATCACCAAACTGCACTTTCACTAAGCTTTCAACAAGAGGCATGTTTTCAACAGTACTGAATGTTCATAACTTCTAAGTGAATGAAGAGTAAAACGCATGTGTATGTTCTCTTTGATGGCCGATGGGATAAAAAATATATCTATATATAGCCTACTAATTTTGCCAGTCTCCATCTATTTTATTTAATTTCTAAAATATTTATGTGTATATGTTTTCAGTAAGACTTGACACTTGACACAGGGTTTGACACTTGTATGTGCCTAATTATATGCATTGTATTATATTATATTATATTATACATGTTATATATGTATGTGTCCCTTAAAAATCTAAACAACTGGAGACCTAAAGCATCTAAACTTTTGAAGCACTAATCCTATTAATACATGTAAATAATTCAGATAAAATGCAGTCTGTCATCTTTCCATTGTCATCAGATATGACCCATTTGGACGTTCAGAGGCTCCGTAGTGAACATGAAAACACCGTTATCTTCTGTAACATTGACTCACTAATAAAACCCATGTAGTTTCACAAATGACAGTGGTTGTAGACACTTCTCTTTATGTTCAGTTGATGATTTTTTTTTTTTTCAGAAAGTTCCTTTTAGGTCAGTTTTCTCTGTTTTGATATAATAACTTTTGAATTTACTCTGAGCTTTTATCAATATCTACATGATCAGTGAATTGAATATCAGAAAATACTTGATTTTCACTGAATGAGTGATGCATTACTTAGGAAAGGTTAAATGCAAAGTAAAATTCATTTGGGAGTCGCCACAGAAAGTTGTTTTAGGTCTTTAAGGGTTCACAGCATTTTACCGTTCCAAGAAAATATTACAGGATGATTCAGAGGGGGCTGTAAAATAGTCAAGAGGTTCACTGATGCATGATTTACTCCTCTTTCAAAGGCATATAGTGGATTAGGTCATGATGGTTTGTCCCCTTACAAAGTGTGGGAAACACTGGTACAGTATGTCTGACTAACATCACAGCTCACCTTTAGTACAACGTTCAGCGCATACTGACAAATCACATAATACTTATAGGATCTCAGACCTAACTTAAAATCATTCCAGGCAAACAGGCATTTAGGGCTAGATGTAACTTGTTCCCAAGGGTGCAAATGACTGTTTTATCATTTGTCAGTGCTGAACAAAAGTTATGAATGTACAAACAGAAGTGTGTCTCTGAGAGACCTTCTAGGCTACTCGCCAGAAGAATGATGCTGTCACACACAAGAACCCACAGGGGGAATGCCAAGCACTGAGCACAGAGCCAAAATGAATAAGGATGTGTTGTATGCATATGAATCATACCGAATATATGTATGAATGATAATGAATGACACCGAGTTGTTGGGCTGCTGAATAATAGGCTGTTAAACAGGAGGGATGAAGGAAGAAAATGTTCACAGTGAAGGACAGCAGAGCCTGCGTTCACACAGTGAATGGCCTCACACACTGTGAAATATATTCACTGAGGATTTCCTGTTCATGAGTGGCCGATGTCCTACAACACATTTCTTCTTTTTTTAGAGCATATTTTCCACTTCTCTTTAATATTTTCTGGTTACAAAAGAAATACAAAACTATGTTGTTTCAGTTTACATTATGAGTGATTTTACATCCAGCTCCAAACATTTCTCATTCAAGAGTTAAAAATTCTGAGAAGAAAATCAGTGATAAAACAGAGCACAAAAATCACAGTTCAGATCATGGTTTACTTGTTTTTTGATCACCCGAACTATGGAGAGCAATCTGAATGGATCAACTAAGCCAAATTTCTCCCATGAGACACAATAAAGTGAACTTGAACTGTGGACCATCATAAACCTAGTGGAAGTGCTGAAAATGTAGAGGTGGAAAAGTGGTGTAATGGCAGCAAATCAAAACTGAATGTGTGTGCATGTGTGGACTGAGGAGGAGACTGTAATGTTCTTCAGTTAAATACAAGAAAGGAATGTGAATGCCATATTAGATCACAGACAGTAACAACACAACCACTGTTAGATAAAGGCTTGACAAAATCTTGGCAAAATTTGGATATATGACCAAGAAATATCAAATATCAAAAGCATCAAGTTTTAGGACAAATTTAATCCTGAAAAAGGATCTGCTCCTCAATTACCAGCACAGACTGTATACTATTGTCATATTACATTTATTTACTTTGTATGCTATTAAGGTAATAATAAATTACAAGAGCAGGGGCTTGATAACAATTAATCATTGTTTCAGTCTTGACAGTCCTGACCTTTTCGAATTCATGGGCTGTTAAAATGTGTAACAACTGCACATCTAAATGAACCAACTGTACTATAACAGTAGTAGATGGAAATGTGAATAAAAACATCTGATTCCACATTCTCATTTCTCTGCAGTTGCCACACCAGAAAGGCTGTGTCATTGTTTTTTTTTTTTTACAAAATTATGGAGGATTATTTATTTCCTTGCACTTCACCTAATGCTGACAACCCACATCTGACCAAGCTGTGCCACCCACCCTTTTCCCAAAGCAGTCGCTTAGTCGTCTGTGAATGTATGCATCTATAATCCTCCCTGTGAATAAACCACATCGTTTAATGAAGCAGTTTTAAGAGGCTCGGCACAGCCACGGAACAGTCCCTGGGGATCTGAACCCTCAACTTCCTGCCTATAGAGCAGTCCATCTCCCTCAGACAGTCCTGTCTCCCTAAATGCTGTGTAAATCTCAGCTAAATGCTGTAATCACTCCAGTTGGACAAAACCTCCTAGTAATGCATTGGTCAATACTGGCCTCAAGGCTAAAGGGTACGCACTGGCATCAATGCGTCTCTGTTTACTAGACGGCTAGTCATGGAGACAGACGATCTTTATGGAGTCACCATGTCCCTTGTAGGGTGAAAAGAAAAGTGAAAAGATGGCATCAGGTCAGTCTTCATCTTTAACTCTCCCTTGGCACAAAGACGAATGAGGAGAATTGTCTGTTCCCTGATGGAAAACGTCCATATGTCTCTATTTAATGAAATGGCATTACCGCCAGCATGGCCTAGCCAATCAGAATGTGACACAGCTGTCATGTGACTTGCAGGATAGATAGCCCATCTCATAAAGTGCTTTTACATCACACCCTGCCCGATGAGAGCAATATCATCACATTTATGAGAAAATAATGATTTCTTCTCTGAATTTATGAGCATCTTGGAGAAAAGGGGGTTTATGTGAATTATATCAGAATAAAAAAGAAGGGGGAGATGATGGGAGAAAAACATTCGCTTTAATTTGTTTTTCCCCTCAAGGGAATAAATACAGCTTGGTAATATCAGGCATAAAAGTCAATCTTGTCGACAAAGAATAGCCCAATTAGTTGAGCTAGCAGGAGATGAAACAAAGGAATCAAAGTAGATCAATAAGGTAGATTCACTCCTTCACTCTGACCACCGATCAATAGGAGCAGTTCTGAGAGCTGGACATGATTAGAGATTACCCAGTCACAGCTAACCTGTCTGTAAATTTTTATGAAAGGAACGCTTACTGAGAGCTCTGCACATGACCACGATCATGGTGGGGATTAATGAAAGAGCATTTAACTACCTATCAAAGGTAATACATATAGATAGATAGAAGGTGATCTATATGTAAAATGTCAGCAAGGAAGATCAAGAGGGTAAAGGACACGATGAGACTTAACTGGGGGCATTCTGTAAAAATGTTTCCAGAATAATTAATTAAAAATGTGTGTGGCCTTTTAAAACCAAGTAATCCACCAGATGCAGTAAAGTGCCATATCTCTCAGTCAGACAGTCAAATGAAGCTCTTATATTCTTGGATCGTTTGCCCTCAAATGATGCATGATAGAAAACTTTAGGCTCACAATTCACGAGCAGTAAAACATTGTGTGTCAGCTGCGCCATTGCTTTCAAATGAGTGTGATGCTTCCCAACCAAGCGCCAAGCAGCTCCCACTGCTCCATTAGGTCATTCTGTTTTAAATGTGTGTAACTACCAGGCTAGTCCGGTCTTCTCTTACTAAAAGGCACAGTATGTTTCCCATTAGACTTATATGTAGTATGATTTTTTTGAGCAGTTCCTCCTGACAATGGCCACAATATCACTGACTTCTATTGACTTTATTTATTTATTTTTCACAGCAATGCAGCAAAGATTTAAGGCTGTTCTGAAATAGTTTCATATGAAATATGTACAATTAGCAATGTGATACAAAACTTTAAAAGCTTAAACTGGTGAAGCTTTTCTACACCAGTCAGCCATACCATTATGACCACTGACAGGAGGAGTAGTAATATTGATAATTTCATTACAATGGTAGCTACTTTCACTGGGTTGGATATATTAGGCAGAGAGTGAAGATAAAGGCCCAATCCCAATTCACCCCTTAGTCCTCCCCTTACCCCTCCCCCTTGGCCCTTGCACTTGGCACTACCCTTTGAAACTGAGTTGCAAGGGGTAGGGGTTGAAACATTCCCCTATGAAATGGAACAACCCTTCGAGGCCTATTACGTCATCAGCAGTCATCGATGCTGCTATTAACAGATGCAACAACTTTGTTTGTGAAAGAATTCCCCATGCCATCAGCAGGTGTAACCGTCTGTGTTGCATGGGCTTTGGGCATTTTTTGTAGCTATGAACCGCAAACCGCAGAAATAGTCTATAATACATTGAAACAGCATTAAACGGACGATCTGTTTACGAAGAAAATACTTCCATTTGTGTGTTTCTTTCATCCCACTGCTGCACTTTTTTGCTGTGTTTACCTCCATCTTGCTGATGATTCAAACATAATTATGGAAAATTTCTCCTACCCCTCTGTTTGTAGTATGATCCTGAAAAATCTGTTTGGAGGGCCAAACAGCCCTCTCCCTTAGCCCTTCCCCTCCGATTCATCGAGAATTGGGACACCCCTACCCCTTCATGTGAATGCACAAAATATAGGGGGAGAGGTAAGGGGGAGGCCCAAGGGGTGAATTGGGATTGGGCCTTAGCCGAAATTGATGTGTTGGAAGCAGCAAAATAATCAGCGTAATGAACTGAATGACTTTGACCAGGTCCATATTGTAACGGTGAGGACTGGGTCAGAGCATCTCCACATCTGTAGGTCTTGTTGGGTGTTCCTGATCTGTGGTGGTTAGTAACGACCAAAAATTGACTAATGAAGGACATCCCAATCTCAGGACAATTGATCACCTGTGGGAGGTTTTTGTGGAAAAAGGGGAACCTACACAATATTAGACAGGTGGTAATAATGTCATGATCCCATAGATGTTTGATTGGTCGAGATCCTGGTGTTCATTAGATACTTTTGGTTGGTACGAACCACTTTACACTGGGAATGAACAACAAGATCTGGAGATGCTCTGACCCAGAGATTTGACTACTATAATTTCTCCCTTGCCGAAGTTGCTCAGATTCTTACTCTTACCCATTTAACTGTTTCTCACACATCAGGTTGGAGGACCAAATGTTCACTTCCTGCATTATATATCCCACCCACTGACAGGTACCATTGTAATGAGATAATCAACATTATTACTACTCTGCCTGTCAGTGGTCAAAATGTTATAGCTGATCGGTGTATTAAGGTTCTTCTTATAAAAATATGTTGGTTAATATATCATATAGGTCACCAAATAAAAAAAATAAAAATTAAAAAAAATCTGCCGGAATGTAAAATTGGAATTCAAAACTGCGCAAAAAAAAAAAAAAAAAAAATCAGGTTGAAATGCAATGTTAAGATATACCAGTGCAGAGTGTATCATGTTCGCAGTGATTCAGTTTTCATCATAATTTCAGTCTTAGCAGAGTGAAAAAGCTCATTAACATCATGTATGGTGTATAATATGACACTTAAACTTGGTAATAATAAGAAAAAATATTGAAGCATACTTGTGTAGAATCCAATCAAAATGTCTCATTAGAATGATTTCAGTTTAATGGCTTCCCATAGAAATTGATCAATTAAAAACTGTCATCAAACAAACTGCGTCACATCCATCACGCCAGCCGATATCCAATTTTGAATAAGCAGTGACCTGACACATTAGCAAACCAATTAATCAGTGTAAACCACTGAGGTGACATTCACTTGCTGTCGTTCAGACAACCCCACTCAGCCCATTGGGTTGTTCACAGCCAAATGGAGAGGTGAGACTAAACAATTATAATATAATTAGGAAGAATAATTCTATTGCAAAGAAAGAAGTAAGGACCTGTAGAAGTTTTGAAAAGCCTGCAGGTAGCAGCAGTAACAACTAACCACCTCCACTTGTCATCAGCGGATCCACACCTGTCCGATACTGGTGTTCTCTGCCTCTAAACACTGAACCGCCTTTACCTGTCCTGCCTGTCCCACAGGTCCGGACTCTCATCCAATCACACACCGTATAAATCCATAACTTTGGCTCTCCCCTTGGCCCCCAGGAAAACACAATAAACTGTGCTCATCTTTTATGCATGATTTTCTCTGTGCCTCTCTAGCTAGCTTTGCTCTTGGTGCGTATCAATCATCATGGGGACGCTGCAGGGCAGGGAGACAGAGACACAGAGAAAAAACGATGGCGGGTAGGAAATATACATGGTTGCACAACAAGGCGAAATGAAGAGTCCGTTTTCTTTATCCACTGACTTGGATTTCTATTTCAATTTCACCTGCCCCTTCTCCCTCTCCCCCACCTCCCCCCTCTGCCTTTTCCTCCACCTCCTCCAGGCTCCTTTTGCAGGGCAGGGAAAAAAAACAACACGTTAGCGATATGAAACTGACCTGCTCACCTTTTGCTGTGCATCTATAGCTGTGAGTTAAGAGTTTCATGTCGGTGTTTTTAAGAGACACCTTTTCCCTCGAGCTCAGGGGAATGGGGTTGAGGGCACAGTTTTCCCCACCCACACAGTACATATACACTGGACAGCTTTAGTCAAATGTATACAGCAGATCTACGCAGGCTCATTGGCATGCTAACATATTCACCAACGGCAATAGCACAGCTGTCTCCATGTGGGAGAGGCCAGTGGTTGCGCTTCACATGAAACTGGACAGCAGGAATAATACCCCTTATAGTTATGACGCATTATATGTTGGTTTGATTTCATTAATATTAATTCTGTTTATGGCCTCTATGGTAACAATGCATATACAACCTAAAACAGCAGCATGAGTTAAAGTGACACCTATCATAAGAGTATCAATGCATTTACAGCTTTCATATAAGACAGAGATTACAAAAAACACAAGTAATATTAAACTCTGTACACTTGAATAGCACTTGGTCCAGGCTAGATGTCAGCCTAATTAAGGTGTCATCCCAAATATGTTGGCCATCAGGTCGTGTCAAGAATGACTAATAGGTGTTGAATGCAACAATCAATGTTTTATCGCTTGAAAGATTAGCATGTTACACATTTTATGGCCTTGTATAGGATCAGCGAGTGCTCTGTGGGGAAAATATATTGAATATAATCTGACTAAGACTTGCTCCATGTAGGATGTATGAAATGACTACATTATGACTAATGAACACAAACTGTCACATAATTTCTTTAAACTGGCAGCGTAATACTCACTTTGGTGTTTAGCATCCCTTGCCTTCTCCCTCTAACAGACACACATGAATTTTAAAAGGGCCAATTACTAGTGCAAATATTTTACAAAAAAAAAAAAAAACCTGCTCATTTGGTTCTTTGTCATTTGTGTCCCTAAGCTAGTGACCGTACATGCAAACCATGTGTTTTGAGCTGTGAACTGAATGGTGAGGTTAAGGTCTAAGGTTAGCTCACTTCATTACCCCCATAGGAAAATAATACACGCATAGTACCTATCATTAGCATTAGCAATTAGCACTAGCACATACCACACATGAGGAGCCGGGAGCTGCCACTGAAGGAGCTCAGGGACCAATTCCAGATCCTCATCAGCACCATGGTCAGGGGCACACCGACAGGCGAATTAACCTACATGTACTTGTTTTTTTGTTTTTTTCGTTTTTTTAATGGCTAGGGAATCCAGAGGACCTGGAGGAAACCTACACAGCACAGAGAGAACAAGTAAACTCAACACCCATAATTCCCTTTTCATGAAACGCATCAATGTGGATGAAAATGCACTTAAAAATTGATGAATATGTAAAAATCTGCTTTTTGTTTGAGGGTTTTTTGTTCTCACCCACTCATTTCATGACATGGACTTGTACTTTAAGTATATTTTGGTAAAACTCTGAATGGGTGGATTGATAATGTACGGTCACCTTCTGCAACCATGTGAGGGATCAGTTTTAGAGGTTTCGTATGGTTTTAGTTTTTTAAGAAAATGCACAAGGGGACAGCTGAAGGCATCAATCCAAAATTCAGACTACTAACATGGTTCCCTCTCCAGTTCTCAAGCCAGTCCCTCCTGTAAGCAGTCGTCTCCTCAGCAAATCATTTCTACCCGTTTCTCTGTCTTCTTCCACATTCGCCTGCTGTCAATCCCCTTGTTGAGCCTTTGCATTTATACATGCCACTTCCCTCTCTCCCTTGTCAGATTAAAATGTGTCTTTGTGTTGTGCTCTCTGGTGTAATTTACCTGTTCCTGTCGTTTTGTTTTAACCCCGGCTGTTGCGAATACTCTGCTGTCAGTTACCATGTTGGAGGATTTCAGCCGTATAGTTATAGTAATTATAGTCCATAATCAGTGACCATTTATTCAGCTATGAAAACAAAAGTAGGCCCTGACAATATCTGAAAATACACTATCCTGACTAATGTCTCTATTAAAAGTTTAACCTGTTCCTTCCCACCTCATTAGTGTTAATTTTCACTTATTTACCATATCAAGCTCCAAAGCGTATAACTGAAGAATAACAAAGCCAAAATTAATCAGTGACAGTGCATTTGTGAGCAAGTAACATTTAGTTTCAGAAAATGTTTTTTAAGCATGTGGCTAATATACAACCTGAACTACATACACTAGCCCTGTTAGCTTCAAACTCTATCCAGTTGATTCTTTCACTAATTACACTTTAGTGCTTAGGAATACTGAAAAAAAACAACAACAAAAAAAAATGTAGCGATTCAGTTGCAGAGAATCTAAACTTTCTAACAAGGTGCATATAGCATTTAAGCTTTACTGTGGAAACTCTGATGTATATAATACAAAATGTCACCTGGATTGCCAGCAATCTGGTGCAAATATAGAGATTAAAGAAAAAAAAAAAGATGTAGGAACCAATTAACGTGATTAGATCCAAAATGGTAAAATGTACTAATCATTGTGTAGCCATTGCGTAGTAGGGGTGTAACGGCGCACTCGGTTGTACCAAACTGTTTCCATTCGGGGCCTTCAATACAATACGGAGGTATACTTAACGAGTACCTGTAGTCTATGTGAAGAACGCAAACACGTGCCTTAAATTTCCACATGGACCTTGCGCTGCTGCTGAAATCTCAGCACTGCTGCAAAAAAACCCCAAACATTTTATTCTGAAGCTGGGACGCCAATAAGGGGGGGGGGTAAACATGACAACAGAGAGTATAACAGGCACAGAAGCTGGGTCAGACGTTTGAAGCGTGTTAAAGGCCCCCATAGAGTCAGGTGTACTTGACTCCATGGACGTTCGAGGCAGACTCAAAACAGAGTGGACGTTTGCCGGAAACATCCGCACAAAGCTCAATTTTTACAACTGCGTGGGCTCCGCGTACGTATACTCGGTGTCACACAATGTAGGATGATGCAAATGTAGGAAATTGTCACGAGAAATGTAGGAAATTGGCACGCTCGACTGTGAAACCTCAAACATCTGTAGACAATGTGCGTGGAGTCCGCACCGTGCACAGCGCACTCGACTCACCCCTATATCCCCCCTTTCACTGGTCTCCTTCAGTATACCAAAAACGTTTCAAAAATGTATCAAACCCAAGACCCCTGTCCTGAAAACATACCAAACCAAAATCTTTCTCTACCCTTACACTCCTACTGTGTAGCCTAAAATACACTGTGAACATTTTTATTGTTTGTGACTCAACTTGACTCAGTGATGTCATTTTGTTGCTTTGACAGAGTTATGTTTGTGTAAATGCTCAGGCTAGGGGTCAAGCTATGGTCAGACTGCATGAAATCAGATCAATTCCAGCCCGCTCAGGCTGATGTAGGGCATCTGTGTCGGGGGAAAAACAACAGGTGTCAGGCATGACAATATAAATGAGAGAAAATCTTGCATGTTTGAGTTCAGATACTGCTGTGATACTGACTAATAGGAGTACAGAGCAATGCAGTTTTTTCTTGTCCCAACACAGATCACATGTAGTATCAAGTATAAGAGTACAAGTAGACAGCACACGATCAAACTTAAATCAGAACATTAGCCTATATGATAAACATTTACTGAACCTTCACTGTTTAGTTTTACAGTCAGTACCACCTTAACTTAATTTTGCCATTTTTCATGCACATCTTGAAAGACAGTGTCACTTAGCTACAACACAGCATGAGTTTAGGATGCCACTGTTGCCTAATGTAACTCACTCGACAATGTAACAGACAAACATGTCGACTACAGTTTTCACTGACATTTTGTATTATTTAATTGTCAACACAGCATTACAAATTGACTAATTTAGTTGAGTCATCACATCATTTTGTCATACAAAATTAAATTCCACCCACCTAAATTATTAAGTACACTCTCAAAGATAACCAAACTTACAAATCCCATAAAAGTTGGGGACATTAAAAAAACAACTAAAAACTAAAATGTGTGATTTATAAATTTGCTTGGATTTTTATGAAACTTAGGTTCTAGATGTTTTACCACAGGGGGTACTGCATAGTGTCTGCTCACTGCTTACAGCACTAAGGACTTCCTTTCACCATAAATTCAGTCTCTAAGAAAAGTGAAGAGTTCAAGCAGTTATGTTATTCAACCTTGAAGCAACAAAGACAGAAAAAAGAGACTGCACATGACAATTTTTATTTATTTTTTTGTATTTTTTATTTGACATATTAGGTGGAGTCTAGATTTTTAAACTATAGTAAACTGTGTTGGTTCTGTAAAAAACTGCAAATATAACCAGCATTTCTCCTACACACAAGAGGCCAGTTTTGACTTGGGTGTTGGTGGTGGGACAAAGTAGGATGATAGCCAACCGATGCTCCCTGCTGAACGTCTCTCACCCCATGCATGATATTCTGAGGTGACAGGGAAGCTCCTTCAGTGACAGACTGCTTCACCCCATATGTGTGACTGCAGCTCTTTCCTTCCTGCAGCCGTCAGACTTTATACCCTTTAGACTTCACTCATCCACATCTATCATCATACACACAATAATACTGGCTTTTCTTTGCTCAATCTTTTCATACAATGTAAAGTTACTCTAGTATATCACCATCAGCAAGGTGCAAGACTCAGTGAAATACATCATACCTTGCCCTTTTACATGTATTTTTCTGCACTTGCATATTATTACTGTCTCAACTGAGTGATATGTTATGTCATTGTGTCTATTTATTTTTTTATACTTTTATTTTTCTTACTTTAACCCTTACTTTTAATACCTTACTTTTTATCTGATCTTATCTGATCTTATCGTATCTTCATGCTGGAAATTGTGAAATGTGTCTGTTCTATTTTATAAATTAGACATGTGCTGCACATTTCCTGCAGGAAATGTAATCCAGTGCGATGTAAAAGCAAGAAATAGTACCAAAGAAGGACTGTTTATAAATAAAGTATGGCATATATTTGAATGAAAGTTAAGTTGTTCTACACTGCATTTGTAGGCCTTCGTATAAGTTATTTATTACAAAAATGTTTCTTATGTATGTTTGTATGTTTGTGTATGTATGTTTCTTGTTTAAGAGCACAACAAAAAATAGAAAAAATAAGGATCAGCTGTATTATTGACAGTGTTTTACAAAACCTAAATTTACAAATCACATTAGATTAACAGCTGAATTTGTAATTTGCATGAACAATTTTGAAAAGGTTAATGTAATGTGTTACATTTCTCACACGTGGGCACACACACACACACACACACACACACACACACACAGAGGGCTCCTCTGCACGGCACCCGCTGAGGATTGTGGGTAG
>JAPQRP010000005.1:21964931-21988862 GCA_037367295.1 Apogon hyalosoma | reverse complement strand
TGGGAGGGACAATCTCCTTATAAAGACTTCAACTGACCAGTTACAACCACGTGAAGAGAAACATGGCAGGTGTACCTAATAAGAGCTAACGACCTGTGGACAAGATCCAGCCAAGAAAGAAAACAACTGTGGGATCTGTGTCTGGAACTAATGAGACTGACAGATGGGAATTCACTGAATCCATATATATAAATAATAATAGTTGACAGTAAGCCTATCTCTTATACACCCCTCTACCATGGGTGTCCATGTTAAATTCACTGAGAAACCACCTCTCAAACAAACTGATGTCAATCTGTAACTGCACATCCTATCTGAAACATTCTTGCAGGTGAGGCTTGTGGTGAGTCTTATGAACATATCGATGTAAAAAGTCAGAACTGAATCAACAGTGATTGTGATACTTGGAGTTAGTCAATCATGTTTGTAACAGAAATTTAACATGGGAGTGAATCAGAGAAAAATTGTCACTGTGCATTTAGAGGCCTGTAGATCGAAAACAAAACATTTTAAGATTAACATGTGAATAGTCTTTGAAAGAAAAGTTTTTTCCCAACATTTTGATGTATAAATTGTTGCTGAAATCCCATGAATGTGAGTTATGAAGAGTTACTTCTAGATTTTCTACCATAAAACCCAACCCTCTCCTCTCTAAGTTAGAGTGAGAGGATTTCAGCCAATCAGCTGTCAGCATTCTGCTCCCCGTGTGTATGTGGTTTGGTGCATCACGGTGTTGTGTGAAAACCGTACGTGATATCATTACCACATGTCACATATATAATCTTTGGGCCTGGCAGCACATTTTTGTTGTATTGTGGAATAGGATCAAATGTGTGGGAATGGTCCATTTCATTTCAAATGGACAAATTTGGCTGCTTTTTTGCAACTTTAAGGAAATCCGTGCTTTGAAATGTTAATCCAAGTAGTAGCACATCTTTTGAGACCACTCTGCACATTTTTGCAATAGTATATTTAGGTCTATTTCCAATACTCTGGGCCACATTTTTTTCAAAGTTTTGTGGTAATAAGTCAGAATAATCATAAATACGACAAACAACAGTACCTTGTGCTTTGCATTACATGCAAACACATGGTAATGATGTGCTGTTCTGTAATATTTAACTTACACTTCTCACACTGCTGTGATCTCTTAACATGTAGCACCAAACTAAAAATTGATAGGCAAAGCAACTGTCACTCATGCAATAGGTGAGCACTGTGTTAAATGTGACAGAGCTGATCATTTGTGATTACATCACTCATTAATACCAAGTCTGAACTGAGTTTAAGTCATTATAAACAGACTCAGTTGCATTTTAAGTTTAATAAATGTGCTTCAAGGCCACAAATTATTTCACTCACAGCTAATTCTTGACAGGTGTTTGGGGGAAAATATATTTTATAAGAGCAGTATTTCTTTGAATAAACACCCCAGGCATAAAGGTGTTCATTATTCTGATCCATACCCCCACAGGCCAAGCCATAACCATCAATCAGTCAGTCAAATGCTCTGTTTGTGATGCTTTTAACCGAACCATTTGTCACCCTTCACCCACAGTTTCACAGTGTTGTGCGCAGCAGGAATGCAAGAACAAAACAAAACGTTTTGCACTTATAATGGAATAGTGTAAGGATAAGGTGTTTAAAAACCTCTATGTAACTGCAGTGAGTGTGTTTCCAGGTATGTGAGCAGCTGAGCAGCAGCCACAGGGAGGCTGAGATTACAGAGTAAAGCCCTCCTCTTCGTCCCTCAAGTAATAACAGCAGAATGAGCCTGACATTTCACTCTAAAAGACACACACATTCAGAGAGGCAGTCACACATGTACATACATTTGGCGAGCTGAGAGACCGCAGGACAAATACAAAGACATGAGCCAAGAAATAGCATACAGACACACACAAAATACAGTGACACTGGTACAGGACAGACCATACAGTGGATAGAAAATGAAAATTACAAATAAAACACGGCTCCAGTCTGAGTCACAAACATAAAAGTGGCCTTTTAAACCTTAGATAATATTAAGTTCCTCCATTCATCAGTCAACGTTACTGTCCGGTACATCAGCTGCTGCACAGACTGGGACTGCTGAATCTAATATGGTCAAAATCATCACTAAAACTAGGAGCCAGTGGATTTTCTGATTGCCAGATAAGCAAAAATAAATAGAAGAAATGACAGCCAGATCTGCCCAACAAAATTCTGGCTCAGGCCTAAAATTCTTCCAAAAATAAGAAAAAAGTGCTTAAAGCTTTCAAAAAGATGTGTTTGTCATATTTTATCAAATTGACAAACTGTCACACTTTTTTCTGATTGGTTGTAGGTTTGTCTGAGTGACTCCACACAAACTTTGACGTATTCCCATTGATAATGCCCCAAAGAATTTCTGTTGTGGATGCTAAATTAGGACATCTAGTGTGGCAGTTTGGCTACTAAACCTGTAACCTCTTGGTCATAAACCCACTTCTCCAACATAGCCCTCTAAACTTGTTAGACCAGTCATTCAGCCAAGTTTGCATCACTGTTTAACAAATTCATGCTCCATTCATATTTACTCAAGACTTCCATTCTGCAAAAAAGCATGAAAATTTCATGAGGTTTTTCTGTCTTCATTCATTGTTTCAAGTTCAATATTTTATAATTTCCAAAAAAATATGTGGAAGGAAATTCAGTCAGAAACAGACAGACAAAGACAGAATGGAAAACAAGGAAGCCGATAGAAAGAGTTATTAAGCGCATATTAATGTTTGCTCTCCTCCTCCATGGCTCTCTCTCCTGAGATGTGCTCGTCGCTACTTTAAGCATGAATACTTAATCACACGCCAAACACTGTCTAATTCCTTTCCCCAGAATGCAAGGAACAAGACGGAGCCAGAGAGACCGCACGAAAGAAAAGCGAAAAAAGATTGAAATGTCACGGAGGCAGTGCTGGGATACTAATATAGCTATGCAAATAGCAATTAGTCGAACCAATAGCCTCTGAGTCAATACCACAGCACCCAAATGGGAATATCCCAGCACCAGGCTTATGAGTTCAAAGGTTACACTGTGATTGGAGGTCAAAACCCAAGTCGATAAGTGACGCATTTAAAAGGGAGCAGGTTGTAATTGTGGCCAGAAAAACAAGACACTAATGTTGGCAGGAATAAAGGAAGTCAAAGCTACTTGTCAACTTAAGGACCTGTGTTGCAGCCCTAACTAGATGTCATTTAAATGGTATTTTCACTCTTTTGTGCCTCGTCCAAATCCATAAAACTAAGACAGCAAAGAAGGTAACTAATGAGTCAACACTGCAAGTGTATGCACCATTTTGTTGAATGGGAAATTTGACTTTTTATGATCAGATTTCTGAGGTTTGCCAGATTTTTTTTATTTATTTTTCAAAGACATCAGGGACAGTAAGAAAAACATCTAAGCGCACAGCGAAGCTTTGTACTAATACTTTTACTGCTACTCTGGAGATAAAATTAGCATAGACAATTAGCAGGAAAACAACTCTGGCAGTTTTTCTGAGTTTCTGAACATGGGTGGCATATGTGTGTGTGTGTGTGCGTGCATGTGTGTGTGCGTGTGTGTGTGCGTGTGTGTGTGTGTGTGTGTGTGCGTGTGTGTGTGTGTGTGTTTTCTGCTGTAAACATCCAGGGGCCGACAGGTGCAACATTCACACTCCTCCTCCTATGAAACATACCTCGCAGTGTGAGACAAACAAAATGGAAAAAAAAATCACTGTGCAATTTTGTGTGTGCGTGACAGAATGTACAAATTTCACTCATGTCTTTGTTCAATGGAAAGCGTATCACGATTTCACACCTTTTCCTTACACACTATAGAAGTATTCTGAGCAGACCTGTAAGACTGTGTGTGATGTTTGCCTTGGGTCAGTGCTGTGCTGCTTGGGTAAGGTCAACATCTGTTCTCTTAAGAGTCACAGAAATGCTAAAATAAAGCTTTGGGATTTAGTGTGACTATAAATAAACGTGTGCAGACCCCCCATACATTTCTGTTCAGTTATTACCCTGCATGCTAAAGGCAAATATGGGGTGCCATTTTTGGGTTGCAACAACATATGACTGAAATATAATGGTTTCATGACATGACGGTATTACAAAATTATTGATGTCAAGTAGATGGGGCCAGGTTTATGATGTACGCTATAGTCTGCCTCCAGGGGGTGATTAGCACGAGCTTGTTTTTGCTTCTAAATCCCACTAAAACACATTTTTGAGATGCACCGTGATTATGAGGCTGACACGAACATTCTGAACGGTCCTACATCATGAAATTTTGAAATTTGTACTGTATAAAAAACACCAACATAGGGCTGGATCAACTAAAGGTTTGCGTGTATAAAAACGTGTGCAAACTCACTGCACATGCAAAAAAATGTACAAACTGATTTACTAACAGAGAGGACTAATGGTTGCGTCTTTCAAAGATGCAAAAAAGCGCATCTGCATCCAGTTAGTACTTTTGACACAATGAATATGCAATATGGGGTGTTTACATGCAACTGAGCGTGTGCCAGGAGGAGAAAATGTAAATATATTAATTTAGCACACGCAAAGTGATTTATCAAACCCGAAAGCAAGTTTGCGCATAGAAACTGCATTTATATTTAACACGTCTCAAAGGGAGGTGCAAATGGTGTGGATGCATAATTGCACACACATGGCTGCGGTTATTGTCCAAGAAGGAGACATTGAAATGATGAAACAAGATGCAGAGAATGCATTTTTCACCCTAGTATGAACATTTTTAGAGTGAATGAGTAAACACTCATATTGCTTGTCCTTGTGGTGCTTTTAATCCATATTTGTTTGTTGTTTGTGGTATTTCACACAATCATTTTAACAGCCCCCAAACATGCCAGGTTGAACTGCATTAACTTTGAATGTAGTCGTCATCATCACGAAAATTCAACATTCTTTTCCCCCGGAGGTGGGACGGCCGGTAATATCACTTATCAGTTTTTTTTTCCCTTCTAATTCACCACATCAGACACAGACGGCCGTTAATATTGCTGATCGGGTTTTTTTTTTACTCACCACATCAGATGGCCGTCAGTAGGACAGCTGTTCTGGACCTTGACAGAATGTCCTACTGAGCAGTTCTTCCAGTGTACTGTCTCAATGACGACAACCAGTAGCGCACACAAAATCCTCATTTAAATAAGCCAGCCTCCAACACGTTTGTACCTGTTGTCATTTGCACAGGCAATCTTAGCAAATCACCTGCAAACTGCGTTTCAACCCCACATGCAAAATTCTAGATTGCGCATGCAAATTAGTACACGCAAATTGGGATCTTAGTAGATCCAGCCAATAGACTGCAAAACTGCTCTGTTTTAGGGAAACATAAGTAGGTTTAAGGGGCTTTAGGGCTTCAGCTCCTGCTGGACAGAACAGTAGGATGGCAGTAAAAACTGGTGAAAATATTCTAAATATACACTTGATTTGGTATTGATTGTTTCACTTTTCCCCTCTTTTTTAAGATGGTAAAATAAGCACGGTAAGTCAAACTAACCCTTGCCCAGCGTCATGTGGTTCTGCATAAGTATGATCAGTATGATTCTGTGTCATATGGATGAACTTCTGTCTCAGCATCTTTCTGACTTTGTAGCAATTGTCTGAATCATGCTTGGTAGAGTTACACTCAGAAGGGGGTAAAGTTATACTTTAGGAGCTGCTGTGTCAGTCATTCTTTTATATGTAATCTATGGGTGAACTACATTGTCTTATTCTTCCTTTAACTGGGTTTAACATGACTGCAACTGCTGCCCTGCTTTATTCTTTACAGCTATATTTAGCGCTATAAGCCTTAGTTCTCAAGTTGGATTTTTTCTCAGATTTTGCAGCTTTTTGTTTGGTTTGAAGGAGGACGACATGTTCAGCTTTTGCAATTGTGTTCACACACTTCACACAGCCTTACAGTGGTACATTACAGTATCAAACTGTATCAACATGATATGTGTATGCCTTTCTCTGGAAAGAAGTATTTATAACCTACGTATCCCAACAGAAACTAACCAAAATATAATGTTATAATGTTAACACCAGCCTGTGTTAAGGTGTGCTATGGTTGATGAGAAAGAAAGAAAGACTTACAGCTACAAAAAAAAAAAAAAAAAACTGGTAGGTGACAGTTCAAGGAGTTTAGTTAGTGTGCACTGAACAGGTTGCCCTCAATAACATATGGATCAGGTCTAAGGTGGAAATAGAAACAGCAACTACTACAATTACTGCAGCTGCTATAGCCACAACACTGTTGCTGATGAAGTTGGAATCATTTCATTTTCAGACACATTTCACATTTTATTCCTATTTATACACATAAGTAATCACCTTTGACCAGATGTATACTGAGTCCCAGTTACATTTTAAGAATAAATCACATTGCCACAATCATTTCATGAGAAGTAAAAAATATTTTAGTCCAACTTTATGGACAGCAGTGTACTACTACGTGTATTAGTGTTACAAACCAATGTCAAATTAATAGTTTACTTATAATAATCATGTTCTGACAGTGATCAGTTTGGACACTAAAAGCAGTTCCCAGTATTTTTATCTTTTGTGAAACCATTTAATTAAAATTTTAGTGTTTTTTGCAACCACTGAATACAAAACGTGGTTGAAATGTTCCTGAGTCATTTTTTTTCGGTGTTCATTTCCTTGCATTTCCCTCCTCATAAACAACAACTACTTGATAGAAGCTTCTTGAAGTTTCTTGAACTGATTGACAAGAGCAATGTTTAATGACTCAAAGTAGAGGCATTTTGACAGTGCGTCTAATATAGGAATCCTAGGCAGCTATATGTGAAATAGACAAAAGCTGTGAGTGGATTTATAGTTCATATACACCAGTTGGCATTCTCTTGCAGAAGCAGATGAAGGGGATCCTGATAAGGGGATCACCATTTTTATGACCATGCCATTAGCCACTGCTGATGGAATCATCTGTCGACCCGGTACTAATGGACCTGGTCCAAAGGGATTTGAATCAGAACTGAAAATATCACATTCCATGTGATCTGTGCTCTTCAAAATATTATGAAATAAATTGCTTGGGATCACATGTGGGCAAAAGAATGAGATCTAATTTGAATAAACATATGTGCACATTATCCTCATCTTAAAAATGTGTAATATTTTTTTTATCATTCCTTTAATTTAGTCAAACCTTTTATGTAAATGAATATGCAGAAGTGACGCAAATGTTTAATTTAAACGAAGCCATGCCTTGATGTGAAGCTGTCATCAGTGGTAAAAATGTAAAAATAGAAGCTTAAAATCAATCCAGTCATTTATTGTGAGAATCAATCTTATTAAATCACACCCTGCGGAGACGGAGAGGGAGAGATTGCTAGGTTGCTCTTCATTTGTCTTAAGCCTTTTAATCTGTGTAAAAGAGCTGAAATGACCTATGTTAGACATACGCACACACATAAACACACAGAAGCCCAATGCGGGGGCCACTTTTGATGTGCTCTTAGTCCGGGTGCGTGGCAATCAGGAGCAGCATGTAGCCTGAGGCTAGCAAGACACCATAAGATCTGCTGCAGAGGAAAGGCAGAGAGATGCAGTGGTAAGTGAATATGTGTCGATGGGTGATTTTTGAGGATAGCTTCTAAGTGTTTACAGAAGGCAAAGCGGATATAAAAGCATAACGTGGGAGTTTGTCCCTCAGTGGATTTCTGGAATATGCTGTAATATTTTAATTTTATCTGCTTCTGAGAGAAGACAAGCTTTCAACCCTCTATGCCGCTGATGGAGTGTTTGGTTTCTCTACACCGCATATGAGAATCTTCTGTGCACAGCTTTTAGTTTCTTTATATAGTTCTTGTTTTCCCATACATGTGTTTATGTCTGTAAAAGTCTCTATGGATGTATGCTTTTACTGCTGTCTTTATATGTCTACATTTTCTTGGTATTTTTCTTTTACGTACTCAAGACTCATCTTCATGAGCAGGTTTCACTGTGACACATTTACCACTAATGACAGATCACCCACATTAAAACTTGACAAGGATGGGCCAATCAAAGTCTCCCTTGAAACTCGTTTTTTTCACATCTAGCCTTCTTTCTCTTTTATTTCTCTGTTCATTCCTCTGCCTTTACCTCTTGCCTATCTTAAGCCTCCCTCTACAACCCATTGACTATGAAATGTTTTTAACCAGTAATGAATGCTCTTTGAATAAAACCACATCTTCATGAATTATTTTGTTGTAAGGTGACTGTACGTCACTCATATGAGCAACTCATGGCGCTCTCAAGTCGATGGTAGGCAGATCTTACGCCATTTCAAAATATTTAGATTGGTATATAAACAGTGGCCACGTACTAAAAGTCCCATGTCGTGATCATCGCATTCAAGATGGTAATAATGCCCACAAAACTGAAACTTCTACAGCTACAAGATAAAGAGGAAAATCCAGTGGGTGTGGCCTCTGTTTTGGTCCGACAGCAGCAGAAGAAGAGGGACATTCTAAAGCGCTTATCATTAAAAAAATGCTTAATGTAGTTTAATGCCCCAGAACAGTGATCATTCATCACCAAAGTTCATCTGTACATCTGTAGTCATGTCCAATTTTTTCACCTATGCAAAAAACTGAACATAGTTTAATCTGAGAGTACTGTTCATCCATTATTTCATCCATTCATTCATTCATTCATTCATTCATTCATTCATTTTCAGAACGGCTTTATCCTCCAGACGGTCGCAGGGGTACTGGAGCCTAGCCCAGCATTAGAGATGTCCATGCATAATTTGGTGATTGATGCTGTTTTCAGACATTAAACTACGTTAACCTATTTTTCATTAAGTCTTTTAGGATGTGAATTTGCGTTTTATGTTTGGGATCATGTGCTGTCCGTGGTGCAGAATCACATGGGAAAACTGGCCTGTAGTCTTAGAAATTAGGAGTCATAATAAGACATCAAATTAAGAAATTTGAAGTAGAAGGTTTAAGAATAAAACAAAGATACAGAAGAATAATAGAGGGAAGTGAACGTTAAAAACACAAACTGTCCGTCACACACATTCTCTCCATCACCCTAATCCTTGTCACCCAGGTACTGTGGACTGTGCATTATCTCTCTGCAGGTGTTGTTTTTTGAAGAGTATTTTTCTGTAAATAAAACACTTCATTCCCTTCTGCTCCATGTTTTGAGTCCAGTCATTCACTCTGTCTTGACAGTTTGCATTCAACCCCCTCTAAGAACCGCACGAATGCTGCACTACTGCTGCACTACTGCTGCACTACTGCTGCACTACTGCCTGTAGAAACACCTTACATCCACCTTAAGAACACCGTGCAAATCTCTGTCTGTACGTCCGTTCATGTGAACGCCGTAAGGGACCCCTACTAACACTGTAATGTGTTCTTGAGATCTACTAGCGGCCAGTGCAGGAACATGTGGGTTCTGGAAAGGCCTCCTGATCCATGAATGTTGTGCATTGTTCATAAGTTGTTTTTTAAGGCATTTGTTAGTGTGCCCTGCGAAAGGGGGTTTCGTACTGCGTTCATGGAAAATCTTGGACAAGATCACTCACCTGGCTATGAACTTAGGAATGGTCCACGAACACTCCATGAACACCCCAGTATCATAAGGCCACCTTAAGAAGGTCATACGAAATGGTCCATAAATTGTTCACATGGTGTTCATAGCCCTTCGTAACAGCATTTGTGACTGAGGCTTAAAGAACAACAACAGGATCTCAACCAGTCAAACAAGTCTATGGGATCATATTATTACTATCTGTCTAATATTATGTAGGTTCCCCTTTTTCCACAAAACCAGCTCTGACCTAAGGCCTAGAACCCACCAGACCTCTGAAGGTGTGCTGTGGTATCTGGACCAAGATGTTAGCAGCAGATCCCTGACGTCCTGGAAGTAGAGAGATGGACCTCCATGGATCAGATTTATTTGTCCAACACCTCCCCCAGATGATCAATTGTCCTGAGATTGGGATGTCCTTCCTTAGTCCATTTTTAGTTGATACTAACCACTGCAGACCGGGCACACCCAATAAGACCTGCAGTTGTGGAGATGCGCTGACCCAGTCATTACCGTTACAATATGGACCTGGTCAAGGTCATTCAGTTCCTTACGTTGATCATTTTGCTGCTTCCATCACCCCAGTTCTGAGAACTGAATGTTCACTTGCTGTCTAATAATATTCAACCCAGTCAGAGGTGTCATTGTAATGAAATACTCAATATAATTATCACCTCCTGTCAGCGGTCAGAATGTTATGGCTGATGTGGTGTAAATCTGTGAATTTAGATGTCTGTTCTACAGCTATATTGTAAGAAACTCTTTAAACACACACACATCATAAACCCACCTCAGGGTGATTTTGCAGTAATATGTAGCTTGATGTACATTATCCTGCAAGACATAATCAAAATGGAGTACAGACAAATAATTATTTCCACAAGACCCTGTGGATCCATGGCCCAATTCTGTTTTTCCAACCGAATAAACTGATCATACATTTGAGTAAGAGTAATCAAGAGTAAGAGAACACAGACCATTGCAAGCGTGATGTTGTCAGAAGAAATGCAAAAGTTACAACATGCGACTGAGCACTCAGTTCAAGATGGAGCTGCCTTCATACCTTCAATGTTAAAGCTATAGTGTGAAACTTCTACAGTGTGAAACTTCTACATGTCTGTAAATGTCCTTTTCACCCAAGCCACTACTAGAGGAGGTGACACAATGCTGATTAAGCCGATCAGCTCCTCTAAAATCTCAGTATTTTTCAATATATATCATTTTTGCTTTGCGTGTCGACCGGTGACATTCCCACGCTGGCGCACAGGAAATGATGCATTTTACCTCACAACAAGAAGGGAGGGGGAGCAAGAGGCAGAGCACAGGTAGAAAGGAAAAGCAAGTGAAGCAACAGCAGAGAAGCCAAAGAAGAGGCTGAGACACGGTTCAGAAGTGGATCCTACCACAAAGAAAAAGCCTGGACGTTCAGCTGAAGGAGTATTAGCGAAGAAGGAAAGTGACCGATGGAGAAGGCAAACAAGGATTTGTATTGGCGTGGCTGTTCCTCAGTGGAGAGCCCTGAAGGAAGAAACTGGGCTGAGGGCAGACACAGATGTTGACCTGCTGCTGTTGGATCAGTAAGTGATTTGGTTTAGAATTATATTATGAGTTGGATGTGTTGCTGTTACATGTACTGGACCTAATACTTTATTATTTTCTTGGAAATGGTGCTTTGAACATAATGTGGTGTTAGCTACATTGTGTAGCGAGTGTTAGTCTGTGTACCATGGTGAGCAGTACACGGTGTGTAGCGCAAGCGTGGGGGGCTACACTGTTCAGTTTAGTGTTGGGTTTTACCGTAATCCTGCTTATAAAAAATAGACAGATCACCAACAACGTAACATCCGTTATCTACACCTGGGTATACGTCATATGGAAGTGCCAGCTTTATTGTTGTAATAATGAAGAATTCCACTGGGGGTGGTGGTGGGGGGGGCGACAGAAGTTCGCATTATAGCTTTAAGGAGTGAAAACACAATTTCCACATGACAAATACATGTTTTCCAGGCCTTGCAAGAAGAAATTTGTGTAAAATCATTTGATAACTCATTAGAGAGGCAGTAAAAGCACTGGCATCAGTACACACTTCTGTCACTTTGGGGCCTAAGCCCACCTATTAAAACACCTATGATGAAACCTTGATACCACCAAATAATATGGTCTGAGAAGTCTCTGGAAAAGTCAGGACAATTTGTAGGAACTCTGAATTTGTTGGCAAAAGTTAATTGTCCAAAAAACCAAACAAAACCAAAGCAACACTGAATCACATTAACAACGAACCACAGCTTGAGCCTAACAACAATGAGAGCAGAGCACTGAGAGAGAGGAGACAGTGGCGGCTGCTTGGCGATGTCATGTCTGAAGATATGACTGGAGCAAATGAGGATGAACCAGTCAGTGCTCCAGACAGGCAGCTGAATAGACAAAAAGAATGGAGAGACAGGGTGGGAGGGTGAGAGAGAAGGGAGGATTGGGGTTATTGTGTTATTGTGAGCACCGACAAGTGATGGTAGAATCTGGGTGCCGGGTGTCACTTTGGAACAATCAGGACTGACGTCCCAGGTGGTGTGCAGCAGGCAGACGGAATTCACCTTCCAGGGCTGCAGCATTTTCCATCCTCATCATACTTGGAAATAAATACCATGCCAAAAACTAGGCCTGAATCATTCAGGATATGTCACCAACACCAAAACAGGCCCATGTGATAAGAGCCAAACTGATGTGACATGTTTTTATGGGGTCTAAAGGATGGTCTCACTGCTCAACTGACAATGATTGAGAGTAAAAACATTTACTCATTTGTGTTTTAGCAGACTGATTTTAGACTATTCTATGTAGACAGGTCAGTGGTTCAAACACAGGTCTGACTGTGTTTTTTATAGTGATTTTAAAAGCCAATCTCATAAGATATTATGATATTTCAGTGAATTTGCCCATTGAACTTCTGGAAATAAAAAGTCAGCCCTACAGTTTTACATCCAATTGCTTATTTGTGTCTGTGTGGAAGTTTGCCATGATTTTAGAATATACTTGAGTCAGGCCAAAACCATTGAGTTTAAATGAAAAAGAAAAAAGAAAAGAAAATACTGATGTAATACCTAGGGATGGGAATCAAGAACCGGTTCTTTTTGAGAATCAGTTCTCAGTAGCTCAATTCCTTGGAATCTTTTGCCTGCCTGCTTAACGATTCTGCTTATCGATTCCGCCTTCATTGCGCATATGTGATGACATCACACATACGCTGCATTGTTTTGGTTTAGAATGTAACCAACATGGCATCGAGGCAGAAACACTGCAAAGTATGGCTATATTTCACATGAAAAGCTGACACCAGGGCCACTTGTAACACTTGCAATGCTTCCATTATTTCAAAGGGGAGAAATACTTCCAATATGCTCAATCATTTGTCCACACAGCATGCAATTCATTTGCAGGAATGCCACTACTTAGCAACGCTTATGAATCTAGCAGCAGAGCAAATATCAGGGCGTCACCCGGACCAGGTTCTGGGGGGGGGGGGGGACAACAAATGTCCTGCCCCCTCAAATAAAATTTTTCAAAGGTAGGGAAAAGGAAAATGGCCGGGCCTGGTGCCATCTGTTATTATTTGTGCATACTGTAAATGTTATATTTTCTGTCCAGAGATGGAAATATAAGACAGTTAAGTAAACAAACAAGCCCGTTTGTACCCAATGAGAATCGATAAAAGAATCAATAAAAAATCAGATCGATAAGCAAAATTGATAATGAAATCAGAATCAGTTCCCATCCCTAGTCACACCTGAGATAGAGTGTTTTTAACGGGTGTGACAACCCCAGTGGCTGCTTTGCTCCTGGTTTTCTGTTCTGCCTGCTCTCTCTGCTTCTCCTTACAGGTGACCAATAGGGTGGCTTGGGCTCTCCCATGCTACCTGGCTGTGGGTGTGGCCCAAGATTTGAAACCCAGCAGCGGGAGAAGCCACCCTCTCTCTCAGACAAGCTGCACCAGCATATCCTTCTTTTGTTTGTTCACCTTTTAATTGCCATTGACCACGTTCAGTCATTCATGCACACACTACACTACTGATAATGTGGACTACATATATAAGATTTACTATTTAAAATGATTTTTAATTAACTTGATTTATGCACTATTGCTGGCATCCTCCTGTGTTTGTTTGTTTTGTCAAGGCTTTATGAGCCAGTCTTGACATAGGTGACACTGACCTTTTGGAAATAAAATGTCATCACATGTCATCCTATTACATATGTGTGTGTGTGAAATTTGCTTCATAAATGACTAAGGCTTACCCATAATAACCTAAACATAATGTGGACCAACAGATGTACCTGCTCATAGAAGTGTGTGGACACATAAAAAACGTGACAGGAGTTCTCTCTCCCAGGATGACGAGACATGAAGTTCAATGAATAGTTTGATGACTGTGATGATAAGCATATGCTATGACCTTCACAGTCACCAGATTTCAATTCAACTCCATGAAAAATGCAGTTCATCCCTTCAGCAGAGTTCATAGACATACACTGATGCTGTTGACTGAAGGCACGTTGTGGCCCAACATCTTACCAAGGTATTTTACATGTGTTTTCCCCTGCAAATTGGTGCAATTCATTCTGAAATTAAGGTTTGGTGTTTTAAGTGAACGTGTCTGATTGTTTTTGAGGAAGTTTTTATTGCAACAGTCAATCCAAAGGAAACAAATTTGTGTTTGGCAGTAGGCAAAGATCAGCTCATCTCATCAATGTCCAACAATTTGATCACGCCTTGGCTACTTGTCCATCTGCTGGATGGACAGGAACAGAGGCATGTTACACAGGCTGGGAAATGTCTGCTTGATGGTATTTGTGGTAAACGGAATCCAGTCTCTGGAGTGAGAAGCGGAGTTCTGTCTCAAGTGTTGCATTTATCCCACAATCAGGGCCCAGGCTCCAGACTTTTTTGGGCTCGGATTGAAATGTGATGGGTTCAGATTTTGTCCATCTTGTCACATTTGCAAAATCACTGGAAAATCAAACAACTTTTTTCCAGCTCTTTTTTCCAACACCACACAACACAAAAAGATTATATGTTTGATATTATCATTTGTGTAGACAATAACAGGGAAACCACACTACATCACAATAGTAGCAGAAGGATGTCACTGCTAGCATTAGCAGCATAGATACAGGAGGCTCAGCTGCCTATTAAAGGTACCAGCAATGTATGACTCTGTAGTCACAGCCATTTGATTGTTTCCCCCAACTATTTATCTCTGTGTGACCCACCATGGTACACTCATAATGTTAGTGTTTGTCTTGTTGACTCAGCATGATTCACAAAGATCAGGCTTTTGTTGATCTCCATAATGCCTTATTTATAAGAGCAGCTATGCATGTTTTGCTAACATTAGCATTCTTACAGTACTTCTTGTCTCAGCTTATGCTGGCTGAAGACAGACAGCATTTATTAAAATATTCAGGATTTAAACATGACACATCAGACTTTCTGCAGTGTAATGCTGCATGAAAAACATCAATTAAAAACCATCATAAAACAATAGTTAAATCTGTATCTATATAGCCTATTGTTGCACCCACATCTGACACAAAATGACTGTGATCCCCACAGACACTAGGGTTGTTTTCCTTTCAGTATGTGGTTGTGAGTAATATGACTTTTTATTTTTGGCAGAGTAATTTGTAAAACCTCTGAATTGCTGAAAGAGAGGTCCATCACTGAAAACAGTTTAAGAGAAGTAGACAAGTTGTGCTGACAGTTTGTAATAACTGTTCGCTAAGATATTAAGAACACTAGGCCTTGATATACTGAAGGTTTCAGTCCCGAATGGTATCTGTTTTGTTTTTGTTTTTTTCATCAAACTTACACAAATAGTCATTTTACAAGTATTACAAAGAATCACCCTGTGAAAAACAGCTGATATTACCATTAGCACAATAAAGATTTTAACCTCATGCTGCATCAGGTTGGATTCTCAGTTTACAGCTTTATGTCTTTATATTAGGTGATTGGCCACATACTACATCAGCACATACTACATTTGCAACATTTTTCACCTATTAACATCACTTTGTATGCCAAGAATGCAACAGCTAGTGGTATAAAACATTATGTTACACACTCATGTGTATGTCAGGATATCTGCCGTGAAATTTGGAGAGCAGACTGGCCTTAGGCAAAGGAACTGTCGATTAGATTTCGGTGGTGATTCGATCTCTGCTGTATCATAATTATTGGTTTTATCTTTAATCACAACACGGCTGGGAGATAGATACTTGATTTTCAATGCTTAAGATATATTTTCAAGGTCAGGAAATCAATTTAAATTGAAACTTGAGTAAGAGAAAATGGTTTGTTTTAGAATAAAATTACCCAGTGTTATTACAGACTTGTACTTTCTCCTCTACTTTTTGCATCATATTTCATACAAATGTTCATCCTGCGCATTTTCTCACTCACTTTAAAGGGGTCGTATTTTTCTAAACCCACTTTTATTAGTCTTTGGTTCATTTATTTGTGTATTTGGACCCTAATAGTTCATACAGTTTGAATTTGAACCGTCCAGGCCCTGCAAAGCAGTCTTTATATTCATTCTGGCAAATATTGAGTAGATTTCTACAACCTGTTTCAATTCTTTCTTAATTTGTTACATTTTATAACTAGTTATGTCACAACATTTTCACATATAAGGTCAAGACTTCCAACAAACATTTCTCCGAGTACGACATAATTGTCAGCAGCGGTTGTAGCAAAAACTGAAAATATGTCCAAACTTCAAGCTGATTACCTCAAATGTTCAGTTGTTGGTTGAACAGGACAGAACAGCACAGTCAACTACCTGGAGGGGGTGGGGCATGAAGTGGCTCATTTGCATTTAAAGGGCCAGCGCTCAAAATGACCTTTCTGATGTCATTACTCAGAAATAGGGTTGAAGATGGACCTGTGGAGTTGAATTAATGAAGAATTCAGACCCAAGCAGAGCATTTACAGTTTATGTAGACCACAGGGAAATGTTTTAAAATGCATAATTCAATTTAAAAAAGCAAAATATCACTCCTTTAAAACAATTTCTTTTCAAAGATATAAATTTACATGCAGTGGCTACACCAACTCCGTACATTACAACATCTTTGATTTTAATTAAACTGACTTACTGTGACCAACACATATCTGAAAATAATGATCTTTTTTGCCTCTGAAACATGACTTAATTTCAAAATGTTCAAGAAATGTGCAGATGGTGGCTCTGAGCACTATAACTATTGGATGAAATGAGTCCTACGGTTTTTATGCACATTTAACCTTAACATTTACTTAATGAGCAGGATAGGCCTTGTACATTCTATAGTCACACAGCTGTGTTCTAAGACATCAGGATTAATGTAATCACAATCACACCTGACAATGATCACACAATGAATTTGGCCTCCTCTGTGAAGGAACATGATTGTGTGACACTGAAAGTGAAATAAGCTTGTTTTTGTAAGAAAAATGACAACTTTGTAGATATTTTATTTTATGGCTATTTAATGATGAAACCTCTTAAATATGCCAAGTGTTCTTATAATTTTGGCCACCACTATATAATATGTAACTTTTCTAAAGATCCAAACATAATAAGGTGTATGTATTTTGTTGGCTGAATGGGGATGCCATCCCCTCTGAAATATAAACAGTCAAAATCATCCCCCTTATAAAACTGCCATCCCTCCTTTCCATCCCCTATGTCATTTTATCAGTGAATGTGGTTTTACTGCTATTTCAACATTTAGGGCAGGGGTGGACAATTGATTTTCTTACGGGCCACATGAGAAAGTTTGACAGCTGTTAAGGCCAGATCAGTCCACCTGCAACTCTGAACAATATATATCTCTATAAAAACAGTAAATGAAACAATACAATGAAAATATGGAGCACAGAATATAACTATTTAATGAATATTCACGAAAACATTTGCGAAAATGTGCAAAACCAGCTTCACATTAACTTTACCTGCAAAACAAATCCATCCACCTTTGTTTGCATATCTCAGTTCCTTTTCTTTTTATTTACCTCTGACTTAAGCGAAGAAATTCTTACAGTCCATGTCTTGTTAAAAACTCTGCATTCCGAATCAGTCTTT
This sequence comes from Apogon hyalosoma, assembly GCA_037367295.1. Lineage (NCBI taxonomy): Eukaryota > Metazoa > Chordata > Actinopteri > Kurtiformes > Apogonidae > Apogon > Apogon hyalosoma. The sequence goes on along the minus strand of JAPQRP010000005.1, from coordinate 21,971,182 downwards.
CTGTTTTTGGCAGGAACTGACCAACAAACCAATCAGCGCATAAGCCTTATGCTAAGTACAGAGAGTACACGTGAAAATATGCTAATTTAGCAGATCCTTCAAATTACGGCAGTGCCATTGTATTGGTTGCATCACAATGATACATATTTGCACTGACTTTTAATTTGCCAATGACCTCATGCGGGCCAGTCAGGGTCAGCTATCGGGCCGCATGTGGTCCCTGGGCCGTACAATGCCCAGGTCTGATTTAGGGTGTTTTGTGCACATTGATTAAAACACTGTTGGTCAGAGGGCACACACACATGCAATGACACATGATTTCTAATTGTATTATTATTATTATTCTTTCATCAACGTCAGTAAACGTCATACCAGCACAGGTACAATTTCAGCACCATGGTCAAGTGACCAGGAGGACAAAGCTCTCTGAGGGATTTCTGGTTTTCAAAAAAGTCAAAGAATAACATCACAGGTAAGTCAAGAGTCAGGAAACTCAGTCATTACTTTTATCAGCCCACAAAGGTAGAATCTTGTGATGTAACAACACAGCTAACGTTTACGTATGGAACTTACATTTTCTGTCTTGTTAACTAATTTTAGCTAGCAAACAGCTTCATTAGCATTGACGTAATGTTAGGTCAGGCTTGACATTTAGGGGTCATTTACACATAGCCGGCAAAACACATTTTTCTCTGTCTTCACCTATCATTTACACGACAACGATGGTCGTGCTCACTGAAAATGAAGACTTCTGAAAACTCTGGCCAAAGTGGAGATTTCAGGAAATCTCCGTTTTCGTATTTGGGTGTATTCAGGTGAAAACAGATTCATGGGCGGTGCACAGAGCCCTTGGATAACAGTATTCTACGGCTCTGGCTGCTCACTATGATAAGGAAAGCTCATTGGTCTTTTGTCTCGCATTTTGCATTATGATTGGCTAACTGGGCCTAAGCTTCTCATTACCCCTCCTTCTTATATAAGACTGACTGTAAAAGAAGATTTTTCTCTGAAGGGGGGGGGTCTAAATAAAGACCAGGCTGCTCAGCAAATGTTAGTTGAGTCTCCCACCCTCTGCACTGTCATCAGCACAAATTATCTGTCCCCATATGATAAAATCCACCATCTCCCTTATTATTATTTTTTTTAACAACTCGAGTACTGGTAATTACAATATATTAAATGTTTCCAAAGGTGCTCAAATGTAGACAAATAGTCATTTTAATTCAGCATGATCACCTGTTTGTTTAGTTGCCTGTCAGTGCCATCTCCTTTACAGCAAAGCACTACAAGCATTGGACAGAATTGATTAAATATCAGATAATATTTTTAGATTCCACTTAGTAATATAGGAATATTTCTGTCACATTGCATCATTATTGCAATAACTGTGAACAACAATGCTAATATAAAGCTCACATGTAATTTAATGTGATTTTTCTAGCTATTCCTTTGACAAAATAACTCCTCCAGTGATTATATCATTTAATGCCCCTGGAAAGGCATAAAATAGCTTCATCTTCACTATCTGTCTCCCAGTTGTTTGGCAGAAATAGAAAGTTATTGATATTCAGAAATGAAAACCGCGGTTTTTGAATCTGATAAAAATGACATATGCGTCTTCTATTTTAGATGAAAATAACATCTTGCATGCTAATAGAGGAAAATTATCCCCCAATTGTTGCTGCTCATCAGTAAAGCATTATGAGCACATCTGAGACACAAATCAAAAGAAATAAAAGGAAACCTAGCCAGCCACTAATGATGTGTGGATTGTTAAACAGTCGAGTGAGACACCAGGAGGTTTCTCTATGGTGTTAGACGAGGAAAAAAAAAGATTAAGAAGAAATGAGACAATAAAATGAGGATATGAAGAAAGAAAAAGAGATCACCAGCTTTGGAAAGAGGGACTCAGCCTGACTCAGAGGGAAGAGCAGAAAAATGCATTTTCACTTTCTTTCCTTTTTTTTCTCTTGCCTTTCCATCCTTTTCTGTTTCCATGTTGCTGCATCTATCACTCTTTTCTTCTTTCCTTCTTTCCTGTATTGTTCTCTCCGTCAAGAGTTGTCATGACAAGGCTGTTTATTTCTAATGGTTGACATTTTGCCCTGTGCTGCTCACCTGAAAGAACACACCAGGATGAATGCTCTGCGATTTTCAAAGGAACATCTTGTTATTAGGCAGCGTTTCCCCATTCTAACATACTCTGCACGCAGATAAACATGAGCTGTGTAAATGCACTGGCATACACACCCATACATGCACACAGAGAACTGCACACAAAGGAGCAGGGGTGCGTTTAAAAATGGAAAGATGTAACGGGCTTTTTAACCTTTCATCACTGAGTTGGAAAAAAAAGCAGGTTTCTTACTCCCACATCATGTTTCAACCCTCAGCTGCATCTTCTCCTCCTCTCTCCCTCCAGTTCTCTCCTTCTTCTTCCTCCCTTGTGGGATCAAATTAAGGTAGGGGATTATTAAAAAGATGTGGGCTCTTTTTTGTGTGTGTTAATGTAGGCAACAGACCACTCACTGTGGCTCTCTGACAGTCACACATAGAACCACAGTAGAAAAGGGAGGCTGTGGATCTCTTTCTCACTCTATTCTCTCTTTCATCCTATTCTTTACCAATCCCATCTTCTGATGCTCTGACATTCATTCTGCTCTGATCTCTTTTTTTTTTTTTTTTTGCCCATTTCTCCTCGTCTCCTTCAGGATTATTACATTTTTCCATTTCTTTCCTCCTTTCCCATCATTGCTTTTTATTGTTTTATCTATCTTGGTTAGGACTTCCTAAAAGACTTGTGTCCTCTAGATTAATAGGCCTGAAAGTCTAGCCTTTAGATTGTAAAGCTTTAATATGCAAATATTTCTGATGTGTTCTCAGACTAGATTCAAATCCTCCTTTCGTCTTTATCATGGATCCATATGTATTATTTGAAGTGGCAGGACAGAATTAGTACCTTCCATATCTATGTAGAATGCAACAGTTGATGAGAATCCACTTCAAAGTCCCAGATGAAATCAGATTCACTGTTGAACTGTTTTTACATGGCGGGTCTTGTGTTACATGTAGCCAGTAAAAGGCCCAACTATGACAAAAAAGGGTCATTCTGTAAGCGTTACTACCTGATCTAAATGGGAAGCCAAATTTTTGTTTTGCTGACAGAATTAATTCAATTAATATCATCTTTGCCTTTAAGCGTGATGACATTGAGGGTTCACAGTGCTTCTTATTAAATAAATACACATATTTTAACATATGGCACAATAAAATAGATTATCTACATTTTACGGGCTCCCATCATGAATATTTTCTCAAAACATCTGAGTTCTTTAGGTTTTTACAGTAATTTCAGCTCCTTTGCAATTGCCCTTAAATCAAACTGAAATAGCAAACTGTGGCTTAATTGCTGTTGTTAACTCTAGTTAATAACAGCTGATTTCCATATTTTACAAAAAACTCTCACACATGCGTAAAAAAATAGGGTTTTTGGCAAAGATCCGATAATATGAGTAGGTAATTATTATTTTAATAAACTGGTATCCTCTTGAATGGTGATGTCCTTCACTAATTGGTAGCTGGGGACTTAGTCTTAGTCCCCACCCTTATGGGGACTAAGTGGTTCAGAAAATGGATGGATGGACAAACTTTACCAATGAGAGCAGACCAGGCTTTTCAGGGTTGATGATACATTTTACAATGAATATGGAAAGGTTATCTGGACACACACACACACACACACACGCACACGCACACACACACTTAAAGACAAACAGATCAAATGGGATTTGGACATGTTGACTTGTTGTCACATCCAGTCAAACAGAGTCTGTTTCAGTCAGGACCAGAGAGGGTTTCGAACTGGAAGATAATCATCTAGTGTATGTGTGCTATGTAAAAAGTTCTCACAAAAAAACAAAATGCAACCACTGACATCACTGCTGCATAAGACAGTAAACGCACTCAAGACAAAGGATGAACAAAAGCAGATATGTTCCTCTCTGACCTCTGACCTTACGAAGACTAAAATCTATTCCACTTTGTAGACAGTCATATAGCTTGACGTGTCCTTTCTTAGGATTGTCAGTTAATGTGCCCAGCTTTACTCTTATAGCTACTCAAATTGCCAATACTTCATCTTAATCTCCTGAAATAAAACCAACTCAAAAGCCCATATGAATCTTAAAATGGCAGGAAACCAAAGAGTGAGGGATGTATTACTTAGAAAGTGAATCAAGCCAGGGCTACAAACTGACCTTACAGTGGTCAGATGCTAAAACAGCAGGAGTCCTTTGGGAATGATGATATTGTTTTGATTCTGCCAGAGGTGTCATGAACATTAGGGCTCCATGGCAAAATACCAAATTCAAACTAAGTTTTAGGTCATTATTTGACTCCAGGAAAATCCTATCAGATGGTGGACCAGAGTTAATACATGTCTCCTCGGGAATCTGTCAAATGAAAACATTTGCTCAGGAGAGATAGATAAGCAATAGTACAGCAGAGAGCAGGTCGATAGGCCAACGCCAAAAAGCAGGATTTACTCAAAATGGATTAGATAGCCTTACTTTTAAACTGTATATTGCCATTGACAGCTGGAGCAGGATCAAAGGTAGCGCTGTGTGAGATCCTGGCAAGGTTTGGTCAATTCCCATCAAGTCAACTGGATGTGGAATTTATCCATAGGTGCCTGATCTAATTCGCAGCACTGACGCGGATGTGAAGTGAAATTGAACAGTGGTCTGAATGCGCATGGTAGTGTTATTGGTCTTTTCCGCCACTGAGAAAGACAGAAGGAGAGGGCCACTCTCTCTGAGGTGCTGTGCACACCTTGTAGGCTGCCAAGCCCCATTAGAGGGTGACAAACAGACGTCCACTCGGCTCAGCGCTGTCAGACCCCGGTAATGAAAGACACATCAAGCCTAGAAAAAGCAGAGGAAGGAGAGGAAAAGGAGGTGGGCGAACAACATCAACAACAGGCCACGCACCAACACAAACACATTTTAAGACTCATGTCTTAAATGCATTGGCAGTCTGTGGAAATGCGGGGTGAGACAAGATGTTCTTTAACTATGTAATGAGAGGAAGGCAAGGGACAGGCAAAGACAAAAAAGGGCTGAACAAAAATAGATAAAAGAGTCAGACAAAAGCACAGGATAAAAGAAAAAACACATGAACAGTAGATTCAGTAAGATTTAATGACAGAGCAGAAGCAAAGGAAGACGGAATAAAAGAGTGAGGGTCCTTTGCGACTCATTGAGCTACATGTGTTGGTACCACACCATTAAATGGCAAGATGCAACGTCAATAATTATCTTTGGTTCAGCCACATTGCTATCAAATGATTTAGTGGTACTAATAAAGCCCTAACATAACAAAGCATCTATCTTAGGTGCTGTGTTGGAGAACAGTGCTCTCCATAATAAAGCTGGTTTAGAGCATTTCTATTCCCTTTGCAATGAATCAGAGTTTCGCTTTGTGAGGCGTGTAGGAATCCATAAGTACATAATAATGAATTATACACGAGGTGGCAGACAGGTTCAGCTACAGACTTTATGGATTGAGCAGTTTGGGAGTCTTGTCATCATAACCTATGGACATTTGTGTAGGAACTGTTTCATGCTGATGCTGAGGGGATAGCGAGGCAGATAGTGTCATTCTCCGTCCCTGCCTGCTTTGTAATCTTTCCACGAGAAGAGATGAGACTTGGCTCGGTCTAGGGGGAAATGTATTTTCTCTGCATGGATGTGGAGCAAGAGCAAGTGGCCTTATCAAATCTATATTTCTCCCTCAGCACTGTCTTGAAAGAAGGGAGAGAGGAAAGACTCAGAGACAGAGAGTGAGACCAGCGGTTGGGGGTTATCAAATTGATTAATTTAATGGCATTTGTAGCACATCAAACATTGCACTTTTCATTGAGTTGCCCCTGAAGTTGACTGTAAAGTAGTTAAGAACACTAAAACAAAAGTAGAGATGACAAAGCAAATTGACTAAGTTCAGTGAATAACAATAGGCAGATATAGGGCTAATAAAGTGGCTTTTTTTTTTTTTTTTAAATAAGATATTTTGTCCATGCAGTCATTTCAGCTCTGGTTAAATTGGCAAAATAAAGGTTGACATATTAAATATGCCTCAGTCACAAAGCTTCTTATGAAGGATGGGTTTGCACGAATCTGTCACATCTCCGTCTTTTCTGTCATGACCCTTTGAACTCTGCCACTGCTCATTAGTGGATCACATTCACCTGTGAG
>JAPQRP010000005.1:21920350-21936577 GCA_037367295.1 Apogon hyalosoma | reverse complement strand
ATCCTTTTCCAAACTGTCATATTCACTGTCATATTCCTGCTCAGCTGTACTGTTTGCTTTGTTTACAGAACATACTATGCATTAAGGTCATATTCATGTCATATTTTCTTCTTCGTAGTAGGCCTACTAGTAGTTCATACAGGAACATATGTGTGTGCATGTAGAATCCTTGACAATCTGTCAAGCTAAACACTCAAATGATTCACAAGATGCTGACACATGTCCGACAGCCAGTATATGCAGTAAAATGTAACTACACACCAGTTAGATATGGGCCTATGTTTGACAACTTTGTGTGATTCACTCAACCACTGGCTGTGTTCCGTGGCAAATGCCATGCACTTCTGTAGTTCCAATTGTATAATAATACATTCCATACCTTCTATGACTGCCCGTTTGTTTTCCATGCGGACCCAAATGCTGCAGGAATAGACAGATGTCTTTTCATGATTATTAGACTTTAGTCCAGTTCAGATTTAAATCCCTTTACCATAATAATACTAGGTGTAAATGGCGCAAGTGTAGTCGAGTGGTTTTAGTTTAAAGGGCTATTCACGTAAACACTCATGAATGCATATATTGGAACAGTTTTATCGAGGGTAGGTTGAAGTCAGTACAAATATACCCACAGAATCGTGTAAAACAGATTACAGATTGGTGGTGTTTAGCTTAAATGGCACAAAAACAAGAATATAAAGACGAGTTTTGCACAACAGCACACCTGCTTGGTCTGTCATTTACTTGAAATGACCTTTCTATAATATTAATTTCATTGTAACACTTTGTACAAACCCCATTTAATGTTCTAGCACACTAATGACTCACAGCAGGTTGTCCTTCATACACACTTAGCAGCAGTGGCCCACCACTGCAAGATTACTGCTACTTCAGAAGTATTATTGACAGAAACCCTAACCCTAACTCTTCTACTTTTTGAGTAGAATACTATATCAAGAGGTTGCATAATACAAGTCTGCAGAGACAGTTTAATTTGGTGGAGAAGTGGAGATGTGGTGACATCTGGAAGGAGAAAACTATATGTACATATAACTAATGTCATGTCTTTCACTTACCAATAGAATAATATCAGTTAGGAAAACAGCTCTATCACTGATGTTTAAGTTGTGCATTACTTCTGACCTTTTCAAACCCTTTTTTCTGTAAAATGTGCAGAGTATCAGCTTGTTTTTAATGTCTCTCGATAAAATCTGCAGAGTTTTCAGCCTGTCTTCAGCCTCCTTCTACAAGTGCAGGAGCTTCTACAACTACTGTCCTTCAAAATAAGACCACCTGCTCTAAAAACTAGAGATTATGCATGATAAAGCATTGATCATTTTTGTTTCTTTGTATTATAAACATGTGGTAATGTTTGTGGCAATTCACCCACTTTATTTTATTTTAAATTGCATTTAAGATCTTGTTTTTAAAATCCAAGACAAAAAGCAAGGAAAAAGTTAACCACTGCTTGTGGCATCAATAGTGATGCAGGCAGCTGTGGCCTCGAGGGTTGGAGAAGTAGCTTGTGACTGAGGGGTCACCAGATCGACACCCCTCACTGGTAGAGAAATTGTTGGCTGATGTGCCCTTGAGCAAGGCACTTAACCCCCCATTTGCTCCCTGGCTGCCTGACATTACAGCCCACTGCTCCTAGTCTGGTGTGTTGCTGCACATTCAGCTGCTGATAGGTTAAAAGCAGAGGTTCAATTTCAGTATGTGTTGATATATACTAACAAATAATAAAGATGCTTCTTCTGTTGCATTGTTGCAGTCATTTCAAAAGTTCTCAGGACAGCTGATTTAATAAAAGGGTGTGAACAGATGACTAATGTAATGATTTTTTCTGATGTAAAAAATCCAACAAAAACTCATTCATTTGAGCTGACCACAGCAGCATTGGGCTTTTTTTTTTCGCTTTCACCAGGTACCTTTAAATGAATGTAAGGATGAATGGAAAATGATACATTCAAGTTGCTTTAGTGTTCAACATTATAATCTATTGTATCAGACAAGCCTTTTTATATTGCAGTGAATCTTATAAATAGGAAGCATTTGGATTTGAGTTTGTGTTGCTGAGTAGCCCTAAACACACAAACACAAATAATCCATGAAATTTGTCCAGGAAACACCTCCGCACACCTGTGGTGTGTTTTCCAGCTGCTGGAAAGGAACAACAAGCTGTCACATGCATACAGAGAGGAAGACCCAGAAGAGATGGACATCTGGACTGAGAACAGGGAGAGGGAAAATTAAGAGCCAAAGGAGAGAAGGCAAATGGAGAAAAAGAACAAGAACATCTGGCTGCAACACAGCCCTGGAGGGCATATTGCATTTAGCTATTTGTAATGTGAGCACAGAGACTCATGCTCCATGTCATGCCCTTGGCCTGAATACAGGCATCCTACAAACAATAGAAGCCTACGATAATCTGGAGTCAACAACCACTGTGTTAAAAATGGATGTATTTGGAGAGTGTTAGCGAAGACCATGGTTGCCTATTTAGCATACTGTATGAGTAGAGTATATGTAGTACTTGTACATAAGGCATAAGTTGTCACCAAATCCACATTTATAACATAGTGATGCTAAGTATGGATTTGTTAAGGATTTAACACACTCTAGAAAATGCAGGAGTGTTTGGTAAAATGTTTTAAACCTTCACTATCATCAGTTTGCCTCTGAGGGTGAAGTTCACAGCCGTAGATATCAGCGGGGATTTTCCATGAGTCTGCAGAAATTAATTCCTTAGAGGAAAGGCACGAGGACCAAAATCCAACAGCTGAACTGGTACTACTCAAACATAAAGGAAAATGACCAGAGGCAAAGTCCAATGTAGATTAATTTAATTTAATTAAACTGCAGTCAAGCCCAGTAATGTAGTTTGTGTGTACTCAAAATACAACACTACAGTTGTTGATCTGAAGAAAAACACTCACTAAAATACACACAAGTTGTACATTTTAATTATACATATTTAAAAAATGAAGAACATGTAAGATTTAGTGAAAACAAAACTATTGCATACAGTATTTCTGGTGCTTAGGCCTTTAGTGTTGTACATTAAAAACCAATAAAGCATTTTTGTGTTAGAGGCACAAAATCCCACCACTGCCCTCTGCATCATCTGTCAAATGACCATCTGAAACTGCATTCATAAGACTGGACAGTTGTCAGGTCACAGTGACTGTGACCTTTGGCCACTAAATTCTTTCCAGTTAGTCCTTCAGTCCAAGCAAAAATGTATGGCATATTTTATGATATTTTGTAAACAAGTTCCAGATATTTTAAGTATCTGAAACATGGCAACTGTCAAAGTTAATGATAAAGGTGCATTAGCGCATTTACAAAAAAAAGGAAATAGAATTTTATAAACAAGTCTGAGTCCTAATATAAAATCATAAATATGTAATGTGATGGCCCCACACCCTTTGGGCACTAGGGGCACTGTTGAGTTTATTTCGCAGGTGAAGATGTGCTAATCAGAGCCACCTGTGGCAGGTGTCTTTCGCCTACTTAAGCGGCTCCACCTCGCTGTTCACTCTCTCTCAGGTCTACTCTCTGGCCTGGTGTCTCCAGTCCGACGTGGTCTCTCTACTCCGGTCCACCCTGCCCTGGTCCATCTGGCTCTACTCTGCTCAATTGGCATTTCTTTTGTTGCACATTGTGTTTAGTTATTATTAGTTTCATTAATAAATCACTGTTATATCTCACCATCTCGTCCATCTCCCTGTTTTGTCACAATCTCAGAGCCGAGTTGTAACAATAAAAACACATTTTAATTCAAAATGTTCTTGCCACTTTTAATACAGCACAGTCATTCAGTTTTAATGTTACCTAAAAAGTGTAATTAGTGGTCTTAAAATAACAAATCTTGGGTGCATGTTATCATGTCAGGAGAATACTCATAAGATGAGGCAACATGGTGGTGCAGTGGATAGCACTCATGCCTCAGAGCAAGAAGGTCTTGGGTTCAATTCCAACACCAGTCGGTGGGGGTGGGACATTTCTGTGTGGAGTTTGCATGTTCCCTCCGTGACTGTGTGGGCCCGCCCTGGGCACCCCAACCTCCCCCCACCATCCAAAGGCATGCACCGATAGTATGCAGGATGTATCAACTATGTACAATGAATGACATGAACCTTCAATTTGAAGCCAAAATATCTTCATCTCCTCTGAGTGGATGGACTCAGTATAGTTCATAGATGGCCAATGTAAACACATCCAGTACATTTTTGCCAAAAGTCATTTTGGACTTTTCATTGTTGTTCACTGACTAGGTGATTGACAATTATACTGACCTACTGCAGTCCCAAATCCATCACATTCCCATGAAGCAATGAGTCAGTCAGCCAGCTGTCCAGCGGATGTGATGTTTGCGGAGACTCAGGCTCTTAATTCCATCACAAAGTCAGCATATGGCAGCTCCCATGAATGGTGTATTTAGGTTTTAATTTTAGTGGGAGGAAATGGTGTCACAACATCCATCTTTTTAACAGTCTATCATCCTTAGTAACATGTTATAGCAAACCTACTACATGTACTGCGCTCAAGTGTTTCTCCACACTTGCTATCACTTGTTCACATTTGTTGTCTGTCAAGAGCCCTGTGTACTGGATGTAAAGACTCCTCCTTTGTAAGAAAACACAACTCATCACAAACCTACGTTCAACTGACCCAGCACACAACCATCTTGCTTTCTGAGACACAAGACACATGTAACTACGTGTTAACTTAGGCCCTGTCCATACGAAGACCATTTCAGTCGTATCCACAAACGTTTTGTATCAGATAGGCCTTCTCTCCACACGAAATTGCCGTTTTCAGTCACTGAAACCAAAATTTTTTGAAACCAGGTCCCAGGGTGGGTACATTTGAAAACACCGGTTTCACATATTCGTCTGTTCGACCAAGCCACAACGATAATTTCATAGCCACACCTCTCTAACCTTTCATCCTGGAAGCAAGACACCACTTCACAACAACAATAACGGCAGACTACAGAGTAGTGCTTGTGCTACAACAGCTATTGAACTTATTGGAAATATTGAATCAAAATATTCAGCTTCTCTTTCATCACAATGAGCAACAAAGAACCATAGCAAACAATATTCACTACATACTCTTGGATCTACCATGGAGAGGGGCAACCAGAAGGAAATACTGGATCAGACCCAACAGAACCAAGCAAGCTTTATGTGCATGTACGTCTTCTTCTCCATTTTTTGTGAGGGCATTGCAACATCACATACAGACCTGGCATTTGCGCTACATCGTTTTCAGTGGTTTTGTGTGGAGGCACATATTTCCAGAAACGACTCTGTGTTTACAGAGATTTTTTTTTTAAAACGACAAAGAAAAAGCTCAGATAGGAAAAGATGCGGTTTCGTGTGGACATGGCCTTAGCTGTCTCATTTTGACTAGACTCACACCACTCACACTGCACCCACCATTCCAAACCATACAAACACCACCCAGACACACTTCCTGCTCAAACACTTCGGAAGACCACTCCTCTGTTGCAAGTGTTCCTTGCTGCAGAAAATAAACCACCTTGATGTACAATACTCCACAGAAGTATAATTCCCTTCCACAACATAAACACATAATGTCCACATTGCCGACTGAATAATTAAAAGAGAACAAAGTTCCATGAGAAGCCCTGGTGATCCATGTGTCATGTCACAGACAAAAGACAGAATTTCTAATTTAGCATCACTTTTTAAACAGACATCTTGACCTTTGGCCTCCAAACTACAATCATCTCATCCTTTGGTACAACTGAACATTTGTGCTAAATTTGAAGAAAAAAAAAATCCTCATCAATTCATTTCTGAGATTCTGTATTCACAAGAGTCATGTTGACTTCTTGAGTTAAGGTCACAAATGTGCTGTTAGGTCACAGCAACCTTGATTCAACATGACATAAAAGGCTTTACCAAGTGGGCCTTATTACCATTAATACATTAGATTTTCACTTTTCATTTGATTACTTGATCGAAATAGCTACTTTCATGTTAAAAGTATTCACATTTACCTCAAAACACTCTTGTTTTCTAGTGGAAAGAAAAACATACATCAGAAAGGCTCGGCAGTCTATTTGGCTTTCCTTCAGTGTCAACACAACATGCTGCTGTGTTAGATAAATGGACAGAGAGTGGCAGCCTGCAGATTTGGCAGAGAATATCTCATGGCTTTAAATAAAAAAAAAAAAGCAGACATATAAGGTGCATTTACCGCTGTTCTGAGTCTACAGAGGCCAGGGAAGAATGGGGGGGAAATATGGCCCTGGGGGGAGGAAAGTGAGCGATATACTGCAGTTCCCCGGAGCCTGCTGTTAGAGCCACAACCTTTACACCAGCCCCCATGAGACCAGGCAGCCGCTGCTTGGCATCAATATTTAACACACTACACCCTGACTGGACTTAAAGCTGCATCAGAGGGAAACATACATGCACAAAAGCACACAGATGCATGGGCAATAACACACCTGAACACACATTCAAAATGGTTTGCACGTTCAGTTGCACTACACACAAATATACACATGTAATGGTGCTGAAAGGTCAGGGTGAGACACCGCATTTATTCTTTTGCTCTGAACTAACTGTGACTACATTAGTAGTCAACTCACATTCATACCTCAAAAAAGGAGTAAATACTTAAATTATTGGCAAATAATTGCTGCGTGGAATTCTGAAAAAAATCCAAGTGACGGTTTCATTTAGGTTTCAGTTTGGTATGTCAACAAATGGACTGTTTGTGGTGGAGTACACTTCAAAGTTATTCACCATGAGGGGAGGGATTCAGTGTGTAGTCACAGAAAGACTAACAGATTCATGATACTTAGGCTATTACTAGCATTTTACAGATTTGACCTACATCAGGTATTTTGTTGATTTATATACTCACATCAAAAGTTTCTAAAAATGTTCAAATTCTAATAAATACAGGTTTTATTTCATTTATTTTAGCCACTTCATTGGAAACCAATGAAACACCAGAAACTGATTGATGTAAATCATACAAAGCAGGCTTATTGATACACACTGCTCAGCCAAACCACTGGACCATCTTTAGCTTTGATTAAGGCATGTTTTGTTGCTGCATTGTTTCAATAATCTTATGCCATGCCACATTTATTTCCATCAGTTTGTGGATATATAACATTACTGACCACCTGAACCATCCCCAGATCTTCACACTGCCACCACAGGCTTGGACTGTAGAAACTAGACATGATGGGTGATCACTTCAGCCGCCTCTCTTCTCACCCTTATGGACACATCCTTCCAGAACAGGGTCAATCTGGACTCATCAGGCCACTTGAAGTTTTACCATTCTTCCAAAATCCAGTTTAAGAAAAGAGAAGCTACTCACTGCATCAGTTAGGGTTAAAGTGATTGTTGCAGCTGAAATACTGTATATTAATCACTGTAGTTATTATCAAGTGGAAGTATCTGAACTATTGCTCAGTGAAATCCAGGAGTGAAGCAGACAGCAGGTCCTGTGCTACTTTGCAACATCATCAGTGTGTCTTTTGTTATTTTTCTGAAATATTCACAAATATTTAAATTCTGATTAGGAAAGGTAAAAATAGTCCTGTGAAGTACCATTCACTCAATTCCACCCACTTCCTTCTGATGCTAAATTTCTCCGATTCCCATCACTGTTTCATGTCTGCACTCATCTGTTCAGTACTTCTGCCCTTCCCATCAAAATGACATCACACTCAGCTGCACATTACCATCTTGTTGGACTGCAACAAGCAAGACTTTGAAGGCTTCCTTCTAAGTTAATGGCCCAGTTAAGGAAGCGGTGCAGGCTGTTTTTAGAAGCTGTCCAGAAAACGATGCTGACAGGAGCCTTGTTTTACCTCATTTCATCTCATTTGAAACTCATGTCCTCATTATGTCAGTGGTGCGATGGAGCTGTAAATAAAGGTGGAGGAAAAGACAACAAGAGACAGAGGTAAAAGAAGAGCGATAGACACTGCATGTCCCGTGGCTTTCAAAATACAAAGGCTTCAATCAGGATAGGTGCTCTAATTTGCCAGGACCTGTCTAGCTGGTGCAATCGCTCTCAGTCTAAAATGTACTCATGTACACATAAACACACTGTGGATAAAAATACACTCACACAGATGCATAAACACTGAGCCAAGATCACAAGCACCCCAGGGTGCTGCTGCGTGTACATTTATATATATATATGAAAGTGTGAAGGTTTTGTTCTGTTCCACTGCCTCGTTCCCGTGCCATGGCTTCGTTGTTTTAAATCTCTCAGTGTGTTAACGCGTATGTCTTCTAGCCATTCTGATTTTCAGTGTTTTCATTGCCTCACTAAGCTCCAGCAGATGTTTCTCTGCTTTTCTAAAGACCTTCTCTGCAGCCTGGGCGGAATATCAGAATACCTCTTCCTAATCCACTTTACCCACTAATCCCTGCTCCGTAGACCTGTTGGCTTGCTTTTTATACAACACTAGTTCTTTCTCTCTCTCCCCCATTCACTAGGGGTCTTAGTGAGATCACTATCGAGGAAACCCATAGAATTAGTCTGGATCACCGGACCAGGGGAGGGATCTTACTGCTGCTTGATTTACTGATATTCAGAGGGAGTGGAATTGATCGGAAGCTGTGGGACCTGGGCGCTGTCTACCAGGGCTTTGCAGAAGTGAGTTAAGGTTTCCCATTCCGCTGTTGGCCCGCCGAAGCAATGGGGACGGGATTTAGCTGCCTGACAAAAGCTTGAGAGGGATGTGATATGTCATCTGCTGCTGTGGGATACAAGGGGATATTCACAGACACAGCGTAAATAAAGGGAAAAGGAACAGCTAGTGCTGGAGACAGAGTACAGGCAGCCCACATCCCACAACCCTGAATGAATGACTGGAGGGTGAGATTTGATTCAGGCGACTGGCAGCGGGACATCTGCAGGGGGAGAGGGACAAAATTAGGCTAACTGGTGCATTTCAATCCTTGTATTCTCAGAGTCCTTGTACTCAAGGGGCCCTAGAGTCTGAGGAAGAAAGACTGAATGAGTCGCTAGAGGTTAACAAATGGGCAATCTAATATGTCTGGTCAAGCATCCTAACTGCTGCAGCCTGTGGAGAAATTGGATGAGTAAAAAAAACTTTTCCTGGCTATATGAGAAGCAGAAAAGCAATCATGTCTGTCAAGGGTTGTCACAATTATTACATAATCACTTTATTGCAATTATTTGAGCTAAGCACAGCTATTTTGCATAACCATAACTGGATAAAATCAACTGGATTAAAAAACAGAAATGTACTGTTTCCCTTACTTATTTCCACTGTTTCAGGTTTGAATGTTGCTCTCTAAATGACATCATTTCTCTAGTAGAACCTGTCATCAGTAATTTCCTAGTATTTTTCAGTAATAGGCTTTTTATATTATCATTTGTATAAAATCCACTTACAAGACAAACAGAAATACACTAAATATGATAATATAACCTCAGATGATGAGTTTAAAGTGTATATGTACTAGTCATGTTTGCGACATTAATGGTACTTTGTGTATTATTTATAAGCAAGAAAGGTGCAAATTCTGTAGGAAAAAAATTGCCATAAATGCACCACATTGGACCTTCTAATTTTCTGAATTACGGATGGGGGCAGAACCTATGGGGAGCAACCATTGCCAGCCGTAAATTACATACCGTTATTGCTTCTGAAGTGATGAGTGCAAGTAAACAAGCAGCACTCAGTAAGCAAGGATGAGTGGAAAGCATGAGTTCGCACTTGTTTGTGCAGCCGTAAGCTTTGCTCTCCGCTATTGTCTTGGGACACGACCCAGCATTGGCCGATAATGTGTCGTCTTAGACTGGTGTCTGCTGCATGGGGTCAGTGACTAGACTATCGCAGCCCAGGTACACGGATAATACAACATTACTTCATCACTACTGGTGCTGGAACAACCCGTGAAGAGGCCAACATGTCGCTGAACATGCCTAATTGAACGGAGCACTGATTTAGTACTCACACATACTTGACAATGGGCTATTATATAAGTTACCTGATGGAACCGTTAGTATTATACGTGATCTTTTGAAATAGTTAGCAATGGAAATTCAGTACAGATACCCTTTAACCTGAAGAGAAAGACAAAAGCTACAATAGATGCAATTCAGTGGTGAGGACACATTTCTGTAGTTTGTTGCTCAAAGCTTGTCTAGAAAAGCCATGTATTATAATGCCAGGTCATCTCTGGCTTGTATTATTCCCTAAATTTATAGTTTAACCCTGCACAGAGTCTAGTGATTCTAACTACTATGAAACTATGATCTAGACTTATGTAGGTGCCTGTGACCTTGCCTATCCCCCAGGGGTATGGTTAGCTCACCACCAGCCTGGTCACTGTTGTCATTCCCCACTACCAGCTACTTACACAGCGTTTCCACTACGTAGTACTGGCTCGAATCGACTCTGCCTTTTTGCATTTCCATTACGAAAAAGGACCTAGAATCTGGTACCCAGTACTAGTTCTTTGGCATCACCTCTGTCGAGGTTCCAAGTGATACTAAAACATGACATATAAACACTGCAGACCACTGATTGGTCAGACAGTTGTCTCTGTAACCTGCTGTTTTACAAAAGCAGATGTGGAAGTTGACAGTAAATATATCAGTAGATTAATCCACATGATGACAGCCCACAAAACTATACCATCGTTGGTCAAGGAGATTCAGTCTTTGGTGGCCAATGTAAAAATTAAGCATGAGCTTGATGAGACAACAGGCGACAAGCGAGTTTATCAGCAACTCTCTAAGCAGACGACACAGAAGTAACGTGCCACATCGCTATGACGACCAGGTACTCTAAAATCGGTAGTATCCTGTAATGGAAATGGTCTCTAGGGTTAGGGTTAGGCAAAGTAGGGAAAGTACCAGGTGCCCGAGTCAAGTTGAGCCGGTTCCACATAGTGGAAACACGGCATTAGATTACTGAGATTTTTCAATTTAAGAATGGATATTTACAGTACATGGTGAAAAGTGGCACGGATGCCATTATCAGTTTCCTTTGTCACTTAGAGTTTCTTCGACATTGGTGTCTGCCTCCCAGTGTAATGTGGGAAAATGCACACCCATCAACTGATACTGACATTGTCTTAAGGCAAAGCCACATCATCTAATAAGATGTCAGTGTGACCCTAATTCCTGTCCCTGAACTAAGCCACACCAAACTGTTTGTAATCATGATGTAACATGGTTTTCATTTTTCTGTATTAAAAAAAATCATGTATCATGTAAAGTTACTTAAGTCTTAACATGTACAGCAGCTATAATGAATCCAAAAGTGTCACTTAATAGAAAAAAAAATCCACTTAAAAGGACTATTTTACTCCACAACTACCTCGTGTAGTAAAACTTTGCTTATAACACAAAGTACAGTTGGCAGATCATAAGTAAGGTTTTGAATACACAACCTTTACTAGTTATGGAGTATTGGCACAGTGTGTCATTAGTATTTTATACTTAAAAAATCTGAATATTTTGTCCACCAGTGGTTCTGTTTCAGAAAGTTATCTCTGAGCAGAGCAGTAAAAGCTGATAGGGTTCACTAGGGTCAACTGATGCATCATCAATGGACAGAAGCTTAGTAGATTTTGTTACTAATTCAGAACTTGGAGGAACATTGTCAGAAAACTTCAGCCATGGCTTTGAGATGACTTTGTCTGTATATTTTTGTTTATCTGGCCATAGCTACTGATAAGCATCTTGTATCGCCTGCTGGCAAATAAATGATTGACAGCTGTAAAATGTTGCCAAGCAACTGCATGAAAGTTTATACTGAGAAACACCTTGCTGTGATTAAGATCAAGAAATGGAGAGTAGAAGCATCTTAGTCTTTAGGTAGAGGGTGAGCACTGACCACTAAATATTTTTTGGCAGGCTCCTCCGGTTTTACTTGTAAATGAGCAAATTGTGCTTCAAGACATGCCAAACTTTTGACTGAATTAAAACAACTGCTACCAACTAAACACTGTAACACTTGAACACCAGCATGCTCTGCATCTCAGACTTGTCTGCTGACTTTCAGATGGTACTAGGCTATTTTTCACTCAGTCTCTTAGCAACAGGCACAAGTCAGTATTGTCAGAGTGTTCTGTCAAAGGTGTCACAATGAGGTGTGGGCAACCGACACATCTTCAACTTAACAAGTTAAGTTTGATGTCACGAGCTTTAATCCTCATTACAGACTAAAAATAGATAAATCATAGATCACTCGGGTAACTACGCCTGCCTCCTCCACCAAGTCAAAGGTTTATTTTTCATCTGTCATGGTTGACTCTCACCTTGCTGCAAAGACATAATAATATGTAGCTAGTAAGTGACAAAATAAACTTCTGTCCACACCCAAACACACCTTATAATGATGGCTTTTCGAATAGAGGCCTCAGATCAGACAGGCTTGAAGAACAAAGCATTTCCTTTAAACATTCCAAAACTGTCTTGACAAAAGCCCAAGCAGTGAACCTTTTTTTCCACATTTCAGTGTTTTCCATATTGAGGTTCACTCAAAATTTAGTTTGACAGTTGGACAGAGACAGAACTGGTGTGGGGTAGAAAGACTGGCATCTGACAGATGGTGACGGACCAAGATCCCAGGGAAAGAGAGGGTATGATGAGGGAAAAAAGGGTGGAGGGTAGAGGGATGACGAGGCTGAGAGGCAGATGGAGACTCAGCTCCATCTCTCTCTCCCTGGGGAGAAAACAGTTGATCCAAGATCTGAGCTGTAAAGAGAAAGCAATGGAAATAAGAGAGCGGGAGGGCATGTAAAAATGCCAAGTGGGGAGTGAAAACAGTTTTTGCTTTCTTTTGATTTTGACTGCTGACCAGGCTAAACAAGTGAGTAAGACATCATTTTAGGTCTTGGCAAATTTAGAAAATGAATGAAAATGAATTAAAAACAAGTATGTCTGTGTGATACGAGAAAATTATAGGACAAACCATTTGAGCAATTTTTAAAATTCCATTCCAATTTCGCCTCTGTTAGTCCAACTACTTTATTTTGATGATGTGATTTAAGAATAACTAGAGGTAGAATTCTTCATTTCTGGTATTCTTTATTTCCTCACATTTTCAAAGTGATAAAACTAAGTTCACTTTGTTTTTAAATAACCTGGAAGCTTTTGGAAATTGATGTCATGACTTTATCAGACTGTCATTATTCAGAGTCAATTGAGGGCGAACCTGTGGTTGTATTTCAGGGTTCCCCTTCCAACACAATGACCTTTTGCTTGTCATCATCAGAAAACCCTGAGTAGACAAGCAAAAAAATACACACTCCACAAGTTGGCTTTCTCATTGGAGAAATTTCTAAATGTATAAAGGTACCACAACCAATAGAGGGTATGCATTTACGCCCCCTACCCCCACCCCCCACCCAAGTCAGGCTGAGTGGCAAAAAATCAACCTCTCAACATGACAGAGTGTAGCAGTAAACACAGCGAGACTGGGAAAAATGTGGAATATAAAATGAAATTAAGGATCACTGACCCGACATGGATCCGTACAAGCTACCAACCAGTGGTCCACAAACATCAACATGTGGCCCAAAATCGCATATCCTGACATCCAGGGTGAAGGAGATCATGGCTCTTTTTACCTGAAACAAATATACATGGTTTCCTCATCACTGACAACCAGGGTCCAAAACTAGAGCAGATCCAGCTGATCCAAAGTCCATCTACAGTTGACAGTGGACTGACCCAGTGAATATATGCAGGATCTACTGGTACTGTGGAGATTTAAGTAGAATTAATACCAAATACTTTATTTATTTATTTATTTTTCCACCTGGTTTTAAATTACATTATTCTCCTAATATTATGGTTTTATTCTCAGAATATGACGACTTCATTCTCCTAAAATGATGACACTTTTTGTTTGACTTTATTCTCATAAAATTATGGGTTTTATCTCAATATTTTATGATTTTATTGTCGTAGTGACTGTTTTAATTTTCTTATGTGGCTTTGTGCTCCAGTACCCCCATATCTGAAAAACTGGGTTAGCCTCAGTTTAAGTTAGTTTACAAATCATGTAGAGCACAAGGTTCAGAATCACACAAAGAAGACAAAAACCATGAAAGATGCTAACAAGAGGTTTACTAAGAATAATGTTAGCCAAAACAATATGTAATTTAAGGTATGATTTTACCCAAAAACACAGCATAAATTAATGTTACCTGACATGAAACGGGATCCACAGATCCAGGCAACAAAACCTTGATTTGTGGATCCATCTGCTTCTCTTTTCTTTGTCTTTTGGTGCCTGTAAAATGATAGCTCCGTCTGCTTTTCAAATTGGTCCATCAATCAATCACACAACAGCTCTTCCACATTTTTCTTAAATATTATTCTTAAGTTTAAATAGTATTGAAGCTAATGCTGCCACTCATCTCCCTCTTTCTGCCACTCAGTGGGCATAACCGCAGTGACTTCTGCTAGTGTGATGTCACATGCATACCCTCTATAGGAGATGTTTATTTGTGTGTTGTATGAAGCCAGTAGCTGGACCACCAATTATTAAAGTGTAAACTCTTCTAAGAGTGAGATATAATAATAAGAAACCGAAATGAGGTATTCTCAATTTTATCATTCATATTATTATCATCACACTATAAAAATATTATAGTTGGGCTAACTGAAGTAGCATAGGAAAAGTATATTGAAGTGAAAAGAATAGTAGAAAATTTGAATACAATTAGCTGAAGTGTCTGTAAAATTTTGACCTAAACCATATGGAAAAAAGCTGGGAAAGAAAAAGTAAAAAGAATAAAAGAAAACAAAGACAGAATAGTATAGCTGAGCCTTCCAGTGAATGGTAATTAAAGGGGAAAATGTCATTAATTAGCAAACAGGCCAGCTGTGGCGCTCTTTAAAGCTCAGCTTCCTAACATTAAATATAGATTACAGGACATGCAGAACACACACACACATGTAGAGACAAAATAACAGTGATGCACAGATCTAATTAGTGGGATTGATTTTTTCTAACCCCAGTGGAGAGAGAGCAATAGGAGAGTGAGATTCTCTAAATGCCATTCCTCTGCAGGAATCCACTTGCTCTAGGGGTAGGAAATAAAAGACAAACTGACAGAAAGATTAAAAAATTTAGAAGTGGTAAAAAAAAGATCAACATGCAGCTTATTGTATAAAAAAATATTTCCAATAAACAATATCTTGCAATCATGCATCACATTTAGTATAGCAGTGCAAAGAACAAATAGAGGCAGACAGAAAGCAGAGGAGAAACAATGCTTTGTTGGTCTGCAGCACTTAAACTTCCTACAACAAGCAGGACATCCACTTGACTGTTACCATGGCAACACTAGGGCATGTGGGAGGTTTCTCGTAGTTATTCTACTTTTATATAGCCCGTCACGTATTATGTTCATCTGATGACAGAGATTATTTTCTCCTTTTAACCTTTGCCATTCATTTAGTTCAGTTTAGTTCAGTTCAGTTCACATGTTTATATCAAACCTGCTACCACAGTATAACACTTAACAGATGACACATTGACAGACCGCTAAACACATGGTTTGAAATTTAAAATCCACATCTCTGTACAAACTTGACGCATCATACGCATTACATATTACATACACTGAATGCTACTGGTATGAATTAAGCTACTACGCATCAGAGGCTTTGTTTCACCAGGTACCATCTTTCAGAGCGTGTAGTGTAGAAATAAATGCTACATTACCAGAGTGCACTATGAATCATGATGGGAAACTGCAGAAGATTCTGCTCTACCTCAAACTACCAGCATTCATTTTTTCAACCACTTAACTCTCTGGAGGGTGTGGAAACCTATCCTATCCCAGTGACCATCACCACTAGGGGTGTGCCATCTAAGGCACTTCACAATTCAATTTGATTTTGATTCAGGGTGCTATGATTCGATTAATCAATGATTGTCACAGTAATTATGATTATAATGATTATTACAATTATAATGATTTTCAATGCATCTTTTTTCCCCATTCAGGATTTTTTTTTCTCACTCTATGGCTACTTCATACTTTTAAACAAGGTGTATTTGTCAGTATCTATAAATTCAAGTAATGAGACAAATTTGCCTCCATTAACTTTTATTTGTGTCAAACTACTGAATGATCCAACATATTTTCCACCAGGGAACCAACAGGAAAAAGGTAGCAGTGGCACATACAGCAAAAACTGCTCTTATTCACAAAT
>JAPQRP010000005.1:21890578-21907902 GCA_037367295.1 Apogon hyalosoma | reverse complement strand
TTGTTGGGGTTGGGGTTGGGGTTGGGGGGGCTGGAGATTTTTTGTCCTCCAAAATGGGGCCCGACAGAAAAAGATGGAGAACCACTGCTCTAGAGAAACACTAATTCCCTGATTAATTCATGAAATTTCAAATTTTTGACAAATACTACTGCACTTTGATTTAATTTGAACTCATTAGTGATGCACATTTGGTAAAATTTCATGACTTCTGTCCTGGATACCTTGTATTTTTGTCTAGACCAATGTTATGGTAAGTGTAAAAAAAAATAATAATAATAATGGATTAGAGTTATACAGCCCTTTTCTCTAAACACATACTCAAAGCACGTAGAATGCATCCATTATTCATTCACTCTCACATTCACACTGGTGGTGGTAAACTACATATGTATCCACAGCTGCTCTGGGGCAGGCTGACGGAAGCGTGGCTGCCAGTCTGTGCCTTCGGCCCCTCCGATCACCACCTAACATTCATACCTATTCATACATCAATGTGAGTAGCAGCACCGGAGGCCATAATTTATTATGAAACTATACAAGGACAAGTTAGACAATGTCAAGCTGCATACTTATTGACCCACTGATGCTGTCAGGATTTACTCCATAGGTATCTAAACAGCAGGCATTATAAAAAGACACTGTGGCACCATAAAGTTTTAAAGTTCAGTATCCAGACACTGAACCAGCTGCTCTGTCCTGTTCCGGTTGTTGTGTATTAACACTTTGAAAAAGTAAAGACAATGAGGAATGGGAGTGAAAATGTTGAAGGAAAGTGCATCATTCAGGCTCTGAAGGGGTTAAACTAAATAAAGTTACACATTAGGAACACAAAATAACGTCATCTGAAAAACCAGACAGTAGCACTCTGTGGGCATTCAAGGTGAAGCATAAAAGAAGTTTTGCAACTCGCCGTAGGACATAAACAGCAAATAAAGATCAATCCCCTATAGACGGCGGTCTGAAGGAGTGCAGAATAAAACTATTCCTCCCACAGCTAAAGTATATGTTGATTCCCAGCGACACTTATTGATATTTCCTGAGTACATACTATTTTTTGTTATTACTCTACTCGAGTATGCAAGTGTTTTTTGTTTTTGTTTTTTTTGTTTTTTTTTCATGTGTGAGAGTGTCGGTAGTAGCGCTGTAGCTCCCAGGCTAACAGAGTCTAGTGCACTGTGGGAAAACAGGAGGCTTTTGTCTTCTTTCATGGTTTACAGCACTCTTTCGCTGCTCTATCGATCATTCCCTCCATCTCTCCCACACACTTGGCCCCTTCCCCATACCACTGCAACAGTGTGTGTGTGTGTGTGTGTGCGTGTGTGTGTGTGTGTGTGTGTGTGTGTGTGTTTGTGAGTGAGCGAGTGTGTGGGAGAGCTACAACTCGGTTTGTCCACCTCTTGTATGTTTGCTGCCACTTTCTACACAGAAATAGTTTCCCACAAAACAAGCAACCGCTGAGTAGAGCGCCGACCTCAACCAAAAACTAAATATCTGCTCATTGTTCTGTCCAGAGTTGTTAGACTGACAGCCACTGGAAAACTACCACAAAGCATCAAGCACATATTAGTGGTACACACATAAATACAGGACATAATGGTTTATTCTTTAGTTAAGCTATTTGCTATTCGCTGGAAGGTTCAAGATTTTAACCTGCTTCTCTTTGGCCGGCAGTACATTCAATTACAAGACCTTTACAACAGTGTGAGGCCAAATTCTGTATCAGATTTAAAAACCAAAAAAAAAGAAAGAAAGAAAGAAAGAAAAAGACTACCATACAAAATGTGATACATTAAGTGAAAGACTCCTATTATGCTTGTTTTTTTGTTTTGTTTTGGTTTTTTTTACTAATGCCATTATGAGAGGGAAATCCACTAATACAGTTCTATTATTTTTGTCCTAGAAATAAAGCAGCGCACAAACATACAGGTTGCAGACATTGCTAGGCTTTGAAGGACCCCTCTGTCCTCCTACTCTAACAGAAAACCCTCAATAATAAAAAAAAAAAGTCTACACAATGAATTCTGTAGCACTCGAGCAGCGCACACCATTCGTCTGTGGGTTACTTCACTCCATTTGTATTCAAGCTGCATTTACACACCTGTCTTTGTAAGAGTAGGAGAAAGTGAGATCCATTGACTGTGATGTCTGCGATGTTTGACAATGTCTATGTTCCATGTACTATTCAGGCAAAGCTGCAAACCTCTTTTCCTCTTGTGTTCTTAAAAAATCTAAAGGCTCTTTGAAATTAGGACTCGTGTTGTAATTTGTCATTTACCTGATTGAATAGTAAAATAGTGAAAACAAACAATGACACTATGTTTGTGCACTTAAAACTATTATGTTGTGTAATATTGAAATATTTAATAGAGATTATAATTTCAGAACCATAACATTTCCTTATGGGAGATATTAAAAATGTATCATCAGCATGTCTATTTGAGGTAGTGAACTTTGTCCTTTCAAGCTTTAAGTGGTGAATAAAACCTGCTGGAATGTGAGTAATAAAATGCAAGTTTAAATATTTGGAAATGTATCAAGTCCATTCTTGGCAGTGTATTTTTATAGCATATTAGGAAGCTGCATAATTAGTTTTGCACACCTCTTTTCTCATTGGGATCATAAAATAGCTGCTGTATTTCAAACATAGGCACTTGGCCCTTTACCATGAAACATTTCAATAAAGAAAAAGTATCTCAAGTAGCCAATTTTATCTGAAAGCTGAAAACAAACTGAAAGAGAAATCATAATTAGAAATAAAAATTACCATTAAAAAAAACAAAAACCAGATGAAGTTTGCAAAATGTTTGCAGTAGTAACACTGGTTCATATAAGGTGAGGTAAATTAAGCAAAACCTCCTTTCTCCTCTTCACTCCCTCACGAACACAAACATGCCAGAACCTGATCCTCTAGCCCCGATGTAGGAATTGACATTTTCCTGAGACCCTTTCTTTAATCCGGCTGATTTGATAAGGAATCTCATTCCCCCTTGTGTGGCCACACTGAGGGACCATCCGACAGATCTGACTCCACTTCATACTGCCCTGTCAATGCTATCTCCCAATGCCCACGGCAACCAGACAGGAAATAAAGCCCGGCGCTGGAGGAGGGGGTATGCGTCTCGGTAGCCTCTGTGGCTGCAACACTGGCCCCTCTGGGACCCTCTCTGGGAAGGGGTCTGAGAGACCCAAGCCGATCGATTCTTATCGACAAAAGCGGTAATTACATTTCATTAGCTTTCAGCGCTAATCCACACGGCCCTGCTGGGGATACGAAACGAGAGACAAAGAGAATGAGAGAAAAGAAAAGAATAATTGAAGCTAAAGAAGAAGCACAGAGACAAAAATAGAATGAAGTTTAATCATGGCTGTTTGTTCTCAAATTTATTTAAGACATTTATTTCATTTGAGTTAGGAAAGTTACTGCTCATGATATCAAAACCCTGCATGACACAAACAGCCAAATTTGATGTAAAATGTTAAATAACTTAAGTATCACTAATCCTATCAATACTTTTAACCCTTAAAGACTTGCAACTATTTTTGTGTCAACTTCCAAATTATTTTTTTCTCCACATTTAACCTTTCATTAATGATTTATCACCATTTATCATAACATCATCCTCGCTATTTTGCATTTTTCAGTGAGTCAGGTATTTTGTTATATTTAATTTACTGATCAAATATGTCCACGTTCACTATTCTGAGCATCCCGATGGGTCATATTTGATGTTGCTGAATATATATTACACACACATACACACACAAATATATATATATATATATATATTCTGATACAATAACCTTTTTACTCTGAACTTTTATGAACATTTACATGAAATTAGCAAATAAAGTATAGGCAAATACATGATTCTCACTTGGGAAAAAACTGCAAAATTCAGAAGATAATATTAATAAATAAGTGGTGATAAATCCCTTAGCAAAGGTAAAATGTGGAGACAAATTCATTTGAACGTTACCACAAGAATAGTTCTTAGTATTTAAGGGTTAAGGACTAACTTTACTAATAAGAGGAATAATAACAAAAATAATAGTCATCATCATGAAGTCAATAATTAACAAAATTACCATTTAGTAGCTTCTGAAGTTTCAGATCAGAGATCAACATTTCCCACTTGCCATTTAAAAGATAAAAAAATTTCAGCTACAAGCAGCATCGGTTGGGACTTCACGCTCTGGCCCAGTACCCCCTCCCGTCCTGCTTTCCGTCCATGTTTGTTGGTAGTTATAAATGTATAGTTATTAATACTCATTATTTAGCATTTTTAATGAGGCTTTTATTTGTGAAAAACCCTAGTGTGTGTGTGTGTGTGTGTGTGAATGCGTGTGTGTGTGTGTGAGTGCGTGTGTGTGTGTGTGTCTGTGAGAGTCTGTGAGTTTTAATCAGTTTTAGTAGTAGTGTCTCTCACACACACACAGTTACTATGGGCTCTACAAGGTTGCTAGGGGAGGAGAAACACGGCAGGTGCCCCTGATCACCACTAACGACCTGTGGAGGAGACATGGGTGTCCATGTTAAATTAACTACAAAACCACCTCTCAAACAAACTGATGTCAATCCATAACTGTACATCCAATCTCAAAATTCGTTGCACATAAGGCTTGTGGAGAGTCTACTGAACGTATCGATGTATAATATGTGGAAAAGAGACTGAACTGAATAAGTAGTGATTGTGGGAACATGGAGTTAGTCAAATTTAACATGGGAGTAAATGAGAGAACGATCATTAGTCTTTGCGCTTGGAGGCCTTCAGATTGAAAACAAAATGTTTTAAGATTAACATGTGAATAGTGTTTGAAAGAAAAGAGTTTTTCCAACATTTTAATGTATAAATTGTTGCTGAAACCCCAGAAATGTGAGGGCTATGAAGAGTTGTTTATAGATTTTTTAACAAAAAAACCCAACCCTCTCTACTCTAAGTTAGAGTGAGAGGATTTCAGCCAATGAGCTGTCAGCATTCTGTTCCCCACATGCATGTGAGTTTATAATATAGCTCCTTATGGAGGAGACATGGGTATCTGAGTTCAATTTAGTGAGAAACCACCTCTCAAAACAAAATGCTGTCAATCCATAACCATAAAGCCTATCTAAAAAATTCTTGCACATGAGGCTTTTGGAGAGTCTTGTGAACGTATGGATATATAATATGTGGAAAAAAGGTCAGAACTGAATAAGCAGTGATTGTGGGCACGTGGAGTTAGTGAAACATGTAGGTGAGATAAATTTAACTTGAGAGTGAATGAGAGGGAATGAGAGGGGTGACAGGCTTGGCAACTGTCAGAGCATATAAAAAATAAAACAGTAATGACAAAAGTGCAAGAGAAGTTTTTTGACAAGACTTTACTCTATGTTTTGATGCTATTTAGAAGCCAGTACAACAAATAACCTGGAACTAGTTTTTTTTTTTTTTTTTCATGGTGTTAGCTCATGGGTGTCAGTGTATGATTTGTAGGGCTTGATGAGACAAAAAATTTGGCATTCGTTTCATGTCCTACAACATTCTTACTGGCTGCTAGGGCTGTTTTTGTAGCACTAGAGAGCACATTTTGGCACCTATGGGGTTATTTTTATATTTAATAAAATTTTTCACTAGACAGGACATGCCTGCCAAATTTAATGAGTTTTTGAGCATGGTGCCCTCTCCTCTCTCTGTGAACGAGCGGATGGCCCTCTCCCTGTGGGGTCAGTCCCTGATAAAACAAAACTTTGACCATGAGGTTTCTGGACTGTTTTAAATCTACACGGAAATGCAAAAAGGAGTTTTTTTTTTTTTTTTTTTTTTTATGAATACAAAAATCTTTGGTAATATATATATTTATATGCACAGACAGACCTCTATAAAATAAATGAACAAATATTTGTTTTACATAAAATTATATAATGACATAGCCTCATGAGACTCCAAAAAATAAAGCTTCTGGATTTAGTTTTTTGTTTTATTTTATTTTTGCATTACAAATTGTCTTGGGTGAAAACATCATGATACAACTATTTTTTTTCCAGATACATTTTGTATTTATCCTATATGGAAAGTCCTTTTGCAGTTTTATGGCCCCATGCCTTTTTTTTAACCTGTAAGAATAGTTTCGATGCAGGTTCAATGCACTCAGTGCATATAGCACCAATGCATCCTGCCATCCCAGTATGATTCATTTTGCTAACTTTATAGTGTTTTCGTCCTCTACCTCTGTACAGTGTTGTTTAACAAGGCCAAATGCAAAATAATAAATAAATGAATAACAGAACAAAGGGGAAAAGAAAAAACATCAAGATCCAGAGGCAAGTTCCAAAATGCCTTAATTTTTAATGACAGTACAGAGAAGACAGTAAATGAGGTTAGAAAAACAAGGAATGCCAAGTTGCTCTGAGTTATTTTAATGTAATTGCAAAAATTGGTAAAATTATTCACTATGTACAGTGTGGTGTCCTTTTACACAATCTGGTCTTTATCTGCAGATAATAACATCAGCATCAAAAAACAGAAAGTCAGATGCAGTCATTAAGTTATCAGCGACTCATGGGATGTACTGTTTTAATTATCTGTTTTCAATATCTACTGGTCACAATGTCTCCATGTTTGTGCACCATCTGCCTTGGCTTTAAAATCCACTGGACTGTTAAGGATTCTCAGCCAGTGGGACAGTAGACAACAGCTTAACTCGACCATACTTAACCCTTGGACCAAAGATTCAGCCAGTGAATTAAATACTAATTCATCCCATTTTTCTGTCTCTTCTCAATACTCCCTCCTCCCCCACTTTTCTCTTATCCTCTCCTCTCCACTTTTCCTCAACCCCTGAGGAGCATGTCAAAATGTTAATTTCCCTTAAATTACTTGCCATTACAGCACAGATATGGGCACTGAGGAAGAAAAAGAGTTATTTCTCTGTAAAGGTGAAGTACTTAGAGTTGAGGGTTTTTTTCTTCATTTTCCTCCTATAGATAAAACTTGCTTCCTTCGCAGCTTTTTTGCCCCAAACTTGACATAATTTTGCTCATTAGCAGGTACCTTATTGATAAGTTCAAAAGCATCAACCAGTCCATAATTAGCTTCCTGCTCATTTGCTTTGAGCTGTGGATTTTTTTATTTATCAGACCCACAAAGAAGTTGTGATCTGGTATTTGCAAGTGCCATGACAAATACTTGTGACCTTGGCTCTTCTTCTGACCACTATTTCAAAGCAATTAGTGATGCACTGAAGAGTCATTTTTTGTCGAGTTAAAGTTGAACCACTCATCTTGGTGACAGGCTATTTGAAATCTTTGTGTCCAGTTTGTCATTCAGTGGCTTTTAGTAGTAAATAAATATAAGATTATGTCCAGTTAAGACATCCACTGCACCATTATCCAAGCCAAAGAAAATATTAGTAGGTTTAACACATTAACACAAATTTACAGTATTGAAGGGGCTACACTGTATGTAATATTTCTATTTTCTAATATTTAAAAAACTGACCTAAAATGATCATTATGAAAAATTATCACAAATATCCTTGCGTGTATAGAATAAAAAGCTCTTACGTTATACTAAAGACACTAGTGTATTGAATTGCAGATAAGTTAATTTAATTATACTGATGGTCTGACAGATGTTATTTTATTTTATTAGAATATTATTTCAAAGAATACAGTTAACAAAGAACAAATATACAATCGACAAGGCCACATGAACTTACAACAATCTTAACATAAAAACAAAAACAATTAGTTCTCTGTAAAAAGTTTTTCATATAGTTTGACAGTTTTATCACATTTGGGGGAGTCTATAAACTTAATACTGCATATGTAATGCTCAAATTCGGCCAGAACTCTGTGTAAACTGGGGGTAATTTTCAATGCTCTGGATTTATGGATATGGAATTTACCAAGCAATATCAGTAAGTTAAAAATGTACTCAATGCTGCTCTCTTGGTGAATAAAATATGTAATAACAATTTAGTCCAGAGGGTGATATATATGGAGGACTGAACCTGCCATATTTAAAAATATATGCAGAAATATAAAAATGGCTTGATAACTCCATTGATGTACCATTTTGTCCTTATTTATATTTTTCCAACTTTAATTTTTATTTATTTCTATATTTTATTTTTATATGACATCTTATTAATTTATTGGAATCCTGAAGAGAGAAATATTCCTCCTCTTGCTTTTTCTTCCTCTATTTATTTCTCCAAACCTATTTATTTATGCTTGTTCTTTTTACACTTCAGCAAGAATACTTTTCTTTTTCTTCATGTAATTATGCTTTGCTAAGCAAATGAGGGGGGCGAGCTTTGAGGCGTGTCTTAGGTCAGCTCTCCTCCTACTGGTTAGTTTCTATTCGGGGGTTGTGCTGTCAGTGCTGAATAGACAAGACTGTACCTGGGCTTGTGGTTTTGGTGGTTTTGGTACCGGGACAGAACCAACAGAATTACTGCTGCAAAAATCACACAGCCACTGAGAACATGGCAAAACCATTTAGGCACATTACAGTCTGAGCTGAAAATCACAGAGTCACTGAGGATTTTACTGTTTGGTGTGGATATAATAACCGACAGAGTGTTTTGGTTCGGCTTCATGGACCGACCTATTGGACCATGGAACATGGGTGATCCAATGCAGTTAAACTGGAATCAGGGAATCCGTGTGTGGATCCTGCGAATTATCCAGATTCGAATACTCTAACCCGAACCGAGCCCGACGGGATCCGACGGTTCGGGTTGGGTTTGGACAAAAAGGAGTGCTGTTCTGGTTTGGGTCAGGTTCGGTTCCTTAATTTACAGTGAACATTTGACGTTTTTAAAAATACTCATCAGATGAGCTACCAGACCTACTTCATTTCATGGTGTGAATTGCTTTTAAAATAAATTTAAACCACAGAACCGTCTGATTTTCGTTTTCTGTAGTGGTAGTGTGGTGGACTCATTTAATACAGGTACCATTCACCACAAATGTGTGAACCAGTACATTTAATGACAATCTAGAACATACATATAGGAACAACTGGATTTAACTGATCGGGTTTGGACACAAACATTGAAGTGCAGGTCGAGTTCGGCCAGAAACCGAGACAGCGGGTGTGTATGGAGGAACCGGAGCTATGGCTTCATGCCATGGTTCCAAATGGTATGGAGCTGGTACCAGTGCCTCCGAACGGCTCTACTAAGTTTTTATCCGAACCTGGCCTGATCCGTCGGGTCCCGCTGGTCTTGGTTTGGTTTGCAGTATTCTAATCTGGATCACTGATCTAATGTGAACCACATGGACCCCCTCAGTCCAACAGAACTGCACCTGGATCAGCCACGTTCCGCAGTCTAATAGGTCGGTCCGTGAAGTGAACCTAAACACTCTCTGGGTTACTATATCCACACCAAACAGTACAGACCTCAGTGTCTGTGGGATTTCTGCAGCAGGAATGCACCAGGTACTTTCTGGTCTATTCAGCACTGACAGCACAGCCCCCAAATAGAAACTAACCAATAGGAGAAGAGCTGACCTAAGGACACACCTTTAAAGACCGCCCCCCCCCTCATTTGCTTACCGAGGCATAAATAAATGAAGAAAAAGAAAAGGGGCTGGCTGAAGTGTAAAAAGGACAGGCAGAAATAAATAGGCGAAGCGGAAATAGAGGAAGAAAAAGCAAAAGGGGGAATACTGAAGAGGTAAATATGACTGAATTAAAACAAACTGCCAATAAATTAATAAGATGCCAGATAAAAATACAATATAGAAATAAATAAGAAAATAAATAAAGAAAAGAGAAATACAAAGCAAAGCAGAAATACATAGGTGATGCATAAATAAACAGCGGAAGAAAAAGCAAAAGAGGGAATACTGAAGAGGTAAATATGGTTATGAATAAAAAAAACTGCCAATCAATTAATAAGATACCAAATAAAAATACAATATGGAAATAAATAAGAAAAGAGATAAAGAAAAGGGAAATACAAAGCAATGCACAAATAAATAGGTGACGCACAAATAAATAGAGGAAGAAAAAGCAAAAGGGGGAATACTGAAGAGGTAAATATGATTATGAATAATTAAAAAAACTACCAATAAATTAATAAGATGCCATATAAAAACAAAATATAGAAATAAATAAAAATTAAAGTTGGAAAAATATAAATAAGGACAAAATGGTACATCAATTGAGTTATCAACCCATTTTTATATTTCTGTATATATTTTTAAATATGGCAGGTTCAGTCCTCCATAGATAGAGTGGTTGATAAATAAACAAATACATTATGGATATTCAAATACAAACATATATGGTACTGTGGGGGCAACTTTTCCTTGAAGTTGCTGAAGGTTCGGTGCATATTTGACTCAGTTCACAAAAGCACTCGTAGAGATCAATCACATTCCTTTCTTGATTGTAAATTTATTGAAAATTAAAGGCAGCAAAATTCTCTGCAGTTTACGTTCCGTCAAAAACCGCATTAGTCACATTAGTCACGTTTCACTTTCAATACAAAAAACTCAATTTCAACAACCTGTGGTTAACAATCTGTCTCTTCTTTCTCCTTCAGACAAAAGCACCTGATTATCATGAAAGGACGGAGGAGATGCCCAGCGTTAATTATTTAAAATATTAACAATCAAATAATATCTAAATTACAAAGAATTATCACACAGAACAGGTCCTGAATTATGCACTATGGCTCCAACAGGCACCTTAATTTTTGTATTTTATTATACATTACACATTCAAATGCCACAGAGCAAAAATGATAATACCATAATACAATACAATAGTGCCCACAGTATTTTGTCCCACATTTCCTATAAGATTTGTCCAACATCTGTTTGTTGGTTTGTTTTTTTTTTGTTTTGTTTTGTTTTTAATAAATTGTACAAAGGGTTTCGAGATACCATCATTTACTTCTTTATTTTCAAGAATATATGTTATTTCCTCCAGGGCCATACATTGTGCTATAGCTATACTTTCCATTCAAGCTAGTTCTCCATGTTTCAAGTTTAGAGGTTAATGTTTCAGCCAATTATGAAATACTGATATTAGTCATTTATTGTAATTGTAATTATTTCCTCCACAGGAGTTTTTGCTGGTATAGTCATTGAATGGTTTTACACTGAGGAAATGAAGCTTCTTACTTATAAGTATCTGCAAGACATGCTTTCTTGGAATGTCATACTTGAGAGAAATGTCTTCAAAGGACATTAACATTCCCTCCACATAATGGTCACTTATTTTTTTTAATCCCTTTTTTGCCCATAACTGAAAACCTGCATCCATCCTGCCTGCTATTGCCCCAGAGGACATGTTCTGGTATCCTACTGTATCTGCTTTGCCTACTTCGGATTTCTTTTAAAAAATAGGTGTCTTTGGCTCAGTAAAATGCATAATTATGTCTAGAAAACCATTTTGGACCATGTTCAGTGATGCATGACTCAGTTGCTGAAGCAAAACAGTAATATCAAGCATCTCCAGAATGGATCCCTTTCACTGTGATAATGTCTGTAATACTAAGAATGGAAGTCTTTTGTATTAATAGTGACATGATTTACTCAACTGGAAAGGAGTTCAATTAAAGCAACAAATACTGATCATAATAACAACAAACTTTTGTAAATTAGACATGTTTAGGTGATCAGTTGGGATGTTCCATTCACTTCTGCATATAATGTATCATTTTTAAACCTTCTTTAGTTTGCCTTTAAATTGAACATCTTGCCTTCCTCGTAGATTCGAAAGCTTCATATATTTGATGTATAAATATAGTGTGTTTAACATATTTCAAGCAATAGAATCTACAAGCTGGGCAAGAATGTTATTCATTCATTCATTTTCTGAGCCTGCTGTATCCTCACTAGGGTCATGGGGGTCGCTGGAGCCTATCCCAGCTACTTACGGGCGAAGGTGGGGTACACCCTGGACAAGCCGCCAGTTCATCACAGGGCTGACATATAGAGACAAATAACCACTCTCACATTCACACCTATGGGCAATTTAGATTAACCAATGAACCTATCAGTGCATGTCTTTGGATGGTGGGGGGAAGCCGGAGTACCCGGAGAGAACCCACGCAGACACAGGAAGAACATGCAAATTCCACACAGAAAGGTCTCACCCCCAAGAACGTTATTTTAGATTTTAAAAGTCAAACCTAATGATTTTGCTGTATTTTTCAACATGATATTCAAATGAGTTAAGGTCAAAGGTCATGTTTGGTCAATATATGGAGCTGGATATGTAGTAAAGGCACTATTTAAGTTTTATATGCTCGAATGATATACAAGTTGATAAAATTGCATAAGAACTTTGATGTGATTTTTAGGGAAATATTGCTGGTGCAAGGTGATGATGAATGGGGGTGAGTTCATTCTGTAGCAGCATCTGGAGGTTTAGATAGTGGTCGAATATCAATATATAAATCTCGAGCCTGAAAATTTTTCTTCAGGTCAGGTCATAAGGAATGGGTCGTTTGTGGGCCTACATCCATCAATTTGCAGGTCCGCATAGGAACAAATTAAGAAATCATAGGCTCCTGAGCAATAAGGTCTCGTGGCCCCTCAACCACCCAACTCACATTGAATACACACCATGTAAAGGGGGGTTCAGGGACCCTCCCCAGAGAAAATGTTGAAAATTATAGCACCTAAAGTGCCTTTTCATGCCATTTCAGATGGAAACTACTTGTTTGAGTATTGTACAATTGTGCTCATTAATCCACCACTGGATGTGCATTAGGAAGAATGAGCTGAGCTTTCAACGGTTCAAAGGCTTGGTTGGGCTTTCACTTCTCTATAAATAAGAGGTTGGGGCCAAAACAATATTAATACATAACATTGTATTTTTTCACTACTGTTTAATTCACAATGGACAACTACCTCTATATCCAGAATCCCTTTGAGAGAGAGAGATACGTCATGGTCCTTATCCCCCGTCTTGTAAGTGTCTTAAGTTTCATTTTCAGTTTTACGGCTGTACGGTTTTTGTGTACTAGTCTTGCGGTATGGCGTGGACCGCTACTACCCCCCAGCCCCTCTCTTGACTCATCAGGAGTCCCGCGGGTAACCAACTGATCCGCATCACTACTACAGACATATCACAACAGATCATAAGGTGGTAATAATACTCCATGTGACGCATGCACAGCAGCTCTATGCCTAGGGTCAGCTTCATGCAGTGACAGTACTTTTTTACCGCTTGTCACATATCTCAGTGTGTGCAAGCATAATGCACAAAAACAAACACCCCGTTGTCTTAATTATTTGCACTAACTACCGTAAGGCTTTCCATCCATTCCCACCTCCTCTGTCCACACCCAACACCATTTATTTTTCAGTCCTCTATGAACCTGCCAGACTTCTTCACCGGTCTTGATCTGCTTGCCTTCCATCTCTACGACTGTCACCAGTACAGTTGGCTACCCTGAAGTTGTTGGCTCCAAACCAGTTTGTTTGTTTCCACAATACCCACCCCCTCTCTACTACTGATTGGCTAGAAGCCGTAATTGAACTTCTTGGGAGCGAAAGCCATTGGTTGAGAACAAGAGGTTTATCAAAGTCCAGGTCCGAGACCCTGATATTGTACAGGCTCTGATCTTTTTGCATGCAATACATATCCTGCTAATCACTGCATGCTGGAAATCCAGCATGGTGCCAGGATCCTATCACCCATGTAATACACTAGAACTTGACTCCATATCCTCCCAGGATGGGTTGTTTTCAGAAGAGAAGTAAAACATGATTGTTCTTAATTGTGCTGCTAACTAATACAGGTTAGGACTTTTTAACTTTTTACTCCCCCCAGCATCAAATGGGAGATGCAACAAAGACATACAGACTCTAGGGCCTTTCTTATCCCAAATGAACTTTCTGATTAGCAAAGATCTCTTCAGAAACAGTCCAGTCAGTGGCACCAAAGGGATATTTTCAAATAAATAGATGAATTTTGGCAATATCTTCATCTTCAATATAGTTATTCTTCCTATTATAGATACTGGTAACAGCATCCATTTTTCTAAATCTCTAAATGTTGATTCTCTTATAGTATCGTAATTTATCGAAACAATATTATCTAATTGAGGAACTTTGATTCCAAGATATGCAAAGCCTGGTGTTATTCAGAAGTTAAATAAGTTTTGACTCAGGTTTTGACGGTTTTCATTGCTTAGCAGCATAAGCAATGATTTTGAAGTATTCACTCCAGACATTCTGCCAAACTAGCCTATCAGATCTAACAGATCTGGCAAAGAGGTATTTAATAGTTTTAAGAAAAAAAAAACACACTATCAACAAATAAAGCTATTTTATGCTCTTTGCTACACACTGTGATCCCTTGTGTCTGCTTGTTATACCGTATTGCTATTGCGACATATTCGATAGCTAGAATAAACAAGAGTGGTGACCCTTCGGGATGTCCCCTTGTGATGTTAAAGGGCTCAGAAATCATCTCATTGGTTAGAACCTCTGCTATAGGATTAGAGTGTAGCAATTTGATCCAATGTATGAAGGAGTTCCCAAATCCAAATATGTCATTAAACAGGATTAGTGTATAGAGTATGTTAAACTGTTGTTGAGGAACACTCAGGAACTCATGGTTTTCAGTTTCAGAATGCACATTCAGTTATACGCTAAGTTACAGCAGCAATTTAAACTGTGGACCTACGATGACTGTTTTTCTTTAGTTTTTTTTTTTTTTTTTCCCCCTGAAAAACCCAGAGATCCCATGTGGGCTTTCAACTTCTACTCTCTGAAGGAGCTCTTTGATTGGCTTATGCATTTCCATCTTCATACAGACAATATGACATATTCAGACCACGGACATATCCAGGATCCACACATATTCATAGCATTTAATGAGAGACCACATCACACAGCCTTTTTATATTATATTGTTGCCCAAATTACAATCAACATTATTAGTCTGATGGTGCAGGGATTCATTTATACCACATTTGAAACCAATTTAAACCTTTTTTTGTGAATTAAAATTTTTTTTAGCCCAATGAGATGATGTTACACACATTCAAACAGCTGACAGCTTGTCAGGATCCGCAACTTATTGCCTGTTTAAAAACTTTAAGTGAACAGACTGACTTGATTGCACATCTTGACAGAGGTGATTATTCATTCGTCAGAGTCACACTGAGGGAAAATTCAGGCATAAAAAATAAGGTGTAAATTTCAGAATAAGCAAATGTTGTATTTTGACATACACTTACATGGTACAATTAATATCCAGTTTTAATAAGATGAATTTTTAAGATTACTGAAATGTCTCATACTGTATTTTAGTCAATATGATCTATAAATATGACAAAATATATAATAAATATGTGAACAATACACAAATGGCCAGTATTAGTGTAAGAATAAGTTATTAATATCAGGAGGATTTTGGGTCAATATATAATTGAGGGACTTTTGATGTTCATGGGATATATCTTGCATACATCTTAATTAAAAGTTAAAAAACAAAAAAGTAAGATAAGACTTCATTAATCCCACCATGGGGAAATTTCACATTTGACAGCAGCAATGTTAATATTTTTTATGGTCATTATGATTATGTCTTTAAAAATTCCATAATTATTTAATAGGGGTATTTCACACATGACCCGGAAACGGTGCAGGACTCTTGTGTTTTCCCTACTTTTAACCTTTTGATTCCCTTCACAATATCATTCCCTGGTAATCCTCTTCCCAGAAATGCCTGTGTTCAGGACACCTGTTACACACGAATGTACTTCCTGATTGGATTCTGAAGTTCGACACCTCATCTCGATGAATTGCGATGACCCATTTCTTCTTCTCAACTAAATCTGAAGGAAAACTATGGAAACTTAAATATAGTTACCTTTGTTTATTCAATGTACATTGGGGCACAAAGCATTGACACTTCGATGTGGCCTCAGCCATTGTTTAACAAGTAAACCGGAAGAAACTAAGTAATTTCAAACCATTTCTGGGTCATGCATGAAAAAATCCTACAACAGAAACAATCACTTATCAATAAATGATTAAAAAGTAATTAATAAATGACTAGATAAACAAAAATATCAACTAAATAACTGTCCAAATTTAATAACAACCACCTTCTAATTAGCTAACAATAATAAACAAAGCTTTTTCAAAATTTGTTTTGATTGTGTTCTTTTTATTAAGTTGAGATAATCATGACATATTTCTTTTTTGGCAGTATATCAAATTTTGTATGGAAAATAACAAATTGCATCTGTGTCTGAGAAATCACTTTCAACTAAGTTACAAATTACAAAAACACTTCTCAAGGAATTGTGTTAATTCCAAATCACATGACCTGTTGCACATTATGTCATTTCCTCCTGAAGAAAACATTGGCAAGACTCCAACGTCTGATCTATCCCCTCTATCTTAGTTATTTAAAATGAAGTCATGTGAGAGTCATGAGTGTATTTTTATCGCACTCTTATGTAAACAGTGTTACTACAATATCTTTATAAATAACTTTCAATTTAAATTTTACTTAATTGTATTTATGATATTTAGAAGACTCTTTCTGTAAAAACGCCATGTGATGTTAATTGTTATGTTGATTTTAGGCCTGAAAACAGCAAAAATGTCAACTATACCTGTCCACTATGTTACCCTGTAAAGGGAACTCAAAAAGTCTGAATATATTGACCCTTTGGTCGAGTTTTTTCACTGTACACAAGTTCTTTACTTATTTATATAATATTATTTCAGACAAATGCACATACAGACTGTAAATGCATGGAAAAGTGCATTTTTCACCCAAACTCCATGGCAATGACATAGAAGCTGTGCTATTTGATGACCCATTACCGCTGACCATCCTAATGGCTTTTTGCAGTTACTTGGCACAGGCTTAACTCTATTCTGAAACCAAAAATTCAGAATTCAAGGTTAGATTAGGTTCAGAATCTTTAAACCAGGCCCTGGTTGTCAGTATAATTTTTAAGAAGTCAAGAGAATAATGTTATTTGTGAGAAAACATGCTGTGAGCTGGTAAATGGAAGCTATAGACAATAGGAAGTGAACTGGTCCAATGCGTCTTTTAGTCAACTGTTACTTGAGTGTGAGAACTTGACAAATGAGAGACTGTGTGCACTGAAAATGTATCACTGTCATGCTGTTTTGTGTGTCTTCATGCACATACAGTGTGTGTGTGTGTGTGTGTGTGTGTGTGTGTGTGCGTGTGTGTGTGTGTGTGTGTGTGTGTGTGTGTGAGAGAGCGCTTCACCTGACGGCTCACCTAAACCGCATTTAATATGGTTCATGCAGGATCCCAGGTGGGTGGTGCCTGCTGAAGCGTTTGGCGGAAGGTGGGGGGAACTTATAGTGTTGTTGT
>JAPQRP010000005.1:21867265-21884953 GCA_037367295.1 Apogon hyalosoma | reverse complement strand
GCCAGCAAAACATCAGATTCAGAGGCACTGGTATTGGATGCAGGACAGCGGTAACGGATGACTGACAGGAGGCTCAGCCAGTTACTTTATTCGGACCAAAGGAAATAACTGGTCAGACTTTTATCAGAAATACATGCGAATCAAACATTTCTGAATTTCAAAACCTGGTGGATTTATTTTTCATTTTTGTTTGACACACACTTATTATAGGAGTATTTTAAGATTACAAAAGAAAAGTGTAAAAATGCCACATCATACAGTATAGCTTTAAGGTGATAGAGAAGAAGTGCTGAGATTTGGACAAAGCAGGAGAACTCTTCAAACTTTGACAACCAATGTCCAGGCCTTGTCTTTACAAACACTGATTATATTTTCCCACTAAACCGACTCAGCAGTGAGCCCCCAGCTACATTTCGACTCTTCTGGACCCACAAGCCAAGGCTGAAATTCTACTCTGGCCTTATCGATAGGCAGCCATCTAATCAGCAGCCGGTTCAATTTAGCCCAATACACCTCTGGCCAGTCACCGCGGCAAACAGCTTAGCACTGAGCATTGAGCCGCAAAAATGGCCCACACCCATCGCCTTGCAATGCAAGCAGCCAGACAGTGGCTGGAGCATCCAGTTAGTATGAGTGTATGAGACTGAGAGAAAGTGATAGTACATTCCTGAACTGTACGTCAGCTCAAATGTATCAAAAATCACTGCACGGATGGATATGACTTGCCTTGTATTCGTTGACTCTGGGCAATATCATAGCTAAGTGGTGCAGCAGGGTGGTGGGTGATCGTATGAGGGTTGGAGGTGGAGGGGTGAGGATATCTAAGACGAATTAGAGAGACATGATGAATGACGCAATATTTTCATGCCAGAGGGAAACTATTGCACTTCAAATTAGAGGGGGTGACAGAGAGAGGGAAGGAGACAGAGGAGGAATGAAATAAATCCGCAGGAATAAAAGGCTAATGAGAGGGGGAGAGCATTTTAGCACTGGTGGGAGAAAGAAAAGAGACCGGAAAATGCAGGCTAATATTCAGTTTGTCAATATATCAATCTGACACTGGCCTTTTATTGAAACCTCAGACACCGTGCTGGCAGTAATGACAGACAAGATGTAGCTTTATTGATCAGTGTTATTATACTGCTCAACACTACACAAACTGTCTACTTTGATGGGAACAAAAATGTACTCAGTTGTACAAAATTTGGTGTGCTTTCAGTCCTCCTACCAAGACAGGGGTTTTAAAGTCACGTGTAAGTGTGTAAAGTTTTAAGAATTTACACTGGAAAAAACAATAATTGATTTTTTTTCTGATTTTACATGTCTTTACTTAAAGGAGCTATTTGTAATATAGATTAAAAGTCTCCGATTATATTTAGAAATGACAGTTTTGTCTCATGCCAAAGATGCTGACATATTGTACTGCAGGGCTGTGTAATGAACTATCAGCCAAGCCTGGGCTCGCACTCCCATAAAACCACTTAGTTCCACTAGAGTCCTTGTAGTCATGAATATGGCTACAGTCCAGGATAGAGCTGAAGTGGAGTCACTTGCTATATTCACCAGGCCAATTCTAACCTCTTTTCAGTCATTTGGAAGAACATGTGGTATAATGAAAACAGTAACACGATAGCGTCATGCAGCGTATGACTTTCATCACAAATTTTTCTTCAGATTTGTAAAATCACATTGATAGCCTAATTATAACTAATCTATTAGTCTTTCCGTGCTTACGCATCTGAATCACTTCCCTCACGGCAGGGCATAAAATTAACTCTTCACCTCATCTGCCATTGGCTAGTGACCTCCAAAAATTTACTGTCCAAAATAATTTTTCACCAGCCAAATAAAAATGACATGCCTTATTTAACTTAAAATAATTACCATTGGTTTTTATTATGAAAATCCAACTTCAGCACCACTAAAAGAATACAGTTATGTACAGATAGAACTAGATTAATGCCATTTTATTCGGTTATATTTCATTTCAAGGCAGCTGCTGGATCATCATGTAATAAAAATATTCAAAAGTGCAACCTCTGACACTGACTGAGTCAAATGTGTGTCACAGCTTTAACAGGAATGTTCTGTTTAACCCACAGGAAAAGAATAAAAAAACACATTGACAATATTGAGTCTAAATGACATGAACTCCACAGAGACATTTGTCTAGAATGCTCTATGAATACTAGAGCTGGGTAAGAAATCAATTTGATTGATTTTGGATCAATTTTATTTTCATTTTGCGCTATCGAGTAATAGTGGATAAGATCGATTTTTCAGAGCGGGACCACAGGTACCTGACCTGGGTACCACCACACCGAGGCATGGATAGGTCCATCTCGCGGCCCCTAGGGGATACAAGTGTCTCGATTTTGCTCATGACAGTTCTGGTGCATGACGGTGTGGAGGAAAGGTGGGGAAAACGCATCCGTGGGAGCACACACCAGTAGAGAGGAACTGGCCACCTAGTCAGGGGAGCCTCTCCGAGGCATGTTGCTGAAGTTGGTCGTTCTTACATGCAATTCAAAATCTTCCATCAGCCATTGGCGGGTGTGTGTGTTTATGTTTTAAATGCCAAACAAATGTTTTACCTGTCATTGGCGCTTGGTGGGTGTTAATTTTACGCCCTGCCACACGGTGAACAACTTCAAAGCTGACTCCATCACAAGCAGTCTGTTTGTTTACATACCAAACCGATATGTCGCTCAGGCCTTTTCAGAAATTTTGTCACAAAGTGCATTGTGGGAATGGGAATTCCATGTAGCCACAGTAGCAACAAACATAGAGACAACAAGCCATGAAACCATGTCCGCTACCGGATCAGAAGAAATGGAAGGAATCACTGTAAGTCAACTGTCATCTCATAAGGGTGTGTGTGATCATGAAAAACAATACTTGGACGTCAGTTTAATGGCATTTTCAGAATACAGGTATGTCATTGTCTAGGCTCATTATACACGTACTGTAAGGAGCAAGTGAACAGTAAGTGCCTGGCCATACCCTGTATGCTTGTGAGGCATGTAGGTAAGCCTACAGTGATGTAGTGACGTATCGGTTTGGTATGTAAACAAACGGACTGCTTATGATGGAGTCATCTTCAAAGTTGTTCACCATGAGGGAAGTGATTTAGGTGCATAAGCACAGAAAGACTAATGGATTAGTCATAATTGGGCTATCGCGGGTTTTACAAATTTTAAGAAAAATTTGTAATGAAAGTCATACCCTGCTTTAAGTTTTTTGCAAAGCTCGTAAAAAAAAGAAAACTGACTGGTAAATTGGCAACGTGTGAATAGTTTATGAAGACAGACTGCACAATAAAAAAAACCTTGCCTTGATTCAGTAAGATCCTTCTATTGAATAATTATTGTAATGATAAGTATGTTTCAGCCCGGAACAACTTATTTAGCCCTTGCTGATGTGGTGAGTAGCTTCTCATTTCAATGGTATAAGGTCTTGTTTTCTGATGAGTCCAGATTGACAATGTTCCAGAGTGATGGACGCATCAGGGTGAAAAGAGACATTGATGAAGTGATAACCCATAATGCTTAGTTCCTACAGTAAAAGCCTATGGGGGCAGTTTTATGATCTGGGTTTGTTTCAGTTGGTCAGGTCTTGGATCAGCAACATTCCCATAAAATGTCACCAGTTGACTACCTGGATATACTGAGCGACCAGGTTTGAACATTAGTGGATTTTTTCTTCCCTACTGACACAGACATATTCAAAGATGACAGGACCAGGATTCTTCAAGATCAAATTGTGAAAGAGTGGTTCAGGGAGCATGAGACATCATTTTCACACATGGCTTGGCCTCCACAGAGTCCAGACCTGAACCCCATTGAGAATCTTTGAGATGTGACAGAGAACATTTCACACAGTAGTCTGATTCTCCCATCACTGATACAAGATCTTGGTAGAAAATTAATGCAACTCTAGATGGAAATCAATGTTGTGACATTTGCAGTGATACTCCATAGGCACTGTGTGGTGTAAATGATGCCGCAGTGAATGTGTCCTGTAATCAAAGCTAAAGAGAGTCCAACACAACATTGTGTGATGTTACGATTCTTGTGCAGTGGAAGAAGTGTAAAATGATATGTGAAATTTTAATAGTAATATACTTTTTTTTTTTTAAATCTCATCTTGTTCAAAAAAAAAAAAAAAAAATCTGACTATAACACCACCTGTGGATGAACTAGGTTTCACAAAACGTACCTCCAATTGACTCTAAATGCCCTGAAATGTGCTCCTATGAGGTTTCTGAGTGGTAGGTTTTGGAGTGCACACACATTTTTGCACCTCCCATTCATTTCATTCATTAACCCTAACTTTCTACGATGTTCCATTCCTGAGGTATACATCATTCCAGAAGTAAAATGGCCATATTTCCAGAACGGAAGCCCCGACCAAAATGAGGGTGCCACCATTGGATACCTGGCACCCGAAATGGGGGAGTGGTAGGTCAAGGTATCATCTCTCTATGACCTTCTGTTGGACCCCAAAATCAAAATATGCAATCCTCAAATATATCCTCAAATACCCTAACCCTAAACCATAACCCTACCCACCTACCCTCACTACCCAAAATAGAGATACAATGAAATTCCTTTTTCTCCAGCACTTATTTTTATTTTACTGTAAGACTTTGTTTTAATTAACAAAAGACACATACTCCTAGACAATTCCACCATCAATGACATATCATTGCAGATATTAGTTAGTTCCT
This sequence comes from Apogon hyalosoma, assembly GCA_037367295.1. NCBI lineage: Eukaryota > Metazoa > Chordata > Actinopteri > Kurtiformes > Apogonidae > Apogon > Apogon hyalosoma. Next base: position 21,880,224 of record JAPQRP010000005.1, on the reverse strand, counting down.
CAGGCTATTTGCATTCAAAAAGCTTGGAAATTATCAGTGTCCTCCAGCTTTTCTCCTATCAACGTGTACTGTATGCTTATACAAACACTCGTTTTTATTTCTGAAACAACCTTATTCAGCATAAATCTAAAAGGAGTCATGTAAACAGTCCATTTTCAACCAAGCCACTGGAAGAACACGTGGAGAATATCTACAACGATATGCAGAGAGCAAGAAATTTGTACAGAAGAACTTAAAGAACGTAAATGGAGATCTTGTGAAGATAAAGAGGAAGTCAACTAAGAGACAGTCTGACATGAACACACAAGTATGCATGCACGCACACACACACACGCACGCACGCACGCACGCACACACACACGTATATAGATCTCTAACGCTAATGCTAAGGTAAAGTTCTCCTCAAGATGAGCTGTGCTGTGAAATATCCAAGCTTCCGGACCAGTGATCAGCCAATCCAGAGCAGCAATCAGACTGACAACCCAGCAGCCCATCTCTCCCTTCCTGCTTCACTTCACTGACTTTCTCTCACATACACACACTATATATACATAATCATACGTACCGTGCTTGAAACAGGGAGCTAGACCTGCCCCTTTCACCTTCAAACCAATCTAAATGATAGAGGCTAATTTAAGCCATACTGTTCACACACTCATGTACCTGTCAGATGGAAGGAAAAGGGCACAGACTGAAGAGGAGTTGGTGGTAAATATGAGAGAAGATGACACGTCGGAGCACGGGAGGAATTTTGGGTAACAACATGACCGAACTTTCACACCATCAGTTCTCAAGGTATGGTTTCACCGCCCATCAGTGATAACCAAATTCATTTTGAATCAGTATTATAAACAACCAAGATTAAAATAACACAGCTGAACATCAAACCATACAGTTTTGTAAGGAGACAGAAAATATGCTAGTCTTATCACTACCTACAACTTTGATGTCTTAAAATTTTAGTGGTAAAAGCTTGATTTTTCAGACATTAGTGATTATATGATAATGACACATCCTTATTTTCAACTGGCAGCTAATATTAGTTATTAACAGATTGATGAAATTGATTGGACTCAGTTATACATCTTCAGTTAGCTTGTTAAAATGTAGCGCCTTGTCAGAGTTACAAAGTGTGTGAGGAGAAGCGGTCTGATGGAGTACCTTTCTGTCTAAAATCCTCAGTTTTTCTTGTCAGCACTTCACCTTCCACCTCACCTACCTGACTGATATCACAACCTGAGACAAGGCTGCAATTGATGTTTGAGCCCATTGTATCACGTTTCACTTTTCCATCCGTTTTACCTTCTGGATGGATTTAAAGCTCTAAAACTATCCCTGAGGAAAAGCAGAAAGGAGCCCTGGAGACAAACTTTCCTAACTTTTCAAGCTTTTTCTTCTAGTTACCTCAGATGACATGTTCAAATACTACAAAGCATCCATCTTCTTCAAGGTAAAGAGCATGCTTTGCATTATCAAGGAGCACCTATAAATAGAAAACAAATGCATGTATGCACACTGTTTAACACACATGGCATAGCCTGTACATGCTGGCGGGTGGATTGGGGTTTCTATTTTCTCCCAAGGTAATCCTTGTTTGTCTGTTCACAAGTCGTTTCCTTCCACTTTAGGTGTAAGAGATGGGTCAGCATCTGTTTTCCCTCTGTGAACGTCTAGTTTGCAGCGCAGTGGGAAAAGAGAAAGGAGGAGGGTTTTTTGATGCGACACAGAAATGGGAACAAAATGTAAACATGCCAAACGCCCATTTCCCCCTGGGAAATCAGGCCTCGTGAAGACGAGGTGTCAGAACACATTCAAACATGGTGTATTGCCTGCCTTAGTGTTCTTGCTTTAAGACAGAAAACATAACGACAAGAAGAAAGAAAATAAATGGGAGGTACAGTAGAAATAGGAAGAAAACTCAAAGTGGTGTGCAGTTGTACAAGCCAAGCAGATGGAGAACCAAAGAGGAGGAAAAAACTTCATCAAAGTTTTAAAGAGAGCGTCAGCAGCACCGAGCAGGCATTTAGTGCTTGTGACAGCACTTTGAGGTTTGATTTTCACCCCAACTGCCGCTGTGCATGTTGACTGAACCTTTTCTGTTACTGTTCTGTAATAACAGGCGTACTGTATGCACATTTGCTATTCTCAGTGCAGACTAACATATACGGAGGGGAAAAAGGCAGTGGTTTACCCATCACTGGTGTGAACAAGCTGCTAGGTCCTCTGTAACAAGAAATTCAGCACATTTTTAAATTGAGCCAGAGCTGAATAAACACTATGCCACAAGTCAAAACCCTCACACTTCCTCATATAAAAACAGCTTCCAAAATGACTCCCAAAGTAATGCATATCAGTGTTTGCATATAAACTGGTCTAATGCTTCTGCAGGAATACAATCAGCTGTGTCCAACTGGTGGATGCAGGGACCATGTTTTCACCCATTGGTTTATAAACTGCTGTTCTAATACCAGTAGTTTTCCATCGGACCATCACCATTTTGAGTTTTTGGTGCTGTAAGTGACTAGATTTGTACAAAAGGGCCTGAGCTGCAAGGTGTTAGTAGTCAGGGCTCATGGTTCATGCAAACTTACTGAGTTGGTGAAACTGTACATTTCATTAAATTCTGAGAAACATAATTATCTTATGGGGTTGTTCGTGTAATTAACCACAACTGCAGTTTACCAATCGGTCCAGAAGAAATGCATATAATTGTAAGGATTGTACATAGAGGATGGACATTATGATGTCACCCACTGCTTTCTGGACTGGCATTTTTAAACCTTGGCATATTAAACAGTGACCATGTTGATTTAATGGAAACTAGTGATTATGTCTAAATGAAAAAGGTGGAGTTGGAGAAGAGTCAGGGATGAAAAACAGTGGGTGAGCGCCCAGCGGCCTGGAAGCCAAATGCTGAGTCACTGAGTGAGTAGCAACATGCTCTAAAACATGGTATTACAGTGAAAGTTATGAACACACTACATGATAAATTTCTTATATTTTGATTCTAAAATGCAGCAAATTATGCTGTCTAAAATTCAGGAGAATGCATGTGAGAAATGGTACTTTTTTGTAGTAAATACTCTTTTAATGAAAAACCAGTATATGTTGGACAGAGGCACATTTTGTGATTGTATGACATAATTAATGATTGTGCTTTTTTTTTTATTATTATTTGCACTCATCTGCCTCACTATTATCTGTAATGCATAATACTGAATCCACATAATGTCATAAGGCTTTGTGCCAAGATTTTTTGCCTTACAACATATGTGAAACTAAACCCCCTGCTTTCACGTCTTGTTTAGCCTCTTGACAATTTTCTGATTTGATGTCACTGTGCTTTATACAGATCTCTGAACCAAGGACAACGCTGGTGAAAATGTCAACTGTTTTGTTGTCAAACTGGTCTGAAGACACCTTTGTCATCCTAAATAAAATCACAGGAATAGACAAAAAATATGTTTCTACTATTACTTTCTTTCCGTTTTCCCCATGTATAAGTACTACAACCATACCAGACATGAATGCTTTAAGACATTTTTTTTCTGCATTAATTGCAGCAATGATACAATCAACAACTGCAAACTTAATTAATTGCAAAAATCATTTAAATACTCTCTCACCAAAATGTACTTTCTGAAAGTAAACAAGTTCTAGTTTTGTGCCTCTATAAAAAATACAAAGATCCAACTGGAGTTTTTTTTTTTTTCCTTCTTTAAACATCAGAGGGTTTGGGTGTAACATAGTAAATCTGACCCTTAATGTTGTGACCCATCTGTATATTTCTGAAATATATAAATTAAATCAGTCTAACTCTGAAACTAAGTACATGTAATGTAAAACTTAAATGTGTTTATCATCATGAAGGCAGAACAAATAATCAACAGTGCTAAAGCTCTATTGGGGCCTCTGGTGAATGCTTCTTTGGTTTCCCAGTACATTTATTGCTTGGTTCATAGTCAGCACTCTCAACAACCCTGTTTTAGAAGCAAACAAACTCTGATAAACCTGTTGTACACTACTTTTCCAAATGGCATAAAAACAGGGTTTGTAATGTGGTGGTGAAAGAGTTACAACAATTAGCAGCTAAAGAAAGAAATGTTACTTTTTATCAAGAGGAAGACCAAACCAGAGGTAAGAACTGAGTGAGAACTGTGAAAGATGCATTCAACTTCCATTCTTCTTGGAAACTTTAAATGACATTGATTTCCCATATGATAACTGATGACCAAATATCCACTGACAACAAAAATATCTGGAATGTAGTATTTGAAGTACAGTGGGCACCATTAATAAATGAAAACAGAAAAAAGAGCTACATTAAATGAGGCATGTGTGCTCGGTGGTCTAAAAGTTATTTCACACCAAGAACAAAATTATGTGTATATACCGTACTGTCTTCATCTGCTTTTCCATTTCTGGGTGACGGGGGCAGCAGCTTCAGAAAAGAAGCCCAGACAGCCCTCTCCCCAGCCACCTCCACCAGCTCGTTTGGGGGAATCCTGGGGCGTTCCCAGGCCAGTCCAGAGATATAATCCCTCCAACGTGTCCTGGGTCGGCCTCAAGGTCTCCTCCCAGTTGGACATAACCGAAACACCTCCCCAGGGAGTCGTCCAGGAGGCATCCTCACTAGATGCCCAAACCACCTCAACTGGCTCCTCTCAACGTGGAGGAGCAGCGGCTCTACTCCGAGTCCCTCCCGGATGTCTGAGCTCCTCACCCTATCTCTAAGGCTGAGCCCTGCCACCCTGCGGAGAAGACTCATTTCGGCCGCTTGTACCCACGACCTCATTCTTTTGGTCATAACCCAGAGCTCATGACCATAGGTGAGGGCTGGAACGTAGATCGACCGGTAAATTGAGAGCTTCACAGGATCGCAGGATTGAGAGCTTCGTGGATCAGGGTGGCGTCCACATCATATCAGATGCCACCCTGATCCACCTGTCAATCTCTTTAACCAATTAAATCTATCATCCCTACTTTCCTACAACAGTGTATCCACTGTCTACAAAGGGCTTTGTGCTCTACTAGACAAACATGTGGCATGGATTGGAGTCAAGCCTTTTGGAGGCATAATGCGACCAGAGCACTACCACAACATCATCATTTTCTTAAAAGGAAGTCCAAACTGTTTCAGAGTGGTATAAAATATTACCTGAAGTGACTATGATACAGGTGGAGTGGAGTGCTATCCACTGTACCATGTCACCCTTTCCTTGAAGTTGACTTTGGGTCAAATTTTATAGTGATCCTTCAAATTCTTCCTGACTTATCACACTTATAAGAATGGATTGTGACCATGACCACCAGTGTTGGGAATAATGGCATTAAAAATAACGGCATTACTAACGCCGTTATTGTTTTTCAGTAACGAGTAATCTAATTAATTACTATTTGAAATGTTACAACACCGTTACTGTTACCAGCAGTGAAATGTGGCGTGTTACTATGCACTGATATCTTACAGCTGTTATCCATCCTAGCTCGTTTAGCCATGCAATGGAGGTGTGACGTTCACGGACGGGTTGAGTCTTTTGAATGGCTCTTTTAAGTGAATAATGAGAACCAATTCGTTTGTAAGCTGTTCTTATATTCAAATTGCCCACACTGCCTTCATGCTTCACCTGTGTGCCCATGAGTCTGAGGTGTTCACACTGCCTTCACGTGAAGGACTAATGACATCTCCGAGTTTGAGTTGTCCGCAGCACACCCAATGCACTTGAACGCAGCTTTATGCGTAGCTAACTTAGGGGAGGAGTTATCAGTGAGTCTGACTGACTGAAGACATTTACCACCGTATCGGGAGGAGCGACTAAAAAAAGTGGAGGTGTGGGATTAACTGGAGGAGCATCTTCTTTGTATAAATGCAGATCCCCTTCTGTGGTGGAAAAGCCGGGCCCTGGTGGACCCCAGCCTCACCAAAGTCATGGTATAGAAGCTCTGTTTAGATGAAACATCAGTTCCATCTGAAGGTTTATTCTATAAGACACAACTAATATCAGACAGAAGAGCCTCCAGACGGATCACTTGTCTTCCCAAACTCAAATTTGCCAAATGATAAGAAGGAGAGGCAGTAGAACCCTCAGAGGATGAAACTGCTTTATTATTTCAGGGATGTCTTTGATTTTGTTCACACTCCAATAAAAATGAAGTTAAATGCAGTACCTGTCTATGCTGTTCTACTCTATACAACTGCAACCGTGAAACACGCTCAAAAATCAGTTTTCTTTTACATATTTGAAGGTTTTTCAAACAGTTAACGTAATAATTACTTTCCCTGGTAACTAATTACATTCATGAAGGAGTAATTCCATTACTACTTCAATTTCTTTTTTGGGAAAGTAACTAGTAACTACAACTAATTACTTTTTAAAAGTAATTTTCCCAACACTGGTGACCACTAACTTTTAACCAACACAATCATTTCAGCTTACCCTTGAGTTCAACTTAATGTTTGTACCAAATTTTGACTGTTCCAGAGATACTGACTGACAGACAGACCTTCTTGCAGAGGTGCACCGCAGACACATAATTTTATTCACTTAAATACTCATTAATACTGCCAGGCAGTTATAGGTCATCACTGGGCCATTGATCCACAGGTGGGGGCAATGTTAGTTTTTTTTTTTTTAAAGGAGAGCGGTCTCTCTAGATTCTCACTGGAAGCACACGATGAGGCCTATTCTAAATAAACTGCCTGATGACTAATGCAATATATCGCAACAGGAAAGGAAATTATCATTGTGCAGTGCTGGGCGGCTGATTGGAGTAATGACTGGTTAGGAGGGACTGAATGGAGTGGAGAGTAGTCAGTGTGGGAGGGATTGAAGGGGGAGAACATACCAACACCACGGTTCTGATTTTGCTCTAGCAGGGGGCCGCTGCTCCAGTAGCCTGGCTACGAGCCAACCACACTGAGTTTAGTTTGTTATTGAAAGAGGGAAGGCAAAGCAATCAGTCTGGAGGCTGGAAGGAAAGGAGAATGAAGAATTATTTTTTATAAGTCGTCTGAGGAAAACATAATCACGGCTGTGCGGTGTGAGGTTGTGATGGGCGTTAAAAAAAGTTTTTTCTCCGCATCTTTCCCTTTTTCTCCTTTAGTGTGGTGTGTGTGTGAAATTGTCTTGACTTGTGTGAAACCCAGAAAGGTGTTCCTTTCCTCAGCTAGCGACAGATGTGTCAGAGCATGATACGACATGAAGCTCTCGAGGGACTTCTTTAAGTGTCACTGGGAAAAGCTTTACTGCACACACACACACGCACGCACACGCACACACACACACACACACACACACACACGCACACACACACACACACACACACACACACACAGAACATTTTTTTGTCAGAAGTGCTGAATAATAGTGCTGTACTAAGCAGGTTGGGCCAATTAGGCCCAGTGGGACCGGGAACAAGCTCCACTGCTTGTGTATGTATGTGTGAGTGTTTGTGTGCATGTGGACTATGCTTGAGTCATAGTCAGACAGCAGGACTGTACGTCAGAATATTGTCAGACATCTGCCTGCCTGCCACTGCAAAACACATGCACGCACACACACGCACATACACACACTACACACCACAACATGACAGCAGGGGAGAGGGACAGCAAAAGAATGGCAAGAGAGCTGGGAAAAGCAAATCTTTAGGAATCATGCATGGACATTCTGCTTTGTAGACAAGCTACTGGAGGATGTGACCTGGTAGCTTTACAGTCAAAGCAGTGTGGACATTGTACTACATGAAGCATCTGCTGTGAGGACAGCATGCTTGTTATCCAAACAGCTGAAATACAGATGAGATTCAAATGATAAATTTTTATTCCAATCCAGGAATTAAAGGGAAACAGCTGAAAAATTGCCAATAACTTATGAGTGTTTGCAGATTTGCAGGTCTGGACATGAACTGTGCATAAAAATCAGACAAAAAGCAATAACCAAATGGGGTGGGGGGCAGTTATGGGTCATCCTTGGTCTATTATACATGTAGTGACATTACATTTTTACAAGAAATGCACAAATATGCAAAAGTTCCTCTGCTGTTTCAGGACCATACAGTGCTATGAAATCCAGCTATGTAACACATGTTGAATTATGTTACTGTTATTAGCAGACTGCAGACATGTAGCTACACTGACGGAACAAAGTAAAAAAAAAAAAAAAAATCTGTCAAATAAACCATAGGAACTAGATCAATTATGACCAATTATAAGAATGAAAGAAATAAGAAATCTTTTCTATGTGGTAAATTTGTGGTAAAGTTTTATGTGTTTTTTTTTTTCTTTCTATTTCTTCAATTCTTAGAGATTTTCCCTAGAGAGGTCTGAGTTAGAAGATTGCTGCTGAACTTCATTGTGACAGTAAAACAGTGACCATGTGCACATATTAAGGCTGGGAACAACGCTGCCTTTCCTTTGGTGCCATCCTCAGGCCACACCTTACACTCATTTCTACACTAGATTCAAATATTCAACAACATCAAACTTAGGTCATTTTCTCTGTGTGTGTGTGTGTGTGTGCGTGTGTGTGTGTGCGTGTGTGCGTGTGTGTGTGTGTGCGTGTGTGCGTGCATGTGTGTGTGCGTGGGTGTGCGTGCATGTGTGTGTGCGTGTGTGTAAAGAGCTGTATAGTATCATCACACGGGAAGAACAGACTGAATAAGAATCACAAGGGAGAGGGACTTCAGCTTTAAAGAGTACCTGTAAAAACCAAAGAATGAGTGAAGGTAAAAAGGTATAAGTGAAGTTATTATTATGGATGAGTAAGTCCAGGGAGTCACAGTCGCCTGTTGCTGGAGCCCAGTCCTATCATCGCCTCCTATGGGTTTTCCTCCAACACTCCAGAAGGTTCCACCTACACAACACACACCGCCTCACACATCCACAAGTTCTCGTCTGTAAACACACACACAAACGACAGTCCTCTCAGGAACTCAGCAAATCCATTGAAAATAGTCCTCAGGGGGATAACAGTCTGTTCTTTCACACATTACCACTCAAGTACAGCTGTCTGCTCTGTCACAGAATGACAGCCCACTTGTCTGATGTCATTACTCCCAAAATGTACACTTTATGGCCAATTAATTCAGTCTATAGATAGGCCATATTGGTTACATTGAGAACTGGGCTTTACTTATCTAGATGTATGATGTATGGTCTTTGTGTGAAGCATTTTGTAGCACAAGTTTAGATGAATGCTTTGTACAAAAAAAAAAAAAAAAACATGGTGAGAGGATGATTATTGTCATTTCTTTTGTCCTTATTATTTTACAGGTTAAAGGTGGGGAAGGAGATGTTTCCCTGGAGCATTTTCAGCGTGTTCTCGGGGGCTTGGAACACTTTTACAGGAAACGGAGCCAGAGCTTGGCTAGCTATATTAGCTATATTAGGATGGAAAGTTCACCAGTAAGCTGTTTTGTCTCTAATGTGGGATACACACTCAAAGATAATCAGGCTGTTTTTGTCCTGATTTTACCCTTTCCTGACTAAGGATGGCAAACGCCAGATTATTTTATGTTTTATCAGATTATCCTGTGGTTTGAGGTGTGTTGAGTGAATATGTCCCAGTAATCGGCTCTGAAATGGATCGGGGCTGACAATCATAAATATTAAACTTGTTCAATATTTACGACGGAAAATCTTCGTGTGTGGGGAAAGCCAACAACTCCCAAGCAGAGTCCTGCACGGGTCCACTTTACCAAACCTGCACCCGCCCGTGCACATTAGACCCGCAACCCGACCCGTGAGTAAACACATTGTCTACACAGTAACTTACTTTTAAGGGATTTATTTTTGCCTTAAACACACACCATCATTAGATCTCTAATATGTGCAGCTCAATGACATCGGTGGGCGGATGTAAACAGATGTGAAGCTCACTTCAAAATAAAACAAACCAGATATGGATCAGCCACAGTCAAATTAGATGACCATCATCATTTAATGTCCTGCCAATTATTTTCAAAATTCTTCTTTTTTGTGGGTTATCTGACCCTTTTTTTTTTTTTGCCTCTGTATATGTGCCAAGTTTGAGGTAAATTGACACAAAATTGATGTTTTTATAGACATTTGAAATTTCGCCCATTCTAAGTAAATGGAAGAAGAAAAAATATTTTAAAAATTCATTTAAAAAAAAGAACTTCAACCAACCTTTCCCAAAATGTAATGACATCTATTCTCAGTCACAAGCAATCTATAAACCCAATTTGGTATGAATTCAACCAGTAGTTTTGCTGGTACAGACGTTTGAAATTTCACCTATTATAAGTAAATGGGAAAAAAAAGTAAAAAATTCATAAATTATTTTAACTTTGACCTACTTTTCTCAAAATGTAATCACATCTATTCTGGGTCACTGGCAATCTATAAACCCTATTTGGTATGAATTCAACCAATAGTTTTGCTGCTAGAGTGTTAACCAACAAACAAACCAAACCAAACCAAACCAAAAACAATACCCCTTGCCTCCCCTGAAGGGTATTGCCCCCTTCCCTTGTGGGGGCGGGCTAATAAAGTTGAGTTCATCAGCTCCCAGTGGTCTTGTCTGATTGTCCAGAGGCCATGTTATGTACCAAACTGTGTCCTTAGGAATTTCCCTTTGGGGATTGATAAAGGTTATCTGGATATGCATTTAAGCAATATTTAATGTAAGTCAGTTAATGTAAACTGTGTACTAGTGATTATGGTGCTAGAGATTAGTGGTAGTGGTCAGTGTCAAACAACATGACAACAAAGTAACATCGGCCCAAGTGTTATTTTAATCATCAGTATCAGCCCAGAGTTTCAGGATCAGGGCATGCCTAATTCCTCTTTTACACCAGGGCTGTTTGGGAGCTACATCAGTGCAAGACCTGAATCCTGAACTACTTCTTTGAATTTGACAGCTAAAACCAGGAATACAAGTGCCAAAATGACACTGATATTTAGTCTAGAGCCATCTGATCTGAAGGAACAGTGGTATCTTGACTGCTGTGTCAGCCCATAATTATCATAAGATTTGTATTGGTGAAGACAGGATAAATATTCTTGCATAAAAATACAGAGTAGGAACAAAAACACCTTTTAACTGAGCATTTTCATGGAGATCAAGGTCATTGCAATCTGTCTGCTAAGTGTTAAGGTAGTAGCTCTTAACCTTGGTGATGAATGGACAGAGATTCAAAGAGTGTAACAACAACATGACAGAATGGTAGAAATGCTGCTGATCTTATGAATGAAGACAAAAGGACAACTGCCGTTTCCATAGAACGACCACCAAATTTGACACTTGGTCACGGAAAAGAATTATGGGCAATTCCATATCAGAAGGTGGCAGAGTAGGCTACAGTACATCCAAAAAGAAAGTACACACTTTACACAAATATCGAGCTAAAATGATTTATCCATAACTTGAATCATTTAAAAAAGTTATTTGCCGACAATCTTTCTGAATTGATGCTCTGTTTCCTTAATTTTGCTGCTGCTAAACATTGGTTCCACTGATGTAAGTGACACCAGGATCACCACAAAGCTGTATATTATGGTAAATGGACTGAACTTATATAGCGCATTTTCATGCACCTTCATGATGCCCAAAGTGCTTTACAATTTCCTCGCATTCACCCATTCACACACACTCATACACCAGTAGGTGGCTGCTGCCATGCAAGGCGCTGCCAGACCCTACTGGGAGCAATTTAGGGTTCAGTGTCTTGCCCAAGGACACTTCGACATGTGGACAGTCGGAGCCAGGATTCAAACTGCCGATCCTTTGGTTATTGGACGACCTGCTCTACCAACTGAGCCACAGCTGCCCCGTTCAATATTAGTTCCATCTTAGGTTGTTAATAAGTTGGATACAAATTTGTTGAAGACTGCAGTGCACATGTTGTTTGTAGATCTCATTTGACTTGTTTGTTGTCGTCTATATAGGGACCGAGCCCACAGAGTGAAGACCTCTCACTCAGTCACAGAGTAAGGAGAGGTCCTTGCCTGCAGGGCCCTATTGTATTTTGTTCGTTTTTATATTACACTTCTGCCACTTTAAACTGGAGTTTCACCCACTCACCATGCTCAAAAAATCACCAAATTTGGCATGCATGTCATATCTGGCAAAACATTTGATGCAAGATAAAAGTTAACCCTTACGTGCCAAAATGTGCTCTCTAGTGCCACTCAGGTACACAAAAACGTCCGTAGCAGCCAGTAGGAATGTCGTAGACCTATGAAACGAAAGCCACATTTTTTGTCTCATTGAGCCCTACATTTCATACACTGACACCCATGAGTTAACTCTAACAGGAACTTGGCAATTTTCCTTTCAAAGTAAAACAGTTGCCCAAAAACTCACATTCTTCAAAAAACATCTAGTCCAAGGGTGGTTGTCGTATTGATTTCTAAATAGCAACAAAAGATAGAGTAAAACCTTGTCAAGAAAAGTTATTTGCAACTTTATTATTGTTGCCTTAGGTTTTTTTTTAAAAGCCCTGAAAGTTGCCAAGCCTATGTCACCCCCTCTGAACAGTGCCAACAGGGGACTCCACAGCCCAAACGCTTTATCCCACATTTTAAAAATCACTGACACACACACACACACACACACACACACACATTACGGGTTTTCAAAATACAAGCCTTATTAAAATGGCTAAATAATGAGTATTAATAACTTTCCCCCACTGTGCATGCACACACACGCGAGCACACACACACACACACACTATAACAACTATATCAGTGGCAGGCCGTGCATTTCACTTTCACACCTATTCCTTCAGTAGTGCTCCGTCTGAATCAATCCACCCCTCAATAACTATTTTATGGCTATAAAAACCAGCTTATGCAGAAATGCAGTATACAGAGCCGTTGCATCGCAGATAGATAACTCCTGTAGCCGCAATAATGCCTTAAACAAACCACAAGTCTCCTTCTACTGCAGCTACAGCTGCCACACACATAAAGCATCCATAATAACCTCATA
>JAPQRP010000005.1:21855575-21867165 GCA_037367295.1 Apogon hyalosoma | reverse complement strand
CACATGCACCGATGGGCATCCTTATGTTTGAACATGGTGTTAGTTATGGACAAACTGCGACTCGCACAGAAGTCCAAGCCCCTGCCTTGGTCTTCTGCCCAATCCCCATTGCACCGGACCCTCCAACTTCCCCTTGCGGATGGTGGGCCCACAAGGCGAGGAGCAGCAGAGTTTTGGACAAATTGCAAGTGAGCCAGCTCCTGCTCATTTAGGCATGTGAAAAGGCTGTTGCAATAGTCTAAGTGTGAAGAAACAAATGTGAGAATGATCATCTCTAGCTCATTGTTGGACACCATGGATCTGAGTTTGGAGATGTTGAGCTGTTGAAAGAAACAGTTCCTCACTAGATGTTTAGAATATTGTTCTAACGACATGGCCTGGTCAAAAATGACACCTAGATTCCTCAGCTTAGTCTTCACCAAGTGACTCGTGTATTGGTATTAAATCTAAACCAATATATTGTAGCTTATATAAGTCACTATAGATGTGGTTTGCTAACTGAGCTGGGTCTAACTAATATGCCAGCTCAGTTAGATTTCAACTGATTGGTAAAGCAACACATTCATGTCCATTTATTTGAAGCTCCAGATCCCACACTGTTGATTCTGAAGGCCTTAGGGTAGATTTTTTTACCCAGGAAATAATTTTAGTTGAATGTGTACACTGCAATAATGAAACTAGTTGAACTGCTACTGATGACCTGAAACAATCAGAAGTTATTCAACTAACAGAAAGGTTTCAGCTTATTCTAAATCATCTAATAATGATATGTCCTTTACTGATTTTAAAAAACAAAGCTTTTCCACACTCTCTCAACTCCTCCCACTAACTGTTTTCTTCTCTCCAACTCCCTCTTCTGTCAACTGACTTCCCCATGCAGTTGTTAATCTAATACCACTAGTACAGCAGTCGATGCTGCTCACCTGATACCACTAACTCTCAGATGACACACTTGAGCTTAGGTACAATCAGACGGCGACAGGCCCAGGAGCCCTACAGCTCCACTAATGTTTTTTAGCACTTTTAGAAGCCTCAGTCCCAGAGTGGATCATTAAACTGGAGAATACCGATGGCAGATGAACCAAAGGCACAAGAGCTCGTTGGATCACTCTCAAAACAGAGTTAGAGAAGAATGGGATAAGAAGAAAGTTCTCCCTTCGTCTAAACACCGCTCATTAGCAGAAACAGGTATGCCACAGAATGAAGTGCTAGTATGGCAAAAAAGGAAGATGTCATTGAAAGTAAGAAGAAAGACACAAGGGTGCTGACAATGAGGGAATGACAGTTCCATGCTGAATAGACAGGAGTGTCTAATCTACTGTTAGACATCCGCATCAAAAAATGTCTCTACTGCAACAACTGTTCTGCTTCCTGTCAATTAGGTGCCAGGAAATTGTACACACATTTGTCCAAGAGGGAAAAAACACACACATGCACACTTAAACTAGTCAAAGAAGTACATGCACCCACCTACACACATCTCATCAAGCTACAGTGAGTGAGCCGTGATTAGTCTATCTGGGGCCCAGCATGCAGTGTATGTGTCTCTCCATTTGCTTGACTGAATGTGTGTGAAGCAGCTATTTTCCATCATTTGTTTGACAAATAGAAAGTGAATGCAAAGAAACTGTAATTACAATTTCTGAGGTAGCTGGGAGTTTTGGAAAAAAAAAAAAATCTGAAAAGCAACACAACCACTAAGGCCTTGAGACAGGGAGGGAGAGAGAGAACCCGCTGTTACCTGAATAGTGATGACGAGCTGAAATTACTAGACATACAGAGCTGAATCAAGTGGAGAGAGCTGCCATGAGCTGGCAATTAGTCTACAGCACCCAGCAACACACGACACAACTATACTTTAAAATGAGACAAGGAGTTCTTTTTTTTCCCTTTACGCCAATAGTTAGCTGCAGTACATGAAAGAAAAGTCTAGACCTGCTCATAGTTTCACTTCCTGAATTAAATCTAATTAAATTAATTTTGGCATAAGACGGACACGTCAGGTGCACCTCATGCTCACATTTTGAAGGCAATTATGTCCGTGCTTGCTGGTGGTTTTTGCTGCCCTTTGGCGCCTTCTCAGACCTAAACACCAATCAGCCATGTTGCACTTAGATATAACAAGCTCACTGAGAATGGCAAAGACTTTTCTGTCACTCGCTTCTCTCTTGTGACTGTTTTTTTAATGAGGTAAAGGGTCAGAATCAAACTTTGACCTCAGCACAGTTGTATACCAAATAAATGATGTTTATACAAAGATGCTGTAGTGAGAGGAGTCGCAGAGGGAGACTTGATGGAGGATGATGTCTGGAGGGAGGGATTTTTCCGGGCGGCATGAGCTGATTGGCTGTAGCAGTGGAAGATTATACACTGTTGATTTCATTTGGTGCATGTTAAGCACAATGTGCAGGATAGTCTGTTCTTATCGCCTGGCTGCTCTGATCCCCTCTGCACGAAGAGGAGATTCATAAAAGGCTGAGCATCGACACAGAGTCTGAGTGATGATTACTTGAGAAGAGAAGAGAAGAGAAGAGAAGAGAAGAGAAGAGAAGAGAAGAGAAGAGAAGAGAAGAGAAGAGAAGAGAAGAGAAATAAGGGTGTCATAAAGGCCATCATTATCATCCTATTGTAAAAAAAAAAAAAAGAAAGAAAAGAAAAGAAAGAAAGAAAATCAGCATAGGTTCAGGTACAGAAATCATCTTACAACATTGTTCATGTATGATTAATCAAACGGTCATATCTTAGCAACCCTAGTGTATGAACAACCTAGTGTTGACAAATGCAGCAGCTAAAAGACAAAAAGTGGCATTTAAAACTCATCCCCCCAATGGATCCTAGTCCTGCCACTTGAATTTATGAAATGGATATGCAGGGTGCGATTTGTTGGGAGGGTGGGGTCAGGTCAACCCCCCCTCTGGTTTTTACATCCCTACTTCTGCTCAATGAATGTCATCCTCGGGGAGGGGGACAACCAACCAACTGAAATAACAGGCAGGTTGTGACTGAGTTTTCTTACTCCTATATCATACATTACTGGCACTAATGTTCACCTGAACCGAACTGTCCGCAGTCTCAGAATTCACAAATGTCCCCATGCACTGGGGCACTGTAAAGGGGGGGGGGGTAAACGTGACAAATTCATGGGGCCCAGCATTTGTGTGTCCAGTGGATACAGGTTAGAAGTTGTGAAAAATTTTGTGTAAGCTCTGCTGTATAATAGAGGCACAGAACCCGGGAGTTGGACATTTAAAGTATGTAAAGTTTGTCTTTCGTTTCACGCTAGTATTAGTTAGGGAATGGTATGGAGTGCCACCCCATACCATTCACTGTAGGTGCTCTTATTGCACAAAAAAATCTTTTCCAAAGCAGTCTCATTTATTAGATAACATCACTTTGAGCAAAATCTTTTAGAATATTTTAGACAAATTATACTTTTACTTTCAAAAAGTGTACAAGAATAATAATTATAAAAAAAAGTGCTGAGGAGAAATGAGTAAGAAAAAAGATTAGAGGGAAAAAATAAGGAGTGGAGATGACAACACAAAAGATACAGAGGATGGGTGTGAAGGAAGAGAGGGAGAGGGGGAAAAAAACAGGAGAGGAAAGAATTAAAGCACAGGGTATTAAAAAAGGTAGTGTATGAAGGAAGGATGGGACAGACAGGTGGACTGGGGGTGTAACTGTTCAGATGCGAAAAAGAACATTTCCTTGTCTTTCCATCCACATGTTCTCTGCCTTTCAACATCAATTTCACTGTACACACACAGAAGCACATACTGTACAGTCTCTCTAAACTGTCAGTCAATCAGCTGCAGCGCTTGATGTTCTCTGTGCTCGTCTTATCTCCCCTGACAGTCGACAGTTTGTGTTTGCTCAAACAGCAGATCAGGAGGCTGATTTTAAGACGCTATTGACACCTTAACACATGTCCAAGGCCTGTCAGGTATACAGAGTTTAAAGGATGTCAATAGAATTTTCACTGTAAAAGCAGTTTTGTTCATAATTTGACAATGTAATAGTAGGACAGACATTATTACCTAAAATGACTGTCATCATTAATTAACACTTTGAGCTCCACAGTGATTAATCTAACAAATCTTGCACCAAAATCAATATATGTTAGATCAGTTAGGAAGGCATAATATTGAATAAATACAGTTTGTAATTTCTGCTGCAGTCTCTCAATTGAACAATACCAAAATAATTTGATGATGTGATAAGAAGTGTGAGATCATGGGAGCTGTTTTCACCACTATTCCCAATGAAAACTTGATTCAGCCAGAGAAGTGATGGTTGGCAGCAATTCATTAAATTCTAATGAAATTGCTGCAAGTAACATTTAGACAACATTAACATTAGATGGTCCATTAAAAAAAACATACAGCCAAGGATTTGGAGATGATTAAATGCAGAAATGTGAACATATATTTTGTATTACAGACAGCCTAACATCTACGGTTAAGGAATGTATTTATGGAGCATACTGACATGATTAACACTGATAATGAAGTCATAATGTTGAACCTTTAGAGTTAAAGGAGTCATATGTAGGAATGTAGGATTGTGGCCAAAACTGGTACTGTAATCACATTCAAAATATGAGTATGGTATCCCCTTCGCCTCCCCCCAGACTAGGGGTTGTCAGATCCAGCATGAGCGTCTACTACAAAGAGGTACCATGGCAAGCGACAAGTCCCACACCAGTATAAAGACCAGCCCAGTATTTATACCAGGCTGAGACCGCGGTCCGGGACCAGTGAGACCACGGGAGAGCCAGGCCTGGTGAGAGCTGGCAGCGGTCTTCAAATTATTCTCCGCTTTCAGTTGTCTCCATGTTTCAAAAGCATCTCCTATGCATATCTTTGTTGTGTTTCTCACTTTGTCACAACGTATTTGGGAATAATAAGAGGCCTTTTAGGTTTGGTAACATCAGACATATGTGATCAGAAATGTTCCAGGATAGCTCAATGGAACTGGCAACCTGGATGCTGAAACGCTACTGACTGATTGACTGGTAGATAGGTGAAGGGCGGAGCATCAACGAAAACACAAAATGACAACATAAACATTATTTAGGGGCTGACACTGAGCTTTTCAAATGTGAATATTCTGGCTGGACTACTACTATCAGTGATATCAGTATTTGAAATGAACATGATTCCTCAATGTCTGGTGACAGTCAGGGCCATTTTGTGATTACTAGGAACATAATTCTTAAATGCAGCACCTTTAACTTCAGTTTCAACAATATATTCAACATATTCAGTTCAACATACTAATAGTATTATTGGACATGTACTGTACATATGCATTGGACATGTTCACTCTGTAGCTGAAGTTGATTGATGGTTGTTTATGTCAAATACGTCAATCTGAGAAGGAGGATGTGGCGATTAAAATATACTGTTTTCTATCATTATAGTAAATAGCAGTATGTAGTGGCAATGAACAAAAATGTAGGGGTTTCTGTATGCTTAGTTTCTGTGGGGTTTAGGGGGTGTGGTTACGCTTTGGGGTGGAAGTTGCATGGTAATGAGATTTTGGGGGTGGAATTTTCTTGGGTGTTATTTGACTAAAAGCAAATTTCAGACATTTCCTCTATGTTTGTAAGACTCGTAAGGATTTGGATCTCCTACAATAAAAATTTGGTGCCCACCTATAACTAACAGATGAAGGAAAATGATTTTAATCAGTTTTGATATTCTCAATACAATACAATAAAGAGGCTGCCCACAATGGCTTAGTTTCCATGCCTAAGCCTTATAATGGTAGGGAAAAGCCTGCTATTGTCATGTCAAATTATAATCTTATTTTTGTGTATCCTGTGTTGATCATATTACATTATTTCTAACAATATAAGTGCTTTCATAAAGCCACTGAGCAAACTCTCATGTTAATATGGTAGAATAATAACAGCAGGAAATAAATGCAGTGAGAGTTTGTTGTTTGCATGACGGTGTATGGTGGTTTATTGTAGAAGGATGAGTGTTTGATGTTCTACATCAAACGATGCATTCAACAGATCTTCATTCTCCCCAGACGACTGTCACGGTTCTTCTTCAGCTCTTGTCTCTCCGTCACTGGCCCCTCCTGTCCACACTCTCTCCCACACACTTTGGCTCTGTTTAGGATACACTATCTGATTCTGTGCATAAGTAGTACTGAATGCTACATAGTCATACATAGTACATGGTGAAAAACCTTAACACATCTTCTGTATGCTGGAAATGTACGAACCTACACAAATATCACCATATGCCTTTTGGACCATCTTCTTGATAGACTGCATCCCACAATGAATAACATCTTTCATCTTTTAATAATGAAGGGGAACTACTGTTTAAGAAGTGTTAGACCCCATTTACAGCTGGTATTAACAATGTAATCAGTATCCAGATTTGTTCTATGGATAATAAACTATCATGTCTTGTGTTTACATTTACAGGCAGTATTTTTCAATGTGTTCTCATTTGCAGTAGAGTTGCAAAAATAAATTACGGGGGATGGTGGATTTTATCATATGGGGAGAGATAATTTGTGTTGATAACAGAGGGTAAACACCTTCAGCAGTTCCAAAAAAATTACTTGAAACAACTGTTCCGTCTTGGGGTTTTTTGTCCTCATATTTCCATCCAGAGGGCCAACATGCTGTTTAATGTCTTCCATCTTTATAGGTTGGTTCTGCTGCCTGTCACTACCGGATCAACTGCCCATTTGTTCATGCGTGACGTTAACTCTACTTGGACAAACTGCCCCAAATGCATTGCCAGAGACATTCAGAGTCATTCTGTGCTGCAGATGAGTTCACTGGGTCAAAATTTTTTCATTAATCATGATGATGGATTAATCTAAGTTAACGCATTCATTTTGACAGCCCTAGTTGAAATAACAGTAATATCGCACATAACATGACATAAGGGATGGAAAGAAGAGATGTCCGTTTTAGAAGGGGGATGATTTTGACCGTTTATATTTCAAGGGGAATGGCATCCCCCTTCATCCCCCCTCTATTCGAGCACTGCTCATTTGTTTAATTGATATCAGATATCTATCATCTAGAGCAGTGTTTCCCAACTAGTGTGCCATGGAAGATTATCCAGTTTCACCTGATTGGTACTGTAGGCAAGCAGCGTGATACAGATACATACGACTACATGCACCAATGATCCACTCTACAAAAACAGTCTCCTGTTTCCCTTTGCAAAATAAAAGTGAAAGTGAACCAGCCCCAGTGCAGTGCATTCTGTTGATAAAGCCCCACCTCACTAGTGATGCATGGATTAGATTACCCACAGAACCCGTGGATTGGGTTGGGGTGGGGGGGTATGCCTCTATTATACGACGGACATCAATCCATAAGCCGAGGGGTCGCTGATGCACCCCTCTCAGCTTTCTCGTTCTGAGAGATTTGCATTATATTTCAATAAACATACTTTTTGTGACATTTTTGTTTGGTGGTGTGCCTTGTGATTTTTCTATTTTAAAATGTGTGCCGTGGCTCAAAAAGGTTGGGAAACACTGATCTAGAGCAATACTTACATGTGAGGAATTTAAAGAGGTGTAATTTAATGTTACCTGTGTTACAACTATCTTGTGATAAAAGTCAATTTTTAATGTTACCAGGAATACTCACCATTGTCATTTGAAGTCAGATTTGTATCATAGTTGGTGTCACATTCTACACTTTCTACAGAAAAGCTCTTGCAATATTGATACTTCAAAATTAGTCAGTTCTTATTGTGCTTGACTTGATTTGTATTATAGCAAGGTTTACGGTCAATCACATGCTTCTGTTTGTTTTGAAATATCTCTAAATGACCCTATTTCTGGTAGAAATCACCAGTGTTCCCCCACAGTGTTTTAAACCCTGTGAAGTTATAAAGCATCTTGTTTTTTGACTGCTGATGGGATATAAATCTTCTATTTCTTTAGACTGTGACTGCATTTACACACCTCAGACCTGTATGTCATCCAAGCCAACCTACTTTCAGATGTGGCCAAACAGATCCACTCTAGATCTGATCGCAACACATCTCCACCAGCATGACTCTTTCCATATCTGGAAACCAATCACATTTTACCACCAGGTGTAAATGAGAACTAGTTCCACCTACTCTCTTGGAATTCACTTTGTAATTACAGCATTTTTCTCCCTCTTATCTGCAGCTTCCCCTCCAGTAGTTACCGCCACCTACCAGACACCTGTCCTTCACTCTTCCCCCCTCAAATGTTTTGTTCATTTGTATTGATCGCTCCAGCCACATTATCTCCTGCCCGTCTCCTTGTTATAACCACAGCTTCCAGTCTGACTTTCACTTCACTTCTTCGCTGCTTCAAACGGGACCTTCAGCTTTGCTCCTGACCAGTCCTCTTCCTGCTGCAGATCTGTTTTTCTGTTTGAATTCCTGAAAGCCTCCGGTCTCAGATTCTTGGACTCCTATCCAACCTATCTGGGTCTGCTCCCTGCCCAGTGTGTCCGCTTTGTGACCACATCTGCTGTTCCTGCCTCCACGTGCTATGGGAATTGTGGTAAATACTAGTTGTGAACTTGAAAATCTGAAAAATGCCCCCTCACTTTGCATTTTCCACTAGTGAACTGGGGAAAAAAATTTGACAGATGAGATGAAAATAACCTTTGAATTTTTCAACATGGCAGAGAGCAACAAGGGATTCACTGCGAATGATAAACAATTCTTTTAATAACATTCAGCTGCTGTTAAATGATGATTTTGCATGTTTAAAGCACACACAATTTGCCAAAACAAAGAAGAAGTGCTGTAGCAAATGAATTAACACATTTAAAAAACGATTTTATCCAAGTAGCAGGTCATGATAAATTGTTTGTCAGCCATGTTTCATTTCACTACGACAACAAAAGCACTTGAACAATGCACCTGTAATTTTCAAATTCACAAGTGGAAAGGATTATCTTCCCAATAAGACATGAAGGCAGCATTAGGGCTGACCTATAATCATCTTGATCAGCATCCAGTTTGCTCTTTGCTAGTTCTTTTCCTTCAATGAATGCAGTAAGAAATCCCACACTAAGGTTTTACTATCATTGATAGCTATTATGGAGTGATGTCATCATCCACATAAGGGCCTTCTATGCATAATGTAGGTATTTTCCTACTATACAACACCTACTGATGAAGGTGAAGAAATCCAATATTATCACCTTACATACTCAGTTGAAATTCTCATATGTTTTGAACAATAAACCTAATAAAAACAAATAAAATGGTCTGTTGGTGCATCCCTTCTTTTTATTTTTGCACATGTAAATACTGTATCCTGATTTCTGTATCCCAGGCATGACCAGTCCTAGTTTCAAGAACGCTCTAGCTGGAGTACTCAAATAGTAAGCAAACTACCGGTTATATTGTTACATGTATACACCTCATCCTGATTACTGAAAGTTGTGGATTACTGCTTAGGCAGAGTTGCTGTTGATGCAGATAACATGGAAAAAGTATCAGAGACAACCAATAGAAAGTCACCTTCCCAAATACAAACAGTGTAACTATACTTAACACCATTAAAAACACACGGTCCAAACATGTGGTGAAATTTCCAGAAAATGATTTTCTCAGGTGCGTATTTTATATATGTTGCTCACGAGATGAGTAATACAGTTAACAGCTGTATTTTTTTTATTCCAGACGCATGTCACGTCTGCATTTGGACTAATCCCTTAATGCCGGACATTGAGTCAAATCTCTTGTCCAGAGTCATGCTTGACTGGTAACTTTAGGTGTGGTCAATAGCCGATATAAAGGCAGCAAAGTAAATGCAGAAATGTTTTTGCCAGCTCAAAATGCCACAACTTACGATACAACAGAGAGAAAGTGCCATTGGCATTTTACGCACAGGTCTGAGCCGTGGTGAAGTCGCTCACCGTCTGCGCTGTCATCGCAGTACAATCAGTGGTCTGAGTGATCGGATCCCTCAGGACAGGATCATCAGACTTAGTTCCATGCACTGCTTGTTTGGAAGCCAGAGGTGGACACAGCCGATACTGAATGATGACACTTTCAATTTCTAAGTACCTGTATTCAGTGACCGAATAAACCTGTTAAGTTGATCACAATTGGTCCACAATTCATTCTCTATTTTCCTGTGCTTCCCTCTTTAACATGCAGGTAACCCCAAACCAATTAATTTAATATATCTCCAAATCTACATATTATTCTGACCCGTGTGTTTTTAATGGCACTAAGTATATTTTGGTCATGGTTGAAAACACTACAGAAATATTAACATGTGGATTAACATTAAAACCCATCACTAATGTCCACCATGATGATCCTCTATAATCCTTTATGACTGTGTATCTTCATCCACTTCTGCGTCCAATGTAATGACAGAAACATAATAACATCTGCAGGACATGTTCACCCTTTGATGTAATTTCCCATTGCTGACAGTTGATGAATATGGTAAGAATAATCCACAACATGATGCTGGCATTTTATAGAGCTTTGCTTTAAAACAAAAGTAACCTCATTTTGTATAACTGCAGTTATCTTTAAGTTTGGCAGCAGCTACTTATATCAGAGATTAAATGATTACATTATAGAGCAAACAGTAGCAATAACAATGAACCATATATTAGTTTTTAATATGTATAAGGATATGAGTATCCAAGTTTCTAAGTATGTAATGTAAACATCATATCCTGAATACAATCAAATTGGTTACGCCTCATAAATGGGATACTAGTGAGCATGTAAACATAGTCAATGGCAGATTCTTAACACAACATACGCCAAGTACCATAGACGACAACATTCCACTTTAGACATTTCTAGTAGCTTTTAAGCAGTATTCATTAATTCATTCATTTTCTCAGCCTGCTTTATCTTCACTATGGTCATGGGGTTCGCTGGTCCAGCTACTTATGGGCAAAGGCGGGGTACACCCTGGACATGTCACCAGTTCATTGTAGGGCTGACATACAGACACAGACAAACACTCTCAGTCACACCTATGGGAAATTTAGATTAACCAATTAACCTATCAGTGCATGTCTTTAGATGGTGGGAGGAAGCTAGAATAAGTGGCAAGAACCCACACAGACACAGGGAGAATACGGAAACTCCACACAGAAAGGTCCCACTCCCATCAACTGGTGTTGGAATCGAACCCAGGACCTTCTTGCTGTGAGACACAAGTGCTATCCACTGTAAAAAACATTAACTAGTGAAGATGAAACACTGACAAAGCAGCCTTTCATTCACTTTTTTTTTTCTTTTTTAAACTTGTGTTACTTGTGTTACAAAGCCAGCTTGCAACAGATTGTAATCAATAGCCAATATGGTCAACATTAAGGGAATGCTAACTGTTAATAGTCTACATAGTGCAAATGCGGCATATATGTCCATACGCTTCTGTGTGCACACACACACACACACACACACACACACACACACACACACACACACACACTGACCAAAATTTCAGTTAACCCTTATAATGTGTTAGAAAGCTGCCCACATCTTTAGTGTTAGCGAGTCAAATTTGACCCGTGATTTAATTCAGCCTGAAAATACTTAAAAACACTAGTTATCATCCAATATTGTTTTTCACC
>JAPQRP010000005.1:21841245-21852046 GCA_037367295.1 Apogon hyalosoma | reverse complement strand
AAAATGGTGAAAATGAATTTTGTTGCATTAAAATAGTTGTGTCTGAGGATTAGATGAAGCCTTGTTCCAGTACAAAAGAGCAAATTGTACTTTTTACATACCTAAACTTGAAAACGGGTCAATTTTGACCCGAACACAATATAAGGGTTAATGTAAACAGTTAAGCAAGCGGAAGATGAAATGATCTCCAAATGGCATGAAATTACAGATAATACATTCCCTTTATATTTTAAACAAAATCCTGTTTTATTTTCATCTTTTACATTTCCAAAATAACAGAGAACAAAAAAGAGCTTGTTTAATACAGCTTAACTAGATGTTCTAACTGCTGGGAAACATTCTCTTCATGATGTAGTGATTCATTCATTTGGTCTTACATTTAAAACTTCAATGTGCAATACATTTTTCACTGTGCAATAATTCCAAAATGACCTTTCAGCATAATGTAACTGAAGTGGTCTGAGAGCAAACAAGACTTATCCACTTCATTTTGAATCTTTTTAAACCTGTATATATCCTTCCCTGTGGCAGAGGATTTTGGTCTATCAGAAAACATGACTTACACATTACCATTGTGTTTTGATTCTGTCATAAACAACTCTCCAGTTCAACACAGAGGCTTGGAAAAGTGTTTTCACTTCACTACACTTCTGATTGGATGCCAAGAAGACTAAAGCTTGACAGAGAGTCTGCAGTTATATAATGCAGCATTGAAACAATACATCTACAAAGAGAATGTTTTAAATAAAAACCTAATTTCATTTGGTTTGAGATGAAGGTGGCTTCCCATAAACAGCATTAACAGCACTGATCACATCAACAGTATACCATGCAGTATAATGAGTGTGTAATTAAATGGAATGGAAACACTGGCTTAGACATCCTTTTTCGATTTAAAGCAAATCACTCTTTATATGTTGAAATCATGTGTGCATGATATTCACACATCTTAGCCACATAATAATTATCTATACCACAGGACATGATCATAATCTCCATTCATACATGGACATAAGATGATTACTGCATTTGGAAAAAACAGAACTGTTTTTGATGACAACTGCAGTAGAAGTGGTGGGAGACGTCACAGGGGAAATGCAGAATTAATTTTCTTATTTTGATTTCCTCAAGAGGGCAGTGAACTGGTATAGAGTTCATTGCATGGAAATGAATAATATGAACTCTGCATATCCATGAGGTTAAAAAGAAGAAAAAATAAAAGATGGAGAATGTGAACAAACACCAAATGTGTACATGTGAAACCACACACAGGGGTAGTATCTAGTTATCAAGCCACTGTGATCTACCCATTGATCAGTGTGCAGATCAAAGCGAGGAGCATGACTGCAGAACTGTGTTGGCTAATTACCAGGTCCTGTAAAGGATTTTGGTCTTTAAGCATGGCCTCTGGGCCTCACCCCCATAGCAGGAATCCTGTGATCAGGGCCATGGAGGACCTGACAAGCATGGAGATGAGGCCTACGATTATAAACACTCAGCTGGCATATGTTCACCATGACTGATTGGCCTCGGCACTGCCAGACTTCAGTGGTTCCCTGCAGAGGAGGCATCTGTGAGCCTCAGACTGATGTTTTGTGGTTTTATACCTCAAAAGCACGCATCTCTTTTCTTAAATTTTTATGGTGCTTTTCACATCGATGTATCAACAAAGATGGCATATCCAGTGTCAGGATTATTGCTCTTGCTATGATGATTGCTATATAAAGGACTTTAAAGTCAGATAAGGATATTCTTATAATTCAAATATGTTGCTAAGACCTCTGCTACAGATGCTACAGGTTTGGCTGTAAAATGTAAGATTATAACCTTTGACCCTTAACTTTCAGTTTACACACAGCTATGTTGCCATTGTAGCCATGACAGTTTTTTTAAACCTCTGCCAGTGTTTGTCAGCCACATCCAAAAGGTTTCCACAAGAGTCTTTTGTTTTTTTTGACTTGACTATGTCATGGCTTTTTGTATCCACTTTTGACCCCAACCTCCCGGCCATTGAAATAATGTGTATAGAATGTATTGCCACATTATGAAGTGGATTTTGCAATGGACAACCTGTGTACCTGTGGTTTGCAGAAAAGGTGAGAACATTTTGGCCACTGGGACTCCAGTAACAGAGGCACTGAGCTTATGAAAGACACCAAATTGACGGGTTCAGTATTACTTTGTATCACAACTATTCAGCTTCAAACACTCCAAACAACTCCAAAAAATTAGACAAAGAGCATGTTTGTGTACATTTAATTACTGTTCTGTATGATCTGTGTGTATGCTATACACACTGTAGAAAGAGGGCAGTTTTCAGGTTTTACAGTTTTGGATTCAGGCTAACTCCTGCAAAAAAAAAAAAAAAAAAGTCAGCTGTTACTCCCTCACCAGACCTCAGGCCTGAATGACTGAGGCCAGGTCAGACTTGGACTAAATTTTCAGCCCTGTGCTGCTGTCTATAGTGGCTTTAAAATTCCAGTCCAGCTGTGGCTCTTTGCTCCATACACCCCAGAGCTTGCAGGCCAAACTCTACACTGAAGGCCTTTTACTTGGCCGACCTTATCAGAGTGCATAAACCTAACACAGAAAATGTTTCCCCGACAACCTGTCACACATAAGCACTTGCCACAAGTTATGGAGGGCTCGCCTGTGTATTTGTTACCATGTGTATGCTGCCTGGCAGAACACCAAGTGCACCCCTACCTCTGCTGTCAATCTTGCTCTCACACTGGAACAGCCAGGGCATGTGGCCTCTCCTCTCTCCGACAGCACAACTAACACACAAACACACACACACACACACAGAGCACTCTCCCTCCTACAGCGCTGGAGCGGCTGATGGACACATGGGCTTGCTGCTGTAGCGCTCTCCTGTTTCAATTACTCTGGCTCTCTCGTCCTCTTTTTCCTTCATTCTGCCTGTCTCCATCTTCCTTGGTGACACAAAATGCACACCTCACTTCCAGCAAAGGTTTATTTTCAACTTTTACTGAAATCCCCCTCCCAAACATTTTTTTTTTTTAAAGTCAAAGCAGTATTTTCTCCTTCATGTACAAACTGCTGCTACAGCTGTGCCTAAAGCAATGGGCTGGAGGTAATAAAATAGAACAAAATGGAAACTCTACCTCTACCCCCACCAACAGCAAGAAGACGAAGAATAGAGAAGTGACAGGCTCTGATAGTCACTCATCCGTAAAATCACATCCTGCTATTAGAATACTGCTGCTATCTGATGCCATTTGTTGTAACAGTGGATAAGCATTAGCACTCATTAGTCACATGCATTAGCTCCTGGATTGGGTCTGACAGAGAAGTTGGCTGGGGATTAATGGGAGAGGAGATGATGGGGCGATGTGTGGACTGAGGAAAGAATTCCACGGATGGACACATGACAGGTAGTGCAGGGATTTCCGGTTTATTTGGAATGGCCATGTATGTGTTTAAACAGGATACAATGATGAATCTATAGGGTGAATGGGGTGACTTGCTGAAAACACAAGAACAGCGAGCCACTTACAATATGTACAAACCAAAAATAAATGTTATATCAACAGCTGGTAATATTTTAAGAACTCGTAGAGCTTTTCAACAGTGCCTGCCACATGGGCAAAGTTGATGAATCAAATGTAGTCTTTTGAACACACATTCTCTCTCCATTGAACTAGATTTCCAGTGAAACAGTCAAGGCCATCTAAAGTGACTGTCAGCTTGAATGCATTTTTTATGCACACTAACAGAAATAGTAACAAAACCCAGACTTATATGTTAAACTTCCATTTAAATATCAAAACCATCAAGGCTCTGAGGCATCAGCTCAGAGAAGAGTTTATTTACATTAATTAAAAAAAAAGATAATTAACCGCAAAAAAGTGTTCTATGCTTAAGTTTTAGCTGAATTTCACAAAGGTCAACTAAAGTCCAGCAAATATGAGAGAGAACAAGGAAAGATTGGGCTGAGCATTCAGAATGAATGTTTTTCACTACATAGAAACAGTGCATTTATATATCAGACTGCAAAAGACATGTACCTCAGGTCAAAGACACATGGAATTATTTTGACTATAACCTAAACATTTTCAGTTTATCTGTGTGTGGCAGTGGCATTACATACTCATTTGATGTATTTCAGAAAGAACTTTAGAAAAATTATGCTCGTGTGGACACTACTACTGTACTGGATCAACACATGAGCTTCACAACTGAGAACCTAATTGACTCAGAAAAGGGTGATGCTACTATAATGTGTTAATTGTTAAAATGCAATAAATATTTAGAAGCGTCACAAACTTTAGTGCATTTAATTTTACAACACTTCTAACAGTACTTGTTTGATGGCTATAATTCATCTGAGAAAGGTTTGTAAAAAGTGCTGTATAAGGTACAAACTGCCATAGTAATGTATCTAGTAACTTAGTAACAAATGTATTAATGAGAGACTCCTCAAAAAATGTAAGATGACATTTGCAAAGTTATTTGTTGCATATATAAGTAAAAAAATAATAATAACAATTTAAAAAGTCCAGTGTAATCAATTATTTTCAGGTGCAGCCCAAATTCAATCATTAATTTCTGCATGACATGTCTGATTCACTGATTGATTTGCTCAGTTATTATTAATTCTATTTATTCTTATTCTATCATATTCTGCTTCCCCATTTGTGAATAGCAACAGTCCAGTTCCCCACGGGCATCATTAACGTTTAATCAAAACTGAATTAATTGTGCATGTTTGTGTAGAAGCCGATCAAAATGTCTCATTAGAATCAATCATCTGGGTTAAGGACTTCCCATCAAAGTATAACAGCAGAGCTGATGAGTTCTACAACAAATGTGTAATGAAACCAGCATATTGTCTTAACATGAGAGGTTGATGTGACTGAGCAACACAGGCTCTGTCTGGGTACTGACACTTCTGTATCCACCCAAAACCTAAAAGAGAAAAAAGTTTTAAAAAACAATGACAGACAGGTCTGTCCTTGTGTAATTCTCGATAAAGTGACAAATGGTCTCCCTCCATGTCTATGTGTCCTCTCTGTGGGAGGTGAGGGGGAGTTGGACCGGCCATGGTAAATGTTAATCAATAGCACATCCCTATTAGAGGCAAGCAGATGCCGCCTCCACCTCTGTGCTGCTCTGTGTCTCGTCTAAATGAAAGCTCAGGTCAGAACCACAGCTGGGTTGCACATGCACATGCACATGGACAGATACACAGAGTGAATGATGGATGAAAGAGAAGGCAGAAGAAAGGAACAGTTGACTGCGGGAGTAAAAGAAGTGCATTAGTTGAAGGTGGCTAACACGAATCAGTGCAGAGTGGGAGCCACGGTGCTGCTGAACTGGCTAAAGTAATGAGGCCGGCATAGCAGGGAACGTAACTAATATGGAGAGATCAAACTACTGGTACACCTCTAGGAACACGCTCCCCAGGATTCCTGCACTTAGATGTGACACCCTGCAGGCTCTCTCACACACACACACACACACACATATACAGACCACACAAGTTAACTGGGTTTCATGTTTATTACATTTTATATAAATTAAGATGTATGGAATAACAAAGGGTGCTTTAAGACGGCAGAATCCCAGGAAGTCATGAATATTATAACAGTTAAAGCAAAAATAGGTAATAAGCTGATGCAGATAAATAGTTTAGAAAATAATGATGTCGACACAGAACACATGGGTGAGTTTAGTTGCAGTAGAAGTGGCAGAGGACCTGTTTGCAGGGATTTGTCCACCAACAGCACATTATTTTTGAGGCTGTGTGTTCATTAAATGGTGCAATAGACTATGACTGAGTGCATTTATAAATAAGACAAAATTAAAATCTTACACTGTTGTGTGCAGTTTGAGGTGAATAACAATGTCATCGTCTTCACTATCCTTCAGTACGTTCGGTTGTGTATGAAATGATGCAAAGCTTTGTGAAATATCCAGTTGTTGCTTTATTATTCATCTACTGAGTCTGATTTAGTGAGGAAACAAGGACCCTACTAATCTTACATGTAAATGATTAAATACATTTTAATTGAGTGAAGGTGAGAATACAATATCACAAAATATGATATTGCAAGGGCATCAATATTATTTTCATACATGAACATTCAGCCAATTAAACAGCACATTCATTTAAAAGGTAAAACAAGTATTGAAAAAATATGTACTCATACATTTGATAACTACTCAGTTGAACCTCCACCCAAAAACAACCCTGTAGAAGTTCTGCAAACATCTAGGTTACATGGTTGTTTTCCTCTTGTGATGTTTATCTGAGAGTCAATCAGTTGTGTGAAGGTGTAGTCATGGTCATTTGTGTTTTAGAACAGAATCCCGATGAACAATAATAAAGTAATGTTAAATGTATTTATTTCATGCCTTCTTCTCATTGACTTTATATTGTGCTTAACCAGCATTTCCTCCCTCATTCATTGAACTAAGAGGAAGGGCAAAGATTGTACACCTTTTTCCAAAGAAGCGAGAAATGTTGTGTTTTCTTCATTTAAAGGTTTTAGTGTGCAATATATAGTGATATCTAATGGTGAAATTGTAGAATGCAGCTAAGTGTATAGGCCTACCATACTCACCATCTCATACAGTGGATGGAAAAACCACAAATCCCCATAAATATTTTGTCCAACAGGGGATAATGGACTGATGATGAGTGAAATCAGCTAGATTAGTGGCAGTAGGTACACAGCCATGCCTCTCCCTTCCCAGAATCCTCCTGGCCTGTACACCTGCTATCACAACCAAGACGAGCAAGCAATCAAGCCAAACATCTATCGGTGCTGCTAATCTGGCTTTATTGTGGCTTTGTCTACATTAAATAAAAGTAAATAAGACAGACTGAGGAAGAGGTTGGAAGTAAGACAATTTTTCTTGGGAAGGACACACAGATATGCACACACCTGCACTTGCTAAGAATACAAAGTAAGTGCTGTAACGGCACCCAAGGGAGGCCTTGTCAAATAAACAATGAGACACGATTAAATGACATTATTATATGAAACTAGCTCAAGTCATGAGGGAGAGAAAGACAGAGAGATTTACATTTGCATCCTTCATTAGGTAATGGAGTTGTCTGAATGCTGACGCGTTATGTCAGGACATGTCGATGCCAAAGCAGACAGTTATGTTCCCCGTGTACAGCATCCCTCTCACTTAAACTCTACAGGCCTGTCAGAGCTGTCTGAGCACGGCAATCCCTCACTCTCACAATACAAAACACACACGTACAGTACACACAGAGTCATACAAAAAGAGGCTGTATGCATTCAAGCATTCTCTAAACTAATAAACCTGCCTATGGACTTAGCCAGTCTTAGTCTGAAGTGTCATTAGAAGTGGCAGGCAGCTGTGGCAGCCTGTGAGGGGCTAAGAGGCTTGAGCTCCCACCGTCTGTAATCCCTGCAAACAAAGTACACACCATGCTGCAAAATAAATATATAAGTAAATAATACATGCAAACATTCTGGCACACAGACAAAACACACACACGCACAGTCTTACAGTAGGTGATGCGAAAAGACGCTCTCAAAAACTTCAAAGCGACAGTGAAAATGCGAAGTCATGTATATGGCAATCCGCCTTAAAAAGTAATCTGACACGCTGACGGCTCTGTGAATAAGCACGTGTGAGGTGCACAAACCCACACGCTCCCGATTTCACTTCACAGGGAGGCAGCAAAAGAAGCACATTTGGCAGAAAGACACACATAGGCACACATAGAGCTTGCTAAGTGGTAATAAAGGCCAAGGCTTATTAATGGGACAATCTGACAACCAGCAGTACTGCGCTGAGGATTCACATGCACACATACACGCTCAGCCTCATTTGTGAAAGCTGTAAGTTATTGGAGGGGAGGTAATGTTTCCGGGCAGCATCTCCCTAAAGTCACATTTCCACTTGGAGATGAAACAGCTAATTGGAGATGGGACCTTCTCAGCTCTGCAGACACAAGTAATGGATTTGGATGAGGAGAGCCCCCTCCCAACCTGATTTACTTCACATTTTATAATCCTCTGTGCTTTATTGGCTCCCAACCTCTAAAAACAAAACGCACCTAAAACCAGTTTGTTTTAATTCAGAGAATAAATTACTCATCTTGTACAGCAAGCATTGAGTTCTATTAAAAAGGACTATTTTTAATTTGATTTACATGGCACTGAGGTCATGGTAATAAAAAGGTGAATCACCTTTTTTATTCAAAGCAATGAGACATAGACATGCATTTTAGTCTAAACTCTCCTGGTCTCCACATCGTTTCCGCTGCTCACCGTGAAGCTATTGAGATTTCTGAGATATTTTTTCAGAACACTCACAGCTATTATATCTTCTTAAGTGTTTATCTCCATCTCTGTTTTTCTTTTCTTTTTTCTCTCTACGTCTCTTTCTCTTTGGTGCTCCCGGTGTGAGTTTCTCTTTGAAATGCTTTCTAATTAGCGTGTACAACACACAGCCAGGGTTAAATTAAATTGCTAAGATTCAAGGAGGTTGAGGTCAACGGCTCTGCAAAGACCGTCAGCACAGATAATTGGGAGATTTTTTTTTTTCAGTCTCCCTTTGCTAAATATCCATGATCAAAATGACACCGGATGGCAAGCAGATAGTTTGGCAGTGTAGCAGTGTGCCGAGGCAAAGACACCTCATGAAATATGAATTTATTTTTAGAGATAGAGGAAGACAAGTAATTAGGAACGCAGAGAGAAAATCGCTTTCATGTCTCCTCTCACTCTGTCTTTATCCAAACGCACTTGCACCTGGGAAACAACTTCTGTGGAAGTGGTATATCAGGGCCAGTATTGACTTCATGATATATGATCAAGTAGTGCATAGGTGGTAACAACTGTAACAAACAGATTAGCACTATACTGGCTATCAAAAAAGAGTTGAATGAATTTAGAATCTAAAACCGAGGCCATTAACTATAGTCATTTTTAATTTCTCTCATATTCCCTCACCACATGTTTCTGGTCTGATTATTAAACACTTTTTTCCCAAAGATCTTTTCAGTGAGCACTAAATTAGTGAGCCTGTGGAAACCTGTTTTTACTGGGTCACCTATTAGAGTAAAATACATAACAATGCTATGATATGAGTGTAATATGTGTTTTACAGTCCAAGTAAATATTATTATGAACTCATATTTATAATAAGTTGCAGATTTTTTTTTTTATTCAGCTCTACAGATCGTACCAAGTATTTATATTAGATCTTATTCTTTTTACCTTTGAGGAAAACATTTGTCCTTTTACATATTGTTAAATGTGTGTGTTCTTATTAGGTTACATTTGTGAATGGATGCATCAGTAATTAGCTAAGGAACCCTGTGCATTCTCTCTGAGGATGAATGACAGCCGATTTATTACATACTTTGTCACTATAAGGGCATTGACATAAGCATCACAGGAAGTGTTGTTTGACTCTGAAACATTATGTTTATAATGCTGGTCTGCTATAATATTTTTACAGTAAAATATGAATCCACTTTTCACTTGTGTGAACAGCACAAAGCAGAATACAAGATGTGCCCTGTCAAAAGGCTGGGACTGGCATTTTAGAAAACGACAGGTTTAATAACCCAAATGCTTTTAGGTCAAGGAAAAGCTAGATCATAAAAAAAAAAAAAAAGAAAGAAAATTAAGCTTTTTTTTCAGATAATCTTCTGAATAACAGTCAACAAACAAATGCAATTAAAGACTAGATGTGAACAGGATTACAGCTAAAAGCACCATAAACCTATGCACATAATAACACTGGACTTGTAAACACATAACAACCAAAGTTGAGCATAAAATGAAGTAAATAAAGCAGACAACAAAAGATTTATGAAACAAGCAGAGTGGGAAGGGGGAGTGGGGGGATTCTGGGAAAATGAGAGAGCAATATGTCAGCATGGTAACACCTCTAAAAGTCACCGAAATGCCAGGTCACTGAGCTCGACGGGGAGAATCAAACCACACTGAGAGTGTGTGAGAGCACCTAGCATCACACATTAAGTTTACAACATCACACAGACAGACACACACACTCCAAAATAGAGCAGCCGCTGACCGCCGCCACCACGCTGCTGTCAACAACTCTCTCATCGACTGCCTGCGACTGCTTTGTTATGAGCATGCAGCAATACTGCCTCCTCTCTTTGATGATTACTCCTTTAATAAAACCTCTGAAGGTGGAAGGATGACGCGTTTGCCGAAGCCCGTGTGGGTCATTCAGTGTGTGTTTGTGCTTCTGTGGCTCTGAAATTGCTTTGTATTGTATGTTGCTGGCACATTGTTTCACTCAGAGGTAGGTGGGAGGATGATGAAGAGAATGTGCGTTAAAAATTTATTTCGGCTTCATTAATTTTTCACACGGATGGGTGCAATGTACAAACCAGTGACGACACCCCGCTCCGGAAAAAGCCTCCCACAATGCTCTGCGTCGCCTGTTGGCACGACCCGCTGAGCTTTACTTTGCTGCAGAGTAAACAATGTCTCCTCTTACCATGGTTTCCAAATGTAACTGTTTGACTTTGGCTCTGACACAAACTTGAACTGAGGCGAATTCCTAATATTCTCTGCCTCCCCATCTATCTCTCTCTCTCTCTCTCATCATATCTTAGCGATCACTGAACCTTGAAAAATCTCAAAAGTAGAAAATTCTTGGTTGCTGAAATGTGAGACGTCTGCTGGGATGTAATCTTGGAGCTCACCCACTGACTACCAGAATCAGACTGATATTGTGTTTTAGGAACGTGCTGCTTTTTCAAAAGAAGTAATTCACAAGAAACCTTAAAAAAAAAAAAAAAAAC
>JAPQRP010000005.1:21825315-21840777 GCA_037367295.1 Apogon hyalosoma | reverse complement strand
GATTGTGAGAACAATCCCTCTTTTCAAATTAGCTCTTCGAGCACAGAGGCTGGAGTGTGCAGCATGGTGGCACTTTGAAGGTTTAGCAAGGCAGAGCTGTAAGTCTTTGTTGGAGTAATCTCTCTGTAAGAAATAATCCCTTCTATTGAATAAATAGGATACTGATTATAGACATGTACCTCCTGCGTCATGTATTAATAAAAGCACAAAATGTCTGTCTCCAATTGAGAGGATGCAGCAGACTTAAGGCTCATCCACACCAAACCTTACATATTCTTCAGCATGTAACCTCCGCATGTTCAGCACTGGCCAGTATAGCAGAAATTGATATTATACATTGATATTATTGTTTTATTCAAAACTTCTCCTATATATCACTAAACTGACTCACTCACTAAACTTTTTTTTTTCTTCAAAGATTTATCACTAGCACACCTACTAATATATTGAATCATTGCCCAGAACTGACGTAATAAAAAAATAATAGTTGGTTCTGTGCACAAATGATGAATCCTTACACCAGATCCATTATACTTAAACCATAATGCCTCCTTTACTGCATATACACAAATAAATATACACTTCAAAAGGCCTCCCTAGATGCAAAAGCTCCAAACCTATTTACATCTGCTGGCTCTGAAGTGCTGGGAGGAGTGGGAGAGAGTTCAGTGGTAGTCGTGTTGGAGTCATAGGGAGAAGGAGAAACATTGCAGCCTCAGTGGAATCTGCTTGGCTCATTACAGCGGCTGGAGAAGCTTTGAACAACACGCCTTGTTTAGAACCAGCGACCGAGATATAGACACATCTAATTAAATGGCATCAGTGAAACTGGAAGGAGGTAAAGGAGATGGAAGACTGTGGGGAAAGTTTTACCTTTACAGAAATGTGTGTGTTTTAGATAGGAGTGGTCACACCATGTACTGACCCCCCCCCCAATCATTAATCCTAACACTTAAATTTCAGCATCAATGCATCAGACCTCACAGAAGGAGAGGAGTCAAAATGTTAGGTGCTATCTTTTCTTTTCATCATGTTTTCTTTGACAAAATGTAAACATCCCGGGCTAAGTTCAGTGGGATGTTGACTGACTTAGCCATAAACACAACACCAAACTCTGTTACTGTAAATACATGCAGCATATGGGTTGGTGATCATACCACAAGACCTTATCACCATGTAATAAACCACAATGACTAGCCACAGGTGGAAATGTAAATTATTGATAGACTAGAAATAGCAGGTGGATTTATCTATTTGCACAGCTCAAACAATTGATATCAAAGATGTTACTATTTGCACTACAGATCATTATTTTGATAGTAAAAAGGTTTACTGGAAAATCAAAACAAAACTTGTTCTTCACTAATCACCTAAAAAGAATCATATGAATACTGAGTTTTGTGTTTTGTGATGTTGCTTCAGTAAGGCATCTGTGAAAAATCAGAACTGTACAATACAATCTGAAATAACTTTCATTGTCAGTTCAACAACCTTATCTCTCTCTGCACATGTAACCTGACTGTAGTTGTACAGAGACGTGTAACATGGCATTTATAGTTTACTACATCACAAGCTACATTTTATATTTTTACATTGAATTAAGTAGATGCCAAATTACTGATCAATAAAAATAAGGTAAAAAATGTTGAGTTAAATTGTGGTGTACGTCTGATTGTGATTTTAGTTATTCTTATTATTACCAGGGGGGATGACATAGGTCAAAGTTCAAATTTTTGAGGAATTTTTAAAATCTTTTTCTTCTCCCATTTAGTTATAATGGGCAAAATTAAAACGTTTATAAAAAAATCCATTTTGTTTCAATTTACTTCAAACTTGGCACGTATATAGAGGCAACTGATATGCTGACATCACTACACACATAGACATGATGACATCAGCTGGATCCATGCCAAAAAAAGCTACAATACATGCAAGGAGCAGGGTTTGCTGTGTCTGGCACCACTTGTTTAATATTATTTATTATTATATCAATATATTATATATTTAATTAAGTTATTGAATATTATTTCGCTTTCAACTTCGTGCAGTTATTGTATAGTACTTTGCTGAACTCCACGGCCAACATTAGGTTTGTTGGTTTAGTAAAATTCTAAAGTGATAGAATTTAGTGTGACCTCCCTTTACACTTAACATGTCTTTGATTCTTTTGTTCAGACGATATGAGATTTATTGCATTAGTTTTCCGATGTTGTACACCAGGTTTCATTCTACATGTCAGACATTTCTAATTGTGTTGCGTCTTGTCATGGGGTCAGAGGTCACAACAAAGACTTTAACATTTAGAACCCATTTAGTTCAGTTTCTTGTGTCTTTTGAGGCTGTACATATATGTCCTGTATTTTGTCATTGTATCTGAAGAAAAAATGATAAATAAATATGTATTCTCATTGAAACCCTGCAAAAAAGGTGGCTCTAGACTTTTGCATAGTACTGTATTAAAGCAAAATGGCTACTTTTACACTTTAATAAGATCCCCTTAGAATTAATGACATGCTCTAAGTAACGCTATATTATTATTAATATTATTATTATTATTAGATATGATAACAGTGTTGGTGATATGTATTAGCACAGAAGTGGAGCTTAACCCATAAAGACCCAAACATCCATCACTGACCAAAACCATCTACTGATCTAAAATGTTTAATACCTGTTGATCCACTAATCCTGTCAATACATGTAAATAATTGGTGTAAAATACACTTTGGCATCTTTTCATGGTCATCACATATGACCCATTTGGACGTTCAAAGGCTCTGTAGTGAACATGGAAACATCGTCATCTTCTACAACATTGTAAAACCCATAGAGTTGGATCAATGACAGTGGATGGACACAGTTTATCTTCAGTTAATTATACATTTTATTGAAAAGGTGTCTTTTTCTGCAGTTTTCTCTGTTTTTTGTATAGTGACCCTCAACTTGAATCAGAGCTTTTATGAACATCTACATGATCAGGAAATTAAATATATGAAAATACATGATTTATATGAATAAAAGAGGATAATATAAGAAGTAAATGGTGCAAAATCACTTAAGAAGGGTTAAATGTAGAGAAAATTTCATTTGGTACCTCACATAGAAGTAGTGCTGGGTCTTTATGGGTTAAGAAACTTTTAGTGGAAAACTTGTCAAGCGTCTGCAGACACTCCCTTTGTATTTGTGCATTTCTTCTATCAGTGCTGATAAAGAGTGCAACAGGCTGCTTGGCCACAGCTTTATTCTCCTCACTGACTTGGCCTTTGAGAGTGGGAGAATTCAAATGAGACTCTCCCTTCTCTCACTTTCAGTTTGTTCACACAACCTCACACTCACACACACAGTTTAATGAGTGTGCCTTTCGCTTTCCTCATTAGCCACACGGAGTCTTATCGCAGGCATCAAACGCAATGCATCGCCACCCATGACAGGAAGTGAGAAAGGAGAAAAAGATCTCTCCTCTCTCCTTCCTTTTCTTTCTATTTTTTCCTCTCTCTTTTCTTTGCTCTGAGGTTAAAACATTTCGTTACACAGCCACATCCATGCTCTGACTGATAGTAAATGAAAAGCAAGACCCCCAGTCTTAGTCTCTAAAATGTTGACTAACTTAGATAGCAGACAAAATCCTCCCCTCTAGTCTTTCTGTTGGTTGATGGAGGCTATTGTTGCTATGGCAGTGATGCATATCTTGCCATGTAGAAATGAAGAGGTGGTAAGAATGAGCTGCCAGAGTAAGGATGTGTGGCCACCCGCTCAACCTCTCTCAGTCGGACTATAGTCAAACTGTATAATGTAGATGATTAAAAAAAAAAAATTCTGATTTAAGTGGGGTAAGCAATCTCAAAGAGTTTCAAGTGTCAGGCGTGCAAGTCACAATAGCTCGAGTAGCATGCTTGTTTTATGACAGAAACATCAACATGACAGCTGCTTGTGTTGCACAAAGTCTGTCATTGTAGTCAAGACGGCAGTGGTGGCGTCAAAGGGAGGTGCTGGTGGGAAATGAATGAGACCAAGGCAATCTTTTCATTTTGTTTTTCAGAAGATGAGTTTGTCAAAAAATTTCAGAGAGACTTAAAAAGACTATAGAGAGGGGCGGAATAATGTGCGGGAGTGACTGAAGGGTCTGAAGAAAAGGGGGTTAGTTTTAGCGCAAGACGCCTAGAGCCACTGCAGAGTCATTAGAGTAGATTTGTCACGTTAACAAAGGAGGAGGAATCATCTCTTTTTAAAAGGAGAAGATAAAGAAAGACACAGACGTGGAAACACAAAGAGGCAGGGTGGAGAAAAAAAGGATTTTTTAGACAGATGGGAGGAGAACAGGAAGCAGAGAGAGAGATTGATAGAAGGTAGGAAAATCTGAATGCATGTTTGGATAGAGCAGAGGTTATTTTATTCATTTATTTTAGGAAAATACATTTATTCCTGGATTTAAAGGAAAACATCCCCTTCAATGTTCTTAAAGTTGTCATCATTTAGATGTTCAAAGCCTTCCAAGGTCTTTTGTGAAGTAATGCAATTCATTTGTGCTGTCACAGTTTCTCCCTTCCTGACGTGTGTACCCAGAATGCATAGAGACTGTAGAAGATTGTGTCTGGACCTGCTGCACACAGCGTTTGGGTCATGTGAGTAGGTGTTGAGATCAGGAGCAGTTATTGTTCAGGGAGTGAGACTTTTTGAGAAATTCTGAAAGTTGCTAAACTCCAAGTAACACCTACAATATAATAACAATTGCATTTGGTCACATCTTTGTCTTTCTTACAAAAAGTCCTTTAGTTAATTTCAGACACCAGATTCATTTTCTCCATTAGACTTCCATGGCACATTAGATATCCTATCAGAATCTTGATCTTATAATAGTTTCAGAAATCCAAGCCAAGTTTTTTATGACTAAGCATTTTTTTTAGTAATAGGAGTTTTCAGGTGGGTGTTCTGACTTGAGAACAGTCATGATTTCACACTTCACTGCAGACTGCTGACAAAGGACCTACGTTCATTCTGTGCTTTTCACATTCCCCAGAACCCCAACCCACTTCCACAATAAGGTGTTTCCATCATACATTCCTGCAACTCATGTATATGGATAATCTGTTTGTAAATGATGGATCCAATACTTTGTTGCCTTTCCTCAATGGTCAGGAGGTGGTTGGGTTGAATAGTGGATGCACAAAATCCAGAAATTTGTCAACAGACACAGTTTACATCCTAAAAATGAATTATTAGGTTTTAGGCAATAAAATCACTTTGGCTAAGAGGTAGAAAAAGATTCTGGTTTGGTTTAAACTTGACTTAACACACTGTGTGTCATTTTTAAGTGCTTTTTTGCACTTTTTTTTTTGTATTTACCTCAACCCTCAAAGGCCCTGGGCAACAAAATGAACACAATATGGAAGAAAGTTAAAGATATGATACTACTGACAGTCACTGGGGTTGTCTCCAAAACGCTCATGTCTCTCATACACTTAATATTTGACTTCTCTTTTCTTCGTATAAACAGTTTTTACCCTCAGCCACACTGGCCACAGGGTATTGTCATCAGTTGGTCGTCTGTCCGTCTGTCTGTCTGTCCAAAAATTTAGGCATGCACTGGTAAGTCAGGTCACTAGGTGGCAGTAGTGCACCTGATAAGTCAGGCAAAGGGTTTTTAAGTGTGCACACATTACGTTTCTTTCAGGAGTCATTCTGATCCCATCTGTTTCATTTAGATCTTCAATAAGTGATCTGGTGGTCCATCTTAAAATGTTTCCTCTGTTAATTAGATCTCAGGTCAAACAGATGGTTTTGATGTCAGTTGTGTTTGGCTTTTATTGACGGGTCTATCGGACCTGCCAGGTTAGACGTTCAGCGTTTGTCTAAGAGTTAGTCTAAAATAACATTTTTCTCCTGGCAGATTGCTGTGGTGAATAGGTTCCACTAACAACATTGTAAAATTACTTTGTTACACAATATTTTATGATGTTCACTTTATGGCATCATTAAAATTCACACTTCACGTCTGGTTCCAAAAAGCCAACAAACTCCTGGCAGTTCAGCATTTCAGAAAGCAATGCATACTGTTCTGGTTCCCCCATCTGCGAATTATATACAGTATATAATCAAAGCTCATATCTTGGCCTGACTAAACCATTGCCCAAACCTAACCTTTAAAAACCATTACATAGTTACACATGAGGGTAGTTTATCAGACACAAGTGAAGATCTACTTGAGCAGCTAAAAGACTGTACTACTTCAACCCAATTCTACAAATGTTGACATGATTCAGAGATACTATACATCGGCAGTTCCCTTGCAGTAAACATTTTATTCCTGCACCTTGGTTGCAGAACTCAAATTTAGCAGAAAAGCTCTCTGTAGTGTTGCATAAAAACATACAAGTTTGTAATGATGCTGGTAATGCCAGCCAGTGTTGTTATCAGTTGTCTCTCAATGAAGTTGTACAGTAAATGTCTGAAGATTACAAGCTCAAGTAAATGGTAATTAACGTAAGAATATCTTTATCCACTCCGTGCGGTTAACCACTGGCTTACTATTCTCTTCACATATCCTGAATCCTGCCTGCCAGACAAACCTTACACCAGGGTAGATATCCTTTTCTCTACCTGTTAAGATGTTAAACAGCCCCTGGTTTGCTTCTCCGCCGGCGCTTTGATCCTTTGACGACCTGGTCATGCTAAAAAAAAATGCAAAGAGGCACACTTGAAAAGAGAGGATAAGGAGTGCGTCTCAAATAATACACCACAGCATACGGATTTGATAGAGACTCAGGGTGATAGATGCTTTCTTATTCTTTGTCTGTCAACCCTTTGCTCTTTTTAGAGTTGCATTTTTTAAATGAATCTTGCAGTAGAGAGGAGG
The DNA here is from genome assembly GCA_037367295.1 of Apogon hyalosoma. Lineage (NCBI taxonomy): Eukaryota > Metazoa > Chordata > Actinopteri > Kurtiformes > Apogonidae > Apogon > Apogon hyalosoma. The sequence goes on along the minus strand of JAPQRP010000005.1, from coordinate 21,833,924 downwards.
AGAAGGGTGAAACACATTTTAGATTCTGAAGGGGTTATCGCGACGGTTCCTGATTATGGTAGAGGCTGTTGTTTCCCCTGGCTATATTAGGATTGCAGGGCTTGACTTACCGCTAAAATCATGGAGTATTTCTGCCCTTTAGGCAGATTTAGATGAAAACCTAAAGCTAACACCCTATGTCACACTGTGAGTTTCAAACATTCTATGCCTGATGCATCTCAGCCAAGGATTTGTGAAGAAAATACCTTGAGCCCCCCACATTTCTTCCCCACACACAAAGAATCGGGCTGATAATGATGACATAGCTTGTCAAAATCTGACACCTTTAACCTTGGATATCAGTGTTATTGCTTTCTGGTGTTACCTCAGCTACAGATACAGTGGGTGGTTAAGTTGCCATCATGGGCTGAGAAGCGGCCAGAAGCAGGGATAAAGCTGCAACTGTATCTTCTCCATCTCTGCTCTGACAAGGTGTGTGTGTGTGTGTGTGTGTGTGTGTGCGTGCGTGCGTGCGTGCGTGCGTGTGTGTGCGTGCGTTGTGTGTGTGTGTGAGTGTGTAGTCAGACAAATCATCTTATGAAGCCTCACCAGGCAGCTGCAGGCAAACTAGCTATCCATGGATGGGCCCCCCTGCCCTGCTAATAGATTCATTCATTTCCACTAATAAAACCCAAATCATCATATAAATGACAGCAAATGGAGAGATGGCATGATTTAATACATTAAAAAATAGATTCTCTGCAAAAAAAAAAACCCCAAAAACTCATTAAACTAATTTGATGCGACAGGGCAAAGTCGAAATAATTCAGCCACTTGAGTTAATGTTTTCTTTTTAAATGTCTCCTCTTCTGTTCGCAATTAAATTGGCAATTATGAGTGTTTACACAATTGATTCCACAATATCAATTCTTTTTTTTTTTTTTTAATCTCAGCTTTCTCTCACATCATAACAAAAAAAAATAATCATATACATGTTGAACTGTTAAGGTGTGAGGCAACACTCAGAGCAGGAACTTAAAACATTTTTGTGTGCAACTCTGGTGCTGATGAAGTTGTGTAAAACACACACACACATACACGCACAAACATGGTGTGTTCCTCAGGATTCATAATCACGATGAAACCCGGCGGACTTTGTCTCAATTTCCTCATCTTTTTCTGCTATCACCACTTCAATTATGAATGAAGATGTGTGATTACAACAGGAAGAAAGGAATGGAGATTAGAGGAATCCACTATAATGTGTATCTGTGTGTGAGTGTATAATCAGTACCTTGATGGTGCAGGTTAAAATGTTGCTGATTACACTGAATGAGGGAAAAGATGGATAGAATAAAGGAGAATAACACTTGTTAGCATTTCTTAATGAATATAGATTAAAACCTGCAAAGCAGTACAGGCATTCAGGGAGGTTTAGATGCAACATGAATATTGTATCTCATCCAGAATCCTGTGCAAACTGATAATAACCACCAATGCCAAATTAATCTCTTGGTGCGACTTGGCCAACCTGAAATTTCCTTCCTGAATAGTACTGAATTCGAGGAAAGCTAATGACACATCAAAGCAAGCGTGTGCTCCGTATTCCTGTGACCCAGATTTACAAGATGTAAGCCCAATTATTACGTGCATATGTGTGCTTTTGCGTAGGTGAGCAGATATGAGTTCTATTTTGTAAACCCCACTGAAGACACAGCTTTAATTCAAACTGTCAAGTCTATGGCTGCCAGGTTCAACGCTCCATTTTTTATTCATTTATTTATTTATTTTACATTTTTAAGCCATCAGGAGTCAATGAAAAATGTGCATTAAAACAATCCATCAACCTGCTTTGTAGTTAATATTTGTACTCAATGACTAATAAATCCTTGCAATCACCTCTTTGTAAATGAAATGTTTTTGATATTCAAGGAAAAAACAGAATTGGTGGACTCACATCAGGAATTATAATGCCGAAGGTCTGCACTCACTGCAGTTCATTTCAGTGAAAGCACTTGGAAAAAAGATTTTTCACACAGGCCACGGATGTATTTACTACTGTGATGTGCCTGTTGATTCAGATGATTGTTTCAAAAATAATTGCCAAACAAATGTCAAGCAAACTTCTGAAATGGCACAGAAAAGAAATTTATGGGGCGCTTTTCCATGACCTGATTTGGACAGAATAAATGAGGCTTCATACTGTCATCATAAAGTAGTTGTATAGGCTGCATTACAAATGACTATGATACATACAGTAGTAGAGCATTCTATTGCTATTTGCCATTTAAAATAGCTGTGATGTTATTTATCCATTCATTCTTTTTTCATAAATAACAAAGAGGAATAATTTTCATCAGAACCAGCTCCATAGGTCATGTGAATGTTTCTAGTGTTCTAAAGTGTTTCCATCTCTTTTTAAACTCATGAACCCTGTAAGCTTTTAGCCTGATACCTGCTGTAAAAATACACTACTACAATTACACATCAACGTGGTATAGTATGAGCTATGAATTGCTGTTCAGTTTTCTTCTGCAAGTTTATAAAGTCTGTGCAGTTTTGAAAGAGAAAAACATTGCTTCCAAAAACATATTCTTTATAGACACATCTAAATATCAGCAGACTATAGGCCTCTCCGTTCCTGTCATCTCCTTTTCTATGCATGAAACAATAAAAACAAAGCAAGAGTAGAGACATTTTAATGAAACTTGATAAGGTAATGTACAACAGAAACAGTAGTTGAGATGATAACTAATAAAATATTGTCTGATTGGGCTATACCAGTGAGTGTGAGGCTGGGAGATCTGAACAACTATTATAAAACCTCTCACTACATGAGCCGCTATTCAACTATAAAATTGCCTTTAGGAGGATTTAGGATAATCTAATTGGAGACATATAGTTTGATATTCATAATTATACCTTCAGTAGTGTATAGTATGATCATGCAGAAGTAGGAAGAAAGAGTGTTTTCTTTACCTTAGAGTGAGCCAGGTATACATACAGAAGGACAGTCCATTATGTCTACAGAGTAGGTGTTTTCTGTTTTATGGCAGGTGGTACTCAGTGTGAAGGTACATTCACCTACACTTAGCGTGAAGACTTCAGTAAAAGCCCAGAATGAAAGAAAAAAAAAAACACTGAAACAAGGACAGTCCTTTATGTTTCCACATGTTTTGCAGCCACCATCGAGGTGGGTGAGGAGGGTGTTCAGTTCAACTGCCACTTCAGCGATAAATGTCACTAATTATCTCACAATGGACCTTTTATACGTCCGTTTTCATCAACCTTTTCTAATGTGATCCTTAAATTATACAAAATGATGTTGATGGAAACATAATATTCCCAACCCATAGATTTCACTCTGTGCTGACATTTAAAAGCAACAATGCAGGCTTTAACCTTTAAGTTAAACTTGATGTAAATTAATGTCAAATCCCTAATCTAATCTTCTTGAATTATAGAAGTTAGAAGAGCATCAACTTGTGGTGTCCTTATGTTATCTTTTTAAAAAGAACTTTCTTCTCATTTTTACTGACAAAAGCTGTGAAATGAGATCAGGTTCAGACTGACTCAGGTTAAAACACTGAGGGTTAATGCTGGGCGTGTTATTTCTGGAGCACTATAGAGATGTTGGGGAAGGCTGGGAAATTTGATTTGACAAATTCTCTGGAGGAGTCAGAGAAAACAATCAAATGGGTCACATTACCGAAACAACCCTGCATATATTTTTCTGCATTCACTTGCTGGTTGTGTTCAGCAGATTTTCACCACAGCAAGCGCAGCTGGAGCAGAAACAAGACTCTTTAAAAAAACATTAACAAACCAGGAGGGAATGATATATTTAGGCTGTGAAAGTGATTTAAAATATAATGCAATTTTATATCAGTGTCAAGACTGCTTCTACGTTCTGACAATCTTTGCTGGCAGCTCTGACAGAAGAACCAGCAACGGTTGGATGACGAGTAGAGCAGAAAAAGGAGGGGAACAAATATGAGAAAAGGGGTAACGTAGGTCAGATGAAAGCACTATGTTGCTCTGACTCCCCCTTGGGACATAGTGGTATCTTCAGAGGGTTGACATGATGAAAATGTGTGCTTGTTAGGTGAATGAGTCAAAAAAGAAGAAAAAAGACAGGGATGAAGATGAAAAGAGCGTGGAAATATCTGAAAGATGCAGAAATGCTCTAAGGTGGGGGTGGGGTGGGTAATTTTCCAGAGAAGCAGGTTATGATATGATGTACTTTTATCCCTGTTGTTTTTATTTGCCACCTCTCACAGGGGTTTATTATTATATCCTCTGCAAAGCTGCTCTGGCACATATGGAGGCTGCCACTCAATGCTGCACCCAATAAGGTAGCACACCAAGCGCTGCTATGAATTCATTCCCTCGCACTAGTAGCTATTCATATTAAAACAAGCAAGGATATGAGAGGAAGAGCACATATTAAAACCCGATGATGTCTCGCACACACCCAACCAACCGCCCACATACGTACAGATCCATCCATCCAACCGCTCATCCATCCTGCGGTTCTCCTCTCTACCCCTGCATAGCTTTGGTTTTTATTAAATGGGGAGTAAAGCCAAGCTCAAGCCAAATTTGGACAGAGACAGAACATGCCTGTGTGAATGAAGGCAAAGAAAAAGAAAAAAAAAGCGAGAGAAGAAAGATAGCTGCAGACAGTCCAGATGGAGACTCACTAGCCTTCTCACTTCACGTTGGGTGTGATGTGCGTGTGCATAAATGTGCGTGTGTGTTGTCTGCAATCCGTCACCCAATCTGCCAGCAGAGGCAGAGCTCGGCTTTATCTCCCACTAAAAACTGGCTCAAAGCTCCTCTAATTGGCTTGAGCGTTGCCACCATCCTTCCGTATAGTTCTTTCAGTGAGGGAGCTAGTCAAGCATGATCCATTGGCCTTGCGTCTGCGTTCGAACCTATGTGAATTGGCTCACATAATGTCGGTGCGATTGGTCCCTCTGGGGGCAATCTTTAAGGTACCTATGGAGAGAAATTAAACCTGAGATATCCTGAAGTCCTCAAACTTCACTCTACATTTTCCCCACCATCCCCGTGTGCTATCTACGTTTAGCAGGCCTCTCCCTGCACTGTTGTTGCTCCGTCGCCTCCTCCTCCTTCCCTCTTTTTCCTCCTCCCATCTTCAATCAGTCATTCTTCTTCCCCCACACACCTTTTTTCTCCTCCTTGATGTGTGCAATCCCTTAATCCTCTTCATCTCACATACATTGGGGTCTTCCCTTTCTTCCCGTGTTCTCATCACTTCTTTCTCACACCTCATCGCACCTCCTCCACCTTCCATCGCATTCTTTTTTCCCTCCATCCGCTTATATTTTTTTTTCACCGTAAACCTGGCATCTATCCCTTCTTCAGCCCCAATCACTGTTATGCGCTGCAGTCTGCTGTCATCCAGTCATTATTGCTCTGTTTCCTTTTCCCCCTGCTCTGTTCCTTCCAGGTTCATTTGTGACCTTTCTTTTCGTCCTCGGCTGTCCTCATCATGGCTTCCCTCCTTTTATCTGTCTGTCAAACATAATCTGTCCTCCTCTCATCCTTGCATCGTCGTAACGCTCGCCTCTTCCCAATCACTCATTTTTCACTCATGCCGATGTCATACTGCTTGATGTTTACCTTCTTTCAACAGAAATCAACCCTTTAATAATGTTTTTATTGGGTGTCATAAACGCAGGCGTTCTAGGATCTCTGGGCCAATGTTTGCTTAATTATTCTGGCTCAGATATTGCCATTTAATGAAATTTGAAACACAATAAAGAAGTCATATCATGAGGGAGGGCAGATAATGTTAATATCCACTGACAATTTAACTGATTATATACTGTAAAGCCTCTCTTCTCCTGTTTGTGAAGACATCACTGAGTTTAAGAACAGTCTATTAAATGCCACTTAATTATATGATAAGACCAGAAAAGCGAACACACACGCACGCACGCGCACACACACACACACACACACACACACACACACACACACACACACAGCCTGATGCAGATTCTTATGATACACACACATCCATTAACATGCACACGTTGATGCAGCCACACAAACTCACAAATGTATGCATTAATCATCATACATGCTCGCTGAATGAAAGCTTAGTAAAGTCCCTATGGAATCACTTTCTAAAGAGGCCCTCTGTGTCACATTAAAAGGAATTACAATTAATAATGCTATTATAGGAGGATGACTCTGAGGATGGCAATGGACAACATTAAATGAAACCAATGAAACTGTTATAGTTATAGTACCTGATTGGCAGTTTTAATTAAACGTGGACAACAGCAGTATGCATATAAGCCAAAGTCTATAGATGCTTCAACTCCCTCAGTTCAGTGGAGGAAAGTGGGAAGAAAAGTAAAGTTTTAATTCCTAAGAAATCAGAACATTAACGGTAGGTATTTGGTCTGAGAGTGAGTCTAAAGCATGTTTGTGTAGTAACTGGCCAAAAAAATAGGGGAAAAAAAGTGAACATTCTTTTTACCAAATTGTATCATGATTCATATCCTTTACCATAGTGACTTTGGTTTCAGTTCATGGGTTTCATTACAATTTGAGCCACTGAAAACATTGACATTAATTTATAACAGTGAATGATCAACCATAACATTATGACACTGACAGGAGAAGTGATGATAATATTGATTATTTCAAAAAAGTGGTAGGCTACCTTTCACTGGGTTGAATATATTAGGCAGCAAGTGAACATTTAGTCCTCAAAGCTGATGTGTTGGAAGCAGCAAAATAATCAACACAAGGAACTGAGTGGCTTTGACCTGGTCCATATTGTAACGGTAATGACTGGGTCAGAGCATGGCCACAACTGCAGGTCATATTGGGTGTTCCTGGTCTGCAGTGGTTAATACTGACCAAAAATGGACTAAGGAAAGACATTCTACTCAGTGTCAGAATGTTATGGCTGACTGGTGTATAATCTAGAAGTGCTGTGGTTATGCTGAGGAGTCATTCAAGATACTGCATTCATCACTATGGCTTGGTACATATATTTCTAGAACCAGAAGTCTTTAAGGTTACATTCAGACAGCAGGTCTTAATGCACAATTCTGATTTTTGGGTTAAATCAGATTTTTTTGTGTGCTTGTTCATATAACACATGAAATGTGACCTCTATCAGTTTGAGTATTAACTGCGATCCAGAAGTGACCCGCATGTGCAAAAGAGGTCCTGACGTAATATGTGACCACACAGGCACGCACTGTGTTTACAGTAAATAAGTAAATATATTTTTCCCACCACTCTTCCTCCAGGGATGCAGAATTGTGACATTTGTCACATTTCAATGACGTAAAGGTCAGACAAATGCGACCTGGCGGTTCAGACTTAAATCGCATTGCAAAATATCAGATACATATTGGATTCAGGACCACATATGAAAGTGGCCTGGGTTGGATTTGAAAAAATTGGATTTGTGATGTTCAAACTGTCTTCAACAGATCAGATACAGGTCACATATGGGCAAAAAAAAAATGGATTTGGGCCACATTTGCCTGCAGTCTGAGCGTAGCCTGAATCTGCATTGCAATAAAAATACTGTTCTAACTTATGCACTCATTACTTATATATTGTCCTTGTGTGTATCTATCCAACTAACTATATAGGTGTATTGATTAAAGATGATCATAGTACAAACATTTTATGACTGTCATTGGTGAAAAGATGTTTTAGTGGGTTGGAACCAGCCTTACTTAAGAGCCTTTAAAATTTCAGGATATTTTTATAAATGTGGTGATGTTATTTTTACCACTGTGATTTGGTGATTTCAGTCTGGAGTGCCAGTGATTATAAAATGTATGTCTAGTATTACCCTATAAATAATCAAGTCACTTCCACTGTTTTTGAATGAACTCCCACTACTGTCACTTACTGTCACATGCCATCTGGCATGATGGCATGTGACTCATGAATAATGAGTAGCAATGTGATATCACGGTTAACCTGCTGGACTAATAATGGACAAGGCAGTGTCTCACTGACTATCATTGTAAAATTGAAGTACAACAAAACCCCAGAGACACTGGAAAATAACATTTAGAAAAATCCTTTTAGATCACATATAAAGTGAAAATGTCCATGTGGTCAGAGATGTTAGGGTTCAACAATGAACCCAGACTGCTACATAGTGACTGGGTTACCCAGTCACAGACAAAAAACAAGATACACACATCCACACATTGATTAGCTAGTTTATATTGGTTAACTATGAAATATGATGACATAACAATAAAGAACAATAAATATGAACTGACATGATGACAACTTCAGACTGAATAACTATAAAACTGTGAGCCATCACACACAGCCTGAAGCTGTGTTCAGACCAAACACAAAGGCAACTTTCACCTCATGTTACCCATGTAAGTACTGGAGTATTTAGAGTATAACATATGAATACTGGCACTAAACACCTAGTAGTAGCTAACACTATGGTAGATACAAGTAGTGCTGGCATAGCTAATAGTAAAGCACATCTGTTAGCTGGTAATAGATGTGTGTATATATATAAGTAGGTGATGTATTAGTAACAAAATGATGCCACATAATTTGATAGAAATGAAAATGATCACCCTATAGAGGGG